>OX155662.1:6118750-7342500 GCA_944567765.1 Carterocephalus palaemon | reverse complement strand
AAACAACCGCCATTGAACCACAACCGAGACCGAAGGCTTAACGTGCCCTCGGAAGCACGGTCGCGCCCATCACAATCCACAAACCTACCGCATCCGTCGTTGCTTAACTCGGTCAATCACTAACTCGGTCGATGACGTGAAACATTAGGCTATGGACGCTTCAATGAGTTCATCTGAACCGAAATATAGATAGCACTTTTCTATTCTAAATATTAGAACCGAAATATTTCGGTGACTTTACAGGTTGGAGGTTTTATCATTTGTATTTTCAGGGAATGTGCGGCTAGAAGATGAAGCTGAATATCGTTGAATATTTCGGAGTAGGTACCCGTATTGCCACGGAGTTATTGGCAATTCCCGTTCAAAAATACAGAAGCGTTTTTCAGAACTATTAGGTCTTAGTGTGAAATCGTCAAGAAAAATCTACAATCGTTTATTTTTAAAAGCTTTTATTTAACTTCACTCGTATGTATGTAAGTATGTCCTGGAATCTTGCAATTAATATTTCACCCACTTCCACTGAAGCTGTCGAGCTGAAATTTGGCACACATATTAGGTTCCGATGACAATGCATGAAAATAAAAATAAAAGTTATAAAAGCAATTTAAAAAAAATATTTTACAGTATAATTTAAGCTAGTTTTAATTCGTAAAATAGCCTCTCAATCACGACCTTAAGCTGTCAATTGACTGAAATTCGGTAAGTCAGTAGGTATTGGCTAAATTTTTTGTGTATATCTGTGCTTCGGAGGATACGTTAGGTAAGCCATCATTCCTGATCTTATTTGACTTTGACTTTGTCCTATGCGTCACAAATGGATTGTTACTCGTCAGTACAATATCGTCGCCTTTTTATATACCACACCTTTCCAAACGAAACACAATTGCTGCTAATTGCCGCTGGCGTAATTGGTAGTGGGTCACTGACCCTGCCTGTTACGCCAGGTCGTGGGTTTGAATCCCACTCACGACAAATATTCCTGTGACGAACACTTGTGTTTGTTCTATGTCTGTATTTTAATATTATATGTTACGTATGTATTTAAAAATACCTATGTGTATATATCAGTCTCTGACACCCATATCACCGGCTCGCGCCTACTTTGAGGTGAAATGGCCGTGTGTGCCTATAACACGGTCATAACATCTCTGCACCTCGCTGGAATGAATTTTCTATCCCAAAATCATTTACACATTTTGTAAGAAAACTTTAATTCAATCATTACACAACAAACAGTAATTGTAGTTATTAAAACTCCTAGTGATGCTTATTTTTTAAATCGTACTAGAGCACCGACATGACTTTTATCGACGCCAGGTGCACAGATAATGTGACCGGGCTACAAAGCGAAGCGAGGCAGTATGTAATGCAGCGACCACAAATTACCTCCAAGTGCTCTGATGAATTAGATGAACAGAGAATTGCGGTATACCGTTCGGGGAAGTCGGAATAATGGCTACCGCGTTACAGCTATTACGTAAGGGCGGTGTATACCTACGATTAGCATTAGGAATAGGTACATATAGCGTACAGCATCAGGAACATTTTGCCTGGCAGCATACACGCGTATTCCGTATGCGTTATTCCGTATTGGAATGCCGTGAGATTAGCGCATACTTTAGTTTTTCTTTATTCGGAATAAATACTATGCCTCTCACTCGAGAGGTCCTTTTTAAATCAAAGCGGCACGCACCAATGACTTTTAGTTATGTGACATTGAAGAAATTCAGTTTTACTTGCTGTAACGGTGGTGGAAAACATGGTGAGGAAACCTTCATGCCCGGGAGTTCCCCATAATGTTAATGCATTATTTTCGGTGCACTTTTTGACTATAGTCACGTACATAATATGTACAAGACTTATTCTCATAGATTCTAATGTGAACAAAATACATCACAAATAAATCTACTACCTACTTCTTTTTTAATCTTCCTTATTTTATTTTTATAAATCTAATAAATTGATAAATTTATTAATATATTAACCCTTAACTGTAATACGGTCAATAGTGCAGTATTTCCAAAAAAGGGGTATAAAGTTTCACAATATGTATAGATCCAGTAGATCAAGTGTAAACCGGATATTCCAACAATTAAGTAAACCGGCCGGAAGACATAACTCCGGGCGGTCGGACAAGACGTCCAGATGCAAATGATTTATTACACAGTTGTCGATTTAAGATATTAAATATGAATTCAAAGATCTTATACATAAATGTTAAAACTAAATCGGAACTATTATCTATATATATATATAAAAGGAGAAGGTGACTGACTGACTGACTGACTGACTGACTGACTGACTGACTGACTGACTGACTGACTGACTGACATATCAACGCAGGGCCTAAACTATAAGGGCTAGAAACTTGAAATTTTGCACAGGGGTTCCTTTTATAACGTAGGGGAGCACTAAGAAAGGATTTTTGAAAATTCACCCCCTAGGGGAGTAAAACGGGGGTGCAAAGTTAGTATGAAACTTTGCCATTTTTGAAGTTAGTGAATGTCTAATTCCACGCGAGCGAAGCTGCGGGCGTCCACCAGTTCAATTATAATTGAACGAGGCCATTCTCGTGGTCTAGTGGTTAGAGATTACAGCTAGAGGTGCTGTGTTTGGATCAGGCAAATTATTATCAGGTTTTTCTGACTTTAAATTCGCATCAGTAGCTTGAATAGCGTAATTTGTACCCGAGAAGTGATGTTTTTTCATTTGATATCTTATATCAATATCTGCTATCCATTAAAAAAACTAAAACAGGAATTATCAGAGTTATTATTTAACTGGTAAACATTCTTTTCTTCTTTCTTATAAGCTAAGTAAACTATGAAGTCTTACAGCTCAAGTATTGTAAAAATAACAATATGAATTTTTTGTACACATTCTATAGCGGAAACTTTAGCCAAAATTAGAATTCAGATGGTATGAAGTCAGGACGGACCAGTCAACAAGGCGCGCTAGCTTATTGGAATTTTGAAATTTGTATTAAAACGAAAGTAGGTAGGTACGGTTGGATGGGTGAAACAAAATTACTGATCAACGCTGGTATAATTGTACTTGGACAGGGTAACCTCTTACTCGTCTGGGTTTCTCAACGATCCGCCTGCTCGAAACATGCGCTTAAATTGGGAAAATCTGAGTCAATACAAAGTCTCATCAAAAATCATCTAAAAATATTTTAACAATTAAAATCATGAATATCCATACTAAAATTATAAATGCGAAAGTAACTATTTAATTGAAAAAAAGTGTTGTAAAGGGTTGAAAAGGGGGATGAAAGGTTGTATGAAAGTATTGTCATTTACAGAACTAGAGGCATAAAATTTATATTTAAGGCTGTTGATTAGATATAAATAAATATGGCATTCCAAGTTTGTAAATATGTTACCCTTATGAGTGTAAAATAAACATCGAGGATAACACATTTACGGATAAAGTTAACGCGTTTAGAAGAATCTATTATTGTCTAATTCCGTGCGAGCGAAGCTGCGGGCGTTCACTAGTAAGTCTATAAATAAATAAATTATTAATAATAATGTGTTCATTAACAAACAGTCATTAAAATATTAAATTAATAAAACCAGTCGATGCTTCTTGCTATTGGCAGTGTAATATGTAACATTCGTTTTGAAATACGAATGAGTGTAAAAAAAGATGTAGAATATTTATTTTCACAACGCTAGACTTAAAATAACAAACAGATTGCCTATTACAATACAATAGTAACACGGTTCAATAATCCACGATTATTACCTATATTGTAGTACTCTTAACATATCGGTCTGCACTGTGCATAAATTTGCTCCAAACGAGCTGCGCAGACCTTAGTTATGTCAGCCCCTATTGTATCATATTATCTCCACAATGCTAAGGCCACGCATCGCTAGCTGCACATGGCACAAGATGGCCGAAGCAATATCGGAGTTAATACAACTAGTTTGCTTAACAACTTTCTGTGTCCGCTTCGTGACCGGAATGCTAACGAAATACCGAAAATCTGAACCCAACGCCAATGCGAATTAACAGAACCGTAGCGCAAGGGAGCAAGGTTTTTATTCAATTAACACCGTACCAAATTTATTTTCGTGATTCGATTATTTATAATTAACATGTGCGAGCTTTAATTGATTCTGGACCTTAGTTTGAGAATTTAAGACATGTTTTACGTTACGTTAAAAATAAGTGGGTAATTGTGAAGTGGAAAATTATATAGAAATAAGTGAGGGATGTTTTCTTCCGTGTTTTTGAGAGCACGATGGAATTCGGTCAAGATTGTCACATAGACATCATTTGCTAACTTTATCAACGTTTGAAGGAACTTAAGTCTCTCATAAAGTCATTATTATCGAACATATCGTAATTCTGATTCATCTATCCATCAATCTATCACACTTTCATTACCACAACAACCATTTCATTGTCCCAATGTTAAGCACAGGTCTACTTTCAGAATGGGGAAGGAATTTATCTTTCGAGAACATTATTGTATGTATGGATATATGTTTTTTTTGTGTATGCAATTATTTATTTGTAATCTGTTTTAATCTTCTTTAACTTTTCTTAACCGCCACTTTTCCCCACTCAACGAGGGTTTGACTTGTAGAAAATGTCATAAGGAATTAAATCTGCCCATTGAATATCTCTTATGAGGTGTCATTAAAGTTGTATAAATAAAAAATAAATGATTAAATTATTGAGACATTACAAAAAATCTGTCCTCTTTATAATATTAGTATAGATAGAAAGGTTTCTTGAGTAAGAATATCTAAGTAACAAAACCTATCACCCCCGGTGCACGCAAATCCATTAAAATAATGAAATGGCAACCCTTTGGAGGACACTTTGTTTACCGCTTTCAATCTGATTGTGGTTTTTATTACTTTGAAATATGTTCCGCGGCGCTGGACGCGAACGGGAGATGAATGGCGGGTAATGCGTCTTTTCAAGAGGTGACTCTTTATGTGATAAAAGAACTAGCCTAGTAGCTTTCCATGCTGTAGAAGGATTAAGTAAAGTTATTCTGTACTGGGTGTAAAATAGCTTAAACAGTTTAAAAGTTGTAACGTTGATCCACGGGTGTTAAACATTTTTAACTTTGATTCGCGTTTTTTCGTAGGGGTAAGCAAGAAAATTAACTTAAATATTTCTTATCTTATCTTTAAGTGTAATTTGATATAGATATTATTTTATTTCAGCTAAATAGGTTGATCAATATTTTGATCACTATTCATCAATTTTTATTAGTAGGAACCCCATCCGACTTTGGACACCCGGTTGCTTAGAAATTATATTACAACTATTTAAGTTTTTAAATAATGTTAGGAGTAATTATGAAATAACGCAAACCCTATCAAAATCATATCAGTAGTTTATATGAAAATCGCGAGGATACATACAATAGGTACCTAGGTGTCAGACCTATAAATAAATAAATATCATGGACACACGGCAATCTGACCCCAAACAAGGCAGAGCCTGTACTATTATGGTGACTACTTTACTAATTCATACTTCTATAGATACTATCATCCAGACACAAGAAAAACACATGTCATTGGTGTTCGTCCCAGGAATGTTTGTTCTGAGTGGGATTCGAACCCGAACCCTGGCGTAACAGGCAGGCTCACTACCGACTGCACCAACGGGCCAGTCAGATGGGATATCTGTTTTCTTTAATTTATTAAATTTAAATAGTTTTTATTCACAAAGGTGTAATGGAATATTACAATCGAATTAACTAATACATTATCATAGCTATCGGATAAAATCTCAGCTCAGCTAATGATCGAAAAAATGGCGATCGGAGTTCGTTCAACGAGTTCCATAATTCCATTCAACGGAGTTTCAGGAAAAATCAAAATCGTTAGGCAAACGAGCTGTCTCATTGGGTCATTTGATAGGGCGAGGCCCCAGTGAGAGCCATAATCTACTCATCATTTTACACTTTTTTTTACCTCTGTTACACTTTTTTATGTAACGTGACATATCTTCATAAAAATCTTTATTTCTTCAACCATGCAATAGAAACTGTAGGTATATAAGTATCCATAAGTATAGACAGACAGACAGACAAATTCCTTTATTGTAGACCAAAAGGATAAAGATAAAACAAACAACAAGTACATATTATTATTATAAAAATAATAAAATATTAGAGTGGTAGTATAAATATCGGTCGGGTCAGATTATATTTAATGAGATAAGTTTAACAATTCGGCCTTAAAAAAGGTATTACTTAGAGAAACAATTAAAAGTAACATCAAAAGTAACTATAAAAGTATTTGTGGGTATCACAATTTAGTTGTGCTCACTTAGAAAAGTTATATAACGTGTTCACAGTTTGAAAAACTTTGAGGTTATACTGGTGATACAAATATTATTTTTGAACATTTTTTAACAATTTTTACATTCCTTATTTTAACAGATATACAATTTTGTGAATGTAAAGCGTCATGTAATTAATATATTCTGGAATTTCAAAAACAAATAAAATAACGCGATGTGCCTATCGCCTATGAAAAAACGCTGCCAATACCACCAAACACGGCGACCCATCCTCACTTATTTCAATCCATTTCGTTTATGACAGAATTCAATGCGCTCATCCTGATATTACGTTTTTCCGTGAACCTGCTATGCTTTTGCCGGCGATAATTAATCTTTTTAAGGGAGTGTCGACTTTGATTTGGATTTGAAGCCTACGCGAAATTAAATTGGAGATCGTTGGCGTAAAGTTAAATGTGAGGTGACATTAAGGCAAGATAAGTTACGTTACCTATTTGTTTTAATTATTTGTAAAACTTGTATTTATTAATTTGTAACTTGCCTACTCCGACGAATAAACTATTTCCTATTCTATTCTAAATTTGTAATTTTGTCTATTTAGGATTTGATAACATAGGTAAATGACCACCACAAAATCCTTTCTTTGTCCCACTGTTGGCCACGTGTCTCATCTATTAATGGAAAGGGTAAGACCACTGTCCACCTCTGTCAAGCAGATTTCATAAACCTTTGAACATTATAAATCTCTCAGGCACTCAGGTTTCCTCACGCTGTTACGCTTCGCTGTCACAACAGCTTTCTCGTCACCGTTACCATTATCTCTCAAAAACGCACATAACATGAATGTGAACCCACACTCCATCGATTGACAGCCAAGTTCAATCCAGTCACGGCTTTCGATTAGCAGGTCATAGTAACAATGTAGCCATGTCGGGACCAGAATAGTGCTACGGTAGCCCCTGCCTGTCGTAAATGGCGACTAAAAAGGGGCTTCTGGGGTTGTTGGCGTTGAGAAGGGGAGCTCGAATCGTCCATCATGTAACCCCGAGAAAGGCGACGCTGTTTGTGGCTGCACAGCGTTGTGTAAACCGGGAAGAGCCCGTCTTGGCCGCAGCGCCAAAGGGGACCGGCGCGTTCTACGAGAGATCCCGGAGCTCTCCTGTAGGGCCGGAGTAGGCCACCGAGTGGGTTTTAGTGGGTGAAAGTTCCACATAACCCGGCGTCGCTCCCACGACGTCCGGGTACCTTTTCAAGGTTTCCCACTCGTTAAACAAAAAAATAAAAAAGGTACACAATCCATACTAATATTATAAATGTGAAAGTGTGTTTGTTTGTTTATTTGTTTGTTTGTCCGGCTTTCACGTCGCAACGAAGCTATTAAATGGTATGGTTTTTGTGTGTGGTGATAGTGAGGAGGGTGGAGAGTGACGTAGGCTACTTTTTACCTCGGTAAAACATCCCCATTTGAAGATATCGATGTTTTTTTATTTGCTCCAGTAAGTCAGTTTACGTACACTTTATCTGCGGTTAGTATTACCTCAGGTTCCTCTAAGTATCTTTTGATTGTGGAACTGTCACTATTCATCCACCACAATATGATAAACAACTCATTGATAATTCCCTTTGACCACGCGGGCGGAGCCGCGGGTAAAAGCTAGTTACTTATAAAACAATTATTACACACTAGAAGTGGAACCGGGTAAGTACTTGGTGATGTGGTCTCTACTGCCTACCACATAACATAGGCCAATTGAGGTGTTAGCCACGCCACAGCTTTTTTGTGTAGATATTTAACGCCTATCCTGAAGGCACCATTGAGCCGACAATCAATATGAAAAGTCAGAATAAAGGGTGTTCTCGACAGATTGGCAAAAGTGTGTAAATTCCTCGTAAAATATAACTTGCAGGCTTAAGAGGATCACAACCGAATTACATTGATGCCGCCGGCAATTCAAAACAAAAGCCGGTCTAACTTTTAATAACGATGAAATTAAGCAGTCGAAACGAATGCAACAAAGTGATACTCGTAATATAATATTATTCATAAACTTTGAAAAAGACTTGCAAGTAACTTTGCAAAGCGTGATAAAATACATGGTAAAGCAGGCCATAGCAGACAAATATTTTGTTAATCCAAACAACTGTTTGGATATAATAAATAACTATTTATAGGAATTTTTTTTAACTGTAATAATAACATTTTTGCTATATACATATACACAAACGTGGAAACTTAACACTGAAACAACACTTTATATCTCTTTAAAGGTGTCAATAAAGTTGAATAAATAAATTAAATAAAACACTGAACTCTACGCACAATTGCAAAAATTACACTCGTTTGACCTCACCCTAATTGTTTATCCAAACAACACTAGTTTAGATATAATCTATCGCCACGCCTATACGCCACGTTCATACTGCACGCACAACATAATAATTCCGCCTCACATACATACATATTTAATAACAATGTATATCTACACACGCTTTGTGCGACAAGAAATGCACAAAGCATAAGAGTGAAAGAGACAGCTATTTATAATCAGAACAGTTAGCGCGCGCGCTCACAATTACAGGTCACAGCTCGATTGATTGCAATGGTTACAATTGACACCAATTCACGGCACGCGTTTGGTGCGTTGATGACGAATTATAATATCATTAAGGCGGCAGCGGTTAGGTTGCATGCTCAATTACTCATGCATTTTATATCCGTAAAAAAATAATATCACGAAAGCTTCAGTTTGAAATCATGATTATTGAAGAAAACATGGTAGAGCCTATAGGGAACCAAATAGGTTTTATATGAAAGCTAATTGGTTCCATATAGAGTTCGCCCGGGGCAGTACCACCGCCCGCCACGGTACCTAGTACCATTTCTGCCGTGTAATAATTGTTTTTAAAGCAATTGTGGTCCGGTTGGAAAGGTGTGGATTCCGGTTACACTTCTTTAGAGGCGACCATCTTAGTCCTCAAGGGTAGCAACACATCTGTGACTGACTTAGAACGAGACTCCTACTAACAAGTACTAACTGGACTATTACTAACACCAACTAACAGGACTAACTATCACTAACAGTCCCCAGTCCTCATACTTACTAACGAACTGACCAACTAATGTTCTAATTAACTCTCTCAACTAATTGGACTAACCATCCCAGTCCCTAATTGAGTCTTGTTCAAAGTCAGTCACAGTTGTCATGGGTGGCAGCGGATGGGTGGTGCTGCAAGCTCCTTTGCTATCTTTTATCCATAAAAAAAAAAAAAAAAAACAGATGACTTTCTTTGAAACTGTAGTCTCGTCTGAATGTACCCTTCTACGAGGTCACGTCCGCCGATTTGTCCGCAGCTTACAAAACCGGAACGCGAACTTGCGACAGCGGAAAATAGTGCACTCGATTAATAAAGAAAGGAAATAGTGATATACATACATTTTAGAATAAGAATTATTTTGTTTCATCGCTCGCTGCAACCCATAGACTTCCACTGCTGGGTACGGGTCTCCCCCACAGAGGTGGGACGGTCCCCCACGGCGGGAGGTGTAGAGCATACTCCACAACGCTGCTCCAATGCAGATTGCATTGCAGTGTTACACTAAAAATGGTCTGCGCTCAGCATTATGCTGTTGGAACGGTACCGAACCAACAGCGCTGATTTTCAGTGCACACCATATGAAATTGGTATTTCGACCAACAGCAGATCTATCACAATGTCATATTATAGTAACTAGCTTTTACCCGCGGCTTCGCCCGCGTGGTCAAAGGAAATTAACAATGAGTTGTTTATCATCTACTACAATACAAAATGTTTATAAACTCATAAAATATCTAAAGTACTAACAGCTAATAGCTTCGTTGCGACGTGAAAGCCGGACAAACAAACAAACACACTTTCACATTTATAATATTAGTATAAAGTATAAAGTATAATAGTATATGGATATGACGCCGCCGCAGTGTACGCCGTGCCCGCCACGAACGCGTTCACTCCTGAAGATGATCATTGTAATAGATCGAAACTAGGCGGCCTATTTCCGACATTGGGGCAACGTGGTGGAGTATGCTCTAAACCTCCCTCTAACTTAGCTATGGGAGTTGCAAATACACGTTAAACATTCATCAAATTACTTAAACTCGCCGAATATTAAATTTTAATTTAATTTTTGCACTACATCCATGATGGGTGTCCAACCAGCTTCTACATTATTAAAAAGATCAAAGCTTCTCTTCATTTTACGTATATAATATTAAAGTAAAAAAATCGTTTATTTTCTAACTACTTTTATGTAAAACTAGCTTTTACCCGCGGCTCCGCCCGCGTGGTCAAAGGGAATTATCAATGAGTTGTTTATCATATTGTGGTGGATGAATAGTGACAGTTCCACAATTAAAAGATACTTAGAGGAACCTGAGGTAATACTAACCGCAGATAAAGTGTACGTAAACTGACTTACTGGAGCAAATAAAAAAACATCGATATCTTCAAATGGGGATGTTTTACCGAGGTAAAAAGTAGCCTACGTCACTCTCCACCCTCCTCACTATCACCACACACAAAAACCATACCATTTAATAGCTTCGTTGCGACGTGAAAGCCGGACAAACAAACAAACAAACAAACAAACACACTTTCACATTTATAATATTAGTATGGATTAGAATTTACTTAGTGCTTTGTTCAACTATTAGGTTCACTCGTGCATAATTAATAAGTTATATTGTACTATTTTGTATTTTATCAAAAAAGTTATGGATATAAGATAGCAAACGAGCTTGCAGCACCACCAATCCGCTTCCGCCCATGACAACTGTGACTGATCTTGAACAAGACTGAAATAGGGACTGGGATGGTTAGTCCAGTCTCGTCGTCAGTTTGTTATGGGGATTGCGGACCTCGATAGTAGTACGACACATTGGACAAAATAAATGGGTCCCTAAAATTCATTGATTATCTTGAAAATAGGAAAATAGAAGCAGTAAGTATATATCAATCCCTCCCCTGCACTAGCCCACTAATAGGTTGCAACTTTACATTAACTCACACATCCATCCATCCATCCATCAGCCTTTCGAAGTCCACTGCTGGACATAGGACTCCCTTAATCGTTACCACTCCTCCCGGACTTCTGAGTCCAGCGATTTCCCGCTGACTTTTTCAGGTCATCAGTCCATCTGGTTGGAGCCTGTGCTCCGTTTCCCGAGCCGTGGTCTCCACTCGAGGACCTTTCTAACCCATCTGTTGTCCGTCCTACGAGCGACGTGGCCTGCCCATTGCCATTTCAGCGTGCTTACTCGGCGAGCTATGTCGGTAAACCTCGTTCGTCTACGGATTTCATCGTTTCTAACTAACTCACACACAATATAGTTAAAAAACGATTTTAAAAAAGGCCACTCGACTAAGATGAATTAAACATCAACAATTATGTAAGACCGAACAAAATGTATCGGACATGACTGGTTTAATGTAATTATAATATTAAAATGAAGTCATTCATTATGCATGATCCGACGCTAAGGATTATCTGCGGGGAAAAGGTAATCCTACAAATCTAGGGCATATTGTGGGGCTTCCCCATGTAATATGTATAGGGTGGCTCTCAATCATGTCCGTGTTTTAAAGAATTTTATTAAAGGGATATCGGGCGACCAAGACATTATAATAATTGGTTTTTAACAAATATATGTCGCCGAGCTCCTCCGATAAGCCATAAGCCGCCTCCACACATATTGACGGGCCCTTTGGCGCAAACGGTAGAGACCCTGCCTGTTACGCCAGGGGCCGTGGGTTTGAATCCCACTCAGCGCAAATATTCGTGTGACGAACACTTGTGTTTGTTCTGTGTCTGGATGTTAAAATTATCTTTTTAAGTATGTATTTAAAAATATCTATGTATGTATATCAGTCTCTGACACCCATATTACAGGCTCGCGTCTACTTTATTTAAATTGACGCGAGCCGTAAAACCATGAGCGCTTTTAAAAATAGTTTTATGACTATTTTATGTCAATTTCCTTGACGCATCCGAATAATAAAATATGAAAGGTATTCCGGGCATTGGGCGGTCGCCAGTAGGACTGCTACTGACAGCACCATTTTCTTACTCTGTAGGCCAGAGATTAGAAAATGGCCGTATATAATATTGAATTCGACTGTAAAGTCCGTAGTTTTCAGTGAAAACTACGCTTAAGTTAAGTCCAAATCACATGTCCACAAAGTCCATATTGATTTAACGGCAACGATGCATTTCATTAAGGTTAGTTCACAAAATGATCCAATATATTACAAAGAAACAAAAGGCACGTTGTCAATTACCTTAATGTAATATTGCAAAAATGATAATGTTTCTCAGTGTTTATCAGCGTTTCTCAATGTTTGTCAGTGTTTCTCAGTGTGTAATCGACTCCGACAAAAATCTATGTTCTATGTTCTGGCTGTATGTATTTCTTTATGTATGTAGGCATGGTACGATAACTTCGTCATTCATAAATAGAATTTGATGATTCTTGATAGAACTTTGGTAGAACATACTTCGAAGGTAGGAAGGAGTATAAATGGACGCTTGTAGTTTCGCGTGGATTAGATATGTAAAAAAATCCTTGATAATGAGATTAATATGACATGCATAATGAAACTGCTCGTAAATCACTTTGAATTTGGATTATTTTTGTTCAATAAATACCCTGTGATTTAATACCCTAGTGTGTATAATGGCTAGATACATCCCATAGAAGTCCCACTGCTGAGAACGGCTTGCCCCACGGACACAGCAGGGGGCAGCGTGGTGGAATATCTAGGGCATACTCTACCACGCTCCTCCAATGCAGTTCGGGAATTTCTCTTACGACTTCTTGACAAGGCTTAGCAACTGTTTTCACCATTGATAACAAACGGGACCGACGGCTTACCGTGCCCTACGAAGCAAGGTAGCGTCCATGAAGTTTTTGCCACTAGCTGTCACCAATCCCCAAACCGACCGCGCCCGTTGTAGCTTAACTTTTTCGATCACATTAATCGACGAGAGCCACTTGGCTATTGACGCTGCGCTGCAATGTCCATAGCCTAGTAGCTCGCATAGATTCAATGTATAACAATTACTACATAATTTCATACAAATTCCATAGAAGGCTGACCTTTAAGAATCGAAGTGGCCTAGGCAGTAGCCGTATATAACAATTTGCGAATTTAAGTCATAATAAGTGAGTTTGCGGAAATTCCTGCAGGAACCCGTTAAGTAAAAATTCTCTGTGTGGATATTATAGAAAATCTCTTGTGAATTATTGAATCAATCTTCGTGGTTTACCACAACGCTGTGTTTCGTCTAGGCTTGAATTTCATACATCATCTTCTAGCGTCATACATACTAATATTATATATGCGAAAGTAACTCTGTCTGTCTGTCTGTCTGTCTCGCTTTCACGCCAACTACTGATTTAAATGAAATTTGGTACACAGATAGTTAGATATGATACTTTTTAATTGGAAAAAAGTGTTGTAAGGGTTCAAAAGGGGGATAAAAGGGTTGTATGAAAGTATTGTAATTTTCAGAACTAGATGCATAAAATTTATATTTTAGGCTGTTGATTAGACATAAATAAATATGGCATTCAAAGTTTGTAAAAATGTTACCCTTAAGGGTCTAAAATAAACATAGGGGATAACAATTTACGGATTCATTACAAATTTGAGAAGCTAAAGTTAACGCGTAAAGAAGAATCTATTATTATGTCTAATTCCACGCGAGAGAAGCTGCGGGCGTCCACTAGTACATATACACATATGTATATCAAAATAGTCAGTTGTATATTTAAATTTTTATAATTCATAGATATACTTTTCATACATAATTGTAAATGTAGTTTGTACCTATAAATGAATTGGCACTTCAGTACGTATAAAATATGAATAACATTGAATGTGAACGATAATTTTGCTGGCGAAACATTTAAGGCAAAATTAATTAAAATTTCCCATTTATCCTTCTACTTATTACTTTCTGCAAAGAAAGGGCCAACATTTTCAAACTCACGTGTTATTATAGAAGATAATGCTTCAGAGCGAACGGAATTAATTCCAACAAACAAACAAGTATAACAAGATGGTAACAGCGACAGATGTTACCTAAGCAGGTGCTCGCGTGTAATACTGCCGTACCTCGCTAACAACTTCCCGGAATCGTCTCGAAGAGAATTACAATTACAAGACAACTTTATGTATGTTAGTTCTAGATGCTTTAAAAATAACCTTTTAAGATATTAAAGAAATAAATAATATAACATACATAAATATAACTACTGGTCACACGCAGCTTCGCTTGCGAGGATTACCTGTAACAAGTTTCATTTATAATCCCTGTCCTTCTCATGGAAATAACCGGAAAAACTTTACTTATTGAAGTTAGAATAGGTATTAACGGTATAAGAGTCCATCCCTCCATCCATCTAATCCAAGCTTAGTATATTATAATATATACATAGTCAAACCTGGGTAAGCGAGAGTTCAAGGGAGCACAATCTCATTCTCGCTTATAGAGGTTTCTCACTAACCCGAGTTTCTCGCTAATGCAGGTACATGGGTAGCGTTTCTCTCTTATAGAGGTACGCAGCAATATAAATATTATTTTATTTTATTTAGAACTTATTTACACTTAAAAAAATGGTAGGAAGTTCCACGAAAGTTAAGAATGAGTCGTAAAATAGCAGATGTTTCATTTGTAATTTGTTTTGTCATTTGTTACTGTATGTGTGTATCTTGTATGTATGTATGTATTTTTATTGTAGACCACTTTGGGGTTTATTACTGTACCCCTTGTTTTATTTACGAAGAGAAATAAGAACCTACTAATATGATTGTCAATAAGTTTATTAGACAGCTTTACAAATATTAAATTCACAACTTATTGTTAGAGCGATCGAATGCAAGAGGTTATCTCGATAGACATCACACAAGCAAGAGAGCGGGAAAAGTCAGAGTGACAGACCTCAGGATGCGTTCACAATACGCCACACCACCCATAGTTCCTTTTAAATAATATAAATAAATAAAGCTCGACTGTCGCTTATAGAGGTCTATAAGTAGCAGTCTCACTTACGGAGGTCCATGAGGGAAAAACGACTCTCTCTAACAGAGGTTTCTGTTTCTCGCTAATAGAGGTTTTGGGAGCTTAAAATGACGGGTTCTGGCTATTACTCTCACTTATAGAGTTTTCTCACTGTACATATATGCCATTTACTTACATACTATAAAAATAAACCTACCTTCTCCAACGGTCCTACCTATTTTAAAGACCTTTATGACAAATACAAATGAATTAAATAAATACTGTGTCGGTGGTCTAGTTGGTCTAGTGATGATAAGAAATATTATTGGTATTTTCTTTCTTTAATTCCCAGTAGTAGCTTCAAGTCTGGATTTGAGCCCGGATGAAACCTTCCATTATACCGCATAAAGATTCCATATAAGTTCTACCATCTAACATTAAATTACTATTCAATTAATTTCTGCCGTCCACATTTGCTGCAACCAATCAGGCGAGGATGCGAAAACTTAGTCAAATCACTTCTAATTATCTCAGTTCATCTTTCATGTCCAATTCTATTTGAAATCCCTGTGAAATTCACACCCTGTGAATCCATTCACAGGAAAACTACATTCACATCTGAATTTGGTATACTGTTTCAGACTAATATTGAATAATATTGAAACAGTTTTTTTTTTTTTAAGTAGGAAATAGAGTATAAATACAAAATATATTAATTTTCTTCCCAATGGCTATAAGTCATTAGGGTCTCACTTTTGGTCATAACTAACAACGCTTGGAGACATCTCCCACGCTGCTCTGACGCGTATATGGCAATAGGAAATGATATTATCTTGGTGAAGATTAGCAACATCAGGTCGTATAGAGACCACGGGGTTGACGACCATAGGAACCCAGTTTTCCACGAAAATCATAGCTTCATTACCATAGGAAACATTTATCGAAGTACCAGGAGGACATAAATTGGAAGCAGTAAAAAAACCGCTTTTGTGATCGAATGTAATAAAGGCGAGTGCCTACGCCACTTGCCCTGATTGGTCGCGAGTGATTAATTAGAGCGGTGGAAGAAGTCAAATGAATTGCTTGAATAACGCTGTAGAGGCTAGGTGGTAAAACGCTCTGTCCCCTGCGAGTCGTGTATATTTGTTTAAACAGACAGGTGTAAGAAATGTTTTTATTTCATAACAAAATTATTTACTTTTATTTGCAATACACAACATTACAACAACAAATTACAAAATAAAACACAGCCTTGTCCGCACTAACTTCGTACAGTCTCACTCTTTCTTTACGCGAACCTCACGCTCGCTATACAAAAATGCGCGGCAAAACAGATGCCGCGCTCCTATTGGTCCTAATCATAGATGGAGGACCACAGAGTATGGCGCGTTCCCTTTATGCGTTCGTAGAAAATTAAAGGAAGTATGTTCATATTCATTACACAGGTGGTTAAATAAGTTCATGGGACGCATTTCACATGACAACCTGAAACAAAACAAAAATATTAAATACATACTAATGGACACGCAGCTTCGCTCGCGTGGAATTAGACATAACAATAATTTCGTTTACACCTAGTAAAAATAATGTAGCCAATGTCAATCAGTGAAGATGCAGCTTTCTAATGGTGAAAGAATTTTTGAAATCGGTCCAGTAGTTTTTAGCGGGTGAGTACTTAGCCACTCCGCTTTTACCGATGATGTAATTGTCTTTTTATTTCGAGAATTCCGGTTTGCAATTTAAATAAATAATGAATGCTCTTGCCCTTCAACATTGGAGTACATTGTATTGTTGTAATAAAATAAAAATAAAAAACGTGGCGAGTCGAAAAACAATCTCACGTTTCCAAAGTTAAAGTATTTGCAGGTTTAAAAACAATTTATGTTATGCATTTGTTCCACGTGGAACGTTTAAACCTCCGGAATTAAACTCGGGAATGGTGTACGAACTATTTTGTAATCCGCTGCCAGGGATTTATTTTATGTTAAGAAAGTCAGTTAACAACAAAGTAACGACAATGTTCGCTTTACTGTTCTAAAAGATTCATCTATCCATCCATCCATCCATCCATCCATCCATCAGCCTTAAGAAGTCCATTGCTGGACATATTCCACCCTTAATCGGTGCCACTACTTAGAATATCATTATATCCCTTTTCTTTAAGTATTTGTAGTTACCTAGAATTTAGTTATGCGTGTCCATTCACCTCATAGCGAAATAAATTATTTGACTTTGACTTTGACTTATGCACAAAAGAAATACCTACTAGGCAAAGGCACTCATGACATATAATATAATAAAAAAAAATTTATTTAAAACATCTGACTGCGGACACAACAAACATAAAGGAAATACAACCATTTTATTTTATTTACTGTAAATCACAGACAGAAACCACACTTTTATAAATATAATTAAATCTTTAGCTTTTTCTAAAATGGTCTCCTCTCAGTATAAATCCGGGGCAAGTCCCAGCGCTGATTTTAAGTGGAGACAGCAGACAATAGTTCAGACAGGTTGAATGTTATATTAATATGTAATAGGTATTTATTTAAATTTGCAAAGGAAGATCATATTATACTATATACTTACATTAGAATATGTGTCTATTAAAGTTGTTAGTATATAAACTTGTAATACGCTGCCCAGTTATTGTTGCTATTGTAGAGTTTAGTAATAGTTTTAAAAAACTCGATAAAGTCGTATACAAAGGCACATACATGAGTTATTGCCTGTTTATGACGTATCATATTTAATTTTCGAACACACTAGCCCAGAAAATTAGATAAGTTAAAGTACATTTTCTCTCAGCACTTAAATATAAACAGCACAAAATATATTATAAAAATGTGTAAAGTTAGTATAAAACTTGTTCCTAACTTGTCACTCAGTGCATCCACTTAAGGCCAAGTATTGTTATACAAAGTCTTTCGAGAACAGTTTCAAAAACTTGTCCCCGAAAGAACATGAAAGTAAAATTTGAGAACCCCTGAATAGTTTCAAACATGGCAACAATCTGGTACTACACTTTGTTCATATTTTTAGTTTGAAGTGCTTTACAATTTTTCAATATATATTTTCTCATATCTTTCTTTGTGCCACTGTTGGCTACTTTCCTCTCAGAATAGGATGTGTCAGACCTCAGTCAACCACGCTGGTCAAGTGCGGATTGGCAGACTTCACATGCCTTCGAGAACATTATGGAGAACTCCAAAGCGCCTGAGAACCTGACACATCGTGAAGAAACTTATGCAGGTTTCCTTCACTGTTACAGCAGGTGACATTTAATTTCTGAAATTACACATAAATTAATGTGAAATTTACATAAATAGTGATTCAAATGTAGCGTCCATAGCCCAATAGCTCACGTCGATTCAATGTGATCGAAAGAGTTAAGCAACGACGGACGCGGTCGTTTTGTGGATGGGTGACCGCTAGTGGCAAAATTTTATGGACGCTACCGTGCTTCGGAGGGATAGACGAGGGATAGACGTCCCACTGCTGGGCACGGGTCTCCCCCACAGACGCAGCTGCGGGAGGTCTAGAGCATACTCCACCACGCTGCTCCAATGCGGATTGGTGGAGGGGTTAGTGGCTAACCCAGTATCGAATGTTCTCAAGCCACCCGAAGGTCTTCGACAAGGTTTGACGACTGTTTCCAACATTGAAAACAACCGGGACCGACGGCTTTACGTGCCCTCCGAGGCATGGTAGCGTCCATGAAATTTTGCCACTAGCGGTCACCCATCCACAAACCGACCGCGCCCGTCGTTGCTTAACTCTTTCGATCAATTTGAATCAACCCGAGCCATTGGGCTATGGACGCTACAAAATAGAAATAATACTGTAAAGAAAATCCCAATCATTTCAAGGCGAGGTAATAGGATGTAAACACTATTACCCTAGTTGTGGAGTTGAAAAGAGTGACATTACTCCATGTTACGCGAAATAAAAGTAAAAGGGCATGTAAGTGGCGCATTTATCACAACACCGCGTGTCTCTTACGACTAGGGTTACCATATTACAGGATTTGGTTTAATTTTGAGGATTTTAAGGCTGCTGACAGTATTGCGACCGAATTTTAGAAATCTCAGGATACTTCATATTTTTAGTTATTTTTGTTAAATAATTAAATATACCTACGGTTAATATAAACGAAAATAAACATGCATTGCAAACCAATGTGAGCAATAAGTAAGATAATAATAATCTTTATTTGAATACCACCCACCTTTTTTTTTTGTTTAACGAGTGGGAAACCTTGAAAAGGTACCCGGACTTCGTGGGAGCGACACCGGGTTATGTGGGACTTTCACCCACTAAAACTCGCTCGGTGGCCTACTCCGGCGCTACAGGAGGGCTCCGGGATCTCTCGTAGAACGCGCCGGTCCCCTCCGGCGCTGCGCCCAAGACGGGCTTTTCCCGGTTTACACAACGCTGTGCAGCCACAAACAGCGTCGTCTTTCCCGGGGTCACACGATGGACGATTCGATTCAGGCGTCAATTCATGATTTTTAACACTACCTTCTGGTAACCCTACTTACGACAAATAAGGCGATTTGAAGAAAAGAAATTCTTCACTATTCCAATTTCTTTGATTTTACCTGACGAGAAGGTACTGCATTATCTCCGATAATAAAAACTGTATTTCTTAAGGTTTTTAGTCTAAAGAGGTATGTACTTATTAGGAGCGATGTGACTTTTCTAGTATTTTTTTTAAATAAACCTTGTTTAACGAAGTCTTTCTATTATTTTTAGGAATACTACTCACTTGACCGCCATCTTTTTCCCACTGTTGTATACGCAATGGAATGGGTACAGCAATATTTCAAAATATTGCCACATGGTTTGGTAGATTTTACATACCCTCAAGTACCTAATATCAGAATCAAACAAAAAGGTCTTGAATGTTTTTCTTCATCATAACATCCATCCATCCATGCATCCATCAGCTTTCTGAAGTGCTGCTGCTGGACGTAAGCGACCCTCAATTGGTCTCTGAATTCTGTGCCCTCTGAAACGGTTTGCCGAAGCATTCTTCAGGTCGTCCGTCCACCTAGTCAGAGGGTAACCATTACGTGATTTTCAGACCGTAAAACATTCAATATAATACATGTTGTACGGTGTGAAAACGGAATCTCAAAACATATTATCTTGTAAACTTCATTTACAACTAAGCTACATATCACCGAAAACCAACTATCATGAGGCCTTTCCAATCTCATTTTAGTTCATACAAAAACTACTGGACCGATTTCAAAAATTCTTTCACCATTAGAAAGCTCCATCTTCACTGAGTGACATAGGCTATATAATAATACTAGGTGTTAACGAAACTATTGTTATGTCTAATTCCACGCGAGCAAAGCTGCGGGCGTCCACTATTATGTAATAAATACCTTGCTATAAAACTGACTTGTGTAGGTTATTAGTTCTGTTATTTTTGAATATACAAATAATAATAATAATATCATTGACATTCTCACACACGGCCATCTGACCCCAAACTAGGCGTGAGCACAGACTGACAGGGAGACTGATATAACATACATAGATATTTTTTAAATACATACATAAATAGATAAATATTAACATCCAGCCACAGAACAAACACAAGTGTTCGTCACACGAATGTATGTCCTGACTGGGATTCCAACCTACGTCCCCTGGCGTAACAGCCTAGGCAGAGTCACTACCGATATCGCCAACGGACCCGTCAGTAAAAGTGTTATTAAATTAAATAAAATGTAGAATACCATTTACGAAGAGCTGAACTTAAGTAGAACGTTAAACTCCAAGATGAATGAAATATTGAATTCTTAGGAATAAAAGGGAAACCAGAACATTTTCAACATTTGGCTCATCCTTCAAAACCCAACATCGTTTCTCACCGAACCCGGTTCATTCCACGCAATTCCTTATGCACGCTTCATTTATAACCCGTCCAATCTTTTCAGCTGACGTATAAAGTATGGGTACATCGCTGCTACAAGTAAGACAAGTATGATTTAAGTCGAAAATAGTCCGACTAGTTTCGATCTATTACGATGATCATCTTCAGGAGTGAATGTGCTCGCGGCGGGCACGGCGTTCATGAACGTCATCATTCATTCATTAAATCACACGTGAGTAAGCCGGTAACTTCAACTATGAATATAGACACTCACGAATCGTTCAGTAATAAGACAAGTATGGTCTTCGATGAGTTACCGGTTGTGGCTAAATACCGGTATTACCGATTTATAGTTAATTTATTTTCCGCTTTTATACAACAATACTACTTTTCGTAGCAAATAGTTCCTGCTTGATTTCTGATGTTCTCGTATGAAATATAATTTTTTAGCTGATTCTGAAAATCCAAAGTCACCATTTAATTTAGTATCAAAAACCAAAATTAACATGCATAATATTTATTAATTATTAGTTTTGAATTTACTATACCTACAAGTATTTTTCACCATTGATCATATTACAAACAACCCAAAAATAATTAATCTATGCATTTATAAAATACCGGAAATACCGGTTCTAAGTGAATACCGGTACCGGAACACAAATTTTTGTGCCTAAGTTAATACGGGGGGCTTAAGTAACAATACAAGTATGGATATATAATTTACCTCCGTTTAATAAATCCCATAATGCCTTCTCTGTAACAGGTGCGCTACTTGACAGTGGATTAAGTACTTGTTCAGAGCAATTCCGGTGTGACGCAGTCTTAACGGGTTATAGGATCAACAAATTAAAATGAGTCAACATTTGGAGCATACTAATACTGTCACTCGAACAAAATGTTTAAATTGAGAACAAAGTAGCAAATCAGCACACAAAATTGCAGAGAGCATTCCAAAAAAATTTGAACTCCTGTATTAACATGATTTTTTGTAAGAAATACATTTATTTTATTCCAATTTTGATTACATATCTATATAAATAAAAGGAGAAGCTGACTGACTGACTGACATATCCACGTAGGGCCTAAACTATAAGGGTTAGAAACTTGAAATTTTGCACAGGGGTTCCTTTTATAACGTAGGGGAGCACTAAGAAAGGATTTTTGAAAATTCACCCCCTAAGGGGGTCAAACGGAGGTGCAATTTTGAAGTCAAATGGGCAACCCGAACGCGGGCAGACGTCTGTTTAATTCTACGCGAGCGAAGCTGCGAGCGTCCACTAGTTGATTATATTTGTTTAGTACATTGTATGGTAAAGTAAAATAACAGTTTAAGTGATAAATTCTCAAAATCTCTAAAATAAACGACGAAGGAATCCTTGGTTTTTGTAGCTCCTTTTTTAGTATACTATTTAGTTAATATTAATTAGAGCTTGTAAATAAAGTTAATTAGTATACTAGCTTTCCCCGCAGTTCCCGCCTTTACTTACTACCTTATTACCTCCTTATTATAACTGTGTTTTGATCATAATTTTTTCTATTTTTATTTGTATTATGATAATGTTTGTAATTTTTGTGTTTGTACAATTTTACTGAATATGTTCTTGTTAATATTATTATTTTAGTGTTAGCTTTAGTAGTATCACCATATTATGAGGAACTGCTCGAAAAAAAAGGGGTTGCGCTGAAAATCAGCAGCATTGAGTCACGTGGCAGTAAGCTAAGCGTAGCCCTTTTTTCACGCATTACACTTCACATGGGTTAAGTAGTTATAAGTTTACTGTTATAATGTCTACTTGTTGTGTTGTGTGTTGTTTTGTTTGAAAATAAATATCTTATTATTAATAAATATCTTATATCCATATGAAGTGAAACAAGTGTTTCACCACAGTTCATTTCGCTTAATAGAGAGGAAAGAGATTATCCCAAACGGATAGACCTGTTTGGATGGGGTTTCAATCCCGCAGTCCCTTTGAAAGATGTCTAATTACCACGGACATGGTTCCACCTACGCTTGTCTTTTAACCCCTATACGGAATTAACCGACATTTTCCAACGGTTGGTTTTTGTTAGAAAGTTTGGAGTTTGGTGGGAATGGTTAAGTACCTTTATGGACGGATCGTTATGTTTGATAATAAGGTTTTGTGTGACTGTTATTTTTAGTTTTTAAGTGAATTATAATATTTTTAATTATTGACGTGATAATTTAACGCCTGAATCTATGAACGCCGGCTGCACGCTCGAGAAAGCGTAACTGACTTTCCGCCTAGCGTTTCGAGCGTGCAAGCGAGAGCGCGGAACAAGCGATAGAGAGGCACTATCAACCTAAGCGTTCGGCTCATTCTGACTTTCCGCCTAGCGTTCCGAGCGTGCAAGCGAGAGCGCGGAACAAGCGATAGAGAGGCATGATCAACCTAAGCGTTCGGCTGGTGACGCATCCATCTCTCTTCCACTCCATCGGCCGATGCGTCCGAGTAGAATAGCGGCAGCACACAACCTACACGTGAACTGTTTTTTCTTAACTTACAGTGAAATGAAAAGATGTTTTCTTATCCCTTTCCAACCGGCAAACATATTTTTAATTTTTTCATGTACAACTTCTATCGTATGGCTATTTAGCCTTCAAGTTACATTAAAAAAATCCTGTAACCTACAAAAGTACCCACACGATCGTGACTATCAGGAATAATTTGATTACCGCACGATCGTGACTTTTAAGGCAGTAGTAGGGTAGTGGAAAGGGTTATGACGTTATCACGTAAAATTATCGCCCGTAAACCTACTTTATAGACACCAATATTATTTTACTTTTGTTACAAACATATGATAATTCTTAAAGGAATTTTCTTAACAGATTATTGATTAAAAAATAACGCTTACACACTCACACCCTGCGATACGACAGAAAATAACACAATTAAACATTTATGACCCAAGTGAAAATATTTACATGCATAATAATTATATGCCCCGGCCGGGATTTGAACCCGGTACCCGTGGATCGGCAGCCAGGGTCACTCATCACTGCGCTACTGAATCGTCGGAGTTTATACACCTAACGACTAGAATTTCTTCGCAAGGCTGCACTACAACCCATAGATGTCCCACTGTTGGGAACAGGCTCTCCTACAGTCGTAGCTGTATGATTTACAAAACATACTGCACCACGCTGCTCTATTGCAGATTGCTGGAACTCCCTAGAAAAACGTTTATAGCACCGCAACGCAACCATTAATCTTCACAAAAAGGTACATTTATAAAGATACTTTTCAAGCTGAAAAAGCCAAGCCCTATTCTGAAAGCCCACGCCTCTTACTAGACGTGCCGTATTGCATCTGTATGTAAGAAGCGGATGCAGTGAGGTATGTTACAGTGATATTATTATGACGCTACATGATACTGATTATTCAGTCATGATAAGTTGATAACTTTAAACTAAAACAAAGAAATATTTAAAAAATAAATAATTACAAAATAAATATGTCATCCAGAAACAGGCCTTGTGGCATTGTACCCAGAACGCTGGCAGCGTTGCCCCGCTGTATAGCGAGGCTAATTTTTTGGGCGAAAAAGCTGCCAGCCCTCCGGTCACCTGAGACGGAAATGAGTCTGGTGGACAAGACTTCCATGAATGTCTTCATATCAGCCGACCAAGGACCTAATGTTTCTACTGCAAGCGCCGCAAATTCATAGTTATCTAAAAGATTACCTACTATATTTGCGACTTGCTCTTTGCTTGTGTATACTTACATCATTGGAATTAAAAACAACAATATCACGTAATTCTAATGTATTCGAAATTCAAAATTCAAAATTCGAATGTTTTAGTTGTCAGTAGGTTTTACTAGGTGGCCTAGTGGTACAACTTTGAGACGCCGTATACCATCACAATGGTAGCTTGAAGCCACATTAAGTATATTAGGTATATCTGTAGGTCCACCCCACCACAACCCTTTCTTTGTCCAACTGTTGGCCACGGATTCTCTCAGAATAGCAGGGATTATGCCTTAGGCCACCACGCTGGCCAAGAGCAGATTGGCAGACTTCACATGCCTTCGTTACGAAGAACACTCAGGCATCAGGTTTCCTCACGATGTGTCCTTCACCGTAACAGTAAGTGACATTTAATTTCTTAAATCGCACATAACTAAGAAAAGTCATTAGTGCGTGCCGCTTGGGTTTGAACCCGGGCCGCTCGAGTGAGAGGCGAGCTCGATAGCTGTCACCGCTTCTCTCCAGATCTGTAGATCGATAAAATCCCGCTCACAGCAACATACTCTGTCGCATCCAAGACATAGTTGACGCCAATTGCCAATAACTGCAACATTGGCAGCCCAATGCACTTAACTTTCATTTACGATCGAATATCGTGTGTTAAGTGAAAGTGCCTTGTTGGAAACTTGTTGGCGAGAAAATGAGCAACAATTCTCTTGATTCGCCTCCACAACTGAAACGATTTAGCTGTTTGCGGGCGAAACGGCACATTTGCTACCAGTGGTGGAAACAGTTAATATTTTTTGAGGAAATAAATATCTTAAACCATAAATATACTCGTAAGTGAGTTAGTGTAAGATTTACACATGGTACAAGACTAATAGGTACTTAAATATATTTTTAAATGTACATTTTTATTCGAATTTATTACATCGGTTAAAAAGTCACAAAGATGTCGGGTACTTACAGGCAGATCTGTCCGGGTTTGAATACCGGCCGGCGCAGATAATAATTTCGCTCAGGAATAATAGGAAAAAAGTGGTAGTACATACTGTTTTTTTTTTTTTTTTGCTTATGCCTTGTACGTAGGTACAACTGCATTTCCTCAATTGATTAAAGACACTGCAGTGACTAAATAAATGAGCTTTCCCTTACTTCAAGGAATCTTGATACAAGCACACTATGCTATGTAATTTACGAGTCTTATAAGTCAAAGAAACACGGACGGAGGACGGAATTCTAGTTAAAAGTTCACATTCTAGGGCAAGCGAATTTCATACGAAAGAGAAGCGGTGTTTTGCATAAGAATTCGTAGGGTTTTAGATTTACATCTGATTAAACTTGCCACCTTACCTAGAAGGCACACATACATGGCTATAATTTTTGCTAGAATAAAGTTTAATGGTTTTTTATAATTATTATTTATATTAATGGTTTTAAATGGTTCGGTATAATATGAATAAAAAATAAGATATATAACATATATCTTAATATATATTATACAAAATTACAGATTTTATCAGACTCGAACACTCATAAATGACGGTAGTTACACTAACTTTTAAATTTTCAAACACACTTTAACTTATAAATGTCATCATATAGAAATACTGTCATGTTCCTCCAACCAGATAGAAATATTTTAAAATATGAATACAAAGTTCTCAATTCACGTAATAATCACATACCTACGATTACATAAAATTCGACTAAGAATATAAGCACTTTTAGACTATTATTCTGTGCTTTTAGGTAAGTAAAGTACATACACTGATTAGAAATGCAAACCACAGTACCGCAGTTAAGAAATTTGCATAAAAACATTGAGTCTTCGAACGGCTTATCGGAAGACAAAATGCTTTGAAATACGGCAGACAGTGATTGATCACCGCGAGATTCCTTTGCCAAGTCAAAATGATGGGAATTTCATTTTTTTTAACTTTCCAAGGATGGAGGTGTGACAGCCTGTGGTTTTGATGGTTAGGTAAAGTTACATGATTGGTCCAGGATTTTAATGGCCAAACTTTGTTAATTTTATATTTGAAAAAAAAAGTAGGTATCTAATTTCTTCATTCACATTATTGATTAACCAAGTTAAGGATATGATAGCCCAGTGGTTTTAGAACTCGCCTCTCATTCAAGAGATCCGAGTTCAAATCCAACCGGCACGCACCAATGATTTTCTGAAATTTATGCGTTTTAATAAATTAAAAAGTGCATATAAAATATAATATTAAGTATAAAGTGTAAAATATAAAATATAAAGTTACACTAATTTAATTAGATTGGAAGAGAAGTATTGGCTGCCCTCCGACTAGGTAGACTGATGAGCTAAAGAAGACAGCGGGAAACCGTTGGATTCAGAGGACGCAGGATCGGGAGGAGTGGCGTCGATTGAGGGAGGCCTATGTCCAGCAGAGGACCCTAAAGGGCTGATGGACGGATGGATTGGAATTAGATTGACAGACAGATACACATATTACTTTATTATGACTATTAACATATTAACTTACTTTTTAACCTTCGTATTTATATCAATGATAATAAGAAGGATAAAGGAAATAATACCCTCGTGTATTCCGACAAGACAAACATCAATGTAAAGTAAATAACTGACAGAAGATTTTTCTTGAATAAACACGAGAGTATTGTAAAAAACAAGAACCTAAAACAGAATAAAATATTAAAGTGTTAATGCATAATATCACCATACAAATATTGGATCAGGCGTAACGCTACGTCCCGGTGGAAATAAGAATAATTCGATACAACCTCTCTCGGCAGGTGGAAATGGGAATTGGCTTGAATCGCTAATATTGTATGGGTGTGAAGATTTATGGTATAATTTTGTCATTGTTTGGGTGCTTGTGTCTAAATAATAATAATAAATATCTTGGACATTCTCACACACGGCCATCTGACCCCAAAGTAGGCGCGAGCCTGTGATATGGGTGTCAGAGGCTGATATACATACATAGATATTTTTACATAATTAGATAGATCGAAAAATCAATGCAAGAGATAGTTTTAACACTTAAATTGTACATAAAAATTATAATAAATGTTATTTACTATTTTTAAATAGGACCTAAGCATAAATGGTAAAAATTGGTTGTATTGCACACTTAGGCTTACCCATTCGAGACATTAAGTTAAGAAATTTATTAATCGTTTCGTGAATTGGAACCCTTTCTCACAAGCTCAAAATTAATTATAGGATCATCTGCTTTTTAAGTCAAATTAATTGTTACATTAATAGCTTATGATAAATCAAAAGGAGCAGTAGATACTCCTGTTGTAATCCGGAAGTTGTGTTGTTTTCTTCCCTTTGATTGCTCCGGCCGACAAATGGGGAATGATTCCAAGAAAACTTCGTGTCGTCTGTTAAGCGAACATTTATAACTACTGGACGCCCGCGGTGCGGTACCGGTAATAAGTCCGTCATAACTAATTTTCGATGAGCGATCGAATATTATGGTACCTATCTATTAAGTGTGAGACAGTGGACAAACAGACATACGAGCCACTTGGTATGTGTTCACCGTCGTCTATGGACACGTGCGACGGAAGGGGTTTCACAGGTGCCTTGCCTGCCTTGAAGGCAGCGTTTCACACTCTTTTTGAAGCGCTCCATGTGTTGGCGCGTATACGGGTGGAGGCGAATCAAATCCTTGTTGTTGAGTACGTAACAGTTTATTATTGAAAATGGAAGTAGGCACGTTACAAATCAGCGTTGAAATATAATATAAATGGTGTGAATATGCAAATTGCGTGCTATCGCTTCCGCGATCGTAGGTGAAGGGGCGTTACATAGATAACGAATATATAATGTCAATTGAGATTGACAGATCGTGGACTGTAGAATATCTACGATCGTACATAATGTTGCCATTTAGCCAACATGCTGCGGCCTCACAAAGTAAGCTATCAACTTATGTATTAGTTAAGTATTATTAAAATATAAATTGTAAGTTAAGAACAATACAAAATTTTAAAGTAGATATGATTATGCAGTTATATGCAACTTAAATTTAAGATTATCTATATGCCTATATTTAGTCCTCATCTATTGGTAAAACACAAATTTTATTTATAGCACGAACATGACGTTTACGGTTTGGAGTTTGCACTTCTACTGCTCTTACCTTGCCATCTTGGCCAGGAAAGGCGTTTACAACTCTGGCCACTAGCCACGACATAGGATGTAAGTTATCATCTTTTAACATGACTAGTGTCCCTACTTTAATGTTACAAACATTTCTTTGCCATTTATTTCTATTTTGTAATAAATTTAGATACTGTTTATGCCAAACCTTCCAGAAACACTGCTTTAATTTATCACATAATTGCCAAAATTTTAATCTATTATCTGGAATATTAGATACATCATGTTGAGGATACATAGTCAAAGCATCTCCTATCAAAAAGTGTCCAGGAGTTAAGTAACTGTAATCATTTACATCTAGTGAGGACATTGGTAATAAAGGTCTAGAATTCAACACAGCTTCTATCTCTGTTAACACAGTATTGAATTGTTCATAAGTTAATAAGGTCCTATGTAGGATTCTTTTCAAATGATACTTGGTAGAACGAACCCCAGCCTCCCATACTCCTCCCCAGGTCGGTGAGTAGCTTGGGATATAATGAAAACTGATACCTTTATCAGTTGCAAAATTATTTATCTTAGTCTGATGGGTCTCTGAGGCATGTAGCTTGTATAGATCAACTAACTGGTTCCTAGCGGATTTGAATGTACTTGCATTATCAGAGTAGATTTCAGTGGGCAGGCCTCGTCTTGATATAAATCTCCTCAAACAAGCAAGAAATGTATCCGTGGTAAGGTCAGAGGCTAGCTCAAGATGTATAGCCTTAGTAGTAAAACATACAAATACGCAGATATAACCTTTGCCTACTAAAGAACGTGTAACCCGGGACAATTTGACTTGTACAGGCCCACAGAAATCTATTCCAACTTTAACAAAAGCTCGACTTGTGGCCGTTACCCTGTCTGCCGGCAGGGAACCCATCAACTGCCTTACAACAACTGGCCTTGCCTTGAAACAAATTGTACATTTTTGAGTTACCCGTTTAACTTCTAATAGAGCATTTACTATCCAATATTTCTGATTTAAAATAGAAAGCAATAGCTTGGGACCAGCATGCAACAGCCTAAGATGTTCCCTTCTTATAATAAGATTGGTTATGTGTGAGCGCTTGGGAAGAATAATTGGGTGTTTCTGTGTGTATGGAATGTCAGCATTTTCTAGCCTACCACCTACCCTAAGAATTCCTAATCCGTCTATGAATGGATGCAGCTGTCTAAGTGAACCTTTCAAATTACTGCCCTGTTTTATTAATTTAATATCATTTTCAAAATAGCCTTGTTGCTCATAACGAATGATCAGCATTAGAGAATATTCTAACTCCTTAGTCGTTAAGAACTGGCTACTTTTATTATTATTCTTATCAATATTACGACAAAATCGAATAACGTAAGAAAGTACCCTTACCATTGTGGTGATGTTGCTAAATCTATGTAAATATTGAAAGACATCATTAGATTGATCAGCCGGTGCGCGGCGACGTTACTGGCCATTGCTGCAGGTTTCAATTCTGGTATATCCTGAGGCAAATCTAATTTTGAAGAGAAAGTATACTTACTATCATGCAAGAATTTTGGCCCATGCCACCACATATGACATGCAAACAATTCGCTCGGTGCGACACCCCTACTGATGTAGTCAGCTGGATTTTCTTTGGTGTTTACATACAGCCATTGCCAATGTGCAGTCATGTGCTGAATGTTTTTGACTCTATTGGCCACATAGGCTTGTAGCCTTGTAGGAACAGAATTGAGCCATGCCAGCACTATTTTTGAGTCAGTAAATAAATAAACATCAGATATATTTACCTTAAGTTTTAATGTGTCATATACTCTCATCATTAACTTGGAAAGCAGTAGTGCAGCATTTAGCTCAAGCCGGGGCACTGTCATGCTGCCTCGAAGTGGATTGACTCGCGACTTTGAGCAAAGTAAGTAAAGCATTGACTCACCTTCTCTGTCTGTGACTCGTATGTAAACACAGCAGCCGTAAGCACAGCTACTAGATGCATCAGAAAAACCTATAAGCTGTATTGTCTCGAATTTACTTAAAGGGATATTCCTATTTATCAAGATTGGTTTCATAGCAGTCAAGCTGTTAGTAAATTGCAGCCACTCCGTTTGAAGCTCTGGAGGGATGGGAGAATCCCAATTTAAATGTGCTGACCAAAGCTTTTGCATGAATGACTTTGCTAGTACGATTATAGGACCTACAAAACCCATTGGGTCATATAACCTACCTATATAAATTAACACAGTTCTTTTAGTTATTTGCTCACTGTTAAAGGGTTCAGGGCAAGATATGACAAACTGATCATTTTTAAAATTAATTGCTAAACCAAGGGCTTTCATGATATAATCATCTTTCGTTAATTCCATATTACTATCAAATTGCTGTTCACTTGTTGGTATGTCACACAAAATACGTTGGTCATTGGAAGACCATTTATGGGTCTGAAAACTGCCAAGATCCAATAAATTGCGTAATTGTGTTTTTGCTTCAAGGACAGTGTGTAAATCATTGCTAGAATATAATATGTCATCAACGTAAGTACAATTTTTTAGAATGAATGTAGCTAAAGGATAATTTTTATAACTAAAAGTTAATTCCTCTAGACAGCGTGTAGCTAGAAAACTTGAATTCTTCAAACCGTAACTTACTGTGTCCAACCTAATGCACTTTATACTCTCATTGAGATTATCTCTCCATAAAATATTTTGTAATGAGGTATATTGTGAATTGACCTTTATATTTCTAAACATGCGTTTTATGTCTGTTGTAAAGGTGTACCTACCGATACGAAACAATAAGACAATATCAAAGAGTTCTTGTTGCACTACTGGCCCATTCAGTAATATATCATTAAGTGAAATTTTCTTATTTGTTTTCATTGAACCATCGAAGACACACCTAAGTCGAGTGGTCTTGCTTTGCTCCTTGATTACAGGATGATGTGGGAGAAAATAGACTGGATTGCCACTTGAAATACAAGAATCAATATCTATATAGTGCCTGTTATGGTTTCACTCACTCTAGTAAATTTATTCTGCATTCCTTTTTTTCTCTTCCCTACAAAACCATCACATCCCTAAATAACCATCACATCCCTAAATAATCGGCACATCCCTGGCTGACCTATTTCCGGCAAGCAACAATATGGAAGACAACACATCGAAGCAACAACAAGTGTGGCAGCACGCCGAACTCGAAAAACTCTATAATTAATATCTCACCGCCGACAAAACATATGTATAGTGTTTGTGGAAGAACAGAACATATATTTAGTGTTTGTGAAGTGTGGAGAGCCAATGGATCTGTGAACAGAAGGAAATGCGCCGCAGCATACGACCACGCCCATCAAAGCTAGCCGTTCCGTGAGTACATTCCTATCCTGATTACAGTTATTGCCTTCCCTTCACATGGTGGGTTTTTGTGCCTGTTTCGGAGCAATATATACAGTCCACTTCGAAGAAATCATAACATTTTCTGTTCCTTGACGAGCCGAATTTCTAGATTCGAACCATATAGCTACCATTTTGTTTTCATATTTCGGAAATTCGGAATCAAGATTTGTTTAACATTTAAAATAAATCTATCATATCATACAGGGGAACATTTTCTGTTCCGCGACTAGCCGAATTTCTATATTCAAACTATTATAGCTACCTACCATTTTGTTTTCATAATTCGGAAATTCGGAATTAAGATTTATTTAACATGTAAAATAAATCTATCATATCATACTGGGGAAATAGGTACATTCATATAGTCGGCGGTTATTCATCAATATCATTATCATATCAATTCAAATTCGTAATTCGTAAACGTGTTGCCAACATTTTCGTCTATACCTACCTAGCTCTAAATGTAACATGCGACATTTAGAAAGATTTTCCGGGTTATATTGATTTATATAATACACTGGTGCATAACAGAACAGATATATCAAATATTGAGAAGTTTCAACATCTGATTACTTCCCTTTCTGGGGAACCAATTAATCTCATCAGATCTTACACCATATCAGAGGAGAATTATATTCATGCTTATAAAGCACTAGTAGATAGGTATACAAATAATCGATATCTTGCCTTTTTATGTTGGGAACAAATTTGCAATTTAAAACAAATTAAATCTGACTCGGTGCAGAGTCTACGCACTCTACTAGACGGCTTTTCAGAAAATATTTCTATGTTAGATTCATTGGGGTTATCAACTTCTAATTGGGACTTTGTTCTATTTCATGCGTTATTGACAAGAATAGATAGGAGTTCAAGAGAGGCTTTTGAGCTTATGTGTAGCGGGACGGAAATTCCTAAATTTAATGAACTCAAATCTTTTTTGGTGAAGAGATGCAACGCATTAGAGCGTTCCTCTATCACTTGTGTTCCTATAAACAAACCTCCTTCTAATAGCAACTTCAACAATAATTCATATAATTCTAATAAAAATAAAATTAGTAACAAATATTCAAACATTTTGTTAGGTGAAATTTCTAATTCTAATATTTCGCAAACAACACAATCTGACTGTGTGGTTTGCAAAGAAAAACATTCACTTTATCAGTGTAACAAATTTCTGGCTAAAACACCTCATGATAGATTACAATTGGTCAAGAAGTTGCATCTTTGTATAAACTGTCTACGATCTAACCATACTCTAGTAAACTGTCGTTCTACAAATTCATGCAAGACATGTAATAAGCGGCACAATAGCCTATTGCATTTTTTGACATCATCATCAAATCAAAATACATCACCATCACCACATAATATTCATATAGCGACTGCCAGTCAAAACACAGCCCCTAGTCTTGGAGTAGCAACGATACCTCCAATTACAACATTAGCAAACACATCAAAGAATATATCTCACTCATTTGTTCTTCTTGCTACAGCAGAAGTCGAAATCAAAAATAAGTTTAACAACTTTGAAAAAATTAGGATTCTTATTGATCCTGGCAGTCAAGCGCATATCATATCAACGTCTTGTGCAAGACGATTGGGTTTGCCTTTTGTTAAGTCAAATTGTCCCATGCTGGGAATTGGAGATGCGGTGCCTAGCCAATCAGGCAGCGTAGTGTACACAGAACTGCGCCCATTGGCGAAGTTAGCGCCATCCTTTAAAATTGAAGCTGTGGTGTTGGATAAAATATGTGGCGACATGCCCACACAAGCAATTAATGTGGATGATTTTCCACACCTAACAAATCTTAAATTAGCAGATCCGGACTTTCACCAGCGTCGTCCAATTGATCTTTTAATTGGTGGGGAGATTTTTCCTCATATTCTCTTACCAGGAAAAATTGATTTTAACCTTGAAACAGCATCAGCCATTAATACAATATTCGGCTTTGTTTTGATGGGTAGAACAAATGTGGCTAATCCTAATTCAAATAAAATGGATTCTAGTCCTGTATCAATCAACCATGTGGCACTGGATGTAAATTTGGATATTGCCATCCAGAAATTCTGGGATAGTGACAATATTCCCAGTGAATCAAATATTCATCAAGCCGCCTCTGCAGACGACGTTCGTTGCGAGGACATTTATCAGTTAACTCATCAACGGGATATTGACGGTCGTTATATAGTACAATTACCATTTCGCGATCAAATTTTACCAATTTTTAATGACTCTTATTCAATTGCGTTACGTAGATTCAAATATTTGGAGAAGCGTCTATTACAAAATCCTTCTTTTGGAGATGAGTACAAAGCTCATATAACAGAATATATCTCGACTGGTCAGATGGAACTTATCCCACCTGAGGAGTGTCAATCAGCCACTGCGTATTATATACCACATCATGCAGTCTTAAAGCCAAGTAGCGTATCTACAAAATTGAGAGTGGTATATGACGCCTCAGCCAAGGACAGAGACGGAAAATCACTTAATTGCACACTTTTGACCGGTGGTAAATTGCAAACTGACATTCAAAATATCCTTTTAAGATTTCGTCTCCACGCAATAGTTTTATCAGCCGATATTCGGCAAATGTATCGCCAAATCATCATTTCTAAAGAACATAGAGATTTCCAACGCATACTTTTTAGATTTTCTTCAGAAGAATCAGTGCAGGAATTTCGTATAGGTCGCGTAACCTTCGGAGTTTCGTCGGCACCATTTTTAGCGATCCGTACCATCCATCAATTAGCTCAAGATGAGCAAAAGTCGTTTCCAATAGCATCAAAAGTGTTACGGAGTGACGTTTATGTCGATGACGTTGTCACTGGTTGTGACAGCGTAGATCAAGCGATTCATCTTCAACAAGAATTGACCAGCATCATGGCTGCTGGCGGTTTTGAACTCAGGAAGTGGTCCAGCAATCATGTGGCTGTACTACAAAATATCCCTGACGAACATAAATTGATACCAGATTTAACTTTTGATTCCAATTTCATCAAAGTTTTAGGACTTGCCTGGAATGCTAATCATGATGTATTTAACTATCAAGTAAATCAAACTCAACGCGATTTCTCTAAAAGAACAATGCTCTCAGAGCTTGCTCGCATCTATGATCCAATTGGTCTACTTACACCATTAACCTTTTTAGCAAAATTTCTTATTCAACGTTTGTGGTTATTGGGAACCCCGTGGGATGAACCAGTACCCGACGAAATTCATCAAATTTGGACGAAGTTTATTCATCAATTACCAAATTTATCTCAGCTTCATATACCAAGGCGTATCACTCACTCAGAATCGGTCAGTTATCAACTTCACGGATTCTGCGATGCCAGCGAGGCCGGTTATGCAGCAGTCATTTATCTTCGTTCCGAGATCAGTGAAAACAAATATCAAGTCTGTCTTGTAAACGCCAAATCGCGCGTAGCTCCAACCAAACGCCGAACTCTACCAAGGCTCGAGCTGTGTGGAGCATCATTGCTAGCAGATCTCATGTATTATACTCTTCACACCTTTTCAGATCTGATAAATATAGACAGTATTTACGCATGGTCTGACTCAATGATCGTATTGGCTTGGATCAAATCAAATTCATCTAGCTTCAAACCATATGTTGGAAATCGCATTGCCAATATCCAGCGAAAATTACCAACTGCAACCTGGAAACATGTATCTGGGAAGCAAAACCCATGTGATTGTGCGAGTCGAGGTCTATTGCCCGACGAACTCATGCATCATCCCCTCTGGTGGTCAGGCCCAGAGTGGTTATCACTAGATCAAACACAGTGGCCTCAAAATATAATTCAAACCTCATGTTCTACAGATGATGAGGTCATTTGTGAAAAGCGTGTTACTATTTTAATCAATACAATCGACATAAATTTCATTGATAATTTATTAGAAAAATTTTCGTCTTTACGCAAAATTCAACGTATTCTTGCATATTGTCATCGATTCATTGCCGCTTCACGGAAAAACAAATCATTGCTAGCAAAACAATCAACCAATCATTTAACTGAGGATGAGCATCACAATGCGCCTAGGATATTAATCAAACATGTACAACAATCAGAATTTGCAGATCAAATTAAACATTTATTAGCAGGGAAGACTTTACCCAAATCATTTCGAAAACTTAACCCTTTTTTGGATCCTTCTGGTGTTTTACGAGTAGGAGGAAGACTAGCTAGATCCGATCTTGAATTCGAAACTAAAAATCCAGCATTACATCGATTAACTCAGCTTATCATACAATCCGTTCATAATGTCGAATCAGTATTGAACTCACGACCATTATGTTCAGTCAGTACTGATCCTAATGACATATCTGTGCTTACATCTGGACATTTTTTAACACTGGCACCATTCACATCATTGCCAACACCAGACTATTCTAACATTCCTCTTAATAGACTTAAACGTTGGCAACTCGTCAAATTATGCCCAGTTCCAGATGGAACCGATAATCATTTTTAAATTCATTCTTCTTTTAGTTTAACCAATCATCTTATATTTTATTTTCTGTATCATTTATAATATTTTATCATTCAGCATGATCAACAATTACCTTTAGGGGTGTGTTTTTTATCACTTTCTCAGTCTCAACAAATTTCGCCAGCGGGGGGGGAAAATGTTATGGTTTCACTCACTCTAGTAAATTTATTCTGCATTCCTTTTTTTCTCTTCCCTACAAAACCATCACATCCCTAAATAACCATCACATCCCTAAATAATCGGCACATCCCTGGCTGACCTATTTCCGGCAAGCAACAATATGGAAGACAACACATCGAAGCAACAACAAGTGTGGCAGCACGCCGAACTTGAAAAACTCTATAATTAATATCTCACCGCCGACAAAACATATGTATAGTGTTTGTGGAAGAACAGAACATATATTTAGTGTTTGTGAAGTGTGGAGAGCCAATGGATCTGTGAACAGAAGGAAATACGCCGCAGCATACGACCACGCCCATCAAAGCTAGCCGTTCCGTGAGTACATTCCTATCCTGATTACAGTTATTGCCTTCCCTTCACATGGTGGGTTTTTGTGCCTGTTTCGGAGCAATATATACAGTCCACTTCGAAGAAATCATAACAGTGCCCATGTTTCAAATCTAAATATTCATGAATAAACCGCTGATATTGTTTAAACAACTCAGGGTTTTTGTGCAATCTTTTTTCTAAATTAGTGTATCTTTTAAAAGCAAGATGAAATGATTCACCTAACATGCTACTTATCTCAGTTAAAGGCAATTTCAAGGGAAGAGCAACTTCAAAGCGATTATTTTGTAATTGTACAGAATTTTTAAAAATATTTTCACACATCTCATGCTCAGAAGAGTGTTCTTTATAAATTCCTGGAACGCTTTCAGTTTCCCAAAAACGACTTAATGTATTATTAACTTCCCTGTCGCATTCACATGTTAAATTTAAGCATACCTTATTGCAGGTTGCAAGTGAGCAAACCTGAGGCAGTGTACCCCCTATAATATGTCCAAATTTGGTGCTGATGAAATAAAGCTGCTTGCCCTCAAGCAGTAGTTGCGGCGCCCTGCCTGTTACAGGTGTTGCTGGCTCGGGTAGCAGCGCCTGGAAAAATACATCAGCCCCCAATAACATATCTATCTCACCTTGGATATTAAAATTATCATCTGCCAGTATAATGTCATTGGGTATGTCCAAATTGGACTTATTGAATGTTGTTTGAGGCAACTTGCATGTTATTTTATCTATAACATGGGCCGTTATAACGGATTCATATTGTTTGTTAAATGAACTTATTTTTAAAGGAAGACAAAACTGAACTTTATTAATTGCATTAGATATTCCTACAATATTTGTTTCATTGCGGGTTGGTTGCCAACCTAATTGCTGCACAAGTTTGCAGGTAGCAAATGAAACTTGAGAACCACTGTCAAAAAGTACTCTTGCACGCCTCTCGGAACCGTTCTTTCCTTGTACTAAAATAATTGCTGTTGGAAGGAGCACCTGTGTGTCGGACCCTGATAGCAGAGCAACTGGCGAAGATTTTATAGTAACAGCTGCATCATCAGAGTGAAGCAGCGTGTTATGTTTTCCCTTACACTCCGAGCACCTGAAGTGAAATCTGCATTTAGCAGCATGTGAGCCCAAGCAAATGTTACACAATTTGTTTTTTGCAACAAACTGATGTCGTTCTGAACTTGGGAGCAGGCTAAACTTTTTGCAAATGTATAATTTGTGATTTGACTTACAGTATGTGCACGATGAAGATGTACCAGATGCAGCATGCGCAGTTACCCTCGCGGCTGGCCTAGATAGGGATGCTGTCCCATCACTATTCTCTATTGCCAATGCACGCCTTTCTACATACTCCAAGAAGCTCTTGACAGTAGGCTCTTGCTGCTGGTCCCGTTCCAACTGATACGCCCTCGAGGTGTACGCATCTAATTTACGGGAAAGAATACACAATAATATTGGGTCCCATTCACTAACTTTAGGCTCAATTTGTTGCAAGGCTGCTAATTGTTGCTTGATAAAAGACACAAATTCTCTTAAATTAATTGCTGTCGACCTGGTTATACATTTCATGTCAAGTAGACTGGATATATGTGTATTTATAATGAGGAATTTGTTTTCATATCTGTCTCTCAATAGCTGCAAGGCAGCCTCAAAGTTTTCGTTTGACAGGGGTAGGTTTTTAATTATATCTAATGGTTCATCCTTTAATAATGACCTTAGGTAGTACAATTTTTGTATTTTTTCCAAGGTAGTCCAAGTCCTTTACAATTATCGCATTAAATAAATTTATAAAAGGCAAATATTCTGCTAACTTACCATCGAATGGCTTGATATTAATAGCTGGTAGGTTCATTCTAGCTATCGGAGTGGCGGGTGGCTTTTCTGTAAATAATAAATCCGTACCTCGTGATTTATTGTTATCGTTAATTAAAGCTAATGAACAATAAAATTTATTTTCGATTTCACTAATATCCTCCTTGTCGTGCTCGTCGAGATATAAAATTTGTTTACATAGGCTCTCATATTCAGCAAACGCGTTTATTAGCCTTTCGCGTTTAGCATTTAATTCTGACGTAGAGGATGCCTTTAGGCTGCCTTCTGTTATGGAAAAGTTATGTAATCGGGTAATTGTACCTTTAATGTATCCCCGTGCCGCCATTAACTTTTTTAAGTCCGTCTCCGCCATTGCCATTCCGATAGTTAGTAATAACTTGCAAGTACACTGACACTAAAATTACTATTCTTAATTTAAGATTACTATCTATAATAGTTATAATTTTTAACAAGTGGACTGTATGTATGTAAACAATTATATTAGTAATAATTATAGCAATTGTAGACGCGTATGCGAATGCGCATCACTTAAATGAAAACTACAACAAAATGGCTGACTCCGGCCGGCTTGTACTCGAAGTGTCTCGAAGACAGTCGAAGAACGATGAAGCGGTGCGACGTTGCCGCTCCGACTCGACGCCACGATGTATGTTTCTCGCTTCGTCGCGTTGCGACGTCTCGTTCGTTGAACACGTGACGTGTTGCGATGGAAGATTTTGTTGCCTCTCGATCTTGCCGTTGTATAATTGCGTTGTCAGCACTATAATGCCCTTGAATGACCTTTTGCAAACCTTTGTGTCGCAATTGCTATTACCGCTGATATATATAATTGCAGCGATAATAGGCGATAATTGAAGATTTGATAATAGAAAATTGCGATCGCTTTCTGTTACTCGTCGTACTCACTGCGATCTTCTTCTTGCGCAGGGACTTGACTCACACAACTCAGAAACTGCATGCCGGTTCTTGATCTTGCTCGTCGGCTCGATGGACCATGTTGGCGCGTATACGGGTGGAGGCGAATCAAATCCTTGTTGTTGAGTACGTAACAGTTTATTATTGAAAATGGAAGTAGGCACGTTACAAATCAGCGTTGAAATATAATATAAATGGTGTGAATATGCAAATTGCGTGCTATCGCTTCCGCGATCGTAGGTGAAGGCATGCTAGTTTGTCCTCTATACAAATTTAAAATTCGGCCTCCAGCGCCATCTATTTGGTAGCATCAAAATTAAAATGCAAATTTTAACATTTTCTGCGTTCAATTAATTCTTAGGAAATATTTATTTGATTATGATATTATTAAATATTTAGTAAGGATGATAAAACAAATCAAGAATCGTATATTTATAGCAGATAATTAAAATATCGAGTAACATTTCAGTACAAAATTTTGAACGCAGCTTATAGAATGTTGGATTAAAATAAGTGTTGCCCGCATAAAACAATACCGAGATTGTGGAAATAATATGATTCTAAGTAAATATAGTAGTAGTAAATATAGTGTAGCGTCCATAGCTCAGTGGCTCGCTTCGATTCAATGTGATCGAAAGTGTTAAGCAACGACGGGCGCGGTCGGTTTGTGGATGGGTGACCGCTAGTGGCAAACATTTCATGGGCGCTACCGTGATTCGGAGGGCACGTAAAGCCGTCGGTCCCGGTTGTTTTCAATGCTGGAAACAGTCATCAAGCCTTGTCGAAGACCTTCGGGTGGCTTGAGAAGATTCGACACTGGGTTGTCCACTAACCCCTCCACCAATTCGCATTGGAGCAGCGTGGTGGAGTATGCTCTAGCTAGACCTCCCGCAGCTGTGTCTGTGGGAGAGACCCGTGCCCAGCAGTGGGACGTCTATGGGTCGCAGCGAAGTAAATATAGATTTAATATTTATGCAGAATATGATTGGCAAGTCAAATTTGTAAAATGCTTTAATATTTAATCGTTGATTATTTATTAAGAATTTCATGGACATATATAGTATTTCATGGTTATACATATTATAAAAATTTTGTGCAATTTGAATTATGGAAGGAAATACAAAATGAATTATGGCAATATTCAATGGCTGCCAGTGCCGATGACGACCGGTGTTCGTGATAGATAATTATGTTGTGTGATAGATAATTATGACGATTTATCCAAGAGGATTGACGAAAAACATGATAAATATGATGAAGATCGTTCCTCGTTGATAAAACGTCATATTTATCTATCACACAAAGTAACATTTTGATGTTTGTAACTCATTTTTAATATATTTACCTCAAACTATACAACTATATAATCATATAGTTATAGTACATATAGCTAGGTATCTATAGGTTATAGAAAGGGCACGTAGTTGTGCTTGTTTGAACTAGATGACAGCACTATCGGGCGGAGGAAGGTGAGATGGCTATCTACGTTAGTATATACATTAATCTATGGGTGAAGGGGCGTTACATAGATAACGAATATATAATGTCAATTGAGATTGACAGATCGTGGACTGTAGAATATCTACGATCGTACATAATGTTGCCATTTAGCCAACACCATGTCGTAGCTCGATGGGACAATCTCAGTCGGAAGCTCATTCCACAGAAGACCAGCCGCCTAATTCACGTAACTTAACAAGTTCGATTGCAGTGCAGTTGCAGTGAAGTTTCGATCAAAAGAAGACATTCGGTATTCTCTTAGCTTTTGCGAGCGCCGTCAAACACGCTCGCGTGACGCGAGCGTGTTCGACGGCTGTTTGACGGCAAAATGGTATTCTACTGTTGCGCGTCAAGAAAGCGCGTTCTCGATCGCAGAAAAATCGGTATTCTCGTAAGCATTTGACTTTTAAATGTCATCTCGGTACGAGTTTTTCTGCAGTTTTGTTGACGCTTTCTAGAAGTTACCCATTGGTGCCTTTTGTCGATTAAACGTGTGATAATTGTGGATATTTGAAGTAAGTTTAAGTAAAATTGTATTTCGTAAGTAAAAGATTAATTATTTAATAGACGTTTATCATTTTTAATTGTTAATTATCGTTGTTTTTGAATACAATAAATACCTAACTGATGTAAACTCAAGAAAAAGTTTATATCCACTTTCGTTTTTTATTGTCATATTATTGTCAACCATCAATGTCGATACTTTTCTGTCAAACTTCTATGTAAGTATTATTATAAATAGATAACGATAGAAGATCTAACCTAATTAATTTGATTTGTATCTAGTGAAAATGAGTTTGCGCCTTGGATGGAGGATGTTAGCCTTAGCTAACGAAATTGATGAACGCGATCGCCAGGCTACAGCGCGAACACGCAGGCTAGCGGCTAGCGGCGAATCCTCAGCCTTATCGGAGCATGAGGAGCATATTCACTGAATATCACGTTCCCGATGACAAGGGAAGCCCGTGATGAAATAAAAAGATGGTACTTATTTCTTTTTTTTACATACTTATCATAATATATTACTCAAAGAGTTACCAATTCAGTTTTTGTTTTTCAGTTTTTATAGGAATTTTAAGCTATCCGGGGTAATTGGCTGTATTGATGGGATCCATGTTGCCATAATAAGACCCAGCCAACATGAGAGATATTACATTCGTAAAGGCTATCACTCTCTGAATGTGATGGTTGTATGTATCTTTTTAAAATCAAATATGTATTTATATTTATCTGTAAGGTAATAATTCTGGGAATTTGATACTAAAGATATTTTTGTGGGGTAAATAAATTTTACTATCAACTCTTAAAATAGTATACTTTAATAGTAATTTACAATAAAACCATCCATAAATGTTTCAATGTTCTAGGTGACAGTGGCTAGCCATTGAGAAGGAATGCGACGAACGAAGGCGATGGGGATTTCGCTGTATGGCTGGTGTAACCTCTTGTTCACTGTAATAAATTTATTATATGGTTTTAAGATTGTTAAGTAAAAATGTGTTTTATTTCCTTGATATTTAATTTACTTATAGGTACCTACTAATTAGCTCCATCTGTCTCATAGAGACACATTTTATGGGTGTCGAAGACATTCTATAGTCAGAAAAATAAATTTAGGTAATGCATTACATGCAATATCACCTAGGTACTTAGTGGTAATAGTTTTAATGTGTACCTACAATAGAAATCAATAATCAATCTTTAAATATAAAAGGAGAAACTGACTGACTGACATATCAACGCAGGGCCTAAACTATAAGGGTTAGAAACTAGAAATTTTGCACAGGGATTCCTTTTATAACGTAGGGGGTGCTCCCCTAAAGAAGGATTTTTGAAAATTCACCACCTAAGGGGGTAAAACGGGGGTGCAAAGTTAGTAAGAAACTTTGCCGTTTTTGAAGTCAAGTGGGCAACCCGAACGTGGGCAGACGTCGTTAATGGGTCTAATACTACGCAAGCGAAGCTGCGGGCGTCCACTAGTTACCTTAAATAACATAAATGATAAGTTCCCAAAAATCCAATACTTTAAAATAAGTAGGTACCATTCGCAGTCCCCTTGAAGTTTGAATTTTTCAATAGTGACATTAGTGACGCTCTTCTTGTTTTGACACTTTTATTACTAATTGCATTACGAGGCAAAGAAAATACCTTCATTCTGCCAAATTGAAGAAACATATGACGTTTTTTGTGAAATGAATCACAAATCATTATTTTCTATTATAAGAAATATCATTAAAATCATTATTGGGATATTAAGAAAATATTCTTTCACGTTTTTTAATGGAAAAAGAATCAATTGTATTTGATTATTTAATAGGTTTATTTGTTCTCTCATATCACAACACTGACACAGAGTACTAAATAGCAGTGGAAATGTTTGGCTGGCGTCAGCTTACGTGCAGGAGAAGTGAAGTTGACGCGCAGTAGACGTGCAGTTTACGCGCAGTTCAAAAATTACAAGAATACGGTTTAGACGCTAAGCGTCAACTTGACTGCAACTGCACTGCAACTTAATCGATGCGTCTTAAATTACGTGAATTGGCCTGCAGTTCGCCGTAAAAAAGACCGCGAGAAACGTACGGTGGTAGAAGGCCATGAGTCGATTCGGTGTGGATTAACTTCAGACCTCAGCGTGTAGTTCGATAGTTGAATGAGGTTGGTGGAATTAAGTTATGAAGTTCCTCCGAGCATCCACCATAGTAAATACGGTTGAGGACACAGAGAGAGCCTATGTCTCTCTGGAGACTGAGGTCCTCCAATTTACCGGTAATATTGGGATCGCCACCAACTCGGATCGCTCGTCGCTGTATAGAGTCTAGGTACAGGCGGAGCGACGACCTAAAGACAGCGGGAAACAGACAGATTCAGAAGGAAAGGATCAAGAGGAGTGGTAGGTAGGTCGATGGATGGATGAACAGATATTCTGACATTTCTCGCCACATACAATTACAACTAGCGCGTTTCTTTCCCTGGACCACAGAATACATAATAGTCCTGCCGCCTAATTCACGTAACTTAACAAGTTCGATTGCAGTGCAGTTGCAGTGAAGTTTCGATCAAAAGAAGACATTCGGTATTCTCTTAGCTTTTGCGAGCGCCGTCAAACACGCTCGCGTGACGCGAGCGTGTTCGACGGCTGTTTGACGGCAAAATGGTATTCTACTGTTGCGCGTCAAGAAAGCGCGTTCCCGATCGCAGAAAAATCGGTATTCTCTTATGCATTTGACTTTTAAATGTCATCTCGGTACGAGTTTTTCTGCAGTTTTGTTGACGCTTTCTAGAAGTTACCCATTGGTGCCTTTTGTCGATTAAACGTGTGATAATTGTGGATATTTGGAGTTAGTTTAAGTAAAATTGTATTTCGTAAGTAAAAGATTAATTATTTAATAGACGTTAATCATTTTTAATTGTTAATTATCGTTGTTTTTGAATACAATAAATACCTAACTGATGTAAACTCCTTAGTCAAGAAAAAGTTTATATCCACTTTCGTTTTTTATTGTCAAATGTCATATTATTGTCAACCATCAATGTCGATACTTTTCTGTTAAACTTCTATGTATTATTTTATATAGATAACGATAGAAGATCTAACCTAATTAATTTGATTTGTATCTAGTGAAAATGAGTTTGCGCCTTGGATGGAGGATGTTAGCCTTAGCTAACGAAATTGATGAACGCGATCGCCAGGCTACAGCCTACAGCGCGAACACGCAGCCTAGCGGCTAGCGGCGAATCCTCAGCCTTATCGGAGCATGAGGAGCATATTCACTGAATGTCACGTTCCCGATGACAAGGGAAGCCCGTGATGAAATAAAAAGATGGTACTTATTTCTTTTTTTTACATACTTATCTTAATATATATATGTACAAGTACATTGTTACAAATCCTGCCTCTACTTTACACGATCTGGAGTAAGCCAGGGAAGTATATTAGGCCCAAGTCTCTTCCTAGTCATGATAAATGACTTGCCGAATGTCCTCAATTCTGCCAAATGTCTATTGTTCGCAGATGATTTAAAATTATACCTAACTATTGAGACAAATAATGATTGTGTTGCCTTACAACGGGATATACACAATGTAATGCAATGGAGTGAGGATAACCGCTTGTTACTCAACCATGAGAAGTGTAAATTTATAACTTTTTCGAGATCTCGTACACCTTATTTATTTACCTATACTATTGATGGCAATGTTCTCGAACGAGTCAGTACCATCCGCGACCTAGGCATATTGTTGGATTCTCAGCTCAACTTTAGAGAACACGTGGTGGAACTATGTAGTAAAACATCCAAAATTCTTGGATTTGTTATCAGAACTGCCGCGCATTTTACTGACAACAGAGTACCATTAATCCTCTACAAGACTTACGTACGTAGTAGACTAGAATATAACGCAACCGTTTTCGATCCACATGAGAAGAAGTATTCTCTCATGCTGGAAAGAATTCAAAGAAAATTCTCCCGTTTCTTATATAAACGTATATATGGGTACTATCCTTATTTATTTCCCTCCCTATTTGTAGCCGGTATGGTAGGTCTCGATACCCTTGAGCTGAGGCGAAAGCTTTACCTAATGGTACACTATTACCTTATGCTCAACGGTAAAACTGACAATCCTTCGGCACTCGCTTCCTGTTACCTGAAGGTCCCTACACACTGCCTGCGAGGATGGTATGGCGGCAGGAGGCCGGGCCAGCTGTTGGCGGTGCCCGCCGCGCGCACGCGCCGCACGGCCACTGCGCCACAGTGTGCGGGCCCCGCTCTCATAAATCAGCTCGTCACTCACACACCAGAGGCTGATATATTTTTTAATCCTTTAGCTAAATTCATAGAACTATGTAAATTGTATTTAAGTTTTAGTATGTTGTAATTTTCTTATTTAAATTTTTTTTTAATATTTTTTTTACTTATAGTACTTTTTAGGTTTAGTTTTTAGTATTTTTATGACACATAATGTTTGGGGTAAACCTGTGAATTATGTGCACAATATGTATTATAAATAAATAAATAAATAAATAAAAAATATATTACTCAAAGAGTTACCAATTCAGTTTTTGTTTTTCAGTTTTTATAGGAATTTTAAGCTATCCGGGGTAATTGGCTGTATTGATGGGATCCATATTGCCATAATAAGACCCAGCCAACATGAGAGATATTACATTCGTAAAGGCTATCACTCTCTGAATGTGATGGTTGTATGTATCTTTTTAAAATCAAATATGTATTTATATATATCTGTTAGGTAATAATTCTGGGAATTTGATACTACTAAAGTTATTTATGTGGGGTAAATAAATTTTACTATCAACTCTTAAAATAGTATACATTAATAGTAATTTACAATAAAACCATCCATAAATGTTTCAATGTTCTAGGTGACAGTGGCTAGCCATTGAGAAGGAATGCGACGAAGGCGATGGGGATTTCGCTGTATGGCTGGTGTAACCTCTTGTTCACTGTAATAAATTTATTATATGGTTTTAAGATTGTTAAGTAAAAATGTGTTTTATTTCCTTGATATTTAATTTACTTATAGGTACCTTCTAATTAGCTCCATCTGTCTCATAGAGACACATTTTCTGGATGTCGAAGACATTCTATAGTCAGAAAAATAAATTTAGGTAATGCACTACATGCGATATCACCTAGGTACTTAGTGGTAATAGGTTAAATATGTACCCACAACAGAAATCAATAATCAATCTTTAAAGGAGAAACTGACTGACTGACATATCAACGCAGGGCCTAAACTATAAGGGTTAGAAAATTGAAATTTTGCACAGGGGTTCCATTTATAACGTAGGGGGTGCTCCCCTAAAGAAGGATTTTTGAAAATTCACCACCTAAGGGGGTAAAACGGGGGTGCAAAGTTATTATGAAACTGCCATTTTTCAAGTCGTGGGCAACCCGAACGCGGGCAGACGTCGTTAATGGGTCTAATACTACGCGAGCGAAGCTGCGGGCGTCCACTAGTTACCTTAAATAACATAAATGATAAGTTCCCAAAAATCCAATACTTTAAAATAAGTAGTACCATTCGCAGTCCCCTTGAAGTTTGAATTTTTCGTTAATGACATTAGTGACGCTCTTCATGTTTTGGCACTTTTATTACTAATTGCATTACGAGGCAAAGAAAATGCCTTCATTCTGCCAAATTGAAGAAACATATGACGTTTTTTGTGAAATGAATCACAAATCATTATTTTCTATTATAAGAAATATCATTAAAATCATTATTGGGATATTAAGAAAATATTCTTTCACGTTTTTGAATGGAAAAAGAATCAATTGTATTTGATTATTTAATAGGTTTATTTGTTCTCTCATATCACAACACTGACACAGAGTACTAAATAGCAGTAGAAATGTTTGGCTGGCGTGCAGCTTACGTGCAGGAGAAGTGAAGTTGACGCGCAGTAGACGTGCAGTTTACGCGCAGTTCAAAAATTACAAGAATACGGTTTAGACGCTAAGCGTCAACTTGACTGCAACTGCACTGCAACTTAATCGATGCGTCTTAAATTACGTGAATTAGGCTGCTGGACGTATAACTTTTTCAGCTTTATTATTTAAAGTTAAGTTGTACGGTAAGATGATTGCTTCAGAAGTGCGATAAAGACTGTTTACTTTTGCCGTAAGGTTTTCAATAGATGTCTGTTTTTAGAATAACGTAACCAGACTAAATTAAGTAAGTTATTAATACATCTAGACTGCTATCATTGCTTGCAATGAGTTAAATATAACGAGGTAAGCAAAGCTTATATAGGTACCGATATCGTAAGTATTCCTCTGCTACAAAATAATAAAAACGAAGTATAGGAATTTAAGCAAATCGCGGGATTAGCAAGCATACCCGAGTGTTTTTAAAGTGTAATCGAACGCTGCTTGGATCACCAACGAAGCGCAAGAATTCCGCGAATAGACAGACATCTCGACATCTGTTAGCACTCGTACACGTGTCACGGTATCTATATGGAGAGACAAGGATAATTTGCAAGGCTACCCACACGCGATCGACTTTTGCCCTGTTTGTCTATAATATTAGGGTGTAAGGTTGGCAGTTACTTTAATAATTTTCTCGGATTCGTTGCGTCAATCACAAAATTGATTGAAAAGTCATTCGTGCGTGGGAAGCCGAATGAGTATGTTTAATTTCGAATTAAGCGACTCATTATAATAATGATCGAACTTCATTTGAAGAAGTTCGTTTGATCTTATATTGTCAGTGTAACATTCCTATCAAGGAGACATGAAACTAAATTTCACAAAAGTCCATTCGTTATTTTAAGTACGTATTTAAATATAATTGAGTCACAGAGTCGCACACCATTCATCTTTATGTAAATAGCTCCCTGCGGTTTGCTCTCGCGAATATAATGGATGTTTAAATACATTAGACGGTACATTTCTGAGAACATGTTACTAAAAAATAGAAATAGTGGTTAGAACACTCAGAAACATTAAGGGACGTTGACAAACGACGCTTCTGTACTAACATTAAGATGTGAATGGGTCATTAATAATACTGTTTTATTTTTTTCGTGAGCGGGCTTAGTAAAGGAACTCGAGTTTAAACTCAGTTTGTAGTAGTAGTATTTTCAATACGATAAAATACTATTTTATTCGATAGTTAATTATCGAACAATTATTACAGTATACTACATCTGTGCAAAAATAAATATATCCAACATTAAGTTAAGTTGTCTTTATTTACTTCAGAATCAAAATTGCAATGCTATATGGTATGCAATGCACGTGTGTTACAAATTAGGTTAAATCATATAGGTAGGTACATATCTATAGTGACAGCCACGTCTGAAGCTTCCTACAAAATTTCTGGCTATTTTTGATTAACCTCTCCGCCAATCCGCAATATAAATTGTTAATTATGCTTAAATATTATTGTTGTATTTAATTTGAGACATTTGTATTGTAGCACCATTTAATTGTATTTTATATCGTACCTACTAGTAGATGTAAGTAGTGTATTAATTTTAATGTGCTGTTGTAGTAGTTAATTTAAATCCCTTGTAGATTAAATGATAAGAACATTAACTGTCCGAACTGATCAATACGCAGGGTCACCCTGAAAACCAGCGGTCGTGGTTCGCTGCGACCATAGCTCAGTGCGGCTCGTTTTCGGCAGATTATTATTATACCTATTTTATTATGAATATACATTTTGCTGTAAGATATTTGTTTTTCCATTACAGTGTTACTTTGGCAAAATAAATGAGTATTCTATTCAATGGAACAGCGTGGTACGCTTCTCAGCAGTGAGAAGAAACCGATGTTTGGAATGCCCCGCTAATGGGTTGCAATTGATGAGAAAATTAGTGTAAACTTTCTAGATCATACCAAAGACAGATCGGCAAGATGGTTCACACGCTGTGAATGAGACAACTCTCATTTACAGCGTTTGTGTTTGTGTATCCAACGATACACACGTAAAAAGTCTAAACAACGTACACAGTTTAGTAAGTTTTTAAAATCAATAAGAACCTGGCATAAAGAGATGTTTTCATTGTGCCTTTCGTTGTAATATTCACTCTACTACCTTAGTTTAAAGTTGAAACTATAAAACTGCAGTTGCCTTTCAAAATAGAACTGAACGAAATTAATAGCACGAGAAATTGTGTGGAACTCCCTCTATCTATTAAATAATTTTCAAACATGAATGTTAAGTGGATTTTAGGTGTTCGGAAAAACGCTTTGATGTTACGTTTTTTATATCTCGGCTCCGTTTGATGTTAGGAAACGGTAGCTAATAAAGTCGGGGCTACAGATACGATCTTCCTTAATTATTGTATGAGAGGGAAGAATCAGATTTTTTAATTTAATGAGTGGAGAACGAAGCGCTCGTCGTCAAGCGGTTTGCGCCGTTATTATTGATCAATCGAAAGTGTTAGATGCACAAGCTGACAGCCCGGTGGCTACCGAACTACCTTATCACTCTAGGCCACCCCAACGTACTTTATGTTGAACTTATGTGCGATTTGAGAAATAAAATGTTACCTGCTGTAACAGCGAAGGAAAACATCGTGACAAAACTAGCATGCCTGAGATTTTCCCAAAATGTTCACGAAGGAATTGGAAGTCTGCCAATCCCTATTTTGTAAGCATGGTGCATTTGGAGATGAGACCCGAACCCAACAGTGGGACAAAGTAACGGTTGGTGGTGGTGGTGGAAAAAGGCATTTGAAGGCAGTTACTGGCCATGGGACCGCTAGTAGCTTTCATCCGCTTCCGTGCTTCAAAATTCACGTTAAGTTAAGCAAGTTATGTCGTGGTTTTGGCCAGCCTAAAACCTTCCGTCAGTCCCTAGTGGATTGACGGAAGGCCTTTACACGAATTCGCAGGCCTTATCGGTTGTGAAATTGCCCTGCAGGGACATTAGCCTTACAGCTAAGTCTTGAAATTAATCTTCAGGTGAAGAATTTTGTATTTAGTTACATACATTATAATTTTTTTATTTTTAAAAGCTTTTTAAAACTTTTATTTTATTTTCATGCATTGTCATCGGAACCAAATATGTGTGCCAAATTTCAGCTCGATAGCTTCAGCGAAAGTGGGTGAAATATTGATTGCAAGATTCCAGGACATACATACTTAGGTACAAGATACATACGAGTGAAGTTAAATAAAAGCTTTTAATAATAATAAATTAGACTTAGTTGTTGTACGCTAATAGCGACCTTGCTTCGATACGTTTGTATATCGTTTTAATTTTCAGTGAGTCACAAATATTTTCAACTTCATATTACTTCGTTATTTTACACTGTTATTCATAAGATTTATTTTCAAGTATACTCCACAATACGACAAGTTTCCCTCAAAGCTGGGTCAACAATAAGGAGAAAACTATTCCCTAATAACAATAGCCGGAAACAAGAAGGATAAATTAAGTAAGTGCAAACTAAGAGTTGATAGCCTGATGAGTTTCTTTGTAACTTTCTTCTGATCTTATTGCATCTCAACTTTGCACTTTCTCCATGAGAGGGTAATACAAAGTGAAAACTATCTGTAGTTTAGTTAGTAACTAGAGCTTCCTTGAGCCTGACTTTTTTATATCATCATCATCATCACCCTTTCTTTGTCCCACTGTTGGGCACGGGTCTCCTCTCAGAATGAGAGGGATTAGACCTTAGCCGCCACGCTGGCCAAGTGCGGATTGGCAGACTTCACATGCCTTCGAGAACACTATGAAGAATTCTCAGGCATGCAGGTTTCCTCCGATGTGTCCTTCACCGTTACAGCAAGTGACATTTTAATTTCTTAAAATGCACATAACTTAGAAAAGTCATTGGCGCGTGCCGCTTGGGTTTGAACCTGGACCGCTCGAGTGAGAGGCGACTTCGATTGCCACTGGGCTTTCACCTTATCTAATAGACTTTAATAGGGTCCACAACACAACCTCGTTATAATTTGAAATTTTGGTTAGTTTCAATTGAAATTGAAAAGCTTGGAGTTTAGAACACACGGAACCTGCAAATATGGGATATTTCAAAAAAGTTGCAAAATAAGTCTACCTTCAGGACTAGCGACTTATTGGAACAGTATTCTATAGAGCGAGACAGAAGGAAAATTGGCGACCTATCTGCTGTTGCTCCAGGCGATGATGACTACTTACCAGCAGTTTTCCTGTCAGCTAGTTCGTTAGGCTAAAAATATATTTAAAAAAAAGACTATAAATTCTGACCAAAATAGCTCCATAGATAAGAGAATTGAGTCTGAAAGGCGCGAACGAGCTTTTTTAATTAATCACCATCAAGCCAACCGGGCTGTGGTGGCCTGTAATTATGATTTATAGTCATTTGTAATGGTAGCCAATTGGGGGTATTGGTGGTTTAAATACTGTACGCTAATGCTGGATGGAAGGATAGGCAGTTTCTTCTTCGAGTAGATACCGATTCTGTCATTGATTTTTAAGCAATAATGTTCCTTTTGGTCAAACGGTGACAGCCGTGTGGCTATCGAACTCGCCTCTCATTCGAGAAGTCCGTGTTCAAACCCAAGCGGCACCAATGACAAGTTATATGCGATTTAAGAAATTAAATGTCACTTGCTGTAACGGTGAAGGATACATCGTGAGGAAACATGTGAAGTCTGCCAATCCGCACTTGGCTAACGTGGTGGACTAAGGCCTAATTCCTCCCATTATGAGAGGGGATCCGTGCCCAACAGTAGGATAAAAGAAGGTTGTGGTGGTGTTGGTGGATACGGTTGGAAGTGTGAAATTCCCGATTACACTATTCTAGAGGCGACCATGCTAGTACTCATGCGTAGCAATGCATCTGTGGCTGACCTCAAGGTCTGTTTCAGTTGTCACGGGCAGTTTGTTCAGATCAGAATAAGGACATCCACGCTTTAGATATTTTATTTTAAAAAAAAATTGTCGCCGCAAAAAGACGCAATTAAAAGTATAAAAGAAACATTATTGCGTCGTATGCTAATTAATCTTTACACCACTACCCAATTATCTCCATTAGTCGGCATCTGAACGGAAATATTCCTGGCCAAGTCATTTGTGATCATTGTGTACCTCGCAGTGAGTTTAATGGGTCAATTTGCGGCGTAATCATTATTTTTACGACCACATAAGTCAATGATACGATTCGGATGGCTAACGATAATTCTGTGCACGCGAAATGACGATAAAAGAAAATGACGATAAAAGACAGGCAAGCGCATGAACAATTACAAAAATTCCGCCGACGATTATGCTTTTGTATTACGCAACCTCGAAATTATTCGCGAAATGTTGTTTCACTAAAATCTTTTTGTTTTCAACCAACTCGTAGTTGAAAGCGTTCAAGGTCCGCCCGAGACGATATCAACCGATCGATAGTGTAAGAAAAGTCCACGAGTGGAAACCACGACACGGAAAACAGAGTATTGGCCGTCCTCTGACCACTGAGTTAAATATACCTCTGACGAGGTATTAGTAGGTGGTAGATCATTCGTCGGTACACAAGTCAACTAGCCAAAGTGTCATTTCGGCAGTAAACTAAGTAAACTAATCTCACATAGATTAGTTTACATAATGTAGAACTTTTACTTTTTTCAGTTATGCAGAAAAAACGATTTGTAATTAACATTCATATTTGACATGCCACATGTACAATATTTTGCCACAGTGCGTTGTGTCCAGATATTGATGTCATGTAAAAACTGCCAAAATTACACTTTGGCTAGTTGACTTTTGTACCAACGGATTATATGGAGCCAACAGGTTTTATATGAAACCTAATAGGTTCCATTAAGAGTTCGGGGCAGTACCATCATTCATTCATTTAAAATTCCATAAGAGACTCAAGACTACAAGAAGAGTTAAGCGTAAAGTCAGACCTACCACCCAGCCCAATGATTTTTACTGTTTGTAGTAAGAGTCTCGTTCCAAGTCAGTCACAGATGTGTTGCTACCTAAGGGCTAAGATGGTCGCCTCTAAAGAAGTGTAACCGGAAACCTCATCTTTCCAACCGGACCACAATTGTTTTAAAAACAATTACTAGACGGTAGAAATTGTACTAGGTACCGTGGCGGGCGGTGGTACTGCCCCGTTGATTTAATAACACTGTGTAAAAAGACATAAGTGGGATTCAGTTAGTTTACGATGAAACGTGACTTTCAACGCACTTAATAATAAATGACACATCCAGTACGTGAGCACCTCTCGATCGTTTCACATGTCACAGGTATTGGTGATTCATAAATAATGAACCCCGGACCGCGATACAGTCTCGCCGCGATGGGAATATTATGCAGTTGTACGTTGATACGTATATAGCTGATTAGCTCACCCATGCGCTTTTCAAAGCAAACTTGTTAGGATCGCTTTAAAGACTAGTTTTTTATTTATCCATTCATCATCCTTTCAGGGTCCACTGGACACTGGCTTCCCTGTATCGACGCTAGTCGTCTCGATCCTGTGCCGTCTGAAACAAGCTGTTTCCCGCCGTCTTTGTTTTTATTCTACTAATATTATAAACGGGAAAGTTTGTAAGTATGGATGGATGGATGTTTGTTACTCTTTCACGTAAAATGTACTGAATGGATTTTAATGAAACTTTACAATAATATAGCTACAGAATAACATATACGCTACAATTTATAAAGATATTGTGTGAATTGTCCAAAATATGACGATAAGTATCAAGTAAGTGGGAAAAAATCTACTTATATTTCGCGGATTTGAACCCCGGACCCGATAAGAGGCTGAAGTTACCGCCGACAGCTACCGCCGACTCGAGAGGGGTACGGAATGTCGATTGACATTAGTCACGGCGATGCAAAAATGAAGGCCGGACATAAATTTGATTTATCATCGACGGTTACAGCGCACGTGTTCGTGTCGTGTGCACGCGGCTTAAGGGGACGCTTGCGTGCTTGTACGCACTGTGTAGTACAGGATGCTTTTATTTATAGGTACACTACTGTTCATACATATTCATAGAGACCTATAAATAAATAACAGAATTATTTAAAAAAAAATCATATAAAAAACCTGTAAAGTAAGTAAAGTGTTATTTTATTTTAATATACTGCTAATATCTCATATAAAGCGCACAGGCGCTTTATATGAGATATTAGTAGTAATAGTATCAATATGTATAGTAGGTACGAGTATTGATACAGATCAATACTCGTACCTACTATACATATTGATACAGGTTCTTAACCGTTTTAACTACTATACATATTGATCAGGTTTACAACGTTTCAATTACAAGTCAGGACTTGTGATTGAAACGTTTGAGTAATTGCCAAACATACACCAGTAACATATACAGACAATTATCAAATAAATAGGCTTCGATTCGAAACGATTCGAATCGTTTATCACTTGTAGTGTCCTGATTAATTGACCTTGATTTTACAGCTTGTTAAGCCAATACTAATCTGTTCCGAGTTGGAATTTTCACATAATTTATTATTTATTTATTTGTTAGAATGCACATTACATACAGGCAGCAGTATTCCCTTAAAATGGTGTAGCATTAAGATGCAAGGTCCAATTACAATATTTGATTAAGTACATTTAAATTTCATACATCAATTTATATCATCCTACATCTAAATTAAAATTATAAAATTTAATACATAACCTTAACTTAATTACTACAAAACAATCTACGAAAATCATCCATCATAATCCTATAACAACATCCATCATCTACAAAATCATCCTGTATAGCCCAAGTTTCGGTTATTAATTACAGTGTCGTTGAATTTAATACGGTGTTTTAAAGGGCTTGTTATAATATAACGAAGTAAGTGTTACTTATGGGATAAATTATGACAATTTGTAGCTATTGTGTGGGAAGCATCCAGATGTTAGGATTAGCCGTTGTGAAGATAATATCAGTTGGCTTCCATTTTCAATAGACTTTTAACTGATATAAAATTTAACGTCAGAACTTTGAATTTAAATTAATAACAGAACTACTAAACCATGAAGGAAACTAAACGATAATTGAACCCTCGCTGATCAATTGATTTTTAAAGTCCAGATTACTTGACTTAGGTACATGATTACTCTGACTGCCGAGCCACGGGCATTCGCTGCGACCCATAGAGGTCCCACTGTGGGTCTCCCCCACAAACGCAGCTGCGGGAGGTCTAGAGCATACTCCACCACGCTGCTCCAATGCGGATTGGTGGGGGGAGGGGATGCCTGAGGCACGGGCATCCCCCGTCCGTCATAGTATATAACTATCGCGAACTTTTATTTAGACTGAGTAAAGATCTATATTTTTGTTGAACATTATAATTACTATGACGAAGCAGTAAGACAGCATACGCAGTTGAAGAATTTTTATGAGCACTTGCTCTTCCGACTTGCAACAAATCTAAGAATTATAAATTAATAATAGCCACATGAATGTGGCAATCTAGTACAATTAGAATATTTTCGATCACACTGGTAGTTCCAGAGATTAACGCGTTCAAACAAACAAAATATCTCTTCCGCTTTATAATATTCGTATAGATTTTATGCATCGAGATACGAGGAAAAATAAGGCCATGAAGTAGCCAGAACCTTACGCACTATCATGTGAATTATGTGGTGCCACAAACGCGAGATGTGCCGGATCGTTAGAGTTATACTCGTATATCCGAGAAGACGGATACGACGGATCGTGATGTCTAGATCCTATAAAATACGGATATGGATCTCAACTTTCATTGACACCGAGTAAGTATATATACATATTACTTATAATTATATTACTTATATATTATAAGTAATTCTCAGCCTTTTCCTTTTGTTTATTTTGTTAATGTTGGTTTAAAATTTAAATTAAATTAATTATTTTTATTGGCAGTACGACACGCGGTTGAATATAACATTGGTCTAAGATTTTAAAGTTAAGAGTAGTAAAATTCTAAATTAATTAATACTAAAACTAGCTGGCGTATTCTTGAACACAATATTATGCGATTGAAATCTGAATTAGGATGTATATATGAGTTTGCTACTCTTTAACACTAATGAATGGAACAACACTATTGGATAGCAGCATTATGAATATGATGTGATGATATGATTTCTTCAGCTAAAACAATTCTAATAAACGCAAAAATGCTACTCTTGACGTGCTATTTGACCGCTAAAGTTGGGTATGTAGTTAGTGGTATTTTTATTTTTATTTTAGCTTTAAGTTTTATTGTATTTTTTTTGTATTGCTGGTCACTGGTGAAAATAAAAGCTATTCTATTCAAACGCCATACAACCAAATATCTAAAACTGTAAAACAATTTAAAATATTTATAATTGCTTCAGTCGCGAACGCGTATATCCGTCACATCACTAGCTGAATGTAATCCGATGAGGGTAAGGAAGGAAGGCAGAATGGTGAGTCGGCGATTAAAAATGGCGGGGAACGACACAATTAGATTTATACCGTCTCTCGTACAGAGCACGTGACTTGGGCCATCATTCGGCTGGGATGCTGGGACCTTTGTCAATCGCTTCGGATAAACGTGATTACACTGAGAAGTACTAACTGTGGTTAACAATTTGATAAGTTGAGATATCCGAGTTCAATTATGGGCAATTTAATATCTCCTAGTGGACTGGAGTTAGACATAACAATAGTTTCGTTTACACCTAGTAATTTATATAGCCTATGTTAGTCAGTGAATATGCAGCTTTGTAATGGTGAAAGAATTTTTAAAATCGGTCGAGTAGTTTTTGTGTGAAAACATTACAAACAAATGTTTGTTCTTTATAATATTAGCATAGATAAGTATTAAAGGCACGTTTGAGCCGCGTTGGTAAGAGGTCGCAGGCGTGACTGCTAGCAAAGAGGCTTCGATTCTCAAGAGAAATATTATTAGGGTTTTTCAACTTGAAATTCCCAGTCGCAGCTCCAAAAATGTTTAGCAATAGGCTCGCCAGTTATAAGGGACTTTAAACGTTTGTTGTGAGAAGTCTGCCTCTGAATGAAATACAGGCGTGATTTAATGTACCTAATGTTTTAAGCAATTAAAAATGTCATACACTTGTTGGTGAAGGAAATAGCGAGCAAATTATGTGTGGGAGTTATCCATAACGTTCGAAATGAAATAGAAGTATGCCTTCCTCCCTTGACCAGGGTGGTAGACTATACCCGGACATATGAATTTGCTTAATTATAATTTTTGCTATGGTAGTACATGATCGTATACTATTAAAAATATCCCTTAATTGCCCCGAATTGGAGTGAGGTGTGTTGTACGCTCAGTTTTCACCACTTACGTTTATGTCCTATGTAATGTCCGATGTGGTAAGCCGTCCTATACTGGAATCACACCTACTACTACTAGTGATGGGTAACACACAAGTTTTAAGAGGACACCAGTCGACCGTCACTTTTGAAGAATAGGTTTTTACCAAAAATATTGCCGTCGCGCTGACCCCCAACCTTACCCCTTAGCGTGCGATAGAGAGAAGTGCAGTCTCGAACTGAAGAAGATTTTTTTTCTCTTCTATTAAGCAAATTATGAAAAAAAACAAAACGTACAGGCATGGCAGAGGTACGTATAAATCGTATGATATTTTTTTTTATTCTGTAACTTCTTTATCCTAGGAGGAAACAGGGGACTACGTTTGTATGGAAAAAGTGTCGACTCATATCCTCTTAATTAAAAGTTATTAAATAAAAGCTATTACAGGGACAAATATGACTTTTTTTTTCTTGTACTGAGCCACAATTTTTATAACTTGCTAGTCGACATACGGAGGCCATGACCGCTGGCACCAGTGTTATTTATAAATTTTTTAACTTTATAATTTCTTAATTTTATAATTTTCATTTTTATCTGTGTTGTCTGGTTCAAAAACTGTAAATAAATTGCGGGGTTAATAAATAAATAAATTCAGTAAAGCTGAATTAAATATTATCGACGTGAAAAGGTGGGATATAAAATAACAGTTGAATTGGAAAAATATCTTCAAAAATATGGACTCTTAAAAGTGAAGTAAATATTAATACGTTGGCATGATTTTAATGATACCGCGCCATGATATGCGCCATTTATATACATTTTATTTCACTCCTTTATGGAGATTTTATGGTAAACACAGGTGCATCCTAATATGGGGAGACCATTAGAATTTTATGTGCCTTCTAAGGTATAGCCTTGAACATATGAAATGCGCTGCAAGGAGATGGTAATAGTCAATCTGAAAAGGCACTCACTGAAATACGTTGAACTAAGCTGAATTTTATTACTGTAAGATTCGTGAGTGTCTATATTCATAGTTGAAGTTACCGGCTTACTCACGTGTGATTTAGGTCAGAAATAATAAGAATAAGAATGTTTTATTGGGACCTCTAGAATTTACATAATATGTACATAATTTAATTAATAGACAGACTAGTTTCGATCTATTACGATGATCATCTTCAGGAGTGAACGCGCTCACCGTTCCCGTGGTGTACACTGCATCGAGCTCATATTGTATGTATACTCTGATGTATACTTTCAACACACGTCTCCACGATAAAAGGACTGTATGAGAGATCACACATTATTCAGGATTGGCCCAGTTCACTAGCTAGAAGCTGCAGTATCTTCTGAATATCTTCTCCAGCAGTGATGACTGGACACTGTGGCCAGTAATTTCAGACCTCTTTGGTGAACAGCAAATGTAAGTTCTTAGTAACATTTACAGTACACAGTTGTGCACTTACCCCGCTTAGTGTATAATCCGTCACGCGCTAAGCTTTAGATCTAGACTGACTGGCGTGAAGACCGAGCAAAAGTTTATATTATTTGAAGAGAATTTACTACAATGTTAAATTAATGAAGAATTATTTACTATACAACAATATAATAAAATATACTAGCTCTCACATTATTATTAATTTAATTACTTAGATATGATTATTAACAGTATTAATTTATCGGTTGACTGTTTTCAATTTTCTACGATATGGTTTTGTTTGGTTATCTAATAAATGTCAATATTATATTTTATTTGTTTTATTTTCTTTGTATCTTGATAAACATTACATACTTACACTATATGTCGAACATACGTACCTACTTATGTATATACTAGTGGACGCCCGCAGCTTCGCTCGCGTGGAATTAAACATAACATCATAATTATTAGTGTTATTCCTCCTCAAAGACAATACCGATATGTTTCGTTTACACCACATATTCTATATTTCTGTTCGTTCAACTGTGAACATTTCTTGAAAATATGAATCAATTCTATTGAAAATTACTAAATATTCAAACAAATACTAGCACTAACGAACTGACTATTTTTTATTATTTTTGATGTGAAACATCTATAGCCGCACGTAAAACCGATTTCTGGCGTGGCGACGCATGCCGTCGCGACGCGTCGCCACGCTATATGATGGTATATTATATACAGTCCTGTTCATATTCTGTCACAGATTGCTTAAAAATAATTAAAGAACACTGTCGGTAAACCAATAAACAGATGTTCAGAAGATAACAATGCATTACAACGGTATAAATGAAAAAGACAGCCAAAATGAAGTCTAATTGTACTGTGCCTGTTCTCTAACATACCGTATCCACCCTATAATCACCAGCTTAACTCCCACAATGCACCGAATGCACGGGGACAAATCTTTTAAATGTAACTGCTAATACATGTATTAAAACGAAATCCGTGTGTTAGGGTTGAGGTAGACCAGTAGCGATTAACGATGTTTTTGGAGCGAATTTCTTTAACGTCACTTGCAGTGGGCGTTTCAAATGAAAACTAAGGTGCCAGGTTTAAGTTTTGAAATGATCGGGAGGCGTAAAAGCATTTACCAGCGATAATTATAAAGAGAAGTTGACAATAGAAATCGTCGTAAGGGTAAAGTGTGTTGTTATTATTTTGTGTAAGAGTGTGTATATGCGTCTTCTTTGTGATATTATATCTCTCTCTTTCTCTGTCCTTCATTGCATTGAGTCTGTGCATATGCAGTATCTTGATTCGAAAGAGGCGACATTTTAAGCGGTCGGTTGTCTTATCTTAACTGTCTGTCCACAATACTGAATATGTCGACGACTTCGTGGTGTATTTGACAGTGACTAAGATTGACTAGTATCTCAAACCCAGTGTTAAATATTGACAGGGTTTGCTCTTGCTGTTGCTTCTTCAAAGAGAATGGAATGAGGATGGAAGAAATGAGTGGTTCTATAATTTAAAGTTTATTATGGATATTATAAAATAATATTTATTTTATTGTAATTTATAACATAACACCTGTATTTCCCCGAAGGAGTAGGCAGAGTTGTGTAGTACACCCACTTTTCACCAGTTACGTTTAGGTCCCTTAACAGGTAACAAGTGGTGAGACTAATTGCCATAAACCGGGCACTAATCCAGACTACGAACTTATAAATAATTCATGATTATAATTCATTAATTTATTAATAAACGCTGAGTATACAATAGTACAATGAGATACAAAAGGAGTATTAATTATATTTATAAACGATTTATTATACCAAAGTACAATCACATACAAAAGGCATACTTAAATGACTTTTAGATATTTTTTTTATTATTGATTTTTCCTCCAAGTTGGCTAAAATAAAACTAGTGATTTTTTTCACAGTTTTCGGTGTTTTCTTCGCTCGTCACCTCCAGCCCTTGGTGCGGCCAACGGGTGATTATCAGTGATTCACTGAGGACGGCAGAACAGTGTTCTAGGATGTCGTCGCAGCTTCGCACCGGGGATTTGGAACATGTGGCGCTACTGGGGTGTAGTCACCAGGGTTAATTTTGTATACAGAATACTACAGCTGTTTTTATTTGCTCAGTTTAGCTAGTTTAGTAAACCTGAGTATTTGTGTAGGTACTCTAACTTCAATAAAAATTTCACCTCGCTGCGACCCATAGACGTCCCATAGCTGGGCACGGGTCTCCCCCACAGACACTGCTGCGGATCTAGAGCATACTCCACCACGCTGCTCCAATGCGGATTGGTGGAGGGGTTAGTGGCCAACCCAGTGTCGAATGTTCTCAAGCCACCTGAAGGTCTTCGACAAGGCTTAGCGACTGTTTTCAGCATTGAAAACAACCGGGACCGACGGCTTTACGTGCCCTCCGAAGCACGGTAGAGTCCATGAAATTTTTGCCACTAGCGGTCACCCATCCACAAACCGACCGCACCCGTCGTTGCTTAACTCTTTCGATCACATTTAATCGACGCGAGCCATTGGGCTATGGACGCTACAAATATTTACCTATGTCAAATTAAATAAATAAAAACCGCTACCAACTACAATATAACAGTCCCCCGCGTTTTTCTGCCTGTGTTAATAATTAACACACGGACACACAGAAAACAATACAATTTAACATCAAGGACCCGAATACGAATATTTTATCTTCGAAATTAAGTATCTGTCCCGACCGGGATTTGAACCCGAGACCCGGCGTTCAGCAATCAGGGTCACTCACCTCCGCGCCACGGTTCGTCGTTTTTATCTACTTGTGATTTTATATGCAATTGCACTGCCATGATTTTTCTGTAGGAATTGATATTTGATGAGCCATTGAATCTTGCCTATATAACATAATATTTTGATTACGTTTTTTTCATATAGTACAAATTATTTTAAAATTTTTTTTTAGTAACCTCATATTAAATAATTAAAATCCCTAACGTTAAAATTGGTACATCGGAACGCAAATAACGTATTCGGAGGGGTCCGAAGATTGGGGATCCGTTGTCCAGAACAATTTTTTATTTATTTTGTTTTCATTCTTTTTTTGTTTAATATTGGATGTTTAATATTATTAGAACATTTTTTTTTTGTTTTTGTTTTCACCCTTTTTTTGTTTACTATTAGATGTTCCCATATTAACTGCACACACACACACATATGTCAGAGAGCAACGAAATAAAAGCTTTCTTTCTTTCATTCTAATGTACTAATCTATACATATAGTAAAACTCTAATTATTCCACGTCTAGACATGGAATAAATCTTGAAAAAAACTATCTGGGGAAAATAAGATTAAGGATAATAAGAATCGATACATATTCGGAATATATTTTATTCAAATTTATTCCGTTTGTCTGTCTGCCTCTGTATGGATTTTCTCACAGACATTAACTGATAAATTTGAAATTATCCACATTTTTTTAATATTAAATGAAAAAAATACATTTTACATAGGTACTCTACAGTTTTTCTGTATTTTGTAAGATAAAGTAAAACAAAATTGCGTTGGCGTTGTGTTCCTGGATTAAAAAATTCAGTGTTTTTGTATAATTCATTTCAAAAAGTGGGAAGAAATTATGTGAAGTCAAATTATTCTGGTTTAGACATAACAAGAACACGTTGATGAATTTTGAACAACTTAATACTATAATTGAGTTTACATTTTAGGCGTTCCCATTAAAACAATGATATGGGAACCCTTGGCATATGGGATTGAAGTTATATATTATATTGTTTGAACATTCAACTGTAAACATTTGTTGAAATTATGTAGCAATTCTATTGAAATTTAAGAAATATTCAAACAATCTTCCATCCCATAAAATGATAGACCTTCAGTTACTTGTAGATACTATTAAGTATTCTGTGCTTCAGTATGAAATTCAACTACGGGCCCCACAATGCAGTTATCTGCAACACGCCAGGAATTTCTAACCATTAGCATAGTTTAGCGCCAATTTAAAATTAAAATGAGCCATGCACCCCCGTGTCGTCGCGACATAACAAACCCTCTGTTAACATTGAACTTTCCCTCAAATAATTTGCTCTACTGGGGTGCAGTGGCAGCATGGGCGCAATATGGCGTTGTAGGGTGGCATAATGTTACCGAAGACGGGAAGGAAGATTGATTTAAGCGAAAAGTGTACTTCCACAATCATCTAATATCACGTCTGATGTCCCTTCTCGAATTATTTAGACTTTGTAACTCGAACCAAATGTTATTTCCCTACGTAGTACCGATAATACATTATGTATTTATACTCTATAACTCAAATTTCAAAAAGAAGACTCAACACAATGACGTCTTGGGATTTTGAGATATGTTCGGGTTTGAGGCTTCTATCTATTGTTTTTGTTTTGTACAAGTGCATTGAATGAATACAATCATTAAACTTTCTAAGTAACACGGAATCCTGTGAATCTTATGTTTTTCCTTGTCGTCAGTATTAGCTTGGCTGTTAACAATGTTGTAAAAAATATATAAATACTTACTATCTATATAATCTTAAGTTGAATTGTCATTCAAATTTGATTCTACAAATCGAAATATATACCTACATAGAAGTCGCGACTTTTTAAATCAAAATTTCAGTACATAGTTAAATCGAAGTTCTTGTTATGTCGAAATCTCGTTAACTAGAGATAGAGAAATGTAAGCAGCAACAAACTGACAGCAGCGGTATATTAATAGGGTTCCGATTGTCACGCTCTGGACACGGAACCCTAAAAATGGCTGAATGTATAAGGAACGACGATCAACTCAAAATATACAAAATATTTTAAAGACAGTATAAAATGATTGATGCCTTCCGGTCCGGGTTATTTAACGATGAATTTTCGCTTATTCCTTATTTTCCTACGGTATTAATTTTCGATACCGTAAGATATTTACAAAGTCAATATTTGACGATCAAGTAGGCGTATTGATCACAAGTCTGTTAATTTTAGCTGTGTTATACAATTACAACAATTAGCTCTTCAATGAAATAACGATATAAATTTACTAATACTATATACTAACTATTCTATGACTAAGAAAATCTCCAATCCACGCGAAGCGTGAATCCACGCTTCGATCAATTCCACGTCACAATATTCCAGATCGCTACTTGATTTGCATAAAAAACGATCCCACATAACCTAAAACTCGAGAATGTTTTCAGCTTATAAATGTCTTATTAAGCTCTGGTATTAGAAGTTTATGATTGCACTGGCATTATAAACAGAAGATTTTAGTAATATACGGGCACAGCTGCTGCAGACAAATCAATTTGTTTTGGTTGTTTTTGATTCAGGATATCGTTATAGCTCGTTATTATTATAGTATAATGTCACAAATCTGAGATCGAAATTGGGACTTTTCTGTCGCTGGCATCGGATAATTGCAATGCATCGACAATAAATGTAAAGAAGTTTAGTTTATAATGTTTTTTACTTACTTTATTACCATTATAATGTATCCGGAATATTACAATATTATATTATATGGATGTTAATATTATCTATTTAAGTATGTATTTAAAAATATCTATGTACGTAGGTATATCAGTCTCTGACACCAATATCTCGTCTCGTCTAGTCGTAATAGTCTCGCGCCTTTGATTATTTACTCCAAAGTCTCGCGCCTACTTTGGGGTTAGATGACCATGTGTGAGAATGTCCAAGATATTTATTATTATTATCATTATTTATATATGTATAATCAAAAACTAATCACGAAAAAAATCTTGTTGAATAAATCTAATTTACAAAACACAATATACTGCCAAAGGTATAGGTACTGTATTTAAACGGTATTAAAAACTTAGAAAATTTAAACGGTAGGTATTTAAAAGGTATACTGTATCTAACTCCTCAGCCCAAGGTTGCCTGGAAGAAATCGCTAGTTAGCGATAAGGCCACCTATTGTACCTACGTAGTTTTCTAGTCCTTAATCCATGTAATTGTTCTTTTATGTCTTGGTGTGCAATAAAGAGTTAATAAATAAATAAAAAATAAAAAATAAAAACTTCACGCTTGATTAGATATACTGTATTAAAACTTCACTAAACCAATAAAAAACTTGTTTTACGCAGCACACTTCGAACTAAATGAAACCTAAACGAAGGGTTCATCGCATACGCCGGTATGAATTTAAAGCAGCTATAACCTTGGCTTCAGTCCAAGCAGCAGTAAGTTTTGACTAACATAGGAATCTTGAGATTGTCATTCAGATTCCTTCGCTTGCTGTTCAGGAATAAGATGAACTTCAAAATTAGTCTTTACCACTTCGTCTTAAGCATCATGAGTTCTAAAAGCATCTGCAGCGGTTGGATTTTACTTTCTTCCTCCAAAGGGATCTCAACTTATGATTGATTATATCCCAGGTCAGCGAACTTGGCGTTGAATCATATCGAATATTCATATTATTCTATGTAAACGTTCGTTTACGTTGTCACTTTTGTAAATTGATGAATCGGGTGCGGCACAGTTCGTTAACTTGGACTGAAAAATGATTATAAGTAATAGGATTTTATAGAAATATTTGATTGATATTGTTAAAGCAGTGGTTAAAGCTGATATACACACACGCATATTTAGCGGAACATAAAATAAAGGTTTGATATCAGTATCATATAAGGTTGCTGGCTGGTTTATACGTCATTTAATTTAAAAAGAAATATTTTCAAATTAAGAAAGCATTGTGTAGACATAGAAAATAACAATATTTAAAGCTTAATGGATGACTCGTGCATAGGTACAAAACTAGACGCAGTGACCTTAACAATGTCATTTACAATGGCATAACATGAACTTCCCTCTATTGGTTAGTTAGCCTAGCTAATACGCCACGCTGGCCAAGTGCGGATTGGCAGACTTCACATACCGTCGAGAACATTATGAAGAACTCTCAGGTATGCTGATTTCCTCGCGATGTGTCCTTCACCGTTACAGCAAGTGACATTTAATTTCTTAACCGCACATAACTAAAGAAAAGTCATTGGTGCGTGCCGCTTGGGTTTGAACCCAGACCGCTCGAGTAAGAGGCGAGTTCGATAGCCAGCGAGTTATAGCGGACATCACCGCTATAACCGTTTTCTAAACAACTAGTGGACGCTCGCAGCTTCGCTCGCGTAGAATTAGATCCATTAACGACGTCTGCCCGCGTTCGGGTTGCCCACTTGACTTCAAAAACGGCAAAGTTTCATACTAACTTTGCACCCCCGTTTTACCCCCTCAGGGGGTGAATTTTCAAAAATCCTTTCTTAGTGCTCCCCTACGTTATAAAAGGAACCCCTGTGCAAAATTTCTACCCGTCTAACGGCTTCAAAAACGGCAAAGTTTCATACTAACTTTACACCCCCGTTTTACCCCCTTAGGGGGTGAATTTTCAAAAATCCTTTCTTAGTGCTCCCCTACGTTATAAAAGGAACCCCTGTGCAAAATTTCAAGTTTCTAGCCCTTATAGTTTAGGCCCTGCGTTGATATGTCAGTCAGTCAGTCAGTCAGTCAGTCAGTCAGTCAGTCACCTTCTCCTTTTATATATATAGATGTATGTTTTATTTTCACTTCCTTCCTTCCTTCTTCGCTCTGATTGCGCTATATATATTTCACTTCCAGTTGTGTGTAACGAGCTATCTATCTTACCTTTTCTTATTTAGCCACTTGACAGCGCTACATTTTTGCTTTTTTCTAGCTCGTTAATTATCTTAATAGCATCGCGTCTGAAAATCTGAGGGTGATCGACGATTACTCCAAGTTTTGACAACTTTTAACGCAATGAAAAAGAAATTTCACAACTTAATTTGATTCTAGGTTGATATATAAACTTAAGGGTTTAATGTTAAGACCGTTGCACAACCTGAACTTCTGATCTTAGCAATTATATAATACCTATCCTCGATATCCACAAAGTTAGCTATCCTTATTGAATTGAACCTTTTCTTGTCACTAATCTTCAAGTGAGCGTAGGATGACGGATCTGTTCCCTCGCTCAGAACACTATTTTCGTCGCGTCGTCGAAATATCTCCAAACGGCGATGTAGGTATTCTAGGTACCTACCTATGTAGGTACTCGTATGTGCTGCGGATTAATCGAAATATCTCCAAAGGGCGATGTAGGTATTCTATGTACCTACCTATGTAGGTACTCGTATGTGCTGCGGATTAATCGAAATATCTCCAAACGGCGATGTAGGTATTCTAGGTACCTACCTATGTAGGTACTCGTATGTGCTGCGGATTAATCGAAATATCTCCAAACGGCGATGTAGGTATTCTAGGTACCTACCTATGTAGGTACTCGTATGTGCTGCGGATTAATCGAAATATCTCCAAACGGCGATGTAGGTATTCTAGGTACCTACCTATGTAGGTACTCGTATGTGCTGCGGATTAATCGAAATATCTCCAAACGGCGATGTAGGTATTCTAGGTACCTACCTATGTAGGTACTCGTATGTGCTGCGTCCAGTTGTTGTAAATAAAGTTTAGATTTTACAAAAATATTGCATTACCGATGCTGTTTTACGGAAGTCACCATAACAAATTTTAACATTTAAATAACGTAGCTGAAAAACCGGTGAGTACACTTTATACTTCTGCCTCCCTCTTCTGGGAAATACAGGCGTCATGTATGTAATAACATCACCACACAGCTAAGTCTACACGAGGTGTTTTAACGTAAACACGTCGTGTAATCTATGCCTATTAATCAGCAGACATCAAATCGCTGAGCCGTAATAACCCACCATTGTGAGTATACCCTCGCGTCATTGAGTTATCGACTGTCACCCGACTACTCGACACCCGACTACCCACGACATGCGAATTGAATAATACGATTGTACGTGACTTCAGGTTTTGTTTGGTTCCGAAGTTTAAATGAATGTTGAAGTAGGTTGGTTCTTGGTTCTCCCCATGATGCGCAGGATGGCCGACGAGGGGGTTTTAGTGAGTAAAAATCTCACATACCGCAGCCTCTACCCCCTGAGGCTGGGTAACTTTTAAAGATTTCCCCCCGATGCCAAAAAAAATGATAGGTTCTTTTTTTTTTTAAAGTATTTTATTTTATAAGACACGCCAACAATGTTACATACATAACATTTACAGATAACATATCAGAAGTATAGGATAGGTATGAACATCAATTACAGGCATGTACAACATTCACACAAAATAATGCAAAATTACAGTACTAAGCAATAATATTCTTAGCTCATTACTTATATAACTTCTTACATAACGCAATATACCTACATATTACTTATATATTTTTAAGTGTGTTTAATCATTTTATTACTGAACGATTCGTGAGTGTCTATATTCATAGTTGAAGTTACCGGCTTACTCACGCGTACGCCGTGCCCGCCGCGAGCAAACACTCCTGAAGATGATCATCGTAATCGATCGAAACTAGTCGGCCTATTTCCGACTTAAGTCACACGTGAGTAAGCTGGTAGCTTCAACTGTGTTTAGTCATGTCAATGTCTAATGTCTAAATGTGTGTTGTTTGGAGACAATTTTTATGATGAACTCTCAGGCATGCAGGTTTCCTCACGATGTGTTCTTCACCTTTACAGCAAGTGAAATTTATTAAATTTTTTTACTACTTACTCCTTTATAAGTAACCAAAGTTATTACACAACAAACCTCGCTTAAATTATTTAGTGCTTACCCACAGGCTATCGTATCGAGCACGTATCTAGTGAATTATTGCAATAATTATTTAGCTTCACAATTTAGTTATCTCCTGGGAAGCGTGATATGCATTATCAGCCAGACGATAATATATCATTTATCATGCATGAGTACTTCGATTAGCAAGATACTAGATTAGAATTACCTAGCAGATTTGAATAAATTTAATTATTAGTGGCGCTCGCTGTTGATACATTGGGTCCTTGGTTATCCGACATGACCACGTATTCTAGAAGCTTTAGCTTTACATGTATAGGTAGGTACTGAATGAACTGTCCCTGTAGCTCGTGACCAGAATACGAGCTACGGTATCTCCTGCCTGTCGTAAGAGGCGACTAAAAGGGGGTTTCGGGGTTACGGGCGGCTAGAGTGGGAGCTCAAACCGCCCACCCAGTAGCCCCGAGCAGGACGACGGTATGTGTGGCCGCATACCGTCGTATCAAGGGCAGATCAGGGATGGGGCAGCACCTCCCAAGCAGAGCCCAAATGAAGGGCACCGCGCTAAGAGGACTCCGGTTGCGTTCCATTGGAGATCCCGGAGTCCTCCACATAGCGCCGAGGAAGGCCACCGGGGGGGTTTTAGTGCGGTAAAAATCCCACATAACCCGGTGTTGCTCCCACGGCACCGGGTACCTTTTGAAGGTTTCCCCCTCGACAACAAAAAAAAAAAAAAAGGTACTGAATGAATACAGTACAAATAAACATAAAAGTTTAATAATTTTATCTTTAACTATTGGACGCCCGCAGCGTCGCTCGCGTAGAATTAGACCCATCAATGACGTCTGCCCGCGTTCAGGTTGCCCACTTGACTTCAAAAACGGCAAAGTTTCATACTAAATTTGCACCCCCGTTTTACCCCTTTAGGGGGTGAATTTTCAAAAATCCTTTCTTAGTGCTCCCCTACGTTATAAAAGGAACCCCTGTGCAAAATTTCAAGTTTCTAACAACAAGTTCTTTCAAGTTCAACTTTCTAACAACAAGTTTTGTAGGTGGTAGAGCCTATAGGGAACCAAATAGGTTTTATATGAAAGCTAATTGGTTCCATATAGAGTTCGCCCGGGGCAGTACCACCGCCCGCCACGGTACCTAGTACCATTTCTACCGTGTAATAATTGTTTTTAAAGCAATTGTGGTCCGGTTGGAAAGGTGTGGATTCCGGTTACACTTCTTTAGAGGCGACCATCTTAGTCCTCAAGGGTAGCAACACATCTGTGGCTGGCTTAGAACGAGACTCCTACTAACAAGTACTAACTGGACTATTACTAACACCAACTAACAGGACTAACTATCACTAACAGTCCCCAGTCCTCATACCTACTAACGAACTGACCAACTAATGTTCTAATTAACTCTCTCAACTAATTGGACTAATCATCCCAGTCCCTAATTGAGTCTTGTTCAAAGTCAGTCACAGTTGTCATGGGTGGCAGCGGATGGGTGGTGCTGCAAGCTCGTTTGCTATCTTTTTTCCATAAAAAAAAAAAAAAAAGTCAGTCAGTCAGTCAGTAACCTTCTCCGTTTATATGTATAGATCCACTTTGAAAGTTCTATTAACATAATTTGGTCATATACATCTTGTTTGGGGGCCTGCCTGACAGTAGTCAGGGGTGCATGCTTGTGCTATTTTATATCCAAAAAAAGTAAATTGATTGTTGGAATTGATAAGATCTTAACGATTGGCGTCCAGCCAAATGGCTCGCGTCGATATAATCGACAGAGTGAAGCAACGACGAGCGCGGTCGGTTTGTGGATGGGTGACCGCTAGTGGCAAAATTTCATGGGCGCTTCCATTCTTCGGAGGGCACGTTAGTCCCAGTTGTTTTCAATGACGAAAACAATCGTTAAGCCTTGTCGAAGACCTTCGGGTGGCTTGAGAACATTCGACTAGGTTGGCCACTAACCCCTACACCAATCCGCATTGGAGCAGCGTGGTCGAGTATGCTCTAGATCTCCCACAAATTTTTCCCAGAAACCCGAGCCCAGCAGTGGGACGTCTTAGGTTGCAGCAGCAGCAGATCGATTGACTGGTCAATGTATGTATGTGTAAAAATAATTTTAGCATTTCCAAGCTTAGAGAGTAGGATATTCCGCGTATAAAAAGAGCTCAAAAGTTATGTGTGCAGTAAATTAACACAAAACCAGCTGAAATATGAAGGCTCTTGCATACGCTTCTGCTACAAGAGTGTTATTTATGTGTCCAGTTACCGGAGACATAACGCCTTTTTGCTTTATTTTTGTAGATATAGATGGTATAAATATGTATATAGATGTAGGTAGAGCCTGTATAGTACTTTTTTTAGGATATAAGTTAGCAAAAAAAATTGCAGCACCACCCATCCGCTGCCGCACCTGACAACTGTGACTTTGAACAAGACGCAAATATTGACTGGGATGGTTAGTCTAGTTAGCTGAGAGAGTAAATTAGAAGATTAGTTGTTCAGTTCGTTAGTAGATATGGGGATTGGGGACTGTTTGGTGATAGTTTCCGGTCCGTTAGTTGGTGTTAGAAATAGTCCAGTTAGTTATTGTTAGGAAGAGGCTCATTTCAAGTCACTCAAAAAATTGAATCTAGACTCGAGACCTCCCGCAGAGCTGTGTCTGTGGTGGAGACCCGTGCCCAGCAGTGGGACGTATATAAGTCGCAGCTAAGGCCTAGAGAGAAAAAGGTCGGAGAAAAAACCTCTAGGTTGCGTTTATCCATAAAATAGTTTTAGCTCCACCATACCAACTGAACTATAGAAGTTAGTAGGTAAGTTAGTCGAGTTGTCCCACGCCGCACCGGGCCGCCAGCTTCCTGTGCACAGCGCTAACTTTATCCTAACAGGTTTTTAATCTTTTTGGGTCACCTGAACTGGAGATTTAATAAATCAACATTATATACACTCCTGACTTCACAATCGGGCTTTTTTTTAATTTTTCATGTTTCGTTAACACCCTCTTAACTCGACTAACCATCCCTATTTGAGTCTTGATAAGGTGTGTCACAGTTATAATGAACTGCAGGATGGGTGATCAATGAGTGATGAGTTAATTAAACTTATTTCTGTAGAATTTAAAGATGAGAATAGCTGTTTTGTTTATTACCGCTCCCCAGTTGTTGGCCACTAACCCCTCCACAAATCCGCATTGGAGAATCGTGGTGGATTATGCTCTAGATCTCTCTGGGGAACCCGTGCCCAGCAGTGGGACGTCTATGGGTCGCAGCAGCAGCAGCAGCTCCCCAGTTCTAAGCCCGATCTTCATCTCTATTCATAAATTTGCTCGAAGTCACACAAATCGTCGCGCCTACCAACTAGAGTTAGTTCCATCCACTACGTGTGAAAGGCTTGTGATGGGCAGCCTGAGTTCATACCATGATGGGGCATCGTGGTAAGAACTCAAGCTGCCGTTCTCATCTCATCTGTATAGTAAATTATTTTTTTTTGGTGAACGACGCAATGTATAAATTTTAGTGTGAAAAAGTGCCCATTCACACATTCCGAACCAAAGAATTTATGCGGCGCTGACATTCCTTGCAGAGGTTGCCGCCAACAAAACTAACTTTATTTCTTATTCAATCCAAATCCAACCTCCAAAAATTAAATAAAGATTTGATTGCAAGCCCAGACTGCAAATATATTTATTATTACAAATGAGAACATACAATTAAAATACTAGACTTTAACAAGCACTTGAATAAATCACAATCACTAGATATTTGGTTCCTAAAATTAAAACCAAATACAAAATTCCAGGCACAAAACCAGACCTAAGAGTAAGTAAGAGACGCATTGGAATTAATTTAACATCAGAATTCTTTACATAATTATGAATGAATATAATAAGAGATTTCATAGATTATCAAGCAGCTCTGCATTATCACATAACACAAGGGCATTCCATTGATGCTCAGACAAGTCTTACAATAGTAATATGAAATAATGTAGTGCTGACCCCAATTTGGCGGGAAAACGGGAACAAGATGGATATGATGACGCACCATGACTTGGCAGCTAAAAAGTGCGTTCCTGATATAGCGAAGGAAGCTAATCCAATCTAAGTGTTCTGCGCAATACTTTTGCCGTTCTGCGATAAATCCCTAAGCTCGCGGCATCTCAGTCATGATGGATCGGCATAATACGACGTCACGGGCAACCCTAATGCGCTCGTAAATAACAATTTTGACATTATAACGAGTACGAACGTGAAAATTGGTATTTATTGGGCGCGTAAGAGTAAATTGTCGGAATTAAGGTACATGAATTCTGTACGATTTATTCTTTTGTTTAGAGCCGTTTGGTCGTTTTCCGGATATTGGCGGAGTTTCTGGCGACGCGGAATGACTAAACTTGTTATAACTATATTGTACTTGTCTATACATTCATTCTCATAAATTCTCGCATACGGATGTGCGAACACGAACAAAATCAACAGCTTGTCCCTTCATATAAAGCAGATAAAAACTACCGCGCAATATTGCGTTGCGTCCACTGACCTTTTTTTCGGTGAGTCCATCTGACATTTGTGGATCAGTTTGTCGTCGTTGGTCTAGTGGCCGTTCGCACGACTGTTAAGCCAGAGGGCCTGAGTTTGATCCCCGGGTCGGGCAACAACAATTGTTTTGCAATCGGTAGTGACCTCCTTTATCTGTTCTGTGGTAGTGACCCTGCCTGTTACGTCAGGGGTCGTGGGTTTGAATCCCACTCATGACAAACATTCGTGTAATGAACACTTGTGTTTGTTCTGTGCCTGGGTATATAATATAAGAAAAATAAAATATCTATTATGTAGTATGTATTTATATCAGTCTCTGACACCCATAGTACAGACTCTGCCTAGGGTCATAATGGTAAGAATGTCTATGATATTTATTTATATGTATATTTTTTTTTAAATCGCAATAAATATTTTATCAATCCGTGCTAAATCAAGCAGAGTTTTACAAATAGTAACAACATAAAAAAAGGGTTCGGATCCCAAAATCCGCTCGATAAGCCCGCAAATATTGCTCTATTCTATTTCACCTCCCCTACAACAACACATTGCGAATGACATTCTTTTCCCGCCATTTCTTGCTTTATCTCCCGCCAAAACTTGATCAACATAAATCAGTTCACAGATTCACAATGAGAAGGCATTTGTGATTCTAATACAAGTTATCATGATAAGTAATATCACATTCGGTAAATTTAAGAAGGGTGCATGTCCAATTACAATGGAACTATCACGATTCTAAAGATGGGAATGAAATGCGTGGAGAGAAAGGGCCAGGTTACACCGGTATCTAAGCCACAATATGTGGTGAGGGCGTATCGATTCCTTAGGGATGTTTCGTTTAATATTCACCTCGTCTATGACATGTAAGTAACCAACGACAGCGGAAAATGTTAGGGCATTATTTTTTTGCAAATAAATAAAATGTAACAAAATAATATTTCTACATTGTGCTCACTCACTCTAGATTCTGATTTAAATATATCTAATGAAGTTTAAGGCAGAGTTCTGCACGAAAATACGACAAATTACGTGTATTTAAATCATTAATAGATATTATACGCTTGGTTGGTTAATGTGATAAAAAGGCTTGTGGCTTTAGATTTACCGCCTTGTTGCAATTTGAAACAAGGCTCAGGCCATTAACCATAGATTTATTATACTAGATTTAACTGATTTCAATCTGGAATTCTTAAGAAACTGCAACCACTGGGCTATAATAATATGATATTCGCCAATCTGGGAAGTAGCTTCACAATAGTAAACATTAGATGCCAATAGCACATACCTACTGTTCGAGGTAATCAGGAGGCGATTGATAGATTGAAGTTGGTCGACACGGGATTGGATGGTCTCTGCACTACAAGTATGGTCGACTCACTTTGGATTGCTCACGAGTGAACATACGACTACTGTGCGACTATTGTGCGCTAAAGTTCAATAACAACACTATGGCACAAACGTAAATTGACCTCAGAAACAAAATCAGAGCGTAATAATGGCGAAACTAACAAAGTTATCAGTAGAATGAGGTAAAAAATTAAACGTCAAGCTTACATCGTACTACGTGCACATGATTTAATTATTCGTCTCGTTCTGTTGTTTAGTATCAACTGCCGTACTTAGAATGTTAGTACCGCAATACCGTCACTTGCGTTAAGAAAGTTACAGCTGTTTAAAAGCTTAAATGACATTGACGCTTGGGCACAAAGTAGATATGTATTAGGAACAGAGGCTAAGCTTCTTAAGAACGTGCAAAATTGTTACCTATTTTGGTAGGGTTGTCACAACAGGTTAAGACAAATTAAACAAATCATTTGTTAAATAGTTTTATTATTCAGAATATAAAAAGAATACTACAATAGGAACTAATACAGAATAGAATTTATTACATACTTAACAAATTTCTTACTGTAATAATTTTATTTTTATAATTTTTATTTTTTAATATTTTATTATTTCTTTTTATGGTATGGCAAATTCTAAATCTAATATATAGTTTGGCGCGTGACTGACGCTGGCGCATACACTACAGTATCAAGGACCGATGATGATGATTCAAATCTAGTTTAATTTGGATTTAATTGGGCTCCCGAAGAGACTTGGCGACTTGTCCAGAATCAAGTCCAAGACAGTTTGTGAACAACTTGTCATCACCACGTATAAATAATCAATTAATTTAAAACGCAGCGCTCGAAAGTTTGAAGTGTACCTGTCACAGTCTATAGAGATTAGAGTATCTTCCCTCTAACTCATATTCTACAAAGTTTACTCTTGATGTCGCTTCTAGAGCGTTAAGAAACCTATACATACATTACTTCAATGAACACAATGGTTAAATAGAACTAAAAGAAATAAAATGAACACTTGGAATAATTTAATTATTCTCAAAATTAATCTTTTTTTTATTGCGTTTGGAAGTGCGTTCGATTCGTCGTCCGTCTGCACTGCCAGTAGTATTCAATAATGATGCCGTTGATAAATGGAAGCGGGATCCATTGCAATTTATGGGCAGTCCGCTCTGATATATCAAGAAACTCGCTATGAGGGCGAGAAAATGATAGGTTTTGGCAACAACGCAATATTATCCTCGTAAGAGGAGAATGCGGGTTATGTTAACAGTAGTTAGTGTCAATTGTCTACTTACATTACGAGCCATTGTAACTCCAAGGTATTATATACCTAAGGATTCAGGTCATATTTTTAACATCAACGAAAGTCTTATCTTAATAATATATATTTCTTGTGTAGGTACGTGTGTATGACAGTGAACTCCTCCTTAACGGCTGGAATAGATATTGATGAAATTTTTTGTGTGTGTCCAAGGGGATTCGGGAATGGTTTAGATTCACAGTTTGGTCCACTGGAAAAAAAATGAAGATCATTATTTTAATATTTTTATTTTTACCCGTCGTTCATTGTCGTGAAGCGTCGCGTCACTTTGACATTTCATATGGCAGAACAACGTTTGCGGGGTCAGCTGGTTTTTGTATAAATAAAAAAAGAGTAATAAATACGACACTCATCTTCTTGTTGGATTATTGCAAAGTATTTAATTATCACAATAAGTCTTAAAAAAATACCAATGTGTCCGAAACCCAAGTCAATCTATGAAAACCGGTCAAATGCGGTTCGGCACGGTTTCGCACACGTAGGGTTCAGTACTACCGAATTTTTACGGATTATTTGATAGTGGCAAAAGTAACACGCATTCTGTAAACAATTCAGGTGTGGTAGATTTTATTATATGGTATTTTCGTTCAAGAGATAGGTACCCTTTGTACGAACGGAATTCTGAAAACTTAAAGGACTTTGATACAATTTCACATTTTCCGTCCTTCTATTACAAGAAGAATACACATGTCACTGACTGAGACGTGATTCCTTACAAAAATACATTCTAGATTGCAGAATGTCTTAGAATCGTGTAAAGTTTCTAACACTTTCGAAATCAAATCATCTGCTACCCTATTGATTAATGTTGTCCACCAGTCCTTATTGACACGAGTATAAGCGCTTCTAAAGTACGAGTAAATCATTGAAATTAATTCATCAGAGATCGTGCCGACATTCGATACGTGACAAGGCAAGACAAAGCGTTATTTACAACAGAAGACGAACGAAACGAACGAAAAGCCCTGTGGGTGGCTCCTTGTTCAAATCCAGTGGCACACACAACCATCACCAAAACCCATTCTTTGTTCCACTATAGCACGGGTCTCCTCTCAGAATGGGAGGGATTAGGCCTTAGTCCACCACGCTGGCCATGTGCGGTTTGGCAGACTTCAGATGCCTTCGAGAACATTATGAAGAACTCTCAGGCATGCAGGTTTCCTTATTATGTGTCCTTCACCGTTACAGCAAGTGACATTTAATTTCTTAAATGGCACATAACTTATGTCATTGGTGCGTGCCGCTTGAGCTTGAACCTGGACCGCTCGAGTGAGAGGCGAGTTCAATAGCCACTGGGCTGTCACCGCTGTGGTGTAGGTATATTTTGCTAATTTGTCCACATTTGAAAATACCTTAGAGAGCGCTAGCTCGAGACATGTTTACGGAAACCGGTATTTTTCCGTAATTTGCAAGGAAATGCCGACGTGGGCATACAAGAGGGGGAATTGAAAATCGGTTCAATCTATCTAATCCCCGGTACTCAAACGGGCTCTCTTAGTATGAAGGGATTTTGGCTATTATATACCTTGTTTGTTGTTGTCTACTTAAATTGCAATTAAAATTATAATTTTGATGGGTGACCGCTAGTGGCGACATTTCATGGAGGCTACCGTGCTTCGGAGGGCACGTAAAGCACGTTTTCAATGGTGGAAACAGTCGTTAAGCCATGTCGAAGATCTTCGGGTGGCTTGAGAACATTCGACACTGGGTTGGCCACTAACTCCTCCACCAATCGTGGAGCAGCGTGGTGGAGTATGCTCTAGCTAGAGCTCCCGCAGCTGCGTCTTTGGGGGAGACCCGTGCCCAGCAGTGGGACATCTACAGGTCGCAGCGAGAAATAGTTCTAGGTACCGTGGCGGGCGGTAGCCCGGGCGAACTCTATAAAATGCGAAGTTTATAAAATGTTCGCATTTTGTTTTTATTGCAAAAATAACCGTTTCCATGCGAGCGAAACCCCGGGCGGTCTTTGGTTACATAATAATATTAGCGGTCAAGCGACCCGTTAAGCCTACAGATTTATACACCCCATGAGTCTTAAAACACGGCAGGCGTTAGCTTGCCTGTCGTTGACTAATCCGTGGTCACGTTGACGCCGGTCCTCATTTCACGCCAAAAGCCCATAAGACCGCCCATAAGACCCGCTGCTATTAAGCCTTTCAGGAACAGATGTAACTCAACTTGAGTGAGGGATTTGAGAGCGATCGGTTTTGAAAACGGCAATTTGGCGTCGAATAATTTAATGAGCCGGTTAAAATGAATCACTGCAATATTAATCTTAGTGTTAAAACTTTAGGAATCTTGGTGGTGGTAATTTTTATTTGAGTGAGTTATAATACTAGTTTCGGCTATTCCTATTTTGAGCAGAAAAATATTGTGAGACTAATATTGTTATCTTCGGTCAACTGATATTGCAGTGTAATTTAATTTAATCATCATTATTTTATATTATAATATAATTAGCGGTTACCTGTAGGGTAATTATCCGTACTTGGCCAGCGTGGTGGACTAAGGCCTATCCTTCCCATTCTTAGAGGAGACACGTTACCAACAGAGGGACAAATAAAGAGTTGTGGTCGTGCTTGCTTTAGTATTAACGGACTTAGTTACTAGTTACCTGTAGGGTATTAACGGTCTTAGTTACCTACTAGTTAAATGTAGGGTATTAACAGTCTTAATTACTAGTTAAATGTAGGGTATTAACCGTCTTAGTAACTAGTTAACTATAGGGTATTAACGTACTTAGTTAGTAGTTACTAGTTAGCAGTAGGGTATTAACTAGCTTATGTTTGCGTATGCACAGTCTTAATCGTCGTAATTAAATTTAAAGTATAAGATAGATAAAATCATTTCTAAATAATGAAAAAACATATTTCTTATTTAGACGTGGTAAATTAAATTCTGCGTACAACCAGACACAATTCCATACGAGAATCTCATTCCATCTTAGATCCAAGCAGAAAAATACGTTCATAAAATCCCATGAACAGAATAAAAAATATACGTGAGAGGTTTCACACGATCGCGACTTTGTTTCGTATGCAATTGCGTTAAGATTGAAAACCGCACGACCGGTGACAAATAAATACGGTCTACTGTACGCAGTCGAAAATTCTATTATTTCCCGAACATCTTAATTTCGAAACTTACAATGGGCGGAAGTGAAAAGCGAACAAAAGCTTGTCTCTCAACGTGAAATTTCGGTTGGTATTAGGATGTCCATTACTTTGACGTATCCAGGACAAGTTCACTGTAACACTTCATTGTTTTCAAAATAATCGACATGTAATTACGGTTCTGTTGAGTTACATTTTTAGGCTTCCATACCCAAAGGGTAAAACGGGACCCTATTACTAAGACTTCGCTATCCATCTGTTCGTCCGTCCGTCCGTCTGTCCCTCTGTCACCACGCTGTATCTCATGAACCGTGATAGACAGTTGAAATTTTCACAGATGATGTATTTCTATTGCCGCTATAACAACAAATACTAAAAAACAGAAAAAATAAAATTCAAAGGGGGCTCCGCAAAAATCGCCCGGAGATCTCGCAATAGAGGTGTCAAAAGTACAGTATTTATTTATTGCCTACTAAAATACGTTACTGGTCTCAATTAAATTTCAATCGAATATTATTACCTTTTTACGAGAATGAATCATAAACTGCTCTCGTAAATATAAATATAACTTTTTTTTTTATTTCTCTGCATGGCCACTTGCAATACCTGTATATTATAAAGGTAGGAATTGCACTACTACTATACTATTAAATACGGTTTGTAGTTATTAGTTAATATATTCTTGTAGAAAGACCGATTACTTTGCAATTTGTTCACTAACAAAAATATAATCATAACAATTTCACTCAAAATATGTCCTCAACCTAATAACATAAGAAATAGAAATTCATCATGTAATGAATGTCTACAACTTGATATGACTAATGGTCACCCTACAGACCTATTGTCCTGCCATCGTTTGATATATTGACTCCGTCCGCACCGACCGTCCACGGCTTTCCATACCATGACTTATGGTCCATTGACAGATGTCCTGAACCGTGAAATCTGAATTACAATTTGAATTTGAATATTCTAATATATATGTAACTTCAGTTTATGTATGAGGCACTTCGCAAGATTTATTTTCATTGTAACACAATATTTTAGTCCCAATGGGTCGCGTCCATTCAATGTGATCGACAGAGTTAAGCAATCGTGGGAGCGGTCGGGTTGTGGATGACCGCTAGTGGCAAAATACCATGAGCGCTACCGTGCTTCGGAAAGCATGATATGCCGTCGGTCCTGGTTGTTTTCAATGGTGAAAACAATCTTTAAGCCTTGAGGCTTGAGAACATGCTTCATGTGCAATACATGCATACGTGCAAATACCTATGGATTGCAGTTTTCAGCTTACTACTAAAAACTTTCGCACTCATGTGTGTATGAACTAAATACCTACTACCTTATAGAACATATACTTACCTTACGATAATAATATATCGGTAATTATGTTCTTAGCTACAGAAAAAGTGTGATTATAATATATTAAAATATGATGTAATGAAATAGGATAGAAACAAAAACAGACATTAAAACATTTGGAGAGCATGCAAGGATTGGAACATGACAATTATTTTGATTAGATTAGTTTAGAGGTCGGAAACCTACGACTCCCCTGGATTAGTTAATTCTTGCTCGCGATAATTATGTGTAATTCTGTCCAGCAGTGGACCTCGAAAAGCTTATGGATGGATTATGTTCCCAAACATGCGTAAACATTACTCAAGGTTGCTTCTAGAAACCTCCACCAATCCTCATTGGAGCAGCGTGGTGGAGTATGCTCTACCTCCCGCAGCTATGCCTGTGGGGGAGAACCGTGTCCAGCAGTGTGACGTCTATGGGTCGCAGCGAGCTTCTAGAAAACTTTTAACGAAATCGTTGTTTAACAATATTGCCAATATAAATTTAAAATTTCTATCACATTGTTTGTTCTATCAATGGTATTGCATGGTTCTGCAAATAATTTATCTACTAACACCCTCACTTCAAAAGCTTTTAAATGTCAACTCCAGACCTTTAAAATATTGGGCAGCTGTTGATTCCAGACGCCACTTACTTTCAGGTGCGCTATTCGATCCATTTGTTTGTTAAAAGTATGAATGTAAAATAAATAAAGACCTGTGAGTGTTTTGCACTGTTATTTTAATAATTCGACTACATCGGCAATTTTCACGTTTTTTTTTTGTTATGGATACAAGATAGCAAACCAGCTTGCAGCACCACCCATCCGCTGCCGCCCATGACAACTGTGACTGACTTTGAACAAGACTCAATTAGGGACTGGGATGGTTAGTCCAATTAGTTAGGAAAGTTAATTAGAACATTAGTTGGTCAGTTCGTTAGTAGGTATGAGGACTGGGGACTGTTAGTGATAGTTAGTCCTGTTAGTTGCTGTTAGTAATAGTCCAGTAAGTACTTCTTAGTAGGAGTCTCGTTTTAAGTCAGTCACACATGTGTTGCTACCCTAAGATGGTCGCCTCGAAGAAGTGTAACCGGAAACCACACCTTTCCAACCGGACCATAATTGCTTAATATAATTAGGGAGACCGGGGCCACAATTAACAAAAAATATATTTTTAGTTGTAGCTTAGGAATTATTCAACATTTAGACTTGATTTTAGGATATATGATGCTTCAATAATACAGGTATTATGTAATTATTTCAAAACAAACATAATAGAAACGATGCCGTAGATAGAACGCTTTTTCTTAAAGATGGCAGTTGTTAATTGTTACCTCACATTTGGGGCTAGAATTAACAGGTGTGGGGCAGGTATTAACAGAAGGGGTAAAAATTAACATTGTTCGCTGCGACCCATAGACGTCCCACTGCTGGGCACGGGTCACCCCCACAGACATTGCTGCGGGAGGTGAGCATACTCCACCACCAACGGCGGTGGCCAACAAGCGGTTAGTGGCCAACCCAGTGTCGAATGTTCTCAAGTTTCACTCGACTGTTTCCAAAATTGAAAACAACCGGGACCGACGGCTTTACGTGCCCTCCGAAGCACGGTAGCCTCCATGAAATTTTACCACTAGCGGTCACCCATCCACAAACTGACCGCGCCCGTCGTTGCTTAACTCTTTCGATTACATTGAATCGACGCAAGCCATTAGGCTATGGATGCTATGCTTGCTTTCATTTAATATCCTTTTCTTCAGTTTTTCTACTTTCTCGTCTTTATTAATATTTCCTTTAGCCTATCCTTTACCCTTTCCCTTATTTTTTTTGTTCTCTTTGTTCTGGTTTTTTGTTGTAATATTTCTCTATTTCATTTCTCTACTATTATGTTCTTCTTCTAGAGAATTTTTTTCAAGAGTATCAGTGAGAATAGCTGACTTTTAGCGCGTTTTCTATTAGACGTGGTGGAGCTTTTGGCAGAGGTCTATGGTTTGGTGTTGGTTTGGTGAATAAATCATTTTTTCAAATCATTTTTTCATTATCAACAGAGGGGTCAGAGACTAATGACTGTTTTTTATCGCTGGGGTTTGGGCGGTCCGTGGCAAAAGACGGCGCAAAATCAGATTCGTTATATCGTCGTTTTTTCGTTTATAAGTTCTCATGCTGTAGTAAAAAAAAAATAGTTTAAAATAATCATTCCAAGCCTTCAGGTAACCTGTTAATACTTGCCCCCAAATCCAGGGTAGGTATTAACACGTTAATAATACTTGCCCCTCTGATGTGTTAATTATAGCCCCAAAGGTACATTTTAATATTTAAATAACGTAATAAAATATTGGTCAATAGTTATATCAAATATTAAACGTAGAATTGTTTAGTATAAAATATGCTACTAAGAAAACAAAAAATGTAATCATTACACTTTATAATTCATGTGCTAATCAGAAAATTGTGAACTGTAAAATGATCGTTACCTGCTTAAAAATATCGACCGCAACACAAATCACTCAAATGACGCGCGGATCCCAACTGACCGGTACTGTGCCATGTGGCGCGATCTAATTGACAAATTAACTCAGGCACTGGACAAGTAGTAGGTATAGTTTTAGAGAAATTTGCTTGTTAATACTTACCTCTGTTAATTGTAGCCCCGCTCTCCCTACTGTTTAATACGATAGAATGAAAGGATGGGTTTTATGTATAATTGAGTTAAGTCATGGCTGCGGGCGACCTAAACTCACTGGAGCAGCGTGGAAGAACGCTCTACTTGATAGCGTACTGTAAGTCGCTTACGTTCTCTGGTTTGAAAAGAGACCTGCAGTGGAATGCTATTTAATTGCAGCCATTTTGTATTGCTATTTGCCATTTTATAGCCATTTTGTCAATTACTTCAGTTTTATTAAGGTAACAGAAGATAGACTAGACTATAGTCTAGAAGATAGACTAGACTTTAGTCTAGAAGATAGACTAGACTTTAGTCTAGAAGATAGTTTTTAGTCTAGTCTATCTTTTCTGGATTCCAAAGGTTCCAAAGACATGTACCTACTACCACTTCGGACGAATACAGGAGTAAAATTAGATGTCGTGGATATCGTTTATAAAAATGGAAATTTTATAAACAAAAATGGAATAATAAAAAAGCTGATTGAGTGCATTCATCTTCTATACACTAGAGGAAGCTTCCCACATGTTATGAATGCCTGTATCGGCGTAACAAATCGGAAACATTGAAAGAGAAAATTTTCTTCCGTGAATAAAATGGATTAGTTACAGATATTTTATCGAACCGAGAAACCATCTGGGTTGTAATAAATGTTCAAAGAAAAATAGTTTTGAGGATTTGGTACTCGTATATTGTAACTGCTAGCCAGCTAGGGATTTAAACCCGGTACTCTTGAGTAATAGGCCCATTTCATAACCACTAAGTTAGGAAATCAGTCTCTTAAGTATTTTTTTTTAATTTCACTTGAGTGTACATATATTGTAAAGGCTTTAAGACGCTTTAAGACTTAAGTAGTTTGTAGTTACCTAGACTTTCGTTAAGCGTGTGTAATCACCTCATAGCGAAATAAATTATTTGAATTTTGAATTTTTGAATTTTTTTGAATAAGGCTTTAGGACTTAATGACGGTAGGAACTCTCTGCCAGTCGACCCGAGGTGATGGCGAGAAAAATGTGGCAGGCGAACATAATTTCATATTTAAATTAATATTTTAAAGACATATATTATAACACAAAACACTATCGCTGAAATAGACCTATACATTTTTATGAATATTCATTATTAAGTCATTTTATAGGTAGCTACGTTATTGACATACTTATTTTTCTACTCTAATATACATATTATATACTCTATTCTAATCTGCCTTTTTGATAAAATATGTTTCAAAGCACCTATCGGTAAGAACAAATACTTATTTATATTTAAAAACAAAAACATTAGATAAACTATCCCGTACAAACATACCAGGAAATAGGTTTTATTCTTTGCTCCATGACTCAAGCCGACGACATTCCGACCGGTAAACATTATGCAGGAGGAAAAAATGTGATCATCCTACCTAATCCCCAGGAATCTTTATCTGTAAGCCGATTTACAGAAGGCAATGACCACGGACTGTCAATTTCTCTAAGGAACCGGATAGATAGCAAGCGAGCAGCTATGAGTTGTTATTTTAAAAGAAAGTTGCGTGTCTTGACTTAAAGGTATTTTTATAAATACTACCTAATCAACGAACTTTTCATTGACACTTTTTAAACAAAAAATAATTGAAACAAAATCAGTCCCTCTGCTAAACCATATGTACATAAACAAATATAATAATATGATTCTGCAGATACACAAGGTGCATTTATCAAACTTAAAGGAATCCTTTCTTTTTAGTGATAAAAACATATCAAGTTGAAAATAACATCAAATCTTAATTAATGTCGTTAGTATTATCAATACAACAATAATACTAACGACATCTTATTGCATACTTACTAATTGATTAACGGAGAATGAACTTCAGATAACATTAAATGTGATATGAGGTTAAAATTGTCTACTCAAATTTCCTCATAAAATAAAATTGTGAGCCGTCACGGGACGCCTGGCAGATGTGAAACATCGAAATTATTTTAGAGGTTTTTAATTTAAAAAAATAAATTAATAATAATAAAATTAAATCTCTGCTTATATATTTTTTTACGGTTGGCGCCATTTTCCAAAATATATTGTGTTTTTATTATTTTATTAAATTGCTTCATTTTTTCGCAACTGTATTAAAAATAGTTGTTCATTACACGTGCGGAACCGTCATTGCAACTTGTTCCGACTGTCAACCCTCACCTTCGGCTGCGGCTCGGCTCGGGTAGACATTTGTCGGAACTGTATAGTATATACATATATCGCTGCGACCCATAGACGTCCCACTGTTGGGCACGGGTCTCCTCTCAGAATGGGAGGGATTAGGCCTTAGTCCACCACGCTGGCCAAGTGCGGATTGGCAGACTTCACATATCTTCGAGAACGTTATGATGAACTCTCAGGCATGCAGGTTTCCTCACGATGTGTCCTTCACCGTTATAGCAAGTGACATTTAATTTCTTAAAACGCACATAACTTAGAAAAGTCATTGGTGCGTGCCGCTTGGGTTTGAACCCGGACCGCTCGAGTGAGAGGCGAGTTCGATAGCCGCTGGGCTGTCACCGCTTTTATATACATATATATTCCATCATAATATGGCGTGGCGAAGCGTCGCCACGGCCTGTATCGCCACGCCAACAATCAGGTTTACCCTCCGCCTATAGATGTTTCACATCAATATCTCCTCTTGTAGTTCGTAGTTCTCTCGCTTAAGATACGACGATTCGGCTAAGCGATATTTGTGTGAAGATTAGGCGATATTTACGAGAACAGCGACATTGTTTTTCGTATTACCGGAGAAACCGTAAAAAGTTACCGCTTTCGTATGCCACTATCTATTTTTATTCGTTTGACCGCGAATGTTGGGGTAGTAAATTCGATTTTACGTCTACAAGACTAGTCGTCTCCTCAAACAGAGGTTCAACTGACACTAATTTTACGACATATTTCGGTGATGGCAACGTGTTTACTAATGGGCAATAATTTACGTTACAAATGAACGTAACTTACTGTGTGCGAGTCGTATTTTGTGTTTGAATGGGCAGTTTCTTTTTAAGGAACCCATAAATGATGGGTTGATGAGCTAGTTAGCTGCTGTCGACGACAAATTTTAGGGGCCAATGACATTTTTACCATTTCCAGAATGACTGAAGTTACAGCGGTGTTAGATACGTAATCGGTCTCTCATTTGACAGCCTGCGGATTAAAATCTCAATTTTTTTCTGTCGATAGGAGTAAATTTTGCAAGTGTATGAGAATTATAAAAAAAGCTTGCATAAATTCAAAAAGGACACTAATGTTTTAAGTATCAAAATAATATTTTCATTCAATTATTTCTTATTCATCTTTTGTTCAACTTATTTTTCAGTCAAATTAATTATTTAATCTAAATTATTTTATTTCAAAAATTATTTCAATTGAAATTAGTCATTGTTCGCAAACTTAGTGTACCTTTTTAACTGAAAATGATATTTTTAAATCGGATTTGTAGTATTGGAAGGTAGCCCTGAATTCAGGGGCGCTACCGTGCTTCTGACACGTTAAGCCGTAGGTCCTGGTTGTTTAAGTTGTGAAAACATTCCTTAAGAGGATATGAGTCGACACTTTTTCCATACAAACGTAGTCCCCTGTTTCCTCCTAGGATAAAGAAGTTACAGAATAAAAAAAAATACCATACGATTTATACGTACCTCTGCCATGCCTGTACGTTTTGTTTTTTTTCTTCATAATTTGCTTAATAGAAGAGAAAAAAAATCTTTTAAAATAAAAAAAATCGACTTTTTTTACATACATTTTCAAACCTCAAGCAAACTGGTAATTACTAACATATCCCAAAAAAGCAAAACGTACGGGCATAGCTTAGACCCTGTTCTACATTTTAACTGAAAGAAATATTGAAATCGGTCTAGATTTCGAGGAGGAAACAGGGGATTACGAAAGGACGATTTTCTTAATTTTACGTAGGTAAAATCAGTGCACTTCTCTCTATCGCACGCTAAGGGGTAAGGTTGGGGGTCAGCGCGACGGCAATATTTTTGGTAATAACCTATTCTTCAAAAGTGACGGTCGACTGGTGTCCTCTTAAGCCTTGTCGAAGGCTGAACCATTGGCTGGCTTGAGAACATTCGACACTGGGTTCGAAGTCCTTCCACCAACACGCGTTGAGGCAGCTAGCAGTGTGACCTCCCGAAGATTTGTCTGTGCTGGAGACCCGTGCACAGTAGTGGGACGTCTATGGGTTGTAGCAGCACTCCTGATCTGCAAACTTCACTTTTTATATATTTTTTTTTATTCTTACATTATAAATTCTTTAGTTTCTTCCAAAACTTCTTGATTTTTTTTTCATTATAGTGCTTATCATAACGATAGAAATAAATATATAAAATGCACAATTTCTTTAGACCTTTTCACAAGCGATTTCAGTAAAAAAATCTTCGATGAAATTAAATGTTTCTTTGAAGCGTCGCGTATACTAATATTACGCACGCTATTATGTGTATAATTAGTTTTTGGCATTAATAGGATTTATACCAAAAATTTTGTGTATTAACTAACATAAAATTATGTTGTATGACTTCAAAGTTGATAATTTTTATTATAATACATCGTCACCCTGACCATAGTATAAAGAGTCGCTACGCTATGCTCTGACTACCGAACCGCGCGACCCGGGTTCAAATGCCGGCCGGGACAGATATTTATTTCGTAGATAAACCTACCTACTGTACCTGTGCTACCTGTGTACCTACTCGAGTCAAAGATGTTGAATTGTATTGCTTTCTCTGTGTGCCCACCATCCTCAAGACAGCCTTCATCAGAGCAATGATCCGGGTACAAGTATTTCTACAAAATAAAGTCATTAATTCGTTATGTTATTTGCATGAAAAAATGTTTCGTATACCTGCCTAGTATTTCTGAAGTCATATTGTTAATTATGCAAAAAGTAAACCTCATACTCGTACGAGTGGGTTCGCTCAAGGCCTAGATTAGAGGGTATACGTATGTACAGTACATGTATACCCTCTAGTTCAAGAAACTGTAATTAAATTTCTTAATTAACTGCCCGTTTCTTGCTGCGAGTTGGCAGCAAACTATTTCAGGCTAATATAGCCTTATTGTTCAATTGAAGGAAGTTCGACACTCCGCGTGTTTAGAGGGTTATTGGGTTATAGGTTATTATTACTTAGGTGTTTTTAGTTAAAGCTTGCTGTATCTATCACAAAATTTCAATTTTATGATTTTTAAGCTGTTTAAAGAAGTTATTATTTACCTAATTTACTGTACTGAAAGCAAAAAAAACAGGTGAAAAAGAAATATATGTACAGGAAATTCATATTGAAAGTAAATAAATAAGAAAAGGAATACAGGAATTTGACTGCCAAGTGTCTGTAGATAACACTGTAGATAATAAAATGTTATCAAAGTTTATAAAGGGATATTAAAGTGGCTATCGAACTCGCCTCCTACTCGAAGGGTCCAGGTTCAAATCCAAGTGGCACCGATGACTTTTCTAAGTTATGTGCGATGCGAAAAGATTTTTCCTAAAACGGTGCAGGAAACTACGTCCTAGTCTGGCCCCTAACCATTCCGAGATTCCTTTCGTGCTCATTGGTACATAGAAAGTGTGTAGTGTTTCAGAGAGAAGTCAATACAGGTCGAGTTCGTAAGCTGTTAATGACTAGAGCTGTTAACAGCTATGACCGCAGCACTACAAAGTCAGCCCACTCGCAGCTGAAGCCAGCTAAATAGCAATTTGGCATTTGAATTCCAAATGCAAATGACCGGTAATACGCTAACTGTTAATCTCGCGTGTGAATGGCCTTCCTATCATCGATCGGACATCGGTAGAACCTATTGGGTAGGACCTGATTTCGATTCTCGGTTTTTTTTTAGGAAACAAACAATGTTACATTAACACATAGATGATACAAAAAAAAATGGACGCATAATCAATTTAGTTTCTGTTTAGTTCTGTAGTTCTGTTTCTTGTCTGTGGGGGAGACCCTTGCCCAGCAGTGGGACGTCAATGGGTCGCTTCGCCTAGTAGTTAAGTTAGTTAATAAGTAGTACTTAGTTATTTAATAAGTAGTTAATACTCCTACGCTCCACTACATTCGCCCTTCAGTACCTACTAGAAGACACATTTTTGTTTGTTTGCAAGAGAGGCAGAAAATGTTCCTATCAGAGCTAGCCTGATTCGCTATGCGGTTATTGGCATACCTGGCAAGGCTGGTCGATGCCTAAGATCCGAAGAATCTTACTCGAAAGACGTGTTTTCGTTACACTTCAAAGGTTGATCCGTTGAGAATATGAGAAGGCGTTGTGCGTTTTATGCAACTATCTACCTCAGTACCTTAAAATTTCTTCTTTGGTACCACTACCAAATATATAATAATATATTATATAAATTATACTTAGGAACAAAATTGTAACTAGTAGCAGCACAGTGCTCAATATAATGATAAACTTATCCCAATTAATCAATGCGATCAGTGTGACTACTCAGTCACATATCACACTCATAAATGGCGCTATTTGTAGTTTTTTAAAGAATTTCTTCTGTAATCTTCATGTGATTCCTACTTTAACGCAGTATTCAAAAAAAGAGTAGGTACCTTACCTACCTAGAAAACGTGCTTTTAATGATTGTTGGATCTATGATTAAGATGTATTTCACTTAAGTTTTTCTTACCATCAGGTAAGCACCTACCGTTCATGTCTGTTTAAAAAAAAAACAATTAGTGTTCCCAACCTTCGCTGAAATTTCTCAAGTTACGAGACCACAGCACAGATTATTAAATAGTGAATACGTAACCCGCATTTTTGTACGATACTGGCAACCGCCTCTGACATAAATTTTTAAGTAAATTTAAATATACAGGGTGGAAAGATCGAATGCCACATGGATGGCAACTACCATAAATATTGTAAATAGCACATTCTATTTAAATGAGACATTCCTTTATTTTCAAAAACAATAAATTCTGCATTTATGGATTTATGAAAAATCACCTGCATCAGTCGGGACTCGAACCGGTCAAATGTGACAAAAAATAAAGTGACGTATTTTATGATGCAAATTGAAAGGGTTACTGATAGGGTTTAGTTTTCTCGAAATAACAAATACAATCAAAATAAACGGAAGGCCATTAAAATTGGAAACCAACAATTAAAACACACAAAAGAAAACAATATTCATATAATAAACTTACTTAAACCTTGCTAACTGTTCAATAAAATGAGCTCCGTTTTCTCGTATGCATTAATTTAATCGTTTGAGGAATTGACTTCTCGTAGCTCGTGGCAGTGAATTGTGATGAATATTAGTAATAGCTGCATGGACGATTTTTAAATTGCCTACACTTTCGTAAGTTCCTTTATAAATACTATCCTTCACATATCCCCACAAAAAGTAGTCCAATGGTGTTGGATCCGGAGATCTGGCCGGCCATTTAATACTCCCGTTTGTACCAATTCATGTCTGGAAATGGTTATTTAAATATGTAGTCGATAACCTGCTGCTATGTGCTGGTGTACCGTCTTGTTGGAAAATTATAGTGACTTATATGAAATTATAGTCTTCTTCGCGGTGACAGCCCAGTGCTTATCGAACTCGCCTCTCACTCGAGCGGTCCGGGTTCAAACCCCAGTGGCACGCACCAATGACTTTTCTAAGTTATGTGCGTTTTAAGAAATTAAACGTCACTTGCTATAACGGTGAAGGACACATCGTGAGGAAACCTGCATGCCTGAGAGTTCATCATAACGTTCTCGAAGGTATGTGAAGTCTGCCAATCCGCAATTGGCCAGCGTGGTGGACTAAGGCCTAATCCCTCCCATTCTGAGAGGAGACCCGTGCCCAACAGTGGGACGTCTATGGGTCGCAGCGATAGTCTTCTTCGGGGAGAGAATTTAACGCATTTCGCAATAGGTCCCAGGATTTAGAGGTATTTTACTGTATTCAGTTGTCCTTCACAATTAAATATGTGAACCATAACAACCCTGTTCTTCACTACCCGCACCAAACGTTAAAAGAGAATCTCACCTGATTATTTTATTTAGTTTCACGTGTACGCATCGGGTTTTCACGTGACGGGTGAAAACAAAATTAAAAGGTACTTGTTAGTTTTCATGGCCTTCCGTTATTTTGATGTATTTGTTATTTAGAGAAAACTAAACCCTATCAGTAACCCTTTCAATCTGCATCATAAAATACGTCACTTTATTTTTTGTCACATTTGACCGGTTCGAGTCCCGACTGAGGCAGGTGATTTTTCATAAATCCATAAATGCAGAATTTATTGTTTTTGAAAATAAAGGAATGTCTCCTTTAAACAGAATGTGCTATTTACAATATTTATGGTAGTTGCCATCCATGTGGCATTCGATCTTTCCACCCTGTATAATACAAACTTCGCGTGTAACAAGCTTAAGATATAAGAGGTGAATAATAATGACGAATCACACTGAACTAAATCTTGTACAATTTTTTTTTTATTACTTACATATTATGTTATTAGTGATAATGATAAGACGCTGGTGTATCTTAATTAATAAATAAATAAAATAAAAAAAATCGCGTCCACAAAATTATTAAAGAATTAGTAAAATTGGTTTTACCTAAATTTCTACCACTATCCACGTGCCTTAGCCATATCTAATGTAATATAAATTGTTCATAAAAAATGTTAAAACAGTATATTTACCCACTTTGCTTTATTGAAATACTGAGAAGTCAATCAGAACAAAAACAAATACAATAGTTCTCGAGATAAGTACTAACCTACTGGCAACGTCGTACAATTGAACATCGTGAAAGTAACTTTGCTACTAGTCTACGGGAGATTTCGCCTTTTGAGTAGATTTTTCCAGCCAATAAGGGTATTACCTTTGTGGCTGCATTTACTTTGTGGCTGTTAGAGAAATATTAGTTTCTGCTACTTTTTTATTGAGCTTTTAATATTGTAAAAGCATAAATGATTTATTTTTATTATACAACATTAATGCATACCCAAAAGAGTATGTAGATAAAGAAAAAAATTATATACCGTCATTCTGTCATATTTAGGCCCCATGTAATAATACCCTCTTAATACACCGAACAGAAATCTTGGTACTAGGAATTTCAAGTTATAAGATAATAATAATTTGCCCAACACGGGAACCGAACACATGACCATGCTTAGCAGTCACGCTATCGACATCTAGATCAACGAAGCAGCTAAATGAATATTATTAGACTAGTGCTGTAAGTATTTTTTGGATATTTCTAAGAAGGCGAAAGTGCGATATAACCCGCTACAATAAATAAATTGCACCAAGTGTACCATTCTTGTCCAGCAGTATTTCATGAGTTCCCGACAGGAAATAAAATTATCCCGGGCCTCGAAAGACTGCGCTACAGAAATATTTGGGTCAAAATGGGCCCACTCCTAATATAATACCTTTAGGCTATTGACGCGAGCGTATGTCAGATACTTTCCGGAGAATACCCTACTATTTCTAGGGGGTAGAACTTAAAGAAGGTTTGCTAGGGACGTAGGAGCAGTCTGTACATGTATCTATACTAATATCATAAATAATGTTTTCACACAAAAACTACTGGACCGATTTCAAAAATTCTTTCACCATTAGACAGCTGCATCTTTACTGAGTGAAATAGGCTATACATATAATATTATTAGGTGTAAACGAAACTATTGTAATGTCTAATTTCACGCGGGCGATGCTGCGGGCGTCCACTTGTAGTTGATAAATTTTACAACTTAAAAATAATTAATCATAAAAATATTAACTGTAAAGTAAAACCACGGACTACATACAATTACGCTATGGTAAAACTAAATCATAATTAATATATTAAAACTGAAACTAAACTGTATTAGGATGCTTTTCCTGGCTGTATCGCTAATATGATACACTGGGCGAGGAAACTGCCAGCCCTTAAAACTAATTAAATGTTCTTGATACGTTTTAATTGGGACATTCACAGGAAACATGATTACTTAACGGAATTTTTTAACAACCGAAAAATTTAACACATAATTGTCTATGAATTGATTAAATTCTTAAAATCCAAAAATGTTGACGTCTAATGTTTTCTATAGGTACGAATATTTTCATGGATTGTTGGTGATTTTACATTAATTATTTCAGCCTTGACCGAAATCGAATTGCCATGGCTGGATTCCCTTTTTTATTCTGGGAATTTTGGTGCAAATAAAATGTCACCTTATGTAACGGTACAGGAAAACATCGTAAGGAAACCTTCATGCATGTTCTCGAACGCTCGTGGAGTCTGCCTATTCGCATTTGGCCAGCGGAATAATCGCCTTATCCGGCATTCCGAGAGACCTGGCCACCTGTAAGAAAAAGACAAAGAAAGGATTGTGATGTTATTATATTATTGTCACTAAAATTATTACTACCTACTAAGGAAGTAGTAGTTAGTTTAGTAAACAGTGTGAGTAGGTCTCGATCTCATTAGCGACAAGCTGATTTTATCGAAAATTTGCGAAAAGCTGCATTTACCTAAGTATGATTTAAGTGCAAAACTTTTAAGCAGCTGTTGAGAGCCGCCAAATTAATCTGGGACCTGTTTTCCCTCCCAGGCATGACCTGAAAAACCATCTGAATTTTGTACCAAGATCTTAGGTCGGCACCAGACGGATAGGGGAAATGGAGCATGCTTTCCTGTCATAAACACATTTAGAGGTTCCTTAGTAATTTTCGTGGGCAGTTTATAAACTCTATAGATGTCGCATCCCTCCTGAATTCAGTATAGCCCTGTCTCGCTCCCTCCCGTCAGAATGAGCCCGCCCGGCCAGTGCGTTTTGATCCGAGCCGACGACAACACGGCGTCACAGAACCAAAACACTCTGTTCCACAGATCGCGATTAAAAATTTTAAACGCGGAACAATTAAAAATGTAAGTGTGCTTCTTTTTCTAAATTAGTGCGGGAAAAATATGACATGTTTGTTTCGTGCCAGTGCTAGTGGATACAGATGATGGTTGGGGAGTAACTTTTTGAATAAATTGTTACTTGTGCGTTTTGTGTGAGTTTGTTTTGTAAAAGAAGAATGCGCAAAGCCTTGATTGTTTGAAAAGGTCAGTTAATTTTCAACTTTTTAATAATATTTTAAGTTAACAGTCTCTATTTTTTTTTTTTAGATACCGTGCTACTTATAAATTGTATTACTAAATAATGAATGAGACCTAGTGGTTGGTCCAGTATTTGGAAATTAATTTAAAATCTGTACTATTTTAGTAGGTACCTAATTATGCTTAGATATTATTTAAATTGAAACAAATATTTACAGTTAAGTAATTTTATAATATTTTAAAGGGTTTAATACCTTCTTCTTTAAATATTTTATGCACAAAGTTTTGTTCTAAATTATCTTCAGTCTAGTCTACCGTCAAAACCAAATATAGTACCTATGTATAATGTTATTTTGTATATAAAAATAGGTAGTTAAAATAAAAAATAAAAAAAACTACAAAGATCTACAAAGTACTTAATTAATGATTGAAAAATATTATATATAATATAGTAGTAGTAATATATATTATTTTGTCAAGATCGAACATGCAATGCCATCCGCTGCCGCCTATGACAACTGTGACTAGTGACTGAACAAAACTCATAATAGTCAGCACACAAATACAACTGAATTTAAAATGAGTGCCGGTTTTATCAAGCCCATAATAATATAGGTCAATGATAGCTCATTAAATATCCAATAAGCCCATTTTCCTCTAGAGGATCGCGTCTGCAGTTTATTATACAACCCAGATCTGTAAGTATTCATTATCACAGCAATATAACACCACTGGTTCACTTCTAAGTGGCGACGCTCTTTGTAATCAGTAATAATCAGTAATCAGTATATTAATTGTCAAAAAACGGGTAAGAACATTAACATCATAAAACAGGTAAGAACATAATACAGAAGTTAATTCCTAAAACATTTGACACTGTCAATTACCCCGGGGGTACAACATTTAATTAATTATTATATTTTATTTACATCAGAATATTAATTTCTTTATACTCAATTATTATTCTTTCTCAGTTCGCCGTAGTCCAGCATGCTGGCCAATTGCGATACGGCAGACCTACTTTAGAAAAAAAAGTGTTATGAAGGATTACTCTCGGTCCGCCCGCGTTAAAACCTTTTCCGTGCAGATTAACCTCTATCATTATAGGGTGATTTAATAAAAAGGTATAGCCTTTTACAAACTTTACCTACAGTTTCACCGTTCACAATCCAATCAAGATTAAGATTTTATCGATCAATAGTAATTTCATCAATATCAATATTCTATACGAGTATATTGATCGATAGTAAAGAACGAGATTACAGTTTTTTTCTATATTTCATGGCAACTTTCCGGGATGAAATGTAACCTGACATGACGGTGACCACTTACCATCAGGTGGCCCGTATGTCTGTATGTCCGTCTATATTACCAATGTCACACTCTAGCCCGTATACAAAATCAATGCGAAAACGATCACAAACGATCACCACGATCCATCATTCCATTGAGGAGGAGAAGGTAAATCAACAACCCCGCACTTCCCGTGGGATTTGCCTTCAAGACGAGGTAGATTATAAATCATTAATAGTCTAAACTATGTAGTAAAGTCTAAAACGTCTTATATCTATGTATCAATAATTTCAATTATGTATAAAGTTAACTTACCTCAACCTGGGGTCGTAATAAATTGAAGGATACTGAATTTCGACCACTCGGTGACTACGCTGGATTTCTATAACATATCTACGGATAGATTTGGCTATCGGAGATAGAAATTTGACATAAGTTCCATATAAAATGTGTCAAATTTCTATCTCCGATAGCCAAATCTATCCTTAGATAGGTTATTGAAATCTAGCATAAAAGGTGGTTATAAAATGCGTATGAAAATAGATAGCATCAATCCAGACATTTTTTTAAGATTTTAATATTTGTTTTTTACTATTTTTAATTATTTTATTTTAACGATTCTTTTACAATAAGTACATAACATTTAAGTAAATTAAGAATGTAAAAACTAGAGGTCCCGATAGTTCCCGATAAATTATTCTATTCAAATTTATTCTGTTCTAGATTCCGTCAAATAATTTTTAGGTTTTAGATGCAAACTAAATAGGTACGTATACAATTATTATTTAATCTACAGAAAATACATTAAAAAGTTATACCAAATAAATATTTGGATAAAATCAAGAGCGAAAACTGCTGTTTATGTATGATTTTGCATTATGTTACTATGTAATCAATATAATTTTTATTTTGTTTGCTTTAAAATTTTCGTGACGATCTGGTTAGCCCAATGGTTGGTTGGTACAGAATGCTTTATGCAATAAGCTCGCCATTTGTACCCTGCATATTTTGTATGTTGTTCAATAAAGATAAATAAATAAATATCTACTACCTGCATAATATTTTCGATCGCACCTTAGGCAGTAAGAGCGTGTATCTGCTTAGATCAATTTCCGTAGTTTGCTCAAACGCAACATTTTCCTTAAACAAACCTTTAATATTGCCTTCCTACATAAAGCATAGATATCGTAATAAATATCAGGATAGGATATTTTTTAACGGCCTTCGTTGGTAATTCCATTGGATTATATCTAATAGTACCGTACGGGTAACACGAAAACGCTTAATTCTCTGTGACGTTCGCTGCGACCCATAGACGTCCAACTGCTGGGCACGGGTCTCCCCCACAAACACCACGCTGCTCCAATGCGGATTGGTGGAGGGGTTAGTGGCCAACCCAGTGTCGAACTGGTCTTCGACAAGACTTAACGACTGTTTCCACCATTGAAAACAACCGGAACCGACGGCTTAACGTGCCCTCCGAAGCAAAGTAGCGTCCATGACCGCTAGTGCCAAAATTACTAGCGGTCATCCATCCACGACAGCCAAGCCGACAGCGCCCGTCGTTGCTTAACTCTTTCGATCACATTAAATCGACGCGAGCCATTGGCCTATCTGTGACGTTATCAACGAGTCATTGAATTACGAGTAACTAACGAAAATGGTAATATTGATTATCATTGTATAGTGTATCTTATATTTCATCCATTGATGCTTCTGTCTTATGCGGTTGACTGATGCTAATAGGCCTCCTGACCTTTCCTGTCCTGTGACCTATGAATTCACTGGCCTATTCCCCAGGTCGCCTTACTCCACCTTATCAAAGGGCGGTATTTCCGCCTTTCTGAGTCGTCTCAATTCGTCGACTACTTCGCTGCCAGTTACTAAATAGTTCTTCATGCGACGTTGGACTTTCATTGACATTTCGACTTGTTAATTCTGCAAATGTCCTATACCTAATTTAACCTTTGTATGTCTATGGTTTTTGTAAATGATTTAAGTCGACCAGCGAATCTGTCGATACTGAGCTGAGCGACTGAGCTAAATAAGAAAGGACAACGGCAGAAGGACCAAGTCTTCGATCCGTAAGTTGTCACTGATAACGTGACGTGATGCTATCGAAAATCTAGATCAATGTATGTTACATTGTTCTAGATTATCGATAACATCACGCCTGTATTTTTCTGAAGGGTGTGAACACTTTACATAATTATAATGCACCAGTTGTCCCATGTAAATCAGTAAAGTGGTGAACCTTTTGTCATAGTTCTTCTTCTCCTTTGCTCATTCCCACTTTAGGTAGGGTCGGCTAATTAATTTGCGCCACGACCTTTTGCCATACATCGGACTCAAATCCAAACTCCGAACCACTGAAAATTTTAACTCTGAAAAGCCAAGTAATACGAGTATTTGGCACCAGTAATACGAGTACTTGGACCGACCCCTGGATAGAACCTTTAACCTTAAGTTTAGCTACGCTTCCGACCACTACACTAATGCAGTTTAAAATAAGCAGGTATTACCGCTACATATTATGCTAAAGTTCCGGGCACCCGAAAACCCTGCTTAACTTAAATGAACAGTGTCTGTAACCGTGAGGTTAAGGATTAGAGTGCTTAGCCATGTTGCGTGACAGGTGATCGCTCCACCGCACACCTCCCGCTGCGTACCCTTATTAAGTAACTCGGGATCTACAAGCAATATTTTCTGATGTAGGCGTAAATCACAATATACAGAAACGACCAGATAGGTACAGCAAACGCGCCGGAAAGTGATGCCAAATGCCACAAATACTACACTTAAATAGAGTAGTTTGATATTTCGGCGTTCTTTTGTACGCAGAGCGATACGCGTCATGATGAAATATTTTGACTGATATATACTCTTAATGTTTCTTAAATAATAACGACTATTTACGAACACGTTCTGTAAATCCATCAATATATTCTGTATATCTATGTATTTGACAGGCCCGTGGAGACAGACAGGTCGTGGGTTCACATCCCACACAAATATATTTATTTTCTTATCAACGAACACTTGTATTTGTTCTGTGTCTGGATGTTAATGTTATCTATGTATGTATTTAAAATATCTATGTATGTATGTATCTCTGACTTATTTCAAGCTCGCGCCTACTCTTTGGGGTCCGATGGCCGTGTGTGAGAATGTCCAAAATATATTTATTTATTTATCAATACATCCATCAGCCTTTTACTAAGAGCCCACTGCTGGACATAGGATATAGTGACTTGTTACATAACCGAACTCACAGCTTTTCGATAGCGACCAATGAATTCAGAACCATTATCGGTAAATTGTCAAGTGAATCTTAAAAAGGACTCCCAAAAGGACAAGGGGACAAGGGCGTGTGAGAAATTATCGCAATTCCTGATAACACATTCCGTTTCCTCATTCCGGTGGGAAATTTGTGGGTGTGATTTGTACGGTCCTTTATTTATGGTGACAGGAGAATAATTTGAATGAGAACCGCAATCGGATGACATTGGCGTAGCAATTTGTCATGGGATAAAGGTAAGGGCATGCGCGTAAGCATAGATTATAATGGTAGGCAAGAAGCATTTTTAAACATTTATTTATTTTTTTGGTAATTTTTTTATTTTTTATTATTATGGATACAAGGTAGCAAGCGTGTTTTCAGCACCACCCACCCGCTGCCGCCCATGACAACTGTGACTGACTTTGAACAAGACTCAATTAGGGACTGGGATGGTTAGTCCAATTAGTTGAGAGAGTTAATTAGAACATTAGTTGGTCAGTTCGTTAATAGGTATGAGGACTGGGGACTGTTAATGATAGTTAGTTTAGTTACGCACGTAACATAAAAAAGTTATTGGAACGTGCCGCTTGGGTTTGAACCCGGACCGCTCGAGTGAGAAGCGAGTTCAATAGCCAAGTCAACTATGGCTGCCACCAATTTTACAGCACAGCACCGACCGTGTGAACTGTAATGTCGATAGAAGTAAGCGGAAAAGCGCTGGATTCTAAGGGCACATGGCTGGATTTGAGCCGATTATGAGAGCCCTGTAGCGTCCGTAGCCCAATGTGGCTTGCGTCGATTCAATGTGATCGAAAGACTTAAACAACGACGGGCGCGGTCGGTTTGTGGATGGATGACCGCTAGTGGCTAAATTGCGGAGGGCACGTAAGGCCGTCGGTCCCGATTGTTTTCAATGGTGGAAACAATCGTTAAGCCTTGTCGAAGACCTTCGAGTAGCTTGAGAACATTCTACACTGGGCTAGCCACTAACCCCTCCATCAATCCGTATTGGAGCAGCGGTGGAGTATACTCTAGACCTCCCGCAGCTGTGTCTGTGGGGGAGACCCGTGCCCAGCAGTGGAACATCTATGGGTCGCAGCGATGAGAGCCCTGTGACTGCCCTGTGACCAGCAGTGGACTACGTAAGTCTGCTGGATGGATGGAACTAACGTGGTTCGGTACTCAGAGTCCACGTGCCACGGAGACAGCAAATATAATTCAGTGTCAGGTTGTATCATATTTTTATTCAGTTAAATATTATTCGTCTATAAACATCTTTCATGAAATTTTACGCCTTTTCATTTCACGGAAATAACAGCTTTTATACGAATGTTCTTATTCCTTTTCCTGGGACTCTCCAAAATGACGAAGCACCTACTTTACCCTGTTTTGAACCTCTCATTAAACATTGAAATGTGGACTCTTGAGTACAATATTCCGATTTATTTTATTAATTGAATAAAAATATCAATGAATTTGTTATGTTAACGGGATCCTGCACGAAATTCTGGAAAATGACGTGTTTTAAAATTACTTAATTGTATTAGTACGTGCTAAATTAATATCTATAGTAAAATAAAAATGATAATAATAATACACATAATAAAACTCTCTGTATCACTACATTGAAAAGGGATGATAAGTAATCGATACAGATTACGAAAATATTTTTTTCAAATTTATTTTTTATCTATCCCAATGTCCGCGATGGAATCAAAAACCACCAATGTGTTGAAACCCACACATATAAAAATTAGTTAAAACTTTCTTTCAACTTGCGAAGACGTGTCCACGACCATTAAGACCGTTTTACTGCAGTTCACGGCGGCTATTATCTACTGACCTAGGTGAAGGTCACATGAAAGTGTTACCCCACTGCAGTGCATAGCTGAAATACTTGGAACTGGCGTTGACCGGCCGACCTGCAGACCCACCCTTTTCAATAATAAATTATTTTGCTAGATACACAGCAAGGTTTCTAATTTGAAATTCCCTGTATTTCACTGGATTTGTGCCCTGGCTATAGCAACCTTTTATATGGAATAAGAAATGACTGGTGAAAACTTGGTTACACACTTCTATCTACCGGTATTCATCATCACAACCCTTTCTTTGTCCCACTGTTGGGCATGGGTCTCATCTCAGAATGGGATAGGGATTAGGCCGTAATCCACCACGCTAGCGGAGTGCGCTAAGTGCGGATTGGCAGATTTCACATGCCTTCGAGAACATTATGAAGAACTCTCAGGTATGCAGGTTTCACACACACACAAGTCTCACGATGTGTCCTTCACCGTTATAGCAAGTGACATTTAATTTCTTAAATCGCACATAACTTCATTGGTGCGTGCCGCTGGAATATGAACCCGGACCGCTCGAGTGAGAGGCGAGTTCGATAGCCACTGGTCTGTCACCGGTATATCTGTAATATATCAGTATTATTTACGGATATAAGAATTATAAGATATTGAGGATGCAGTACCATACGATGGCAATAATAAACAATGTCCATAATGGTATACTTACTGGAAATTCCAGTTAGAAATACTAAAAAATAACGGGGATCGAACCCAGGATGTCGAATCGGTAGTTAGCAGTCGCTCTTGTGACCACTAGACAAGACCAACGAGGCATTAAAAAAATCATTAAATAATTATTTAAGTTGCTGTTTATGCTGAAATATATTTAAGTATTTAAGTACCTACTGAAACACGAATTGAGAGAATGTTGTGGTTGTAAAAAATTTTCGTAAGTGAAAATAATATTTAAACGATATTTATTTCATTCCCACTGTTAATTTTGTTTATTGTTCGCCAGCATCTGGATTAAAACCAAAATATTTTGCGGCTGTTTATATATTTTGTCAACCAAACAGTAAAACAATACAATTAATCATTATGTAATCCTCACTGTGGCTTGCTACCATTGAATTAATTCGCGGATTATCCTCGGAATACTGAAGAAAAACAGAACAGTCAAATGGCATTACGCATTGTGTAACCAAAATCGTAGTCAAAACTAATCCATGACTCTGAACGACCTCTGCCAATCTGAAAAAAACACTGTAGCCCTAAATAATAAGCACTTATAACTAAAACAAATAATATAAAAATAAAAAGCATGTGAGTTTCTATTAACTTAATATCTATTAAATAATTATTATAGCGAAAATTAAAAAAACAGCTGGAGTAATAAAAATCGCAGAAAAGCAAAAGAGAACAATGGTACGGCGGCAATTTCACGGTGAGTATTTATTTTACTTTTTATTGTATTATATATACAATATTTACTTCATGAGGTGGTATAGATATATCTAAAATAAATTATTATACTTGTGTGTGTGTCAATAATATAGTCTTTTTCTTTAGAACAATTCACTGAAGATAAATTAATTGAAGATAATATCAAATTTTCCACGTTTTCAGGTTTATCCCTTGGGAAAATTGCGTATTCTCAAACAGCAATCGCTTTTGCAAGTTTGCCGATTTTTCAAAAATGGAGCGAGTTACAATCAATTAAATAGGATAGAAGGAATTTGTCGCTCCCGCCATTTTCGTTATCAGAAATTCGACGATGAATTTTCACGGTCCATAGCACGCTCACGTAAAACCAGGGCCGGACTAGAAAACTCCCGTTTCAGGAAAACTTTGGAACGAAGTTTATTTCGTTATAACTACGTGGAAATTTTTGAAAACGCCCCGTGGTTATTTTTCAAAACTATAGACGTACATACACATCTCGAACTCTGAGCGACGCTTGGCAGGTATTGGTTTGTGAAGTAGGTACTCAGGCTAATAAATTAGGTTCCTTTAGAATAAAATAGTACGAAATTTTGTTTTTTGTAAGTGTTGTAGTTCACTTTAGGAATTGATCATCTTGCAATAACTCTGTCTATATTAGCAGAAGATCCGTGCGTGAACACAATATTATCGTTTAAAGTTTTCTAAATATAAGATAAATCTCATAAAATCTCTAAAATAAATTAGTCAATGAAGAAGCAATTCTTATCTTGAATTAACAGACAAATTTTCACAGCCCACGGCACATACACTCAAGTCGAACAGGGCCGAACTTAAAAATAATTGGAAGGAAATATATAAAGTGCCGGTAAAGACTGTGAGTATTCGATAATTCCGGTGTTCAACTCGACACGGTCAGCGCTCCGCATGCAACATTTAATTTTACGTAATTGAATAATCGGTTATCGACATCTTTGGTTAGTTAAATCAAAGTGTAGGTACGCAACGTTTTATCGGATTTTATCGGTAATTAATTTCTACGACATAATATGTATATAAATACATATTGTTGTCTTATCGTTTTATTTAATACTTTAGACGTTATATAGACGTTATAACGATAAAAGTTCTATTTTGTCCTTATTTTTCCTTTGATTCTATTCTATTCTATTTTTCGTGAACGTGTTTAATACCGATGAGAGGTTTAATTTATGCTGAACCTCTGTATATATTGCTATAATATCTGTAATCTTTTCAATGAAAATAAGGTTTTTTTCATATGTTATGTACGTGATATATTTTAACTGAGTCAACAATTTTCATATAGGTAGGTAACTTTATAAAACTACGAAGCCACGTCACTAGTCATAAAAGCAAACTCATGACGAAAAATGTTGATCCCTCGGATAAACATAATTTTGGTTTTATGAATCCGCGCCCGTGCTTTTTGTAGTTTTCAGTCGTCATTTTATTATTTTATATGAATGACGCATGAGCGTTGGGTCAGTTTAGTTTTGAAAAGCGAATTACTCAATAATTTTAGAAAATTAATAGAAATATTTTTTTTATTTACAGAAATAATGTTTATTAAGTTTATTTTATTAATTGGGTTTATGTAAAAATAAGTGAATAAATTCGACTGGTTACAATGTCATTTTTCATCAGCCTGATTTGCAGTTTCACTTTAATTCAATTTGCGCAGTCAAAATATGTTTGTTCTTTTGCGGTTTTACTTCAATTCAATTTGCGCAGTCAAAATATGTTTGTTCTTCTACGTCATTTTCTCATGGCTCAGGATCGTGATCATAATAAGTTGTTCGTCCCACTAAGATTCTCCAGTCCTCTCCGTCTTATGAAATTGAATGTATGCGTGAATGGTGGATTTACACGCCTGTTTTATAGTGTCGTGGTAATGACACCCACTGAAGTTGTTTCATACATCTAATATGCAATTTTCTTGGTCGGTCTCTTGTAGGTGAGTTTCACTTAGTCCTAACATATCAAGACCACATCGTTCTATTGCTGTTTTATTTATTGGGTATTAAAACCCAGGAAAATAGAGATAGTCGATCTCTATTTTCCTGGGTTTTAATAGACTACGTCCATGTTCCAACTTTCAAATTAAGTTTCTTTCGCGTTGCTGTATCTTCTCTATCTTCGGCAGTAGCCCAATATCTATAAACCGGCTGCTGGTACACAGACATAATATACTTTTGTGTAATATGTTGTCTCATTCTTTCGTATGAAATAAATAAAAAGTTAGCCTTTATCGAAAATAGAACGCGAGACTAATACCTCACACCACTAGGAATACTATTGTGTATAAAAATATTTCTACGAGTTTCAGTGCAAAATAAAGGACTTGAATCATTTCAGTAGCAGGCGGCACGAAATAATATATTACGCTCAGGAAACCTCTCAATCCCTCGATACTATAATTCCAATACCGAACTATTTTGTACCCTTGCCTTTTCATTCTGCGGACGCGGACGAAATTACTTGCAAAGTGACGATGTTAAAGCAGTTTGAAGGAAAATATTCGTTGACTTTCTACGTAGCGTAATTATTTACCTCCATGAAGGCTTGACATCTTTTATTTGATGTGATCATTGATGTTTTTCTGGCGAACTTTACGGTAATAATTAATATTTCGAACACACCGATTTATATCAGCAAATTTTATCCACAGGGTTTAGCTAATACTGCTATAGGTACTCCTGTTTTGTTCTGAAATTGATATTCAGATTTTTTTTTCATTTTCATTTTATGGTATTCGTATACGCTTAATTATGAACCGTAATCACTATTTATTATCTACCTCTTGTTCTTGACAGATCCAAATGCTGATGCATGATATGCACTATGCAAAATAAAGAAGTGAACTCGGATGCTTAACTCATTCGATCATGTTAAGACGAGCTATGAGAATTTCACTTTGTCTTCGTTACATCCACACAATATATCTCCCAATGAAGTTTCGCTTCTAGTAAATTTGGTCCGTGCATTCCAGCACGTTCAAGAATGAAAGGACGTCCTTTCATTCTTTGTGAAAAGCGAAAACCTGAAAACCGAACGGTGGCGGACCGAAACTCGATTACACTAACCTTGTTCTTAAGAGCTCGCGGAACACCGGTTTGCATACAAAACTCGCACATGCATAAAGAATTCAGAGGCCCGAAGCAAACTAAGTTATCTCTTTGAACCCCTTATCGCAAGCTGTCTTTGAACAGTGTATGGAAATTAGATGCGTACGCAGGGGGAAAATATAAGTGGCTGGTTGCTCAGCATTAACTTATCTTATCCTAATATTAACCTTTTCCTGATAGGATAAGTTAAAACTGTAAAAAGACATTATCCACCAAGACCATCTCGGAATGGGAGGGGTGAGATCTTAGTCCACCACCAATATGCGGATTGGTAGACTTCACATGCCTTCGAGAACATTATGGAGAACTCTCAGGCATGCAAGTTTGCTCATGAAATTTCCTTGACCGTTACAGCAGGTGATATTTAATTTGCCGAGTGCGTGCCGCTTGTATATTTGAACCGACGCCATCAGACTCAGATTCATTTATTTTCATTATATGGTAGTTTTTATACGCTTAATGAACGTCATAACATTTTTTATCTACCGCCTAACACCGTCATAACATTTTACATCTCGAGTTAGTAACTGAAAAAACTGTTTTGTTCAATAGCCACACGGCTGTCACTGCAGAGGCCACTGTCACTGTCAGACAGACAGGAAACTATAACTAAGCAGGAAACTCTTACTTTATGAATATATTTAAAAAAACACTTTTATTTGAATACACTAAAAAGAAGAACATTTAGTTCACTCGGCTAGATCTCGCGGTAAGCTTTTATATTTAAAAAAATGTAATGTGTGACCAAATCATGGGAAATTTTTAATTCAGAATTATTTTTTTCTACTTAGCGGAGTAAATGCTTGTTTATAAAAATGTGTTTTTATTTTTTAAAACACTGCTGTTTTACAAATTGTTTACGAAATTAAAACTTACAGTCAGTCTATTTCACTAGATATTATTTCGGGCCTCATATTTATGAATTTTGATTCAATTACCAGATGATGGCAATCTTATCTTTAAGTGTTATGTTTGAATTTCGCCCCGCGTGAGATATAACCTTTATTTTATCACCTTCAATCATAACAAAATCTAATTATACATATGTAAGTGTATTAAGTGTATGTAAGTTACGTATGTAAGTGTATTAGTGTAGGGGTGTGAGTAAACCATCTGTAACTGTCAACACGATTAATAAAACAGTGCGTTGCGAACTAGCTTGCCTTTCACTCGTCGCTCCCTCCGTCCGTATATTCAACAGTGGCGACGTAGGGTACCTACCGCGAGTAAAAAAATAAAAAGTTAAAGAAAAAATTGTTTTCTGTTCAAATGGCCAGTGTTCAGTTTGGAATTTTAAATACATTCGATCATAATTCGCAAACTTGGATAACATATAAAGGGCGCTTAGCGCAATACTTCATCGCGAATGATATTACCGAGAAGACGGATGCCACGGGGACAAGACGGAAGGCGATACTTCTGAGCGCACTCAGTGAGAGTACATTTAAATTGGCAACGGATTTAGTGGTACCTAAAGACATTTTAAATGTGCCCTATGAAGATCTGCTCAAACTGTTGGACGGGCATTTCACTCCAAAACGCGTCGGGTTCAGCGAGCGGCATAACTTCTACGCGGCCACACAACAGACCGGCGAAACGCACTCGCAGTGGGTAGCCAGGCTGCGTGGGCTAGCGGCCCACTGCGGGTTCTCGAATGTCGAAGATACGCTTCGGGATAAATTCATAATGGGCATGCGGCCGGGACCGGAGAAGGAGAAGCTGTATGGGCAGGACCTCGAAGGCCTTTCGCTGGCGAGTGTTGTCCAGTTGGCGGAAAACATGAGCTGCGCGCGCGCCGCGGCGGCTGGCAGCGCGGGCGCCGCCGGCGCCGCCGCGGTGCTCGAGCCGCCGCTGTACAAGATTGTGGACGATGGAAGAAGTGTCGATGGAAAAAAAGTGAAGTGCAGTGTGTGTGGGTTCACAAATCATAAGTCGTCCCAGTGTAAATACAAAAATTTTGTTTGTAAAAAATGTCACAAGAAAGGCCACTTGCGTAAAATGTGTAAAGTGAATTACGTAGAGGTGGATAACGGTGACGATGGTGAGGATGACACCGATGACGGTAAGATTTGTTACATTCGCTCGTTCAGGGGGGAACCCATGGTGGAAACAGTTTCTATAAATAGTATTCCATTCAGGTTTGAGATAGATAGCGGATCCGCTGTCACAGTAATTTCTGAAACTTATTATAGAAATCATTTTAAAGATGTGCCCTTATCGAGAACGCAAAAACAATTAGTGACGTATAATGGTAAAAGTATTGTTTGCGTAGGAACGTTCCAATTGCCCGTGTGTTATGCGGGGCAAACGCACACTATTGTTTCACACGTAGTCCGCGACGGAGGCCCCCCACTCTTAGGCAGGGATTTTATAGCAAAATTTAACTTGCAGTTAGCCCCAGTAAATTATTGCCAGGAAAATGATATAATTGGAAAGTTGCAAAAAAAATATTCCAAATTATTTTCAGATAAACTGGGTACGTTTAACAAGTACAAGGTTAAATTGTTACTGAAAGAAAATGCCAAACCGGTTTTTTTTAAAGCGCGGCCCATAGCATTTGCATTGCGTGAGAGGGTGGAAAAAGAAATCGATAGGTTGGTGGCGTTAGGTATTCTCGAGCCGGTCGAACACTCGGCCTATGCTTCGCCGGTAGTCCCTGTATTGAAGCGTGATGGTTCCGTCCGATTGTGTGCCGATTTTTCGGTAACTATAAATAAACAGTTGCTGGTGGAACAGTACCCGCTCCCTACGATTCATGAGTTGTTTTGTAAAATCCATGGCGGCCAGGAATTTAGCAAACTGGATTTGTCGATGGCTTACAACCAGTTAATGCTAGATGACGAGTCCAAAAACTTAACGTGTATTAACACAAGCCGTGGGTTGTTTAGGCACCATCGTTTAGTTTTCGGGCTAGCCAGCTCGCCGGCTATCTTTCAGCGCGCTATCGAGGGGGTGTTGGCGGGTATAGACGGGGTCATGTGTTTGTTAGACGATATACTGGTCACGGGAAGGGACAGGGCGGAACATATCGAGAGACTGAACATGGTCCTGTCCCGGCTGCAGGACGCAGGGTTCACGTTGAGGAAGGAAAAATGTAGTTTTTTTAAAGACGAGGTTAGTTACTTAGGGTATATTATTTCTAAAGAAGGGTTGAAAAAAGAGCCGGGGAAAATTAAGGCCATGGTAGAAGCACCCATTCCTAAGAATGTCAGCCAGCTTCAATCGTTTTTAGGTCTAATAAATTACTACAGGAATTTTGTACCGAATGCGTCAAGTATACTTAGTCCTTTATATGAGTTATTGAAAAAGGGTAGCCGATGGAACTGGACTGGCATTCACGATGAGACTTTTAAAACTATTAAAAAATTAATGTCATCCAAGCAGGTTCTAGCACATTTTGACCCAAAGGCAAAAATAATACTGACCGTGGATGCTTCTCCTAATGGATTAGGGGCTATTCTTTCACAGATAGGGTCGGACGGGGTCGAGAGACCCGTTTCGTATGCGTCTCGAACCTTAAACGCGGCGGAAAAACGGTATGCCCAGATCCAAAAGGAGGCGACCGCCATTATCTTTGGCGTGCGGCGGTTCCACCAATACCTATATGGTAGATCGGATCCGTTCGTGTTAAAAACAGATCACAAGCCGTTGTTATCGATTTTTGGACCTTACAAGGGTATACCGGAGATGTCGGCTAATAGATTACAGCGTTACGCCTTGTTTCTTAGTAGTTATAATTATACTATAGAGTACATCCGTAGTGTTGAAAATAGTGCTGATTATTTTTCGCGTTCAAATTTGCCTGCGCCAGCGCTGCCGGCCGCAGCGGGCGGGCCGCAGCCGCACGCCGCGTGCGCGTGCACCGAACAGTGCCGCGGCGAGACGGACTGCGAGTGCGAGCAGTGCGACCGAGCGACTTATGTTTGTTTCGTGGTAGACGGTAGCATGCCGATCACGTTAAATCGGTTGCGTGCAGAAACCGAGCGAGATACTGTTTTGCAGAGAGTGATAAACTTCATTATGAAGGGTTGGCCACCAAAATGTAATGACTTAGAATTAAAGCCGTATTATTTGTGTAGATCCCAATTATCTTACGAGAACGGTTGCGTGATGAGAGGTCACAAAGTAATTATTCCAGAGCAATTACAGAAAACAATTTTAAAGGAACTACATTCGTCACACTTAGGTATAGTAAAATGTAAAGCCGATGCACGTTCAAGATTTTGGTTTCCGGGTATTGACCGTGCGTTGGAGCAACTGATCGGGTCGTGCGAGGTTTGCATTCAGCTGCGACCCTCTCCTCCGCGCGCCCCTCCGGCACATTGGGAATCTCCTCCCCATCCCTTCTATAGAATTCACATCGATTTCTTAGGGCCTGTTAGGGGATGTGTTTATTTAGTAATAGTAGACGCATATACTAAGTGGGTTGAGGCTTACAATATGAACAGTAGTACGTCATCCGCTGCGGTAATCGGGACGCTCTGCGAGTTCATATCGAGGTTTGGAGTCCCACAAGTAATAGTTAGCGATAACGGCACAGCTTTCTGCTCACAGGAATTTGAAAAATTTTGCGCGGTTAATGGTTGCAAGCATGTCACTTCGCCAGTCTACCACCCGCCCAGCAATGGGCAGGCTGAGAGCTTTGTAAAAATTATTAAAAGAGGCATTAAATCGTGTCTTTTGACGTGCCAGACTGTCAAAGAACAAACGACTAAATTACTAAAGTACCTGATGGATTATCGGAACTCTGTTCATACCACCACGGGGCTGTCGCCTGCGCAGATGGTGTTCGGGCGAAAGTTGCGATCGCGGTTAGATATGATTAATCCTAAATCATCGTCACACTCGTCACCGCCTACCTCACGTAATTCTAAGGTCGCTTGTAATCAACAGTGTACGCCAGTTAAACGTCATAGAAAAGGGTTTAAGCCGAGTGATTACGTACTTTATAAAAAATATATTAATCAGTCTAAATTCACTTGGGGCAAGGGAATTGTTGAAAAGAAGCTGGGGAAAGTTCTGTATCTAGTTAAGGACATTATAAGCTTGGAACGTCACAAGAGACATGTAAATCAGTTAGTTTTGTATAAAGGGACACGTAAAAGTGATGGGGGTGAAAGTAAAAACATAAATGTATCCATACCTGGGCCTGAGGATGCGCCGTCGCTGCCGTCCTCGCCGCCGCCGCCGCCCTCGCCGCCGCCGTCCTCCACGCTGTCGCCGCAGCCTCCCCTGTCGATGTCGTCGCCGCCCGTACCTGTACAGCCGCCGCCGTCGGGGATACCTGCAGTGGATTCTCCAATGTGTCCACCACTCCCGTTGCCACAGTCCCAGGATGCAAGCTGCGATAATTCGCCATCACCCGATGCACATCGAACGATAAGAAAATCTTACAATAATGACGATTCAACTTCTTCGGGGGGAAGTGGAATGGGGAACGCTCAGATGTACGACGAGCAAGTAACTTCAGGCGACCCTTACCACCAAGAGGAAGGAGCAGGGCCTCAACATGATGTGGATGACGGCAAGGAGGAATTTCACGATGCTGAAGACGAGCGGCAGCCTCAGGTCACTGATCCGAATGCAACCCCGAGAAGGTTACGTAAACGCAATCCCGTTTGCTATCGGAAGTATCTTTAAGGTCAATGTCAATATGTATAGATAGTAAATATATTATCATGTACACTAAAATAATATATATACTAGGGGAAGGAATGTTACGTATGTAAGTGTATTAGTGTAGGGGTGTGAGTAAACCATCTGTAACTGTCAACACGATTAATAAAACAGTGCGTTGCGAACTAGCTTGCCTTTCACTCGTCGCTCCCTCCGTCCGTATATTCAACAGTATCCTTCCCCTAAAAGAGAGCATTATCATACCTAGTATGTTTAGGTAATAAATATGTTTACAGTATTATGTATCTCTCAAAAGATTTTCGCCAACCCGTAAAAATATCGGGGCGCGTACCCTTTCCCTTCGCAACGAATATTCGCAAGCATAATGTTAAGGGTTCGGGCGAAGACGAACTTATTCAAATTTATTCGGTCCAGCTTATGGTAACTTGTAGCCTTTAATACTTACCTATTCTTAAGTACAAAAGTTTCATGCGAGCTGAATCTGGAAATCCTGAATTAGTAATGTTGTACATTTTGTTTTTTAACACGCTTTTATTATCTTGGTATGTTGAGTAATGGAATCTTTGAACGTGATTTAAAAATATAATATTTATATTTTTAAATCACGTTCAACGTATTTTAAAGAATATAATATTTTAACTGTGACATGCATGTATATTCTAGAAACCTGTAAATTTGTAAAAAAACATAATAACCTATTTAAGTTAAAAGATGTTAGTAAGTTTAGCCAACGCCGACCATACCATCTTGCTCTACCTAAATCTAATTTGACTATGTTCGGATCTGGACCACATTCAATGAGTGTAAAAATTTTCAATAAACTCCCAAAAGAAATACAATGTGAAAACACACTGAAAACATTCACAACTAAATTAAAAAATCTTTTATTATCAAAATGTTATTACTGCCTGAAAGAGTATTTCAATTAAATAAAATTTAAAACCAAAAGCAGATAAAAGAGTAATAAATTTTGGGTTATTACATCAAATTTGAAATAATAATATGTATTTTGAACAAACTAATTAACTATTTATGTTGACATTTTAAATTTTAAATTATTTACTTTATTAAATTATTAACTTTATTATTTACTTTATTAAGCTTGAAATTTAGAATTGTTTACCTTATTATTTAAATTATTAATTTTGACATTTAAATTATTAATCATGACATTTTAAATTATGTAACATTTACTTTATTAAATCATTTAATTATGTATAGAATCAATTGCAACGCCCTAACAGGGTTTCTTGATGTAATGTAATGTTACACTTGTGCAATAAAGATTATGATTATGATTATGATTTTCTCCTCGAATTAATTTGAAACTTTGCACATTTATCAAGGACCGATGACAAAAAATAATTTAAAAAAATCTATATTTTAATTCGGTTTTCTACAAGGTTATCGAAGGCATGTGAAGTCTGTCAATCCGCACTTGGCCAGCGTGGTGGACTAGGCCTAATCCCTCCAATTCTGAGAGGAGACCCGTGCCCAACAGTAGGACAAAGAAAGGGTAGTGATGATGATGATGATCTTCAAAAGAGTGTTTTTATTATCTTTAATTTTTACAACTTGTTACTTTACACACATATTAACGTGAGTGTGATAGTGATAGGAGTCTAACTGAAATTAAACGAACTAAAATTTTTTGATACTTGTGTAACCCATCGTTATAAAATAATATGTACCTAGGTGTATGTGTAATTATAATAATCTAAATGATAACAATAATTATATTAGGAATACCTTATATAATTATTGTTATAATTGGGCTACCCAGTGGCTACCGAACTCGCCACATCTCTATCCATATCTCTTATAATAATAAGATATATGGATAAAGATGTGGCGAGTTCGGTAGCCACTGGGCTGGTATACACATTACAGTCAGTACCTAACTACTTAAAGTCAAATTAACATTGTCCATAACTTTACGTGCGAAACGTATAACAAGTGTCAAAATGTCAGATTAAATTCATATAAACAAAAGACATCGGTAAAATAATGCGTAGCTCAGTCCTACATTCGCTCGGCAATCCCCTGATGGATGGACCCGGCGCGGTCGAGACAACCTCGCAACACAACTAATGTGTGGGGCACTGCCAGTCTTTTGTGCGAACACAATCCAACATTTGTCACGCCTCTTTGTATAATATCGGATGAAGTCTCATTGTGGCCATGCTTACTCTTGAGACCTTAGATTTAAGATGGCGCCAGTTTACATTTTTCTTGAACTTGAACTCTTTCTACTCTTTTTCTTGAATCCAGTTTACTGAGCACATTGAGACATAAATACATGCGCGCGCGTTTTCCGTTCCACATTACGCAATACGTTTAATTTTATTAATTACTAGTGGACGCCCGCAGCTTCGCTCGCGTGGAATTAGACATAACACTAGTTTCGTTTAGGTACACCTAGTAATATTATATAGCCTATGTCACTCGGTGAAAATGTAGCTTCTAATGGTGAAAGAATTTTTGAAATCGGTCCAGTAGTTTTTGTGTGAAAACATTACAAACAAATTTTTCCTCTTTATAATATTAGTATAGATGATTTATAAATATTAAGTATATATGTAAAATAATTTATGTATAGTTTATAGATTGAAATAAGATAATAAATAGCACAAATTGTGGGTATTGTAAAAATAAGTGGACTGGATAGAAACTCTGGGGTGGCAACGCCCTAATATGTGGTACGTTGAAAGAAGATTCGAAAGGGCAGCAGTGAGTGTCCTGCCCATATATCATCGTTCATCATATCATAAAAAGTGGCCACTACTCCATTTTCTCAGTAGTTATGAATTCATTCTCTCACTCGAGACAGTTCAGTTACAAATAAGTCCATGTAAGCATTAGTTACTTCTTAGTTATGTGAGTTTTAGGAAATTAAATGTCGTCTGCTTTAGCGGTGGAATATATATATATATATATATATGTATATATATTTTAAGGAAACCTCATGCCTTAGAATTCCTCATAATGTTTATTTATTTATTTTCAGTCAACATCTTGCTTACAGTTTAAAATATACCAAACACAACTAATATTATAAAGAGGAATGATTTGTTTGTAATGTTTTCACACAAAAACTACTGGACCGATTTCAAAAATTCTTTCACCATTATAAACTTCACTGAGTTGACATAGGATATGTAATATTACTAGGTGTAAACGTAAATATTGTTATGTCTAATGCCACGCGAGCAAAGCTGAGGGCGTCCATTAGTCTACATATCCATTACTACTGTCCACACGTAATACTGCTGCCAGCAGTCTGTGCTTCTATGTGACGAGTTGCAGCTTTACGCAGCTGACACAAAGTGCACGTGAAAACATCCAAGTCAGTATTCTGCCTAGATATTTCGTTAAGAAGCCATAGCGCTCTCGGGAGTGAAGAACACATGTTCTAGTAGGTGTGTGAAGTTTGTCAATCCTCAGATTGTTCAGCTTAGAGAATGTGGTGGTCTTTGACCCTGCCACTTACTCGAGAGAACCCGTTCCCAACAGTCAGCAAAAGAGTGGGTTGTTGTCACAATGACATTGAATTATATTCAACCTTTATACTTACAGCCTGTAAAACCCAACGTGGTGGTCTTTGACCCTGCCACTTACTCGAGAGAACCCGTTCCCAACAGTCAGCAAAAGAGTGGTTTTTTGTCACGATGACATTGAATTATATTCAACCTATATACAGCCTGTAAAACCGAACGTGGTGGTCTTTGACCCTGCCACTTACTCGAGAGAACCCGTTCCCAACAGTCAGCAAAAGAGTGGTTTGTTGTCACAATGACGTTGAATTATATTCGTACAGCCAGTATAACCTTACAGCCAGAAGGTACTTATAACCTTTCTTAGTTATGAACTTCAGGAAATTTCCCTCCTAAAATATTTGCATTGTACAACGGTTGAGCCCCCACTGTTTGACTTGAAATACAAATAAGAGTATCACAACGTCACAGGGAACCGATTGTGAAATGCGAAACTATTTGACTTTAGATTAGACTTTCAGAAAAGTGTAGGAAGGTATATATCGACGCGCAACCTTTAGTTATACCGTAAAAATCTAATCTAGTGAATACATATACCAACATACACCAATACGTGTTTCGCCCCAAAACAAAGCATTCTTAGGGTAAGTAGAATACACGATGGTTAAGTTTTCCAATTTTGTTAATCGCAAAGTCCTTTGCGATTAACAAAATTGGATTGTTTCAAAGTAGAATCTTTGGTTTGTAACTGTGACAGACTTTGAACAAGATTCATACAGGGATCTACATGGATGGTTAGATCATTTTTAATTTTATTCATTTTAATCCATTTGATCATGTAAATTTAAAATAGTATTTTAGTAACTCAACATTTTCAGTCGAATCAACGGCTCCGATTTGAAAGTACCGCACGAACACTTCAACCGCAACATTATCGCATGTTTTAAAAACTTACGTAACTTGTGAATGAATTGAAAGCCAGAAAATTCAAGTGAACATTCAGCGCCAAAATGTAATAACTTTGCTCGAAAACCTTCATTATAAAACCTTTTAAAGTAATGACGACTTAAATAAAATGCAACGTAGCGCCAACAGGAGCCAGACAAGCTGCAGACTGCTCATTCATCCACCCCTATTATGTCTTAAACAAAGTAAGGGCAGGGAGGTGAGGGAGGTGAGTGTCGCGTCTCATTTGTCAGTTTTGAGTTTTAGGGGCTTCCTTAGTGGATCTAAAAACCCTTGTAAGATCGTGGCGAACTTGTTTGCCTGATCAGCTTCAGTTTGGGACTATTATTCTGTGGTTTGGGTTCATAACTGCATAGCAGCGATTGTAGATAGATATTATTTTGTATTTGGAATTAGACTACCCTAATACTAATAAAATTGTATTACTTTATAACGTGTCTGGCACCCGTAACAAAGGAAAATCTAGTGGGAAATTATTGTGAAATAAATGTTGTATTCTCAATATATATTTTTTTGCATTAATTTTAATTCAAGGTCGTGAATTCGTTTATTGTACTCGGGTATGTGCGTCACTTGTTACTAAGGGAATCGAGGGTATCGAAATATTATGTTTCATCTTTACTTAGTTCACTCACTTCGAACTGAGGTTGACAATAATCATCCGATCACCAGCCATCATTTCTTACTCTTCTAGCTGAATCAAAATAGCTTTGGAATTTCTTCATCCTCGTCATTTCTGTCTATTTCATTTTTTTTTTTTTCATTTCGTCCCTCTGATAAACGGCTTATTATTTTACGTCACAATAACATGGCTTAGTAATCTGACAAAATATACGGAATCCTTATCATGTGCATTCTCGAATAAACGTGGCGCGTTTTATTTAATTTTTGTCGCGTACAAGCAGGTGCGAAAGGGTTAAAACAAGAAGAAGTACTCTTCTGCCTTACGTGCAGAGTAATTACATGGGCGTGTACTTCTTTCGTCATATTACCGCCGTTGTCTTGGCTACGGGAATTTTTTAAGTTAAGTAAAGGAGTACTGTAATATGCCTGTACGACTGCCTCGTTGGTGTAGTGGTCGCAAGCGTCGTTAAGCTAGGTTAGTAGGAGGTCCTGGGTTAGATCCCCGGGTCGTGCAAAGGATTTTTAATATTCCCAGTTTCGGAGTTTACTACTTGTGGATTTGTGTCCGGTGTATGGCAATAGGCTCACCGCCTATTACATGGGACCTAAACTGGGTACTGGGCTGTCACCAAATTTCATATCGGTTTTACTAATTGGTTTAATATTTTTATTTTTTTTGCATTTTATAATATAAGGCGATACATAATGTATAATGTATTCAAAGCAAAGATTGTGTAGATAAGATAATACTTGACACTTGATCAAAATTAAACAATGAAACCTTGTATTCCTCGCGGCATGAAAGTTTAGCTCTGAACGAAATTAGAAGGAGAAAACTGCGCGTGGTGTATCGATAACTGCACTCAATTCACAGATGTTTGAAAGATAATAGTCCTAAGTCAAGCTGAAAAGCTATCATCTAAACAAAATCGCTGATGGTCAAACCAATTCTCAATGCAGCTTATAGCCTGAACGATTTAACAATGGGTTGAGTTCATAACGGCTTAACGGCGTATTGGATTCGCTTCAGAACTTGCCCGTTTAAAACTACTTGGTTCTTATTGTAATTACATAGTATCGTAGAGTTTTATTCATCAGAATTTCAGGCTACTGAAACAATCTGCTAAAACTTTAATGACTTAAAAACTCATAGAACTATGTAAACTATACTAAGTTGCACGCTTAAGAAAATTTTACACACTTACTTAGTTTTTTACAAACTTTAATTTCAACGAAGCTCAACATACTCGTATACTGAATATTGCCATTACATGTCTAGACATAAATTCTTCTTACAATGGTGGCTTGTATCTTGTATATTCGTTTATCTGCCATCTACGTTCAATGCATTGACCATGTTTTAAAGAAATGTCTCAGACTAAAACAAGTTTTTAGAATTAGGCAAAGGAAACCCGGTATCACAGATATGTGGTCAAATATGGCGGGTCAATTTTACTTAGGTAAAATCAGTTAGAGTTAGATACACATATCGCTAGCACTTATACCTACACTTAACTCGAACGGTTTTGTTGTTTCAGGTTATAAACAATGAAAACACACGTATACCTTACCGATAGATTTGTCGTTGTTTCCTATTTACGTTTGGCCAGTTTTTGTTATTACACTAACGATACTGTCATTCATTTAAAAGACTAGTTTTCCCCTTTTACAGTAGATCTAAAGAAAAATCTAAAGTAACCTACATTTTCCCCTACCTAAGATAGCGAGGAAATCTTAGATAAGCTGCGAATCTATAAGGCTTGTTTCTGACGGGATTTATGTGACGATTCCATCACTCGAAGCGTTTGAAAGTCGTAGTAATGCCTAATGCTATGTAATTGGCGAGGAGATTGGCCCCATTATTTACGTATACATCTTGCAATTGCGAAATTTTTGCTCCTTTGTTATCCAAAGGAAATGGTCATGGAATGAAAAAGTCTGGAAAGTGCACTGTTATGTAATTACCCTTCCATTTCCTACTGGCGATTTTAGTGACACCTTCCAGTACGTAGTCAGTTCATATAGTTAGTAATTGCGTGGAAATAGGTTAGGTAGGTAAGAGGTAAGTACAATAACTATACTTAATTTAGTACGATATTTTTAGATAGACAATGCGCTTTGCATTGTCTGTGCTAGAGTAGCTAATCGCAATCGCTCGCTGGTTGCTTAGTTTAGCTATAAGACCCGCTAGAATAGGTTCAGACGTGACGTTTAGTGTGACTCATCCATCCATCCATCAATCTGCCTTGTGGACTCCACTACTCGACTCCACTGAATATTTTAAATGCAACAATAGATGTCCCTCAATTGACGACACTCCCGATGCTTTACCCTCTGAATCCAGCGTCTTCCGTTATCTTCTTCAGGTCTTGGTCCAGCTGGTCAGAGGGCGCCAGTTTTCACACAACTCAAGGAATTTTATGACCCATCGAATATAGTCCTGCAAGCGACGTGGCCTTGTCTGCTGAATTTTGTCAAGAACACGTCAAGCAACAAGCAACAGATGTCGGGTAACCGCTATAAAATAAATGTGAGACTACTTCTGTTGTTGTAAAGTCTTGCCCCATTTGTTAGTCCGATACCTACCCTATATTTATATCTGACAAGTCAAGCACTCAAATTCCGATATAAGTACTATCAGACCTACTGAAAGCTGACAGGGGATAGTGTTGTGAGCCCTTCCTGCCCTTGGAATACTCCGGGGACCAAGTTTATGGAGTGGTCAGTTGTTATTGTTAGTTAGGTACTTGTTTATTCTCTAAGGATTTCATATATCTTAGATGTTCTAGTTAAACATGATCGGATGGTGGATTTTATGTTGGAAGGAAAAAAAAATAAGTTTTTTTTTTTTTCAATTTATGAACACTTCGTCGCGCGGCTGTGTGTTACCTTGACTTTACAGACAAATATTTTTACTGCAAAAGTGTGAATGTGTAGCATTTATTATTTTTATTATTATAACTACGAAAGACTAGGTACAGGAAAGTAACCAAATATGTTGTTTTGTCATAATGTCCAGATATAACATTATTGACAAAAACAAAAAAATATATTGGTACCTATTGTTAAAAAAAAATATATTCTACACGGTAGAAATGGTATTAGGTACCGTGGTATATGGAACAAAATAGGCTTCATATAAAACCTATTTGGTTCCCTATAGGCTCTACAACATATTACGCCTTGTTCGTTGGTTGTTGCAAACTAGATTAAATTGGTAACTCACATATATAACAATTTTAAACAACTTGCTCAATTTAATCAATGTGAATGAAGCAATTTATTGAACTGGGTTTATGTAGGGGAGGGGTGTGTATCCTCCGCTATAAATCTCAGTCGGGGCGATCGGACGTTCATCTTACAATATGGTAACGCCCTGAGGTGCTATGTAAGCGATTTAAGATTACTAACATGATAATGTAGGCTTCTCATGCCTTGTACTGTAGGTTATCAGTCAGCTGTAATAAACTACTATCTACAGACGCCCCATTATAGGGCACGGATCTCTCCCGCAGCTTTTGCTGGAGAGGCTTAGCTAGAGCATACTCCGCCACGCTGCTCCAGTCCTGATTGGTGGAGCTAGTGGCCAACCCTTATCGAATGATCGCAACCGGAACCGACGGCTTAACGTGCCCTCCGAAGCACGGCCCTTGAAATTTTGCCATTAGCGGTCACCCATCCGCAATTCGAGAACGTTGGACTCGGTCAATCACATACATAACTGACCGCGTCACTGACTTCATGTATCTACTTATACTATTATATATTCTGTGGTATCGCTATGAATCGCAATCGCCGGGATCACACGTCCGGCTTACAAATATGTTAATTCCCAAGGTATTAGGTATGTAAGCGGATTAAGCGATTAATGCTAACAGCCTTAGGCGTGTAGCTGCCGTGTTTTTAATTTACATTGCAGCTTACTTCGTTACAGCCCTACTGATACTCGCTGCTAACTGGACTAACTATCAGAGTTCCTATTCAAAACTTGTTCATAGTGTCACAGTTGTCACAACGGCTGCATGTGGGTGTTGGGCGGATGCTGCGTGTTCGCTTTTAATCTTAAACTAGTGGACGCCCGCAGCTTCGCTCGCGTGGAATTAGACATAACAATAGTTTCGTTTACACCTAGTAATAGCAAGGCTTTTTTCTTTCTCGGCCTACATTAGGGCATAGGATAAGTAATTATTCTTCCTAAAGCCAATGACCAGATAGATAGTTTATCGTGACAAATACAAGTGTTCGTCACACGAATATTTGTCCTGTGTGGGATTCAAACCCACGACCCCTGGCGCAACAGACAGGGTCACTACCGATTGCGCCAACGGGCCCGTCGATCTATCTGGGGGTGTATCATAACGGATTATTTCAGTGTTTAATTAGCTAAGACTTCAACTGTCTGACATGTATATCAAAATAAACGTATGTCTGTCTGTCTGTCTATAAATAATATAGAAAATCATCGGTTCGTACAGTTGGGTTTTGAATTCGGGGCCTACGGAAATACAACGTCCATATAACGAAAAGATTTGTTACATTTCCCTCCCCGCTCCCGAAGTACGTTACACACTCGTACGAGTATATCGCCGCCTCACTGTGCCAACGCAAAACTATCTTCTATATATTTGCAAAGTCAACGTCGCTCGGAGTCACATCGCACGTAGAATCTCACGTATCTTCCTTGAGTTTGAGAGAATCTGATTCATTCCATGTACCCCTTTGATAAAACAAATTTATTGCAGTTAAAGTTGACATGTTGATAGTTATGAAATGAAATGAAATGAAAATATTTATTTAAGCGCACAACGGTGATCCATAAGTGTTAGTATACAAAAGACTTATAAACTATGTTAGTACATGAAATTTCACAACACGATAATCTAGAAAAAAAAAGTGTGTGCGTGTGTAACCTTTACGCGCGATTGAAGTAAAACTTATTATAAGTTATTGTTATTTTATTATTTATTATGTACAACCACCTAGATATTCAAAATAAAACAGCAAGCGCACCGTAAATAGGTTCTACCACCTAGCTATTCAAAACAAGCAGCAAGCGTACGTTAAGTAAGTAAGGTATCGAGGCACGTTAAATCTTCCATCATTACCATCGTTGATTTATTTTCGATCGTCAATTCTATGTTGTATTGTAAAGCACTATAGAAATTTTCAGAGTTCCGTACCCAAAGGAACCCTATTACTAAGGATCTGTTGTTCGTCTGTACGTCTGTTACCAGGCTATATCTCATGAACCGTGGTAGTTAGACAGTTGAAATTTTCACAGATGGTATATTTCTATTGCCGCTATAACAACAAATTATAAAAAATAGAAAAAATAAAAATTTAAGGGTGGCTCCCATACAATAGACATGATTTTTTTGCCGTTTGTATAGATATAATGTGATATGTTAAATTGGTCAATAAAACAAACTTAAATTGTTTCTCTTCATCATCATCATCTTCCACTGTAGGAGCTGGTATTAGTTTTGTTATATGAAAAAGATTTGATTCAGTTTTTTTATGTCCGGTATCTATTTTGTATATTGTATCTGAAATCTTTTTAATTATTTTATATGGTCCAATTCTTAGTTCATTCAGTTTTTTCCTGTTAAGTCTATTTCCATTTTCCACGTACACCGTATCTCCTTCATTAAATTTCCAATTTGTTCTTCTATTTCTTTTTTATCTTCTAGAGTACATCTGTAAGGTCTTTTGCTACAATATTTATCCACTAATAAGTCTATCCTAGCTTCATATCCTTTGACAGTTCCAACATCGTATTTATTTTTTGCAAACACGGTCTCATATTTGTTAATCAGTTTATTTATTTCTGATTTTTTATATCTGTTTAAATGACTTATTTTGACTTCAAAATCTTCTTCCTTGACATGTTCATTAAAATTAATTAATAATTCTTTTCTATCATAGACCTTCTTTTCTTCACTATTGTCATAGCACTGTTTTTGACTTATCTGTAAGTCCTCATTTTGTATAAGTTTAAATTTTTTTATTAAATCTAGTCCAATTAAAAAATCATATTTGAAATGATGCTCATCAATTATGTGCACATCAACATATTTATCTATTTCAAATATTTTAACTCTTAACGTTGTCAAACCTCTAGTCTTTTTTACACCATTAATAGTTACTAAATCTGCTATATTCAAACATTCTCCATTTTCTTTGATTTTTAATAACTTTGAATTAATCAAAGAAACGTTTGAACCCGAATCATAAATTCCATCTAATTCTAGTAAATCATTAATCTTTAGTTTGACATATATTAATGGTGTAACTATTAGTTTTTTTGATTATTTTTATTTAACTCAGCCTCAATCACAGTATTGTTGACATGTTTGTATACATTTTCCTTTATATTGTCCACTACTTTCTCTCTATACCAGCATCTATCTTCAGGGTGATAACGAGTACCCTTATTAAATCTTTCACATATTTTACATTTTTCCTTTCCATTCTCTTTACCTTCATTTTTCCAATTTTGACACTTCGTTTGAATCATTTTTTTATTATTATTTACCATATATTCATATTTTCCCACTTCATTGAATAAATCTATAGTATCTTTTATTAGTCCTCTATCAATCTGATTCATTACAACTGGTGGTAAACCAGCTGCAATCAGATCAATCATGGTACCTGTGTCAATCGATTTTCTCATTTCAAGAATTAGTTTTTCTTTCTTTATTGCATAATCTAATAAAGAACCTTCGTAGTATCTAAATGATAGTGCATACTTAACTCCATTCCAACCTTTGTTCATAAATGTTTCACAAAACTTATTTCTCCATGTTATCCATTCCGAATTTATTGTAAATTTTAAAATCATGGAATTATACCAATTTGCAGCACTTTTATCCATGAACAACCTTAGCACTTCAATTTTCTTTTCATCCGTATCCACGTTAAATCGTACGCATTCATTTTCAAAAATATCTATCCAATAGCTTGCATTTGAATTTTCGCTTGTAAATTTTTCAATTATAAATTTCTCTGCGATGTTTTTTAAGTTCTGCTGGCTATTTTCCTGTGTATTTTCTACAAATTTCTCATACATTTTTCCAATATCTTCTTTAGCTAATTGTTCTTCACTCAATTCTTCTAGAAATTTATTTTCAAATTGTAAATTACCGTCTTCATCTATGTAGGTATTTTTCATTTCATTTGTTAGTGTAATCCAAAGCCTTCTTTTTTCCAAACTATTTTTTATTTTCGTAAAAGTACTTGTTTTTATTATCTCTTTGTGGTGGTTAGCATGTTGTAGCTCAAGTGGTATCATATAATTTTTATTATCACTTGTTATTATTCTTGTTATATTAATAGTATTTGATTTACCATCATTTCCAGGTAACAAAGTAAATTCGAATTTGAGTTTCTCCATTTTTAAATAAACAAAAATTACGTTTTATAATGTGATATGTTAAATTGGTCAATAAAACAAACTTAAATTGTTTCTTTGTCTGTAACAATAGATTTTTTTAATGATTAAAGAATTATAATAAACTAAATTCGATGAATCCAAAGGTAATTATCGTAAGCTCAAAAACCTTGTTACCGCTAGCATAGAGAGGGAAAAAAATAGCATATTATAACAGCTGTATTAATGACTACCTGAAGAAACCAGCGTTACTTTGGAAAAATTTAAAAAAAACGGTCCATATTAAAAACACATCCGAAAGCATAGTCCCTAACCACTTAAATGATCCAGAAAAAATCAACAATTATTTTTTAACCTTACCATGTAACTTTAGAACAAACCAGGACAAAGGGAACGTTAATATTGGCAAACCATCGCATGGTAACACACTGGACCTGAAACCTACGACGGAAATAGAAATCAGAAAAATCATAAATAACATCAAGACAAAAGCGTCAGGTATCGATGGAGTAAACATTGACATGATAAAATTGACCTTAGACTCGACTCTTCCTATTATAACTAGAATAATTAACAAGTCCATAGAAGACAGCACATTTCCTTCCTGTTGGAGGAGGGCTCTAGTGAGGCCAATACCTAAAAAACCGAATGTTACCCAGCTTAAAGACCTTCGTCCTATTTCGATTCTGCCTGTTTTATCCAAAATTTTGGAAAGAGTAGTGCTTAGTCAAGTTTTACGATTTGTAGAAAGTAACAATATCATCCCTAAGTTTCAATCAGGTTTTCGGAGAGGACATGGGACTGAAACTGCACTCCTTCATGTTACAGACGATCTTACGGAGGCATCCGATATGGGGCTAAGTAGCATAATGGTATTGCTAGACTACTCCCGCGCCTTTGATTGTTTAGACTCTGAAATTCTCTTGGCCAAACTACAGCAGCACGGTTTCTCAAGCAACACCTGTGGATGGTTTAAGTCGTTCCTTACAGACAGACAGCAAATGGTCGTAACTGAAGGAAAACATGGCGATCAGAGATTGTCATCATTAAGATCATTGGAAAGAGGCGTACCTCAAGGCTTGCTATTAAGTCCAATTCTATTTACATTATTTACAGCTGACCTACACAATCACATAAAGCACTGCAAGTACCACCTTTATGCAGACGATACTCAACTTTACTTCTCTTTCGACAGCAAAAATACATCTGAAGCAATTAGTAAAGTAAATGATGATCTTAGGAATATCTCTGCCTGGTCTGTGAATAATCATCTTGTTCTAAATCCTAATAAATCTCAGATGATGATCCTAGGTACGAAATCACAAATTAGTGCTGTCGAGGCTTGTGGACTCCGTATAAAAATCGATGATGTTGTTCTTGATCGTGTTTCCTCTGCGCGTAATTTAGGTATCATTATAGATGGGGAACAAAAATATACGGAACATGTCAATAACAAAATTAGAACGGCATTTTTCAAACTGAAAACGCTGTATAAAATCAGATCTAAAATTAGGGAAGAGGTGCGTGTACTTCTTTGTGATGCGCTGGTGCTGTCTCAGTTCAATTACTGTAGCTCTGTGTATGGCCCAAGAATAACTGCTACCGCTGCAAGGGCGATACAGAGAGTTCAAAATGCCTGTGTTCGCTTCTGCTTCAATGTGCCCAGACAAGAATATATCACTCCCCACTTAAACAGCAAAGGCATGTTAAATATGAGTGGTAGGAGAGAACTACACTATGCTTGCACAGTACAAAAAATTATTTGGAACAAGAAGCCGGAATATCTTTTCGAAAAGCTGCTTTGGGTCAAAAACATGTCACAGCGTCAGATACGTCACAAACATCTACTTCTGTTGAAGATGCCTGTTCATAAAACAGCGCGGTACAGGGGGTGTTTCAAGTTTTCCGCCGCAAAAATTTGGAACGATTTACCACCTCCGCTAAAAAAGGAAATGAGTAATGGGTGCTTTAAAACGAAGTACAAAGGAGCCTTATTAAAGAGACAACTTGCTGCGGAAAAATTGAAACACGCCTACTGGAAGTTTCTTGACCTAAAGGACTTTTTCGTTGAGAAGTAGAGATGTAAAGTAATTAATTATTTATTTATTTATTTATTCTCATATTCACACATTTATTTATTTATTCTCATTACACACATAAACACGCACGCATGTACGCACACTCTCACATACACACACATACACACACATACATACACACGCACACACTCATACACACACACATACACACACACACACCGCACACGTGGGCACGCACAGTATCGGGGAGAACTCCCGCCTACCATCTAAGGGAGAAGGGTGTGTCCGAAAAACAGCACTGTATGGGTCATAAGCCCTATTCAGATAATGCTGAGACACCTCCTTTTGCCCAAAATCAAGTACAAGTTTTATGTTTGTTTAGGATATATTTTTATTTTTTATCTTTGTGTAAACTGAGATTTCTATGTGTTTTTGTCCATATGTCCTTTGTTTTGTGTGAATTTTGTGGCAATAAATGAATTTGTATTTGTATTTGTATTTGTATTTGTATTTGTAAATTACAAAACTCATTACAGCTATTTTAAAAAACTTACCTGTAACAATAGAAAACGTAATTTATAGTTTATTATTTTATATAAACCATTTTCCTTTCTTATTTTATATAATTCAATATTTATTTTTAACATATCATTTATATTCTTTTTTACGTCTTCTGTCTTTAGTGACAATTTGACAAGCAAAAGAATAATTTAACTTAAAGAAGTATGCAATACTTTCTTTATATAGATATAATGATAATGGTACGGAATGGTACGGGATGGTACGGAACGCAACTCGCACTTGGCCGGTATTATAGAAAAAGGTGTGGAACCATTTCTGTGCGAGTCCATCTCGCACTTAGCCGGTATTTTTATGAATATAAAACAGCAAACGAACATGATACACATCCGCTGCCATCTACGACAATTTCGACTCCGATCAAGACTAACTAAGGGATACATAAGGGACTGGGATGGTTAGTCCAGTTAGGTTATTAAATTAACAAACATGAACATAAATTAATTGGCTAGATCGTTAGCAGTTTCGTGAACTGATTCAGAGACTATCAGTGAAAGTTAGTCCTGTTAGTTGGTGGTACTAGTATAAGTAATTGTTAGTAACACAATTATTGTGTCGCTTGGATTTAAACCCAATCCCGGCAAGATTGATAGACACAGGGCTGACACTACTGCAAAACCTGGTTATAGCAAAGCCAAATTCCTTGAGCCGCAACTCGGGCGAATATTTATATCACTACTAACTGACCCTGCAAACGTTGTTCTGCCATATGAAATGTTAAAGTGACGCGACACTTCATGTAAATGACTTCACGTCAATGAGCGACGGTTAATTTGGATATTGTTCATACAAAAATACTAAAATCGTGTTTAAAAATTGTGAATCTAAAACATTCTCGAATCTCCTTGAACACACACAAAAAATTTCATCAACATCTATCTAGCGGCTTAGAATTTCAGTGACATACATACGTACACAAGAAATATATATATAAAGATGAATACAGTTAACGTCTAGCTGACTCGACTCCTAACAATAGAGAGTTTCTTCGCATCACAAACCGCTCCATTCTATTTGCTGAGTCGCCTCCGTAGATACCGACATGTGACACGTACCGAGTTCCGTTCAAGCGAGATTCATTCTCTACTGTTGTATACGAGTCTGTAGCGCTTTTATTGAACAGTTTCTAAGCTAAGTAGGCAATACTGACCTGTATAATAATAATGACTTTAGGGACAAAAAACATCTAAGTAATATTCCCAGTGTAAGCAAAACTCATTAATAGATTTGCAATAAAGCCTTGTACGGCTGGCGCAAGCATTTGAATGCAGCCGATGCCACCTGCCTCCCTCTTGCAAATAGATAGAAAACAATTTTATTGAGATTGCCTTTCTTTTTCACAAGCATTGTGAAACGAACTGGTATTAATCTTGGAGAGCATAGCTAATAGCTAACCCATAAACGTCCCGCCGCTGGGCACAGCTTAGCCGCAGCTGCAGGAGGTCTGGAGCATATGTAATCCACCACGTTGTTCCAATGCGTATTGGTAGAAGGGTTAGTGGCCAACACAGTGTCAAATTTTCTCAACCATTCACCGATCCATCCATCTATCAGGCTTTTGGGATCCACTGCTGGACTAGGCCTCTCCTAAATGACACCACTTCGACCGGTCCTGTGCCTTCCGAATCAAGAGGTTTCCTGCCGTCTTCTTCAAGTCGTCTGTCCACCTTGTCGAGCGACCTGTACTTCTTTTTCCGAATCGTGGTCTCCATTAAGGCTAAACAATTGAAAATATTCGGGACCGTGCCCGCCGCCTATGAAATTTATATCCACAAACCGACTGCGACATTATTAATTCATCAAATATTTTGATCTTACTTTTATTATTTCCTTCAATTTAAACTTAATTTTATGATATTTTTTATGGCCGCAGTTAGACACGCATCTCCTCTTAGAAGAATCGTTAGGCCACAGTCCACCACGCTGGTCAAGTGCAGATGTACCTAACCTAACCTAACTTCACATATTTTCATAATTATGTGATTGCTGCTTACACTTTTCTAGAGGTGTTTATCTTATACGTAAGAGATACGATGTTTTCGTTAAACCTGCAGCAAGTGACTTATAATTACTTAAAACCGCACACAACATGAAAAGTAATTGGTGCGAGCGTGAATTTGAACCTCGAACATTCCGACGAGTGGAATCTCATCCACAGCGACAATACCGCTGTCACAGCTCCTATTACAGTCTTTTATTTCTGGGTTTTGGAGCGGAAACACGAAAATGTACAATATATTTTCACGGCAGAAATAGACGGGTGATACCTACTCATTGTAGCCAATTTGTCTAAGTTTATACAGAGTACCTACTTTATCTGTCCTACGGAGGTCCTTGAGAACCTTTTTGACACAGACGAATGTGAGGTGGGCTTAGTTTTTGCTTTGGGCGAGGCATTCAAGAATTTCTTTGTAACAAAGGTTCTCTCTATCCGTTTTTGTTGGCGATACATTGTGACGGGTTAGTGAACTGTATGTCAAATTTCAAATATTTTATGACAAAATGAAGATATGAATTCATTCTCTTCATCTGGAGATCCATGGATGGAACATTTATTTTTTATCCCGATACTCTGTTTCCTTGGGATAAAAAATAAATTTTAACGATTTTTCAGTTTTTACTACATAATATTATAATCGTAAAATTCACGCGCGCAGCTGATAAGTAGTTATCTCTACGTTCACAATTCATTCAGTTCAAGGTGTGAGTGTAAAAGCTTCCATTTATTTTATTTAGAAGCCAGGCACCTGCCTTTCACTGCCAACTGCTAACTAACTACAACACTCCAATTAAGCAGTTAACCGAACTAACTAAACAAGCAGAATTCAGCGGAGCTCAAGGCTATATCGAAAACTTGTTTAACGCGAGAAAGTTTTCAGCACCGCATTTAGAGTTAAATACTTACATCAATACCGTTCACCGAGTTTATTGGTTTTGCATGCCTCTTTGCTGATTCTAACATTTTGAAAGATTCAGCCTGATTAGTCTTTAAGTTGGTAGAATCTGTATAAGTGGGTATTAAAACCATATAATAAGGACTAACTTTTACTAGCCTATGCTCCTACATAGCAAGAAACTTATACAGATGTACATAAACAGATACATACTCGTAGTTGACGATTTTACACCTTGCGTTTTTTTAGATTTAAGACTCTTTTAATTATTGTTTGTAGAAGCCTTTGTAGGTACTCTTGCGAAATCAGTTGATTCTTTGTACGTGCCGGTATTCCAATCATAGCAGTACACTTGCAGCAAATACTTGAATCGATACTCATGGACATTAAACACCAATCGCCTCCCTGGCCTATCGGACCTCAAGTGATATTGACAAGTTAATCAGAACACGTCACGTTGCCACCGATACTCGTAGGTCTCCCACTTCCCTTTTGCGCTTTAAATCAACACTGCTCTATCTTACCTGGATATTCGAATTTCAAATTCAAATTCGCCAACCGTGTTGCATGTTTTGACAAAACGAATTTTACCTAGATTGGAGGAGGCACTGGTTTCCTCCTGCCCTGCTTTCGGGTCGTTTATCGTGATATGGACTGTTGGTCTGGGTGTTAAGGTGTTAAATTGCTCGGTGGATAGGGAACTTGTTACGTGAGAAGCGTTGAATTGTAGTGTCGTGTCTTTGAATGCTATACAATTGGGGTTGTCCGCATGCGGTGAGCTCATTTTGCTTCCTTTTCCCTTTCATCGTTACCTCAGATGATACCTGACCGATAAAATTTGACCATAAACATTGGCTCTCATATTTAATTTATTTATATTAAAATCATATTATATGTAACATAACATTTTTGTTTTGTTTACTACTACTTGAAGTCTTTGTGTTAATTTGTTCGTGTTGTTGTTTAAAGTCTTTGTAATTTAATTCAGTAATAAGTTGTTGTTTGTAATATTTATTCATTCATCTGTCTTTGGTTGGCTTGGGCTTGTTTGCCAGGCAGATTTGTCTGGAAGAAATTGCTCAAAGCAATAAGACAACCTTTTGCAAAACTTTTTTTTGTTTATTGTTATGTCTTCAGTTCTTTTTGTGGTGCAATAAATTGTACTTATCTGTATTGTGTTGTGTTGTGTATTTTGACTGTGAGAATCCAAGTCGGTCAAATTATGATAATACCTTTATCCTTATCACAAATAATTCCGAAATGTATTGAATACGGGATTTCAGAATGAACAGTTCATGCCATTATAATCCACGCTGGCCAATTGTGTAGTGACAGACATCATACGTGCTTCAGAACATTTTGAGAACTGGGGCATGAAAGAAACAATTCCTAAAGATATTTTCACTTCACTACTTTACTTAAGTCATGGTATGAAGCAAGAATACTTCCTTCTAACAATTCCCGATAAAGTAGCCCAACGAGTGGCCTTGGTAACCCTTTCTACCTGGCGGCGGTCGATAGTCTGCATACGACTTGGTGACGTCACACTCATAAACCGAAGTTTATAAAACTTCAATGCGTTGATAGCCCAATTTCAGGTACGCTATTCAGACGTTATTGTACGCTACTAATCAACTCCCTTATTCATAAGCAATGAATAGACCTATTATAGCTATAAAGAATTTTGCCACTTTCTTTCGAATTCTAAATTAACTTTGCTATAGAAAATAAAATAGTCTATAGTTAATATAATATAGTTAATTAAATTAATTTATTTATGAATAGCATGATGAGTTTCATAATCAATTTTAAATATTATAGCTAAGAAAATGTTTTCTTTTATATGTATATAAAACTGGTGTGGGTTTGTGAATAAAATGAGCATTTCATAAGGATCATCCAAAAACAATAATTAAAACAAGTATTACAAAATCATAGGTTTGTAGTGGCAGGAATAAATTGGCGTTTACAAGCTGACAAGTCCAAGAAATTTTCACTAATAGATATCAAATAATTATTTAACTACTGGTCGGTTTTCATCATCTTCATCATCTTAACATCACCAATTAGCATGATGATGCTTTGTTCTCCTTAACCGTTTATTAGTGAAAAGGTGATGGCTCGATTAAATTATTCAGCACAAATGCAGTACGGAAACCCCACAGCAGAATTATACTGGGATTTAATCCAACCGGCTTCATTGCTTATTGGACTGTGGCTAGTGATTAGATTATCTGTAGAAGCTACTTGCGGCGATTATTGTATTGATTCAGGGAGTTCACTGGCTGGGGTCAAATGCATATGAACTACTAGTGGACGCCCGCAGCTTCGCTCGCGTGGAATTAGACATAATAATAACGCTTCTATACGCGTTTTCAACATCACCTCCACAAATTTGTAAGGATCCGAAGATGTGTTATCTCCTTTGTTTATTTTACACCCTTGATGGTAACATTTTTACAAACATTGAATGCCATATTTATTTATATGTAATCAACAGCCTAAAATATAAATTTTATGCTCCTAGTTCTGAAAATGACAATACTTTCATATAACCTTTCATCCCCCTTTTCAACCCTTTACAACAGTCTTTTCCAATTAAAAAGTATGTGTCCTATGTCCTTTCTCAGCCTATAGACTATCTATGTACCAAATTTCATTTAAATCGGTTCAGTAGTTTTGGTGTGAAAGCGAGACAGACTGTAAGACAGACAGAGTTACTTTTGCATTTAATTTTATAATATAAGTATGGATTGGTAACCTGACTCCACTTGTAGGTTTCTCCTATTGTTCAGGTACAAAAGTCATCCTTTGCTCTGAAACCCCTTAGTGTTTGGCAGTCCATGCTGGTCCAGTGCAGTTGGAGGAGGTTAGTGGCCAAAACGATTGTTACATGTTTTAGGCTGACTGACTTTGACGTGGCTAAACTTATATTGCTACGATTCAAAACACAGGAGCGCTATAGATATTTCACCACTAGCCTTGGAACCATGGGCGCTTCAACCAATAACGTCTTCCGTTTTCCCTCCCTTGAAACATAACTAAAGTATCGTAACTCCATCATTCTGTAGCTCAAACCGAAGCTATTACAATTCCAGCATTCCGAGAAATACGGACTGTAAGGAATTTTGCATCAATGAATACTTAAATTGAAAAAGAGTTTCCTCTCGTGCATCCTTAAGTTTTTGTCAGCGTTTTTCAATTGAATTGATTTATCGAATGACCTCGATTCATGCTTTCGTCTTAACTATATATATTCGGGTCACAGGGGCAGTCACATGCCACTCTCGACTTGCCGAATGTTGTAACGATGTTTCTAAATCGAATTTAAATTATTTGTAAGTAACATGATACTAAGATTTGTAATAAAATACAGAAATATGTGGTAGTAATTAGTACTACTTACATTCGTTAGTCATTAGGTAAAAGGTCTATCAGTAAGTGAGCATTAAGGATTATTAGTGGCAATTACTCTTGTTGGCGTAGGGTGTAGGTAAGTAATTGTTATTAACTATTCCGTCACTTGAGGACTCAGATGGATTTTAACATATTCTCTGTAAAAATTGTTAATACATGGCAGAATAGAAGTGCATTAGAAATTTAGAAGATACCGTTATCCAGAATTGGGGTGTAGTTTCCTGCATAGTTTGAAGAAGAAAGAAGAAAAATTATCGTCCTAAATAAATAAATGACAGCTCTATTGTAAATTGTTGGATGACATCAGGTATATAATATGTTTGCAATTGCCAACCCGCCATCTGCTGCACCTTCTATTTTTCGAGTCATGGTTTTCATTGCAAATGGTTTTAGTGTTAACTTGTTTTTTTTATCTGACACTGCAAATCATATTTCCATGCATATTGTTCGTGCATGCTCAGCCAATGTTATGGAAACTAAGCAGGATTCTGAGCACCTAGTACTGAGTACTAGGTGCTTGGAGCAGCGTGGTGGAGTATGCTCTAGACCTCCCGAAGATTTGTCTGTGGGGAGACCCGTGCCCAGTGGGACGTCAATGGGTTGTAGCTTAGCTTTTAAAGGTTCCATATAATTATATTGGCTTATTTCATTAAAAAATACTATATTCACTTTTTTACTTTCAATTTTTCCACTTTTGCCTCAGCATGCAATTTTGCAAATATCAACCAATCGTATCAATACATAAGATTAGAATAAAACACTTTGAAATTCTCAATTACTTATCCCGTTAATTCTCTCTTTATTTCATTTCAAAACCGGTAATCCCTAAATGCCTAATAAATTTGGGGATATTCCCCATCTTCGGGGCTTAAAGAGAAGCGCAGTTAAGTTCTTGCTTAATCTCATTCCTTTACTGTACAAACTTAGTTGAACAACTTATGGAGCTACTTGTGCTATCATTTATGGTACATTGAACGCTTTATCCTCAACTTGGCATATTTGATTTTACTAAGATTACATCTGTAGCGTCCATAGCCCAATGGCTTGCTTCGATTCAATGTGATCGAAAGAGTTAAGCAACGACGGGCGCGGTCGGTTTGTGGATGGGTGACCGCTAGTGGCAAAATTTCATGGACGCTACCGTGCTTCGGAGGGCACGTAAAGCCGTCGGTCCCGGTTGTTTTCAATGCTGGAAACAGTCGTTAAGCCTTGTCGAAGACCTTCGGGTGGCTTGAGAACATTCGACACTGGGTTGGCCACTAACCCCTCCACCAATCCGCATTGGAGCAGCGTGGTGGAGTATGCTCTAGACCTCCCGCAGAAGTGTCTGTGGGGGAGACCCGTGCCCAGCAGTGTGACGTCTATGGGTCGCAGCGACGTCTACGAGATCACAGCTCTATCAGCTCGCATCAATCGTACATTATCGAGCGAGATAAGCAACGTCGGGTGCGGTCGGTATTAGGATGGTTTATCGCTACTAGCAACATTTCATGTGCGTTTCACGGCACGTTAAGCCGTCGAAGTCGAACCCGTTGTTTTCAGTTATAAAAACAATAGTTAAGCCTTGACGAAGACCTTCTGTTGGCAAGGGCATATTCGAAACTGTTTTGTTCAATAACCTCTCAACCGATCCGCATTGGGGCACCGTATTATGCTCTTCTGGAGAGACCTGTACACAACAGTGGAACGTCTATGGGATGTAGCTTTAAGAACGTATGCTTTGTCGTATTTAACATTCTGACATAAGCACAATTTTTTTTAATTTTTTTTATTTTCCAATGTATCATTTCTGCCGTGAAATAATTGTTTTAATATACTTGTGTTTCGGCTGGAAAAGTTTGGTTACCGTGCCATTTTCTACTTTTTAGTATTTGTTGTTATAGCGGCAACAGAAATACATCATCTGTTAAAATTTCAACTGTCTAACTATCAAGGTTCATGAGATACAGCCTGGTGAGAGACGTAAGGACAGACAGCGAAGTCTTAGTAATAGGGTCCTGTTTTAACCTTTGGGTACGGAACCCTAAAAATATAAATATATCTATATTTATATTAGATAGATTTCTATATTCAAATTTATATTTTTGAATATAGATTTCTATATTCTAATTTACATTTTTCCCTTTTGATATAGAAAAAAAATATATGATGGAACCACAAAAGATTTGATTGTTTTCAGGTCAACAAAAAGTGTTTGTGCCACGCACAAAACGGCACGCGAATACTTTTTATCCACATATTCTCATCAGACTGCTCTATATGAATAAAACATAAGGATATTTTGCTTCCACCGACGATTTCTGATAAAAGAGTTGTTTTTGGACGGACGTGTGTTTTTGTAAATATGTTGGAATGTAATGAAACAGCCTATAGCTGCCGGATTACAAATCACAAATCAATTTAGATTAGCTAAGCATGAAACTCCAGTGGAACGTGCGCTAGGTCTAGAGCATAATCCACCACGCTGCTCCAATGCGAATTGGTCCAACCCAGCGTCGACTCTTCTCAAGCCACCCATTGGTCTTCGACAAGGCTTGACGATTGTTTCCACCATTGAAAACAACCGGGACCGACGGCTTAACGTGCCCTCCGAAGCACAGTAACGCCCATGAAATTTTGCCACTAGTGCCCACCCAACCACAGAATGATCGCGCAAATATTTCATTATCAAAAATAAGCTGCAACTTGAGGACTGTGTTCATTGCTAATTAGCTGAAATTAAGAAACCATTCAGTGTTACATACATTATAGGACAGTACTTGAATTTACCTATTCATGCTAAAGCTATCGAGCTGATTGCAATAAATTCGGTAACATTAGGGTGCCAGTCCACCACCTTAGGGTGAAAGTAGAAAAACGAGCGTATTATTCCGACGAACTAACTGCATACTGGTACGATTAAAATAGAATTTTACTTTTATTCATTTCATTAGGCAGAGACAGAATAAATACAAGTGTTCGTCACACGAATATTTGTCCTTAGTGGGATTCGAACCCACGATCCCTGGCACAACAGACAGGGTCACTACCGATTGCGCCAACGGGCCCGTCAAATTTAAAAACGGGTTATTCATTTAATGTTCATAGAATCGCTTGAATGGACAGATAGCTTTAAGATATATGTTTTAGCAAACTTGCTACGGTAAAGATTACTTACCTTTTCTTTATACAGGTTTTCTTTTGGGTCAATTAAATGTCCTTTTTCAGTCGCCATAAGCTACGGGTTTGGGGCAATTCCGTTTTCATTTACTAATGTTTTTTTATTATTTTATCAATTGTAATCGGATTTCGGGTGCGCGCAGTTTTGATAGTCACTTAGTTCTAATCTCGTTCTTCTTGGTTTTCCTCTTTCGCTTCTTACTTTGTATTTGTTTAGGTTTGTTATTACAGGAAATATAAAGTGGACGACTTAGACTGTTATACATGAGATACGTATTATTAAGGGCTTTTAAATAAAGCAACATAAGGTGGTTTTTAAGCGTTTCCTTAAAAATGGGCATTAGAGATATGTACCTACATTTAATTATTAAAAGAAAACATTACATACTACCATTGGTTAGACACACAACTTGTATAAAAGTTGTGTACCTGGATATAATGGCATGTTATTTGACACACTATGAACATTGTTTTGGATTATAAAGATACTTAATATGAATAAAAGCTTTAAGTTTAAGTTTCAAATGAATTATGATTGAATTTCACCACTATTACGTCTAGTGGTTAAATCGTTAAAGTACATGTAACGGGTTATTATGATAATGATAGTAGGTAATAACAAATGCACATCTATTCGGTCAATAGTACAGTAAACGCGAAACGGGCACTTTTGAACACATGCAGCTCGCGTTAATTGTAAATGGCATCGTTTACGACATACCAACCACCATTGTTTCGATAATGTAACCCTGTATTACTAACATCTGTAACACCGGTTGCTGCATTCATAAGTAGTCAGTTATTGCATCGATCAACCTGCCTTACATAACTTTGAACCATTTACCAATAGGTAGCCAGCTTGTTCGTCTGTTGTATAGTATACATAATAAAGCGGAAGATACTTTTGTTAGTCTGTTTTAATACGCTTATCTATGGTACTACCATAGAGATTTTAAAAACAAATCTTACCGTTAATACCGTATTCAAAGCGTGTAGTTGATTTTTGAGGCAAGTTACATTAAATAGCAAAATAAATACACTACATATGAGAAGCTCGGTTGACTCTATGCAGCGCTGTTTTTCAGCCACTCCCTATCCCCAAGTTGTTAGGCGGACAGTAGAGTGGGCCCCGGCTACCTTCTTACACTTTTTAATATAATGGATTCTCAATGAAAACGAAAAATAATAACAATAAATATTTATTCCAATTATAAGCTGATCCGTCCTCTAGGTATGAAGATCTCATGCCCTTTTTTAGTGTATTTTCCTTTTGTCTTTTGTTATAGGATGAGGGTAAAGTTAGGAAAAAACGTTTAAATACCTTGCCCAGCGAACCTAGGATCGCTTAGCAATGGCACAAACAAAGCTGTTTTTATAAAAATATCCCCAATAAATTCTAGCAAAGCAAAGAAATCGTCTAAAAAAATCTACGGAGACAAGTAAAATCTATGAGCGCTCATTGTAAGAAATGAATACGGTTTAATCCCAAGAAAAGAAATGACAGACAAACCATCTTTTACCTTTTACTCTGGAGACGGCAACTCATTGATTTCATATCTAGTATTATAAGTAACTTAAGCCTTTGTGAATATATATTATATATATTGAGAAAATTTGAAAGCTGTGCTAACGTTTTGTATGACTTCCATGTCTCTAAGATTTATTATTTATTCAATAAATAGAGATAATAAATTTAGCTTAGTACCTACACTGTGTTTTACGGAACATGACATACAGAAGAGAATAATGCATATAATGAAAGAAGTAGTTTTTTTTTAACTTATCTTAATGAACAAGCTTTTTCACGTAGGGTGAGGCTAAGGTAGGGTCGCCAATCGTTCGCCCAAGGGGAGAAGGCTTTTTATTTGGTTATTTTTATTTTTTAAGGACTTACCCAATTCATCAGCGCCAACATCTGGAACTTATAAAAACGTGTGTATTGTATATGTGTGTATGTATATGACAGTAGATAATTTATATAGATTTTACTTAATTATGCTCATATCATCAGCGGAATCAAAGTCGGAGAAGGGCGGACTAGTTTCGATCAGTTACGTTTACCATCTTCAGGAGTATCGCTCGCGGCGCGCGGCGTACACTGCGGGCTAGCTCCCGTGCAGCTCACTCCGTCATGATGACGTCATTCCCGCTGTGATCCAGCTGACCTGTTCGCACAACTATTGCATGGTATTCATTCGAAGTATTCATGAAAGAAAGTAAAACTTTATCAATTTCATATACATCCTACTTTAGTTATAACTAGTGGACGCTCGCTGGCGTGGAGTTAGACATAACAATAGTTTCGTTTACACCTAGTAATATTATATAGCATAGAAGTGAAGATGCAGCTTTCTAATGGTGACATAATTTTTGAAATCGGTCCAGTAGTTTTTTAGTTGTAGTGAAAACATTACAAACAAATCATTCCTCTTTATAATATTAGTATAGATTTACACCTGCCACACCATTTCTACACCAGTCAGGGTTAGCTGGTGAAGAATGCCATCAGGCGTTAAGCTCGCCCTTTGAACATTTAACTTTTGTAAGACTTCGAATAAATAAATACGGCGGTGCCTACTACACCAACCGTGTCACTTTCTACACTCGGACTGTATTCTGTTGAAGTATATTTTACTTAGGTCATGTTAATCGAAGATGTAGTCGACATGTTAAGTCGTCTATAAATCGACACGTATTGACAACGTGCCAAACTTACGTGGTCACGCTACAACATCATTTCGCGCTTAGTCGAACACGTGATACATACCGCTACTGCGAGACAAATTCGTAGCTGCTACGGCTTACCAATATTGATGCTACGAGATCGCTACGAGAGAGCTACGAGAGCGCTACGTGGGAGTATAATTTACTAATAAATGCCCTCGACTTTGTCCACGTGTACTTAATAACAGGGCTTTCATATGAAGAAAGAATTTATTAAATTAGAATGGAAGTTTCTGATTCTGATGAACAAAAACAAAGATTTTATTGAACACTAGTGTACCCCCGCAGCTTCGCTCGCGTGGTATTAGACATAACAATAGTTTCGTTTTCACCTAGTAATATTATACAGCTTATGTCACTCAGTGAAGATGCAGCTTTCTAATGGTGAAAGAATTTTTGAAATCGGTCCAGTAGTTTTTGTGTGAAAACATTACAAACAAATGTTTCCTCTTTATAATATTCGTATACATATAGATTTCACGCGTACGCGGATATGGATGTTTGGGAATGCATTTCTTCTGACTTGAAAACAGAAATACTGAGAGGTGTGTAGATAGTCAAAACAATTATTCATAATTTAAAAATAACTACTTTCATTTTTCAGCGCTCAGTTGCATTTTATGTTGTTGTAGTTGCACATTATGAATTCCTTTATTTTTATTAAATATAAATACGAGTAGCAACAAATAAATGATCTCCCAGTTAATAGCATTTTGCGGTACAGTTTCGCGGGCGGAGCCGCGGGTAAAAGCTAGTAGCCTATAATGTAATGGTTCTCAACACGAAGTCAAATATGTCACTAAGTTTAAAAACTGGTGAATCATTTAATGCCTTATGGACAGCCCTGAATACCAAAATAAATGTCAAACTACCTTCATATTGATTGGCTAGGAATAGACGTATTTGTTCAATTAAACGCTTGTAGCGGCCTCCCTCAAACGGTGGCTATTTATAGGTTGAATCCGGGTGATGTTTGCTCACATCAATACTCTAAGTTTTTTTGGATAATAGGATTATATAATATGTTGGACAATTCTTATTTCTGTAATTCGGCAATGTTGTGTAATATTTTTTTGGATAAGAGCACCCACTTTTCACCAGTTACGTGTATGTATGTAGTCGTATGTTTAGTTCATATGTTGGGGAGTATTGCCTGACACTGGCACAAATCCAATCTCCAAATTATCGGGTGGCTTGAGAACATTCGACACTGGGTTGGCCACTAACCCCTCCACCAATCCGCATTGGAGCAGCGTGGTGGAGTATGCTCTAGACCTCCCGCAGAAGTGTCTGTGGGGGAGACCCGTGCCCAGCAGTGTGACGTCTATGGGTCGCAGCGACGTCTACGAGATCACAGCTCTATCAGCTCGCATCAATCGTACATTATCGAGCGAGATAAGCAACGTCGGGTGCGGTCGGTATTAGGATGGTTTATCGCTACTAGCAACATTTCATGTGCGTTTCACGGCACGTTAAGCCGTCGAAGTCGAACCCGTTGTTTTCAGTTATAAAAACAATAGTTAAGCCTTGACGAAGACCTTCTGTTGGCAAGGGCATATTCGAAACTGTTTTGTTCAATAACCTCTCAACCGATCCGCATTGGGGCACCGTATTATGCTCTTCTGGAGAGACCTGTACACAACAGTGGAACGTCTATGGGATGTAGCTTTAAGAACGTATGCTTTGTCGTATTTAACATTCTGACATAAGCACAATTTTTTTTAATTTTTTTTATTTTCCAATGTATCATTTCTGCCGTGAAATAATTGTTTTAATATACTTGTGTTTCGGCTGGAAAAGTTTGGTTACCGTGCCATTTTCTACTTTTTAGTATTTGTTGTTATAGCGGCAACAGAAATACATCATCTGTTAAAATTTCAACTGTCTAACTATCAAGGTTCATGAGATACAGCCTGGTGAGAGACGTAAGGACAGACAGCGAAGTCTTAGTAATAGGGTCCTGTTTTAACCTTTGGGTACGGAACCCTAAAAATATAAATATATCTATATTTATATTAGATAGATTTCTATATTCAAATTTATATTTTTGAATATAGATTTCTATATTCTAATTTACATTTTTCCCTTTTGATATAGAAAAAAAATATATGATGGAACCACAAAAGATTTGATTGTTTTCAGGTCAACAAAAAGTGTTTGTGCCACGCACAAAACGGCACGCGAATACTTTTTATCCACATATTCTCATCAGACTGCTCTATATGAATAAAACATAAGGATATTTTGCTTCCACCGACGATTTCTGATAAAAGAGTTGTTTTTGGACGGACGTGTGTTTTTGTAAATATGTTGGAATGTAATGAAACAGCCTATAGCTGCCGGATTACAAATCACAAATCAATTTAGATTAGCTAAGCATGAAACTCCAGTGGAACGTGCGCTAGGTCTAGAGCATAATCCACCACGCTGCTCCAATGCGAATTGGTCCAACCCAGCGTCGACTCTTCTCAAGCCACCCATTGGTCTTCGACAAGGCTTGACGATTGTTTCCACCATTGAAAACAACCGGGACCGACGGCTTAACGTGCCCTCCGAAGCACAGTAACGCCCATGAAATTTTGCCACTAGTGCCCACCCAACCACAGAATGATCGCGCAAATATTTCATTATCAAAAATAAGCTGCAACTTGAGGACTGTGTTCATTGCTAATTAGCTGAAATTAAGAAACCATTCAGTGTTACATACATTATAGGACAGTACTTGAATTTACCTATTCATGCTAAAGCTATCGAGCTGATTGCAATAAATTCGGTAACATTAGGGTGCCAGTCCACCACCTTAGGGTGAAAGTAGAAAAACGAGCGTATTATTCCGACGAACTAACTGCATACTGGTACGATTAAAATAGAATTTTACTTTTATTCATTTCATTAGGCAGAGACAGAATAAATACAAGTGTTCGTCACACGAATATTTGTCCTTAGTGGGATTCGAACCCACGATCCCTGGCACAACAGACAGGGTCACTACCGATTGCGCCAACGGGCCCGTCAAATTTAAAAACGGGTTATTCATTTAATGTTCATAGAATCGCTTGAATGGACAGATAGCTTTATGATATATGTTTTAGCAAACTTGCTACGGTAAAGATTACTTACCTTTTCTTTATACAGGTTTTCTTTTGGGTCAATTAAATGTCCTTTTTCAGTCGCCATAAGCTACGGGTTTGGGGCAATTCCGTTTTCATTTACTAATGTTTTTTTATTATTTTATCAATTGTAATCGGATTTCGGGTGCGCGCAGTTTTGATAGTCACTTAGTTCTAATCTCGTTCTTCTTGGTTTTCCTCTTTCGCTTCTTACTTTGTATTTGTTTAGGTTTGTTATTACAGGAAATATAAAGTGGACGACTTAGACTGTTATACATGAGATACGTATTATTAAGGGCTTTTAAATAAAGCAACATAAGGTGGTTTTTAAGCGTTTCCTTAAAAATGGGCATTAGAGATATGTACCTACATTTAATTATTAAAAGATAACATTACATACTACCATTGGTTAGACACACAACTTGTATAAAAGTTGTGTACCTGGATATAATGGCATGTTATTTGACACACTATGAACATTGTTTTGGATTATAAAGATACTTAATATGAATAAAAGCTTTAAGTTTAAGTTTCAAATGAATTATGATTGAATTTCACCACTATTACGTCTAGTGGTTAAATCGTTAAAGTACATGTAACGGGTTATTATGATAATGATAGTAGGTAATAACAAATGCACATCTATTCGGTCAATAGTACAGTAAACGCGAAACGGGCACTTTTGAACACATGCAGCTCGCGTTAATTGTAAATGGCATCGTTTACGACATACCAACCACCATTGTTTCGATAATGTAACCCTGTATTACTAACATCTGTAACACCGGTTGCTGCATTCATAAGTAGTCAGTTATTGCATCGATCAACCTGCCTTACATAACTTTGAACCATTTACCAATAGGTAGCCAGCTTGTTCGTCTGTTGTATAGTATACATAATAAAGCGGAAGATACTTTTGTTAGTCTGTTTTAATACGCTTATCTATGGTACTACCATAGAGATTTTAAAAACAAATCTTACCGTTAATACCGTATTCAAAGCGTGTAGTTGATTTTTGAGGCAAGTTACATTAAATAGCAAAATAAATACACTACATATGAGAAGCTCGGTTGACTCTATGCAGCGCTGTTTTTCAGCCACTCCCTATCCCCAAGTTGTTAGGCGGACAGTAGAGTGGGCCCCGGCTACCTTCTTACACTTTTTAATATAATGGATTCTCAATGAAAACGAAAAATAATAACAATAAATATTTATTCCAATTATAAGCTGATCCGTCCTCTAGGTATGAAGATCTCATGCCCTTTTTTAGTGTATTTTCCTTTTGTCTTTTGTTATAGGATGAGGGTAAAGTTAGGAAAAAACGTTTAAATACCTTGCCCAGCGAACCTAGGATCGCTTAGCAATGGCACAAACAAAGCTGTTTTTATAAAAATATCCCCAATAAATTCTAGCAAAGCAAAGAAATCGTCTAAAAAAATCTACGGAGACAAGTAAAATCTATGAGCGCTCATTGTAAGAAATGAATACGGTTTAATCCCAAGAAAAGAAATGACAGACAAACCATCTTTTACCTTTTACTCTGGAGACGGCAACTCATTGATTTCATATCTAGTATTATAAGTAACTTAAGCCTTTGTGAATATATATTATATATATTGAGAAAATTTGAAAGCTGTGCTAACGTTTTGTATGACTTCCATGTCTCTAAGATTTATTATTTATTCAATAAATAGAGATAATAAATTTAGCTTAGTACCTACACTGTGTTTTACGGAACATGACATACAGAAGAGAATAATGCATATAATGAAAGAAGTAGTTTTTTTTTAACTTATCTTAATGAACAAGCTTTTTCACGTAGGGTGAGGCTAAGGTAGGGTCGCCAATCGTTCGCCCAAGGGGAGAAGGCTTTTTATTTGGTTATTTTTATTTTTTAAGGACTTACCCAATTCATCAGCGCCAACATCTGGAACTTATAAAAACGTGTGTATTGTATATGTGTGTATGTATATGACAGTAGATAATTTATATAGATTTTACTTAATTATGCTCATATCATCAGCGGAATCAAAGTCGGAGAAGGGCGGACTAGTTTCGATCAGTTACGTTTACCATCTTCAGGAGTATCGCTCGCGGCGCGCGGCGTACACTGCGGGCTAGCTCCCGTGCAGCTCACTCCGTCATGATGACGTCATTCCCGCTGTGATCCAGCTGACCTGTTCGCACAACTATTGCATGGTATTCATTCGAAGTATTCATGAAAGAAAGTAAAACTTTATCAATTTCATATACATCCTACTTTAGTTATAACTAGTGGACGCTCGCTGGCGTGGAGTTAGACATAACAATAGTTTCGTTTACACCTAGTAATATTATATAGCATAGAAGTGAAGATGCAGCTTTCTAATGGTGACATAATTTTTGAAATCGGTCCAGTAGTTTTTTAGTTGTAGTGAAAACATTACAAACAAATCATTCCTCTTTATAATATTAGTATAGATTTACACCTGCCACACCATTTCTACACCAGTCAGGGTTAGCTGGTGAAGAATGCCATCAGGCGTTAAGCTCGCCCTTTGAACATTTAACTTTTGTAAGACTTCGAATAAATAAATACGGCGGTGCCTACTACACCAACCGTGTCACTTTCTACACTCGGACTGTATTCTGTTGAAGTATATTTTACTTAGGTCATGTTAATCGAAGATGTAGTCGACATGTTAAGTCGTCTATAAATCGACACGTATTGACAACGTGCCAAACTTACGTGGTCACGCTACAACATCATTTCGCGCTTAGTCGAACACGTGATACATACCGCTACTGCGAGACAAATTCGTAGCTGCTACGGCTTACCAATATTGATGCTACGAGATCGCTACGAGAGAGCTACGAGAGCGCTACGTGGGAGTATAATTTACTAATAAATGCCCTCGACTTTGTCCACGTGTACTTAATAACAGGGCTTTCATATGAAGAAAGAATTTATTAAATTAGAATGGAAGTTTCTGATTCTGATGAACAAAAACAAAGATTTTATTGAACACTAGTGTACCCCCGCAGCTTCGCTCGCGTGGTATTAGACATAACAATAGTTTCGTTTTCACCTAGTAATATTATACAGCTTATGTCACTCAGTGAAGATGCAGCTTTCTAATGGTGAAAGAATTTTTGAAATCGGTCCAGTAGTTTTTGTGTGAAAACATTACAAACAAATGTTTCCTCTTTATAATATTCGTATACATATAGATTTCACGCGTACGCGGATATGGATGTTTGGGAATGCATTTCTTCTGACTTGAAAACAGAAATACTGAGAGGTGTGTAGATAGTCAAAACAATTATTCATAATTTAAAAATAACTACTTTCATTTTTCAGCGCTCAGTTGCATTTTATGTTGTTGTAGTTGCACATTATGAATTCCTTTATTTTTATTAAATATAAATACGAGTAGCAACAAATAAATGATCTCCCAGTTAATAGCATTTTGCGGTACAGTTTCGCGGGCGGAGCCGCGGGTAAAAGCTAGTAGCCTATAATGTAATGGTTCTCAACACGAAGTCAAATATGTCACTAAGTTTAAAAACTGGTGAATCATTTAATGCCTTATGGACAGCCCTGAATACCAAAATAAATGTCAAACTACCTTCATATTGATTGGCTAGGAATAGACGTATTTGTTCAATTAAACGCTTGTAGCGGCCTCCCTCAAACGGTGGCTATTTATAGGTTGAATCCGGGTGATGTTTGCTCACATCAATACTCTAAGTTTTTTTGGATAATAGGATTATATAATATGTTGGACAATTCTTATTTCTGTAATTCGGCAATGTTGTGTAATATTTTTTTGGATAAGAGCACCCACTTTTCACCAGTTACGTGTATGTATGTAGTCGTATGTTTAGTTCATATGTTGGGGAGTATTGCCTGACACTGGCACAAATCCAATCTCCAAATTATCGGGTGGCTTGAGAACATTCGACACTGGGTTGGCCACTAACCCCTCCACCAATCCGCATTGGAGCAGCGTGGTGGAGTATGCTCTAGACCTCCCGCAGAAGTGTCTGTGGGGGAGACCCGTGCCCAGCAGTGTGACGTCTATGGGTCGCAGCGACGTCTACGAGATCACAGCTCTATCAGCTCGCATCAATCGTACATTATCGAGCGAGATAAGCAACGTCGGGTGCGGTCGGTATTAGGATGGTTTATCGCTACTAGCAACATTTCATGTGCGTTTCACGGCACGTTAAGCCGTCGAAGTCGAACCCGTTGTTTTCAGTTATAAAAACAATAGTTAAGCCTTGACGAAGACCTTCTGTTGGCAAGGGCATATTCGAAACTGTTTTGTTCAATAACCTCTCAACCGATCCGCATTGGGGCACCGTATTATGCTCTTCTGGAGAGACCTGTACACAACAGTGGAACGTCTATGGGATGTAGCTTTAAGAACGTATGCTTTGTCGTATTTAACATTCTGACATAAGCACAATTTTTTTTAATTTTTTTTATTTTCCAATGTATCATTTCTGCCGTGAAATAATTGTTTTAATATACTTGTGTTTCGGCTGGAAAAGTTTGGTTACCGTGCCATTTTCTACTTTTTAGTATTTGTTGTTATAGCGGCAACAGAAATACATCATCTGTTAAAATTTCAACTGTCTAACTATCAAGGTTCATGAGATACAGCCTGGTGAGAGACGTAAGGACAGACAGCGAAGTCTTAGTAATAGGGTCCTGTTTTAACCTTTGGGTACGGAACCCTAAAAATATAAATATATCTATATTTATATTAGATAGATTTCTATATTCAAATTTATATTTTTGAATATAGATTTCTATATTCTAATTTACATTTTTCCCTTTTGATATAGAAAAAAAATATATGATGGAACCACAAAAGATTTGATTGTTTTCAGGTCAACAAAAAGTGTTTGTGCCACGCACAAAACGGCACGCGAATACTTTTTATCCACATATTCTCATCAGACTGCTCTATATGAATAAAACATAAGGATATTTTGCTTCCACCGACGATTTCTGATAAAAGAGTTGTTTTTGGACGGACGTGTGTTTTTGTAAATATGTTGGAATGTAATGAAACAGCCTATAGCTGCCGGATTACAAATCACAAATCAATTTAGATTAGCTAAGCATGAAACTCCAGTGGAACGTGCGCTAGGTCTAGAGCATAATCCACCACGCTGCTCCAATGCGAATTGGTCCAACCCAGCGTCGACTCTTCTCAAGCCACCCATTGGTCTTCGACAAGGCTTGACGATTGTTTCCACCATTGAAAACAACCGGGACCGACGGCTTAACGTGCCCTCCGAAGCACAGTAACGCCCATGAAATTTTGCCACTAGTGCCCACCCAACCACAGAATGATCGCGCAAATATTTCATTATCAAAAATAAGCTGCAACTTGAGGACTGTGTTCATTGCTAATTAGCTGAAATTAAGAAACCATTCAGTGTTACATACATTATAGGACAGTACTTGAATTTACCTATTCATGCTAAAGCTATCGAGCTGATTGCAATAAATTCGGTAACATTAGGGTGCCAGTCCACCACCTTAGGGTGAAAGTAGAAAAACGAGCGTATTATTCCGACGAACTAACTGCATACTGGTACGATTAAAATAGAATTTTACTTTTATTCATTTCATTAGGCAGAGACAGAATAAATACAAGTGTTCGTCACACGAATATTTGTCCTTAGTGGGATTCGAACCCACGATCCCTGGCACAACAGACAGGGTCACTACCGATTGCGCCAACGGGCCCGTCAAATTTAAAAACGGGTTATTCATTTAATGTTCATAGAATCGCTTGAATGGACAGATAGCTTTATGATATATGTTTTAGCAAACTTGCTACGGTAAAGATTACTTACCTTTTCTTTATACAGGTTTTCTTTTGGGTCAATTAAATGTCCTTTTTCAGTCGCCATAAGCTACGGGTTTGGGGCAATTCCGTTTTCATTTACTAATGTTTTTTTATTATTTTATCAATTGTAATCGGATTTCGGGTGCGCGCAGTTTTGATAGTCACTTAGTTCTAATCTCGTTCTTCTTGGTTTTCCTCTTTCGCTTCTTACTTTGTATTTGTTTAGGTTTGTTATTACAGGAAATATAAAGTGGACGACTTAGACTGTTATACATGAGATACGTATTATTAAGGGCTTTTAAATAAAGCAACATAAGGTGGTTTTTAAGCGTTTCCTTAAAAATGGGCATTAGAGATATGTACCTACATTTAATTATTAAAAGATAACATTACATACTACCATTGGTTAGACACACAACTTGTATAAAAGTTGTGTACCTGGATATAATGGCATGTTATTTGACACACTATGAACATTGTTTTGGATTATAAAGATACTTAATATGAATAAAAGCTTTAAGTTTAAGTTTCAAATGAATTATGATTGAATTTCACCACTATTACGTCTAGTGGTTAAATCGTTAAAGTACATGTAACGGGTTATTATGATAATGATAGTAGGTAATAACAAATGCACATCTATTCGGTCAATAGTACAGTAAACGCGAAACGGGCACTTTTGAACACATGCAGCTCGCGTTAATTGTAAATGGCATCGTTTACGACATACCAACCACCATTGTTTCGATAATGTAACCCTGTATTACTAACATCTGTAACACCGGTTGCTGCATTCATAAGTAGTCAGTTATTGCATCGATCAACCTGCCTTACATAACTTTGAACCATTTACCAATAGGTAGCCAGCTTGTTCGTCTGTTGTATAGTATACATAATAAAGCGGAAGATACTTTTGTTAGTCTGTTTTAATACGCTTATCTATGGTACTACCATAGAGATTTTAAAAACAAATCTTACCGTTAATACCGTATTCAAAGCGTGTAGTTGATTTTTGAGGCAAGTTACATTAAATAGCAAAATAAATACACTACATATGAGAAGCTCGGTTGACTCTATGCAGCGCTGTTTTTCAGCCACTCCCTATCCCCAAGTTGTTAGGCGGACAGTAGAGTGGGCCCCGGCTACCTTCTTACACTTTTTAATATAATGGATTCTCAATGAAAACGAAAAATAATAACAATAAATATTTATTCCAATTATAAGCTGATCCGTCCTCTAGGTATGAAGATCTCATGCCCTTTTTTAGTGTATTTTCCTTTTGTCTTTTGTTATAGGATGAGGGTAAAGTTAGGAAAAAACGTTTAAATACCTTGCCCAGCGAACCTAGGATCGCTTAGCAATGGCACAAACAAAGCTGTTTTTATAAAAATATCCCCAATAAATTCTAGCAAAGCAAAGAAATCGTCTAAAAAAATCTACGGAGACAAGTAAAATCTATGAGCGCTCATTGTAAGAAATGAATACGGTTTAATCCCAAGAAAAGAAATGACAGACAAACCATCTTTTACCTTTTACTCTGGAGACGGCAACTCATTGATTTCATATCTAGTATTATAAGTAACTTAAGCCTTTGTGAATATATATTATATATATTGAGAAAATTTGAAAGCTGTGCTAACGTTTTGTATGACTTCCATGTCTCTAAGATTTATTATTTATTCAATAAATAGAGATAATAAATTTAGCTTAGTACCTACACTGTGTTTTACGGAACATGACATACAGAAGAGAATAATGCATATAATGAAAGAAGTAGTTTTTTTTTAACTTATCTTAATGAACAAGCTTTTTCACGTAGGGTGAGGCTAAGGTAGGGTCGCCAATCGTTCGCCCAAGGGGAGAAGGCTTTTTATTTGGTTATTTTTATTTTTTAAGGACTTACCCAATTCATCAGCGCCAACATCTGGAACTTATAAAAACGTGTGTATTGTATATGTGTGTATGTATATGACAGTAGATAATTTATATAGATTTTACTTAATTATGCTCATATCATCAGCGGAATCAAAGTCGGAGAAGGGCGGACTAGTTTCGATCAGTTACGTTTACCATCTTCAGGAGTATCGCTCGCGGCGCGCGGCGTACACTGCGGGCTAGCTCCCGTGCAGCTCACTCCGTCATGATGACGTCATTCCCGCTGTGATCCAGCTGACCTGTTCGCACAACTATTGCATGGTATTCATTCGAAGTATTCATGAAAGAAAGTAAAACTTTATCAATTTCATATACATCCTACTTTAGTTATAACTAGTGGACGCTCGCTGGCGTGGAGTTAGACATAACAATAGTTTCGTTTACACCTAGTAATATTATATAGCATAGAAGTGAAGATGCAGCTTTCTAATGGTGACATAATTTTTGAAATCGGTCCAGTAGTTTTTTAGTTGTAGTGAAAACATTACAAACAAATCATTCCTCTTTATAATATTAGTATAGATTTACACCTGCCACACCATTTCTACACCAGTCAGGGTTAGCTGGTGAAGAATGCCATCAGGCGTTAAGCTCGCCCTTTGAACATTTAACTTTTGTAAGACTTCGAATAAATAAATACGGCGGTGCCTACTACACCAACCGTGTCACTTTCTACACTCGGACTGTATTCTGTTGAAGTATATTTTACTTAGGTCATGTTAATCGAAGATGTAGTCGACATGTTAAGTCGTCTATAAATCGACACGTATTGACAACGTGCCAAACTTACGTGGTCACGCTACAACATCATTTCGCGCTTAGTCGAACACGTGATACATACCGCTACTGCGAGACAAATTCGTAGCTGCTACGGCTTACCAATATTGATGCTACGAGATCGCTACGAGAGAGCTACGAGAGCGCTACGTGGGAGTATAATTTACTAATAAATGCCCTCGACTTTGTCCACGTGTACTTAATAACAGGGCTTTCATATGAAGAAAGAATTTATTAAATTAGAATGGAAGTTTCTGATTCTGATGAACAAAAACAAAGATTTTATTGAACACTAGTGTACCCCCGCAGCTTCGCTCGCGTGGTATTAGACATAACAATAGTTTCGTTTTCACCTAGTAATATTATACAGCTTATGTCACTCAGTGAAGATGCAGCTTTCTAATGGTGAAAGAATTTTTGAAATCGGTCCAGTAGTTTTTGTGTGAAAACATTACAAACAAATGTTTCCTCTTTATAATATTCGTATACATATAGATTTCACGCGTACGCGGATATGGATGTTTGGGAATGCATTTCTTCTGACTTGAAAACAGAAATACTGAGAGGTGTGTAGATAGTCAAAACAATTATTCATAATTTAAAAATAACTACTTTCATTTTTCAGCGCTCAGTTGCATTTTATGTTGTTGTAGTTGCACATTATGAATTCCTTTATTTTTATTAAATATAAATACGAGTAGCAACAAATAAATGATCTCCCAGTTAATAGCATTTTGCGGTACAGTTTCGCGGGCGGAGCCGCGGGTAAAAGCTAGTAGCCTATAATGTAATGGTTCTCAACACGAAGTCAAATATGTCACTAAGTTTAAAAACTGGTGAATCATTTAATGCCTTATGGACAGCCCTGAATACCAAAATAAATGTCAAACTACCTTCATATTGATTGGCTAGGAATAGACGTATTTGTTCAATTAAACGCTTGTAGCGGCCTCCCTCAAACGGTGGCTATTTATAGGTTGAATCCGGGTGATGTTTGCTCACATCAATACTCTAAGTTTTTTTGGATAATAGGATTATATAATATGTTGGACAATTCTTATTTCTGTAATTCGGCAATGTTGTGTAATATTTTTTTGGATAAGAGCACCCACTTTTCACCAGTTACGTGTATGTATGTAGTCGTATGTTTAGTTCATATGTTGGGGAGTATTGCCTGACACTGGCACAAATCCAATCTCCAAATTACAAATTCCACATTACGAAAACCCAATAATAGTTTCCCTGTCCCGGGGTTCGAACTTTCTGCTTAGAAGTCACGCTTAGGTACAACCGTTAGATTTTTCAGAGATTTTATTAGCCATAAGATTTCAGAACGCTTTGCTAAGAGAGGCATATAATAATATATTAAACTAGTGGACTGCCCGCAGCTTCTCTCGCGTGGAATTAGACATAACAATAGTTTCGTTTACACCTAGTAATATTATATAACCTATGTCAATCAGTGAAGATGAAGCTTTCTAATGGTGAAAGATTACAAACAAATATTTCCTCTTTATATTATTAGTATAGAAGTATAGATTACAAACTTTAAAAATTGGCAGACCTTACATTCCCTCGAATGGAGAAATCTCAGACATGCAGGTTTCCCCACGATGGCTTCATTCAGTCTTCCAGCAGGGTGACAGTAAATTTCTTAAAACACACTTGCCACTTTTTAATTTTAGCATTTTTTGTTTCAGAATGCCCGCCCTGCACGTATTCGCAGTGAGACTGAGAAGTTAAGACTGCGCCGATCGACTCCAACCACCAATAATGACTATTAACTTAAGAGTGGCGACATGTGATTGTGATTCGGTCCAAACGTGACAATCAATCTATCAGTGCCAAAACAATGTTTTGCTGTAGAGAACTAAAACTACTCTACGCCACTCTTATTCTGCTGCTCGAAGCCGATATGCTTGTGAACACAGATGCTATGGAGTCGAAGAGGTCTTCCATTTTAGTTGCGCAAAATTCGGACGATTTGAAATTGTTGGAACTGTGTACGACTAGGAACCAACAGCGGTTGGGTAGTGTTTTTGGAAATTTCACAAGGCATCACAAAAAAGGTGATTTAATCTTTTTCGGCTATTTAATAAGCTAGTTTAGCGTTCATAGCATTGTCAAGCAACGACGGGCGCGGTTGGTTTGTGGACGGGTGACCGCTAGTGGCAAAAATTTCATGGACACTACCGTGCTTCAAAGGGTAGTGTAAGGCCACGAACGCTTCCACCAAACCGCATTGAAGCAGCACAGCGTGGTGGAGTGGAGCTCTAGACCTCCCGCAGCGGTGTCTGTAGGGGAGAAACGTGCCCAACAGTAGGACTTGTATGGGTAGTCGTTTGTAACCTAATAATCTATCGATGGATTTGGTATGACACATTTTACATGGAAATTCAAGTCGAAAGGTTATTAAAAAAACTGATCATATTACTATCATTGAAACAATTAGTTGCAATAAAAATAGCTTACCTACAAACATGTTATGATATTATTTTAATACTCGGCATTGTATTAATGAAGTATAATTGATAATCTATTTATTTAAAAATACTTTCATTTTTTTTTGTATAGCCAAGAAACAATACTTAGCTACGATATTTTTAGGTCGTAGTGACTTAGCTGCGACCCATAGACGTCCGACTGCTGGGCACGGGTCTCCCCCATAGACTGCTGCGGGAGGTCTAGAGCATACTCCACCACGCTGCTCCAATGCGGATTGGTGTAGTGACTTATGGGCTATGAATTGTCAGTTTTGCATTCCCGCTGTGTCTGTCTTATATTTATTAAAATATATCAAGAAAGAAACAAGGAATTAAATATACACCGAATACGCTATAAATAAAATATTCATACGAGTACATTGTTTTCTGTGACTTTGAGTTTATAATTATACAGCACCAATTTACTGTTCCATACGAAGAACGGTACTATTTACAGGTCCATAATTACAAATTTAATTTTAAATTGGACCAATTAACCCGTGAGACCACATCAAAGGGCCGACTACTAGATAATAAATTATAATGATGTACAAAGAATTAATGAACATAAAGAACATTAAAATATTCCGCTTGTTGGGACACAGTTAAGGGCGAAGAAAAACTATTATTTGTTTAGTAATATAGTGTTGTATTGTTTTATTTTCATTTGATGGATAGTTTATTCTCCTCGATGCTATCCATTCGGTTGTAAATTGTAACCTGAGGTACCTATCACTAGGTACAGATGCAATATGGTTTGTCAATCTTAATATCTATAGCAGTCTGCTAATCACTCAGAACAGGTTCATATTGAAAGGCAGCGTCATGACTTCATTTTGAGTCGTGACATAGTGCTGAGTTTAAAATTGAAAAATGTTATATTATATCTGTATGTATATTTGTATTATAAGCAAAAATAATTATTAACTATTCTATTATATTCTATTCAGTCGGCCTACAAATAGTCGTCAATAGTCGTCAGTCAATTATGTTAAGGTACCAAACAAATTGCAGCCTTTGACAATTATTATATGAAAAACGTTTGAAAGGACACCTTTATCGTATATAGTATAACTAGCTTTTACCCGTGGCTCCGCCCGCGTGGGATAAGGGAATTAACAATGCCATCTATTAACAATATCCGGAACTAAATATCTAGCAAATAACAAAACATCGATATCTTCCCATGGGGATGTTTTACCGCAGTAAAAAGTAGCCTACGTCACTCTCCACCCACACACAAAAACCATACCATATAATAGCTTCGTTGCGACGTGAAAGCCGGACAAACAAACAAACACACTTTCACATTTATAATATTAGTATGGATACATAAATTCACACTTGTATTTCCTCTAAGGCTCACGCAGATGTGTGTAGCGCACCCACTTTTAACAAGTAATGTTTAGGTTCCATGTAAAAGGTGTTGAGCCCATTACCATACACCGGGCACAAATCCAGACTCCAACCTACTACTGGAAATTTCAAATTAAAAAAAACCATAAATACTTTGCCCGTCTCGGATATCGAACCAACAACGTCTAGCTTAGTAGTCGCGCCTACCCAAAAGACCTACGTTAAAATATTGTTAAAATTTCAGCAAATCGGTACCTAATCGATAGAATTATAAAATCTATGACGTAGAGATTGACCAAAGGTTATTTCAGGTCACAGGAGACGAACGACAACAACAACAACTACAACAACAGCTCAAACAACAGTTGTGTATACAGCAATGAGCGTTGGTGAAACTGAGGCTTTTACAACAGACAAAGAGCCTGTTAGCACCGAGCCCACATATCCAAAATTGCCTAAACCACTTCGCCTATATTCATCTAATTTAGATAAGGACTACATTGACGATGTAAATAATATAGATAATATATTAGAAGAACAAGAAAAAGAAATCGCACGACAAGAAAGACATCACAGAGTACACCATGAAAGGCTATCAGAAAAAGAGGTGATAGACGAATTAGATGAAATATCGTTAACCAAATCATTTAAAAAAGTTAAGAAAATGTACAGAGATTCCGCCGCGTCAGTTGTTAATAAGTTAAGTGGTAAGGGTGGCAAAGGCGGTATATTTTTGACTGACAATTGTACAACAGTTATAGCTCAGATAGGAACCACGGCAATACTACATTGTGAAGTTAGTGACATTACAGAAAACACGGTAAGTTCAATAAGCGTATGAATTTTCATATTTGTTTCATGTCATAAATAACGAGTAATAGTTTTTTTTGACGTTATTAATGTAAAGTAGCGCTAAAGAAAACATCGGCTCTCAGACTATTTCTTTTGTTATTTTCAATTAATTTTTATTTTTAACGAACAATAAAATTATTGTAATAATGGACTTTTGTTGAATTAGTATTGCTTAATTCCGTTACGAGAAGTACTACTAAGATTTTTTTATTTAAATATGAAATTAACCTTTGTTACGTTTTAAATTCTGCTTTTTATCCGTATCACTTTAACAATAAAGTATTTTGATGTTCACAAATGGTGAATATTTATAATGTTTATAAATATTCACCATATGTGAACATCAAAATACACAACAACACAACCACCATGAAATGAAAATGGTGATTCTCGTGATGATCATGTTAAAACATTAGCCTCCCAGTTATATTCTTAAAAGAGAAAAATATAAACGCACATTTCATTTATTAAGAGAAACGATGATAACATACAAGCTCAAGGGAACATATTTATAAGATATTTTATGTTTACTTCATTTGCTCTGTCGCTTCAACTTTGAATAACCTTCAATATACGTACGAAATACGAACATGTAGAACGGAAAAGATTGCTGGAGGCGCCCGCTTACAGACATGACTTATCTGTCAGTTGATAAGCACATACCAACAGTTTATCCTAAAAGAGAAATGGTTAGCGTTTTTACAAGTAAAACATACCTACAATTTTGTTAGCAATCGTACCTGCAAACATGAATTGCTACAAGACTTATAATAATATTATTACGTTTGCTTTGTATAATTCAGCATATTTTGAGGGCACAGAATACGTTTCAGAGCTCCCATTATATGGCAGTCAAAACTTTTCTAACCCCAGACATTCGCGTCCAAGGAGACATTGCGCTGAGAACCGTCTGGTGAAATAAATTCACGTAATTACATCCTATCTAATGAAACATTCATTTTAACAACTTCTTCAACTCCGTTGTTGGAATTCACTTCTTTGTATTGTTATCTCGGCTTTTTAAATGACTTCTTAAAGCAGAATATGCCGAGAATATTCAGCGTCTAGTATTTTTAAGGTCTATAACAAAAGCCATCCAAAGTGATCACTTTGGATGGCTGGCTTTTTTTTTGTGTGGATGTATTAATGAATGAATGAGATAATATTTTAAAAAATTATTGCAACGACTGACTAATTTCTGACGCTTCTATTTAATTTTAGGTAACATGGATTCGAAGAAAAGACTATTCCCTTCTATCAGTGGGATTAGTTACGTACAGTGCCGACAGCAGGTTCTTTTCGGCACACGGAAGACACGTGAAGGTAAAATAATATTATTGTTATTAAAACTTCGTGGAAGCAGATTGCACTTATTGAAGACAAAAATATCATACTTACTAATTTCATTTACTTTTCAAAGTTGAATGAATAGATTTAGGTATTGTATAAATAGCCATTCAGGCAGGTGATTAAAGTTTGATAAAAAAAATTCCTCGAGAATCGTCTTCTACGCGCAAAATTGTACGCTGATCATAAATAAATATAGCGAAATAAATTTGCCTTATTTATTTATGATAATACCAAGATGAAAAAAGAAATTAAATTTTTTAATATGCTTCTCAGGGAATTGTAATTTATAAACTGATTTTTCTCGAGAGGTATACAATCGACCTTAGTGCGCAAAATAGAATGCCGAGACTTATTTCACCAAAATTCTCCAAATATACATTTGTTTATGTAGGTACACCATGTACTCGTAGAAAGAAGATTATGACTTTAGTGCGCAAAATAGAATGCCGAGACTTATTTCACCAAAATTCTCCAAATATACATTTGTTTAAGAACTATAGTAGGTACACCATGTACTCGTAGAAAGAAGAGTATTTTTAGTGATATTGCAAGAAACTAATAACATTTAGAAAAACGCGATTATCCATTGAGGCAAACTTGAAATATTCCACTAAAATAATAAAATACATTTTATCTACTGATTATTCAGTCGAACAAACTGAGAACGTTGTACATAGCTTCATAAAACTTGCGAAGTTTTGTATAATTTATTAATAGAATCGACGAAGTGGAATTAAAATTGATTTTATTGCTATTCAGATATTCATCGAACATGATTCAATAGAACCTCATCTTTGGTAAAGTTAATTTTATTTATAAAAATGCTTTGCTTTCTTAATAAAACATCGTATTTTATTTTTTAGAATAATGCAAAAACAAATCGTACAATAGAGTGAATTTTTGTTTGTATTGTATAATTTGAGTTGTTTTGAATTACGTGAATGACATAGTCACTTTGTGACATAATTCTCAGGTATTTAATGAGAATAAAAAAAAACCTAGATAGTGTTTTTTCGCAACAAAGTATTAAATATTATTGGTTTATTGATCTCGAGGATCTTCCTCATATAATAATACTAGCTGACCCGGCAAACGTTGTTTTGCCAATCATTCCTTATTAAAAATAAAAGTCGCGATGGAAAAATAGGGGTTGATCGTAGAGGGTTGAAAATTCAGGGTTGTATGTATTTTCTAATGCTGTATCATAAAAAAATAGAAATTAAAAATTGTCTAAAAAATAAAAAATAAAATTTAGGGGTGGACTACCCCTAACATTTAGGGAGATGAAAAATAGATGTTGGCCGATTCTCATAGATACCGGATAAGCACAAAAAATTTCATCAAAATCGGTCAAGCCGTTTCGGAGGAGTATGGCAACGAAAACTGTGACACGAGAATTTTATATATTAGAAGACTTAGCTCTTCAAGAACAATACAACCTGACTATGGCTAAATGTCATACAAATCCAGCCCAATACAATTATTTTGATTACACCCCACTACTTATTTAACTTCTCACAAATTTGTCTCGTAATTTCTTTTAGGACTGGGCACTACACATACGTTTCGCGACTTCCGCTGACGCTGGGTACTATGAGTGTCAGGTTCCAACCCATCCGCCTACTAGCATATTCTTCAAGCTCGTGCTTGTTGGTGAGTATACCTACTATCTGAACACAAAAATGTACCACCACAAGCCTTTGTTTGTACCACTGTTGGGCACGGGTTTTCTCTGTTGCAGAAACCGTTGAGATTACCCAGGAATCTCTTCTCCTTGGCAAGCGTTGTGGTCTGGCCTTACTTAGTAGACCACTTTTTGAATATGACATTATTCGACAGGCCCGTTGGCGCAATCGGTGACCCTGTTACGCCTTTGTACCTGATCTGTTGCGCCAAGGGTCGTGGGTTCGAATCCCACTCAGGACAAATATTCGTGTGACGAACACTTGTATTTGTTCTGTGTCTGGGTGTCAATATTATCTATTTAAGTATGTATTTAAAAATATCTATGTATGTATATCAGTCTCTGACACCCATAACACAGGCTCGCGCCTACTTTGGGGTCAGATGGCCGTGTGTGAAAATGTCCAAGATATTAAAAAAAAAAAAATGATAGCCTGATTCATAAGGAATGAGATAAGGCTATCTAAGGCTCCTCTCATCTAGCTGGAACTTCATAATATTGAGCATAATAATCTATCATCTCGGCCCTCCTACGAGTATATAAACTTGATAAGTTATATCAAAGTCCAACATCACAGTATTTTAAAAGCTTTTATTTAACTTCACTCGTATGTATTCATGTACGAGTATGTCCTGGAATCTTGCAATCAATATTTCACCCACTTCCACTGAAGCTATTGAGCTGAAATTTGGCACACATATTAGGTTCCGATGACAATGAATGAAAATAAAAATAAAAATTATAAAAGCTTTTTAAAAAAAAAAATTTTTATTATATATCTGTCATGATTACAACAAAAGAAGCTTATGATTTAAACATGGCGATTCTTTGACCCTGACTGTGGAAGCGTGGGTCCCAGATTCAAATCCCAGACGGGGCTATAGCTATAACTATATGGCTATTTATGTCGCAGATAAATAATTTTACTCGAGTCATTCATTAAAAATTGTAATGTTTTCTGTGTTTTCCCGCCCGCAACGCTACACAAGCCTCCTGCCGAGAGATTTTAATCGTTCCTTTTTTGAACATACAACCGCTTCTCTTCATACAGCCGCCTACGCAGAAATAGTGGGGGAGTCCGAGAAGATAATCCACGAGGGTTCCATGCTGAAGTTGGTGTGCGTCGTGAAGAGATCTACTGAGCCGCCGTCGTATGTCTTCTGGTACTTCGAGAACCGGATGATCAACTATGACCTGAGTGAGTATCTACCTTACAATAAATAATATCATAACATCTGGCCTCCACCAATCCGTATTGGAGCAGCGTGGTGGAGTATACTCTAAACGGTAGATTTAATTTTGGTCAGAGATTGGTTTTAGCTTATAATTGATACCATGGGTACCATCTACAGAGGTGACAACCCAGTGGATATCGAACTCGCCTCTTACTCGAGCGGTCCAGGTTCAAACCCCAGCGGCACGCACCAATGACTTTTCTAAGTTATGTGCGATTTAAGAAATTAAATGTCACTTGCTATAATGGTGAAGGACACATCGAAAGGAAATCTGCATGCCTGAGACTTCATCATAATGTACTCGAAGGAATGTGAAGTCTGCCAATCCGCACTTGGCCAGCGTGGTTACTTAGGCACTTAGGCCTAATTCCTTCCATTCTGAGAGGAGACCCGTGCCCAATAGTGGGAAAGGGTTGTGGTGGTGGTGGTATCATTTACATATAAGGCAGAAATATTCTCTCTATCAATTACAATTACTATCGTTGATTGCAGGTATCTAACTCTAACTATCTAAGGTATCTGACTATCTATCTAATTATTTAGTGTCATAACTGATTGCCGTTGATAATGACGATCTATTCAGTGTAATTTATCTTATCAGAAGAGCCCGCCCACTTGGTTTGTAAAAGATTGCATCGTAAGACATAACTCGTGGTCCTGCAGTACTAACTACCGTTCAAAAGGAAATATTGTTCTTGAGAAAATTGCGGTGCTTTGAAATAAACCCGGTGCTGCGAGGGAATATGTGGAAATTTAAAATTTTGATCGCACCGCTCCACTCGCTTGCAGTAGCTAGTAGCTAGATGCACCGCGAAATTCGTTAAAATGTAAGAAATAGCCGTGTCTGTTTTTTTCTCTTATCTTTGGTGAGGCTGCTAATAATATCATCATTCATCATCACAACCCTTTCTTTGTCCCACTGTTGGGCACGGGTCTCCTCCCAGAATTGGAGGGATTAGGCCTGGACACAGACACTGGCCAAGTGCAGATTGGCAGACTTCATATGCCTTCGAGAACATTATGAAGAACTCTTAGGCATGCAGGTTTCCTCACGGATGTGTCCTTTACCGTTATAGCTAGTGACATTTAATTTCTTAAAACGCACATAACTTAGAAAAGTCATTGGTGCGTGCCGCTGGGGTTTGAACCCGGACCGCTCGAGTGAGTGGCAAGTTCGATAGCCACTGGGCTGTCACCGCTAATAATATACAACAAAATATTTTGTTCAGTTCCTCAGTAGGTTAGAGGACTTGTCCCTGTAGCTTGGAACCAGTATAGTGTTACGGTATCCCTGCTTGTCGTAAGAGGCGACTAAAAGGGGGCTTATGGGGTTGCTGGCGACAAGAGTGGAAGCTCGAACCATCCATCCAGTGACCCCGGGAAAGACGACGATGTGTGTGCTACACAATGTTGTAGGTGGGTGAAAGGCGGTATTTTAAGACGTCGTTAAAATATTTCAATTTTAAATTGTCTACATGTACCTACCTACCTACCTACATCTACCCTATCTAAACCGATTACATAGGTACGTACAGCCTATCACTACCATGAGTTGGTTTCCTGTTCAATGTTTGCATGTATGAAATTTATCATTACACGACGTCTTCGTGACCGGCATTGTGAATGATCCTGACTGCAGTACCGCGGGTCCCGGGTTCAAATCCCTGCGGGGACAGATATTTTGATGTTTAGTTATGATACTCATATATTTTATAGATAACTAGTGGACGCGCAGCTTCGCTCGCGTGGAATTAGACATTCCCTAACTTCAAAAACGGTAGTTTCATACTAACTTTGCACCCCCGTTTTACCCCCCTAGGGGGTGAATTTTCAAAAATCCTTTCTTAGTGCTCCCCTACGTTATAAAAGGAACCCCTGTGCAAAATTTCAAGTTTCTAACCCTTATAGTTTAGGCCCTGCGTTGATATGTCAGTCAGTCAGTCAGTCAGTCAGTCACCTTTTCCTTTTATATATATAGACTAGCGGACGCCCGCAGCTTCGCTTGCGTGAAATTATACATATTTAATAGATTCTTCTAAACGCGTTAACTTTAGCTCCATAAATTTGTAATGAATCCGTAAATGTGTTATCCCGGCCCGGTAGACAGTTTCGAATCCGATACTTTAAACTCTGAGTAGGATATCGCCATTTTTTTATACACAACATAGTAGTAGTAGTAGAAGTAGTAGTAGTAGGATTTTTTTATACACAACATGTACCTATATTTATTTATATCTCCTACTTTCATGAATAATATCGTAAAATATGTATTCAATGATTCTAACTCTCTCTAATATAAAAGAACGATTTTAAAATATAAAAAAAAAACTTTTTTAAATATAAAATACATCGTAATGTCACGATTACTTCTAATCATTGTTAAAAGTAAATTGATGAGGTAAGTTTTACCAGTCCCACCTGGAGCATCTAAAAAGAATATTCCTTCATTGCTTGCATTTGTGCTTGAAATAATTTCATTGTATTGTACAATTTGTATTGTATTGTATTGTTATGTACAAATCTGTTAAGAACAGGCACGTCGTAGTTAAGTTCATTAATATATACCAAATTCATCATCCAGTGCATCCGATCTAATGGGTTTTGGTAATCCATATCTTTCTATTGCATTCGCTCTGGCATCCATCCTTCTATTGAATTATATATATAGATTATTCGAATGAAATTCAGTATGAAGGTTTTTCATTGAAAGTTTCGAAAATCATCCCGAATGGGTGTCATAATTGTTCTTTCACGGATCCATTCCATTCCATTCCCTTTATTTGAGACACATCAGGGTAAATTTTTAAAGTAGAAGATCTGAAAATTTGCCTGCAGAAATATCCCCCCTCAAATGCACTGTCATATTTCTGCTTAATTTTAATATTATTGGCGATATCCTACTCAGAGTTTAAAGTATCGGATTCGAAACTGTCTACCGGGCCGGGATAACACATTTACGGATTCATTACAAATTTATGGAGCTAAAGTTAACGCGTTAAGAAGAATCTATTAAATATGTATAATTCCACGCAAGCGAAGCTGCGGGCGTCCGCTAGTTTTTAATAACTGAAGCGACCATTATAGGCGTCTGTCCGCGTGCGGGTTGACGGTACCCCCCTCCCTCATGCAGCACCGCGGCACATCCGTGCGCGCATACTTTATTAGGAACTAATAAATAAGAAATTATTAGGAACTAATTTCATTGAAATACATTGTTTCGAGGTAAACCTTATTACCTGTTTATACCTACTAACTTTTACCCCCTTAAGGGATGCTTTTCGAAACTTTCAATGAAAAACCTTCATAGGTACTGAATTTCATTCGAATAACTTCAAAAACGGCAAAGTTTCATACTAACTTTGCACCCCCTTTTACCCCTACTAACTTTGCACCCCCCTTTTACCCCCTTAAGGGATGATTTGAAAAACCTTCATATGTACTGAACTTCAAAAACGGCAAAGTTTCATACTAACTTTGCGCCCCCTTTTTACCCCTACTAACTTTGCTCCCCCCTTTTACCCCCTTAAGGGAAGATTTTCGAAACTTTCAATGAAAAACCTTCATAGGTACTGAATTTCATTCGATTAACTTCAAAAACGGCAAAGTTTCATACTAACTTTGCACCCCCTTTTTACCCCTACTAACTTTGAACCCCCCTTTTACCCCCTTAAGGGATGATTTTCGAAACTTTCAATGAAAAACCTTCATAAGTACTGAATTTCATTCGAATAACTTCAAAAACGGCAAAGTTTCATACTAACTTTGCACCCCCTTTTTACCCCCTTAGGGGGTGAATTTTCAAAAATCCTTTCTTAGTGCTCCCCTACGTTATAAAAGGAACCCCTGTGCAAAATTTCAAGTTTCTAGCCCTTATAGTTTAGGCCCTGCGTTGATATGTCAGTCAGTCAGTCAGTCAGTCAGTCAGTCAGTCAGTCAGTCAGTCAGTCAGTCACCTTATCCTTTTATATATATAGATATATATATATCCTTTTATATATATAGATATATATAAAAGGATAAGGTGACTGACTGACTGACTGACTATATATAAAAGGATAAGGTGACTGACTGACTGACTGACTGACTGACTGACTGACTGACTGACTGACATATCAACGCAGTTTAAAGTATCGGATTCGAAACTGTCTACCGGGCCGGGATAACACATTTACGGATTCATTACAAATTTATGGAGCTAAAGTTAACGCGTTAAGAAGAATCTATTAAATATGTATAATTCCACGCAAGCGAAGCTGCGGGCGTCCGCTAGTTTTTAATAACTGAAGCGACCATTATAGGCGTCTGTCCGCGTGCGGGTTGACGGTACCCCCCTCCCTCATGCAGCACCACGGCACATCCGTGCGCGCATACTTTATTAGGAACTAATAAATAAGAAATTATTAGGAACTAATTTCATTGAAATACATTGTTTCGAGGTAAACCTTATTACCTGTTTATACCTACTAACTTTTACCCCCTTAAGGGATGCTTTTCGAAACTTTCAATGAAAAACCTTCATAGGTACTGAATTTCATTCGAATAACTTCAAAAACGGCAAAGTTTCATACTAACTTTGCACCCCCTTTTACCCCTACTAACTTTGCACCCCCCTTTTACCCCCTTAAGGGATGATTTGAAAAACCTTCATATGTACTGAACTTCAAAAACGGCAAAGTTTCATACTAACTTTGCGCCCCCTTTTTACCCCTACTAACTTTGCTCCCCCCTTTTACCCCCTTAAGGGAAGATTTTCGAAACTTTCAATGAAAAACCTTCATAGGTACTGAATTTCATTCGATTAACTTCAAAAACGGCAAAGTTTCATACTAACTTTGCACCCCCTTTTTACCCCTACTAACTTTGAACCCCCCTTTTACCCCCTTAAGGGATGATTTTCGAAACTTTCAATGAAAAACCTTCATAAGTACTGAATTTCATTCGAATAACTTCAAAAACGGCAAAGTTTCATACTAACTTTGCACCCCCTTTTTACCCCCTTAGGGGGTGAATTTTCAGAAATCCTTTCTTAGTGCTCCCCTACGTTATAAAAGGAACCCCTGTGCAAAATTTCAAGTTTCTAGCCCTTATAGTTTAGGCCCTGCGTTGATATGTCAGTCAGTCAGTCAGTCAGTCAGTCAGTCAGTCAGTCAGTCAGTCACCTTATCCTTTTATATATATAGATATATATATCCTTTTATATATATAGATATATATAAAAGGATAAGGTGACTGACTGACTGACTGACTGACTGACATATCAACGCAGTTTAAAGTATCGGATTCGAAACTGTCTACCGGGCCGGGATAACACATTTACGGATTCATTACAAATTTATGGAGCTAAAGTTAACGCGTTAAGAAGAATCTATTAAATATGTATAATTCCACGCAAGCGAAGCTGCGGGCGTCCGCTAGTTTTTAATAACTGAAGCGACCATTATAGGCGTCTGTCCGCGTGCGGGTTGACGGTACCCCCCTCCCTCATGCAGCACCGCGGCACATCCGTGCGCGCATACTTTATTAGGAACTAATAAATAAGAAATTATTAGGAACTAATTTCATTGAAATACATTGTTTCGAGGTAAACCTTATTACCTGTTTATACCTACTAACTTTTACCCCCTTAAGGGATGCTTTTCGAAACTTTCAATGAAAAACCTTCATAGGTACTGAATTTCATTCGAATAACTTCAAAAACGGCAAAGTTTCATACTAACTTTGCACCCCCTTTTACCCCTACTAACTTTGCACCCCCCTTTTACCCCCTTAAGGGATGATTTGAAAAACCTTCATATGTACTGAACTTCAAAAACGGCAAAGTTTCATACTAACTTTGCGCCCCCTTTTTACCCCTACTAACTTTGCTCCCCCCTTTTACCCCCTTAAGGGAAGATTTTCGAAACTTTCAATGAAAAACCTTCATAGGTACTGAATTTCATTCGATTAACTTCAAAAACGGCAAAGTTTCATACTAACTTTGCACCCCCTTTTTACCCCTACTAACTTTGAACCCCCCTTTTACCCCCTTAAGGGATGATTTTCGAAACTTTCAATGAAAAACCTTCATAAGTACTGAATTTCATTCGAATAACTTCAAAAACGGCAAAGTTTCATACTAACTTTGCACCCCCTTTTTACCCCCTTAGGGGGTGAATTTTCAAAAATCCTTTCTTAGTGCTCCCCTACGTTATAAAAGGAACCCCTGTGCAAAATTTCAAGTTTCTAGCCCTTATAGTTTAGGCCCTGCGTTGATATGTCAGTCAGTCAGTCAGTCAGTCAGTCAGTCAGTCAGTCACCTTATCCTTTTATATATATAGATAACGGATGTTAAATTAAAGTGTTTCCCAGCAAATAAGTCTAGGCTAACTGCGATGTGTGTAAGCGGTTATTCCAGCTCTTGGAGATGGGTCCATGGGAAACACACCTGATGCCACGATAAAGTCAGTGATTTACTTAACTTCCAGCTCAAATTCCAACTCAAAAATCCTTTAAGCGGATAGCGGGTGATTTTGAAAATTGACATTTGAAAAGTAGGTACCTTTTACCAAAAATATTTGCTGTATCGCTGAGGTTGAGCTTCTCTGATCCCCCTTAGCAGCGATAAAGCGAATTGCAGCTCAAAATTATTTTACCTACGTAATATTAAGGAAATCGTCCTCTCGTAGTCATGTTTCCCCTGTTTTCTCCTCGAAATCTGGACCGATTTCAATATTTCTTTCGAATTTATATGGAATAAGACTTGAGCTTGTAAAATTCTTCCTTTTTTGTCATAACATGTTCGTTGTTCGGAATGTCTGAAAATATTAATGAAAAGTTTCGAATTTGGTGATTTTAAAGTCTTTTTTCTCATCTATTTATCCAATACTGGAAAAATATCAAAATGTACGGTCATGATAGAGGTAACATCGTATTGTAATTTAATTTTGCTATTCGTAGTTGAAGTTCACCGCCGCGAGCGCGTTCACTCCTGAAGATGATCCGTAATAGATCGAAACTAGTCGGCCTATTTCCGACTTAAATATCACGTGAGTAAGCCGGGAACTTCAACTATGAATATAGGCACTCACGAATCGTTTAGTAATAAAATAATTTTGCTATTACTTCATTATCCTACGAGGAAACTACGTCTACATGGAAAATGCAGGCCGATATCCTCATATGATTGACCATGAACGCTGCGAGCAACCATCCAATCGGAATATTCACAGACCAACTTCACGTCATCGCCTCGTCATCTCAACCAATCCACACTCTTCAATTGTAATATTATTCAAAATTGAATGCTGAATACTAAATGTGACTGCATCCGACCATAACTCCCGACGCATGGTTGCTCAATGCTCAGTTATAGAGTTCAGTTGATCGAGCAATTTTGATCTCTATTCCGTGAGATTAGGTTCCATCGTCGCGTGGCAATCGAATACAAAGTTCCGATAGTGATTTTTGCATTATGGAACCGAACAATGGATGCAAACAGCGCCGATTGTGGCAACGGTGATATTCACATTTAAATGTAGCGTCAGCAAGTTTCTTGTATTCATGATCGGTAATAATGTTTAATCTGTGCTCTATGAGGTTTTTATGATCGTTGCTACTGACGACGTAGTGTAGTTGAACTGCAAGTACAATACCTATCTCTCTGGTGCTATGAATTCATTCCTGCAATTGTGCAACATTGAATTTAAAGAAGAAAATAAATACGTTAAACCTGAGGAAACCCTTCCCCCCGTTTTAAGTTATAGCCAACATTACTATTTTGAACTGAAGTTTAGTAGATACAGGTTTAACCTTTGGTATATTTTTTGTCTCAGGTCAGAGAGTCTGTTGTGCTCCTCAATTCCCAGAGTGCCCGAATCTGCTTACGTATTTACGCATGTCACAGGTTTACAGCCTCTGTTTCTTACATCTGCACAAAAATTCCGATGTACGAAATTCAGGAGAAACAACAGCTATAAACATTTGGCAGAAAACTTGAAACTGAATGTAAATCAACATTATTTTTCGATTCAGATCAGCTTTACATACATAGAAAACCACATAATTTTTAAACACATAGATAGAAAACATTTTTGCTTATTTGCAAATATAATTCCTCGCCAACCAAATACGAGCAAGACTTGAATTTGCTTAGGATATTAAACAGCTTCGCATCATATATTTTTTCAGACAAAAATCAAAGCGTACTCAGAGATAGCAAACATTCTTGTTTATAAATTATTAAAGTATTTAATTTGGGTAGCGCGCACTCAACGAAAGGGTGCCGAGGCTGAGCTTAAAGTGTATTTTCTAGTCTAAAAAGCACTGACGTGAGTGTTACCTATATGGGTCACGGCGTAAACACTTTATAAGTTGTGTACTCTGCGTCTTTATTTTTATAGAAATAGCCAGACGGCGCACGGGAAGTCACTTTATGGCTGGTCATAATAATAAAGAGAATTTATGTATACGATATGTGTATTTTTAACGAAAATAAGTCTGGTTGTGGGGACATAAAATAACTGTTTGGGGTTAACTTTATACCGATTCTACAACCTTTTTGTTTTTTTTGTACGATCTAGCAGCTTAACCCATCTGCCGACACTAGTTACACTTGTGACAAGGGACTATGTACCTAGTACCTACCTCTATAACTACCTTGGACTGGGCTAGAAAGTACAATTTACTGTTCATCCTGTGGTTGCGCTTTATTATTTATACTGTACTAGTGGACGCCCGCAGCTTCGCTCGCGCTCAACATTCACTAACATCAAAAACTGAAAAAGTTCATACTAACTTTGCACCCCATTTTTACCCCCTTAGGGGGTGAATTTTCAAAAATCCTTTCTTAGTGCTCCCCTACGTTATATACGGAACCCCTGTGCAAAATTTCAAGTTTCTAGCCCTTATAGTTTAGGCCCTGCGTTGATATGTCAGTCAGTCAGTCAGTCAGTCAGTCAGTCAGTCAGTCACCTTCTCCGTTTATATATATAGATATGCTCTCTATGTAGTACATTAAACCTGACCAAATTTTTACCTTCGGTTTAGTTGGTTACAATGGTTTCTTAATGAATCAGGTTCTTTTATCAATGGGCAGACCTCTTATACATACAGATTCTTAAATCAGTGAAATCTGACATTTTAGAACACTGAATATTGTGAAGGTAATTACAATTATTTTTGTACCTCTGTTTTACTTGATAAATCAATGTTAAATCCTAAAAAAGTTACGCAAGATGTAAGGAATATCAATTAGTCCTCCAATCCAATCCAATCCAATTGAGGTATATAAATGTAGCCTAACCCCTGTTCTACGCCCAGCAGTGGGACTAAGAAAGGGTTGTGGTGGTGGTAAACTTTCCGTAGTTCACCAACGTTCATTATTATTTTAATCCTAGACCACTATAACAACCATTTCCAAGCCGCAAATTCTATCGGTTCCATTGTACAAAACCAATTATAAATGAAATTATAGACAGGCAATTCCTTTAGACTGTTTGCGGCGGACTGTTACAAAACAATTGAACAATAGGTTCCTATTACCGGATTATTGGGGGCGTCTGTAACTTATAGACCGACCTATGCTGCACTGGGGTGTTAATAATATGATACTTATTTGTTTACAAGAATAATATTTTAACTTGAATCTTAGGAATTAAATACTCGTTTTTTTTATATGATACTAGCTTCGCCCGCGTGGAATTAGACATAACAATAGTTTCGTTTACACCTAGTAATACTATGTAGCCTAACAAAAGCATCAAGTACCTATTTAATTGCTAAGATTCAAGTTAAAATATTATTCTGGTCTATACTAATATTATAAAGAGGAAATCTTTTTTTGTAAAGTTTTCACACAAAAACTACCGTACCGATTTCAAAAATTCTTTCACCATTACAAAGCTGCATCTTTACTAAGTGACATAGGCTATATAGGTAATATTACTAAGTGTAAACGAAACTATTCTTGTCTAATTTCACGCGAGCGAATCATCCACTATTCATCATAAATCTAAAAGCTAACCGAGCTCAACAATTTACGTGTAAAAGTGTGATACTAAAGTTTTACTTTGTCCCCAGATGGCGTAAGCGTGCACAACGGCAGACAGACGAGCGAGCTGGTGATCGGCAAGGCGGAGCCACGACACGCCGGCAACTACACGTGCGTCCCGGCCAACGCCAGAGCCGCCTCTGTCACCGTGCACGTTGTGCAAAGTAAGACAACAACATAAGTCAATAACATCCAATATCACTACATAGTATAAAACAAAGTAGCTTTCTCTGTCCCTATGTATGCTTAAATCTTTAAAACTACGCAACGGATTTTGATGCGTTTTTTTTTAATAGATAGAGTGATTGAAGAGGAAAGTTTATATGTATTTATCATGCATAATATAGTAGTAGCAGCTTTGCACCCGTGCGGAGCCGGGGCGGGTCGCTAGTATTCCTATAAGACCAATCCAATATATACATCCATTATATTCCTATTATTCTTTCTACTCGATCTTTAATAGTTCCACCGCACCACGCTTGCAACTACGACATAGGTTTAGATTCATCATCCAACCCTTTCTTTGTCCCACTGTTGGGCACGGGTCTCCTCTCAGAATGGGAGAGATATGGCCTCAGTCCACCACGCTGGCCAATGTCCCCTATATTTCTGTTGACAACCAGCAGAGTACAGACATTATAATCGGCCGGTGAAACTCCAAACCAACATTTTATACAAGTAACTTACCCATGTGTTTAGCTATCATAATTTTCAAATTTTTTTTTTTTTATAATATCAGAATCTCTAGGATTAGTCAATTCTGATATTATAAAAAAAAAAAATTAGAAAATCAATTTTTGTTTGCACAGAAAACATTCGAACAAAAACGATTTAGTTCGAATGTTATAAACCCTATAAAAGTTGCTTAAATAGGCAAGTACAGGCTGCCTTCTGGCTAGGTAAATTGATGACATGGAAAACCTTGGAATTCAAAGAACACAGGATCGGGAGGAGTTGAGCTGGTTAATAAAGTCCTATTTCTGGCAGTGGACTACGAAATGCTGGTTGATGGATGAATAGATTTAATGCGCTGCAATAGATTTTTTTTATGGATACAAGTTAGCAAACGAGCTTACAGCACCACCCACCCGCTGCCGCCCATGAAAACTGTGACTGACTTTGAACAAGACTCAATTAAGGACTGGGATGTTTAATCCAATTAGTTAGGAAAGTTAATTAGAACATTAGTTGGTCAGTTCGTTAGTAGGTATGAGGATTGGGGATTGTTAGTGATAGTTAGTCCTATTAGTTGGTTAGTCCAGTTAGTACTTGTTAGTAGGAGTCTCGTTTTAAGTCAGTCACAGATGTGTTGCTACCCTTGTTCATATAAAACCTATTTGGTTTCCTATAGGCTATACCACGTACAGATCTCATTGTTATAAATCTAGGTTCAATAATTCATTGAATGTCTAAAAGGTTAAAGGATATTTAGCATGCACAGGCTCTATCGCCAAGTCCTTCCGTTGCACGAAAACCAGATAATTACTCCGTCTTGGCCTCCCACCGGAATACGGGCTTGAGCGCAATTGTTACGAGGCGGAAATACCCGCTTAGCTTACCAGATTGCTGGAACCCCTCATAATACTACAACCTAAACTTACTACACTATATACTAACTATGAATAGTACTTTGATTCAATACAATTTTTTTTAAAGTCAAAGAAATTCATTGATTAAGAATTTTACAAGAAAATAACTTTATAGAAACTAAAAATAATTAGAGAACATAAATGTTGGTACATAAACAATACAAAACTTAACCTTTAGCGGAATAAAAGTATGTACACCACTCAACATACAAAAGCTATAAAAAATAGTGAGTAAATAAATAATGCATACCAACTTAACACTAACTAGAATGTTTTTGACGAAATGCATTTGTTTGAATTAAACATACGAGTTCCCAGAGAAAATAAATTTAAATTTATTTCAATTTATGGTTCTTATTATAATTCCTATTTTAAAATAATATATTACAGCAAAACATTGGCACTCGGCACAAACGATCTCAGCCTGAGTCTGTCGCCAGACAAGTGGCACTAGTGGTGGTAATTAACATGCCCCCTGCCCTGAAACGTGAACTAACGCAGACTACCTACAATAGCTAGCACATACCGTATCTACCTTTATTTAAAGTCTGTACTTACATAGTATTTTCTGTATGTCTGTATGCTGGCTTTGAAAGCTTTTGTCTATCAATCGATGCAAATAGATGCTCCGTTCAAAAATATCATTTGAAAAAGATAAGGTAATTTATAAATTGTTAAAATAATAGGATTCATTTTCAATTTATCGAAATTAAACTTGTAAACTAAGAAATTTTAATTTTGCTTCTCGATCAAATTTGTTTCTAGACAAAAACACAACCCGAATTCGCTTTAGTGAATCGCTAAAATCAATTTACTGGATTGGATGGTGCTTATTTTAGGCTATTTAAGCATTGATTCTGCTTATATCATGAAAACATTTATGGAATTAGATACAAGCATTTTCGATTTAAACTCTCAACAAACACCATCACGTTGTATATTTACTAGTTACCAACTAGTAAATATACAACGTTACTAATAACTAGTTACCAACTAGTTACAACTAGTTACAACTAGTTACAACTAGTTACAACTAGTTACCAACTACTAAATATACAAAGTGGCAACTAGTAAAATAACATGCATCGAATATCAGACGTGTTTCAGCGGTACGGTATATTCGATTTCAATGCGCATTTGCACCGGACACTCCGAGACGCGATTCTCATTCGAACATGTCATTAGTGAACGAGATTTGCTTACACTACGAGCTACGAGTATATGGAAGTCGAACGCTTTTGTACATAATGCATCAAATTCAGTGTTTTGGTAAATATGGATACCAACTCCATCATTAACTACGCGATCGTCCGCAAAGCAATGGTTTGTGTACCTACTTAAGTTTGTCTAAGCTTCAACCCAGAAGTCCCACTGATCTTTCCGTCAGACAAACCTGCGGGAGGTCTAGAGCATACTCAAATATGCTGTTCCAATTATTAGTGGCCAACCCAGTGTCGAATGTTCTGAAGACACCCGAAGGTCTTCGACTAACGATTGTTTTTACTATTGGAAACAACCGGGATCGACGGCTTAATGTGTCCTCCGAAGCACGATAGCGCCCATGATATTTTACTTTTAGGTCACCGACCACGCCGAATTTGTTTACCTAAGTAACACTTTTTTAAATTTTGACATTTTTATTTTGTTGTTTGACATTTTAATGTATATTTTTCATATCCCAATAAATGACTATTGACTACATATTGCAAATTAACTATTTACCGTGACTTCAGCATCAAAATAAAATCTGTGTCGATGGTTAAATATCCAGCAAAAGCACAAAAAATCATTAGTTTTTTAATTGTGCGTTACGGTAACGCTAATATCATATGATTCCAAAATACTGTCCAAAATATTTAACAGCTACTATACATTACTCAGTTATATGAATGACGCAATCCAAATCATACCGATATAAATACTTGAATATCGAACTTTATTGCATAATAAATAACCCGATTCAGAAATAAACCTTTCCTAACTAGCCGAAATACATAAAATATTTTAGATGAAGTCATAAGTTCGGACGATTTATAGTACTGAAGCAGACGTTAGCAAAAAGAAGCCATATATCGCGCGCCGACAGAGACAGATATTGCAGCTGCTTCGCTAATATTAGAGTAAAGAGTTGCCGTATTTTAGTTAGATTTATATCAATTTTGATAAAAAGGTACTTTTCTTTTTCTACATAGTCACGCCTTTAAACCCCTTTAACGAGAGGCATAAGTATACGCCGGGAAACGCATAGCTCCTAAACAGATGAATGACAGCTAAGCTAAATATGGATCACCACTTATTGCGTGGGACCTAAACATAACTGGTGAAAAGTGGGTGTACAACAACTCACCTTGTCTGCCTCATCGGAGAAATACAGGCCCAATTTTATTTTATATTTCTGAGTGGCCGAGTTTTCCAGAACAGACCAGAACATTTTCTACATTCAGTCTGACATGAATGTAGAAGACAACAGTGGTCCACCAAAGAATCATGGCAAAATTTGTGAGACTTAAAAGTATTTTCGTAATAATTTATTGGTCTTTTATTACTGAACGATTCGTGAGTGCCTATATTCATACTTGAAGTTTCGGTACTGAGCCTGAGGTCGGTCGCAGCCCCAACCTTTTTAGAAGTTTCATTGTCTCATCATCATTTCATTGTCTCATCAGCATGACATTCGTAACTATAGACCGATTTCCAAAATAAACATCGTGGCCAAACTGTTCGAGAAAATTATCTACGACACTATGTATCCAACTTTGAGACCGCTGATTATTGCTGAACAACATGGATTTGTAAATAAGAAGTCTACTGAAAGTAATGTGAGCGAATTCGTACATCATGTTGTTTCGGCAATGAACAGTGGTTTTCAACTTGACGCCATATATACGGACTATTCGAAAGCATTCGATAAAGTAAGTCACCCGGTCTTGTTGCGCAAACTCGAAGCCATAGGCATCCATGGAGATTTACTACGATGGTTAATCTCTTACCTCCGTGAACGAAGCCAGGCTGTTACCATAAAAGGTTTCTGCTCCTCATTTCTTCCGATCACCTCAGGCCTGCCACAAGGATCCCATTTGGCTCCACTTTTATTTAATATATTTATTAATGATGTTGTAAGCATATTTAAAAAAGCCAGTATTTTGTTATACGCAGATGACATGAAGATTTTCATGAAAATAAGTACTTTATCAGATTGTATAGATTTACAAAGTGATCTTAACAACTTTATAACCTATTGTGGAAACAATAAATTACAACTAAATATTAATAAATGTAACTTAATTACCTTTTCTAGAAGCCCAAATCACATTAAATTTGACTATAGATTTTACAATAATTCTATTACTCGTGTCACGGAGGTAAAAGACCTAGGGATAATTTTAGACAGTAAAATTACTTTTAACCCGCATCTTAATTACATTACTTCGAAGGCCTATCGCATGCTTGGTTTTATTCTAAGAACAAGCAAAGATTTTCAGAACAGTTCAACCCTAGCAGTTCTTTTTAATGCATTTGTTAGATCTTTATTAGAGTATGGATCTGTCGTTTGGAACCCGCAATACAAGATACAAGAAGCTAAACTTGAAAAAATATTCAAACTTTATACTAGAAATCAGAAATATAGATATAAATCAGTACCTACTACTACAACCCTTTCAAAGAGACGAGCTGAGAGAGACCAAATTTTCTTATATAAGATTCTGAATGGATATGTGGATTCTCCTTTTCTCCTTCAACTTCTCAATTTTAGATGCCCCCCCATCAACACTAGAATTAACTCTCGCCGTAGACTGATGTACTATACTCCTCCAATTAAGAAAAAATACGTTGAAAACGCATTCATATTTCGCACATGCAACTTCTACAATACTCATCTGCAGAGCGTCGATCCTTTTAATTGCTCGATACAGGTGTATAAGAGGAGTATACGACAATCAATAACACATATCGAATAAGTAGTTTTAATTGTAAAATTTATACTAAGTAGTTTAATTTTTCTAATTTTTGTTTTGTATTTTTTGTATTCTAAATTCTAAATTTTGTTTTTGTATTTTTTTAATTCTTACTCCAAACTTAGTCTGTTTTATTTAATAGTGGAAACTTCGCTGATTTCTGCATCACTACTTTGTTCTATATTTAACATTTTTAATATATTGTATGTTTCCCAAATATTAATAAAATAAAATAAAAAAAAAATCATCACAACCCCCTTTTTTGTACCACTGTTGAGCACGGGTCTCCTCTCAGGATTCACTGTCTAATTGGATAAATATATATATTTGTTCTCAGGTGAAACACCAGCAGCGATGCAGCACGGTAACAACTCGTCGGCCGCCCCACGCCTGTACCTAACCACTGTCTTAGTACTTATATCTCTTAGTATGTTGATCAAACACAATTTAGAGTTTGGATAACGCCCGTAGCGAGTTGCTATCTTCTCGGTAAGATATTCACTCTTTCAAATGTTAAGAATAGCGGGTTTGCAGCTTTGGAAATTTTAATGTTAATATGAAAACTGGATACTTTTAAGACAATGTTAAGAATATTTGAGTCTACAATCTGTAGACGTCTTACTGTTGAGAACTAGTCTGTATCACAGCTAAGGGAAGTTTAGACCATACTTCACTGCGCTGCTCCAACGTGGATTGGTGGACTAATATAATGTTCTGGATCAATGTCGAATTTTCTCAAGCTAGAAGGTTCTAGACTAGATTACTTTTTAAATGAAACTAAACAGACTGACGGCTTAACATGTCCTCCGACGCACGGAAGCGCCCATGAAAAATTGCCACTTATGGCTACCTATCAACATACAGACCGCGCCCAGCATTGCTTAACTTGGTCGATCGCGTAAGATTGCAGCGAGTCTTATAGCTATGAGCGCAATAAGATTGTTTACTAAGTTCTAACACAAGCAACATAACAAAAATATTTATGTTCCCTGTATTCTTGCATTATACAAAATTTAAATTAATGTACCTATAATAATGTTAATCCGTGGTTTTGCGCGCGAATGCTTGTATTTTTATACCAATAACGAGGCTTTTTTTATGCAGACCAAAAACCTTTATTGTACCTACTAACATTCGAGCTGTATTCAACATGATAACAGAAGCAGTATAACATAACATACAACATTCAGTCTCACATTCTGGTGAACCAGAGCGACTATTAACGGCTGACCTCCCCTTTGTATCATATTGCTACCGGTGAAAACAGATATTTGTGTTTAAAATTCATAAATTTCTAGACTTTGGTTGAAACCCATTAGCGTCACACTTCCCTTTGTTATGGATATAAGGAGTAAATGAGCATGCACTATCCGCTATCGCCCATGACAGTCTTAGTCTTGTAAGTATGTATGTACCTATTGTAAAATTTTATTTTTTTTCCTTTTGTGTATTTTATAATATAATTATTTTATTGCGTGGTTAAAATGTTTGTGAATATAAAAATTCAATATTCTTAAAGCTGCAAATCCGCAATCTATCAATGTTGATAATTTTATTGCAGTTGATAATAATGAAAGTATACCAATTGAGTACAATAATGATAATATTGTAAATAGTTTGTGAAATATATTATTGATTAAGTAATCCTATAATAAGAAGTGTAAAATTATCTATCATAACAATAATGAGTTAAGAATAAACATTAATTTTGAATTTAACGTGCCAAGCTCGTTTTGTTTTATTTTATTACCCTAAATAAATCATAATATTAACATTGTAACATTTTTTTTTTGGTGTAACAATAAAGTATTTTAAATACAAATATATAGAAATAAAAATAAATACACGTCAGGCGCGCCCCGACTGATACCTCAGCTGAACTTAGTCACGTTGGCGCAATCGGTAGTAGTGTCTGCTACGCTAACATTTGTGTTTTTATCTATTTAAATATGTGTTTAAAAATATCTATGTATGTACTCGTATATTTGTCTATGACACCCATATTACAGGCTAGTACCTAGTTTGGGGGGTTAGACCGCCGTATTTAAGAATCTCAGGATATTTATTATTTATTTATTTTTAGTGTGTATTGGCATATCAAAATACATAGTCCCCAAAATATTGTGTATTAATTTGGAGGCTCCAAAAATAAGTGAAGTCTACACGTAAATCTACACGTTCCAATTGTTACTTCTTGACGATTACATTTGTATATGGTCAGATTTTTTATTCTAAAAAGATTCTTCAACAATAATAAACACGGATCTTGGACTATTAAAATATTACTATAAAACGCACCTCTGCCTACTGACTATTGCAGAGCTAAAAGCCCCGTGTATAAGTACCTACAGGTTAATGTTGCAAAAGGTTTCTTTACCCTACGAAGTTACGCCACTGTGATTAAAGTTAAGGAAGCGACTTGTTATGTCACACGTTCTTGTAATTGAGCCACGGCACGATCTCCCCTTAATGTCCTTTACGAATTCGCGGCTTGAGTGAGGCGGTGAGAGAGCTAAGTATCTCAAAATCACAACCCTTTCTTTGTCCCACTGTTGGGCATTGGTCTCCTCTCAGAATGGTGATTAGGCCTTAGTCCACCACGCTAGCCAAGTGCGGATTGGCAGACTTCACATGCCTTCGAGCAAGTGACATAAGTATCTAGGTACGTTTAATTGTTAAGCGTGTCGTTTGCTATGCTAAACATTATCAATTTTGCTTTTTTTAATAAATGATTGTTGTGAGCTGCTAACCAATGGTTACCTATATTAACTTCCTCTCCTAACTGCACTAATATTCCCAGTTCCTTTAAGATTCTCGTTCAATGATTGGTTTTTGATTTATCGATGGTAGGTATTATTTAACAATATCTTGTCAAGTTTTGCCTAATCATTTTTTCAATCTACTGACTGACTGACTGACTGACTGACATATCAACGCAGGGCCTAAACTATAAGGGTTAGAAACTTGAAATTTTGCACAGGGGTTCCTTTTATAACGTAGGGGAGTACCTACTAAGAAAGTATTTTTGAAAATTCATCCCCTAAGGGGGTAAAACGGGGGTGCAAAGTTAGTATGAAACTTTGCCGGTTTTGAAGTTAGTGAATTCTAATACCACGCGAGCGAAGCTGCGGGCGTCCACTAGTACTAATTAATCGAACAGTCTTAACCACATATAAAAGCACATAACAATGTATGTATGAAATAAAGTTAGTTCACAATCTGGCTTTGGATAACGAAGTTGCGTAACTCCGAATTGTTTGAAGAAGCTACGTGTTGTCACGCTTTTGTAATTGGGCTGCGGTGCTCCAATATTTTGTAACTTCTACTCCCTACTGGATGTCAGATTTTTTCAGACAGACACAGATTTATAACACACGCTGGACGCTGGCAGCTTCGCTTGCTTGGAATTAGACGTAACAATAGTTTCGTTTACACCTCGTAATATTATATAGCCTATGTCACTCAGTGAAGATGCAGCTTTCTAATGTTGAAAGAATTTTTGAAATCGGACCAGTAGTTTTTGTGTGAAAACATTACAACGTTTCCTCTTTATAATATTATTATAGAAGTATAGATGAACCCACAAGTGATCATTGTAAGTAACAATATAAAATGTGATGTTTTCATTCCATTTTGTTGCTGCATTATTGTCAGTTTCATTGGTTTTAGAAAATAGGTAGGTAGGCGTGAATAGAAATACGATCGAATCTAGTCGGCCTACTTCCGACTTAAATACCTACACGTGAGTAAGTCGGTAATTTCAACTATGAATATAGTCTATAGATCTATATCATTCAGTCATAAAATAAGTACTCGTAGATAGAGATATAATACGATTCGCTACCTATAACAGTTAGGAGTAGGTACATTGACATACAATATTATGTGTACCCGGAAGTTAGATACGTCGCCCGAAGAACACGAAGACAAGAAACAAGAAGAAACGGAAGCATTTTTATAATTACAGATATTCATACTTAATCTACGAATATTATAGCATTTTCCTCTTAACACTCAAAGGATCCTATAAAAGTGTGGAGTACATAGATCTGCAATATTATGTGTACCAGGAAATTAGATAAACATCGCCTGAGGAACGTCGAGACACTGAAGCTTTTTTATAATTATACAAATATTCATGCCAATTCTATAAATATTATAGCATTTTCCTTTTAACACTCAAATGATCCTATAAAAGTGCGGAGGACCTACATCTGCAATATTATGTGTACCAGGAAATTAGATAAACATCGCCTGAGGAACGTCGAGACACTGAAGCATTTATATAATTACAAATCTTCATGCATATAGAAATACTAGTGGACGCCGGCAGCTTCGCTCGCGTGGAATTAGACATTCACTAACTTCAAAAACGGCAAAGTTTCATACTAACTTTGCACCCCCGTTTTACCCCCCTAGGGGGTGAATTTTCAAAAATCCTTTCTGAGTGCTCCCCTACGTTATAAAAGGAACCTCTGTGCAAAATTTCAAGTTTCTAACCCTTATAGTTTAGGCCCTGCGTTGATATGTCAGTCAGTCAGTCAGTCAGTCAGTCAGTCACCTTCTCCTTTTATATATATAGATTATAGCCGTTCCTCTTAACACTCAACGGCTAAGAACCTCGGCAGTCGATCAAAGGTTAAATATAAGAGTGCCTGCACACGATAAAGTTAATAAGTTAACACAACATGCCTTTGCATAACGAAGTTGGGTAACTCGCGAGTTCGTAGCGAAGTTTGAGGGCTGGTATGTCACGCTTGTAACCGAGCCGCGATGCTACAATCTTTCGCTAATGTCCTTCGTAAAGTTAGTTGATGAGCAGCGTTTAACTTCGTGGGCTTGCTTGACTAATTTTTTGTGGTGAAAATCTCTTCTTAAAACAATTCGCGCTGGAGGAATGGTAAAGTATACTCAGATAAATAAATTTTAAAAGAAAACTGGTTATGGTAGAAGATACATACTTTTTTTTTATTTCGCTGCGACCCATAAACGTCCCACTGCTGGGCACGCGTCTCCCTCACAGATACTGCTGCGGGAGGTCTAGAGCATACTCCACCACGCTGCTCCAATGCGGATTGGTGGAGGGGTTAGTTTTTTTATTTACTTCCACCAAACTGTAAGCCAGTATGTCGGCAGCCGGTATTGATTGCTTCATGTTAATTGTATTACTTTTTTATTGAATAAACATGATAAAACATTCTCAAACAAACATTGTGCATGAATTTCTTCCAGCAGCCCTGGGAATCGACACGTGCAAATATATAGCAGAAGTATAAACTATTTTCTTTTCTATTCTATACAATAAATACATATAAGATATCAATAATACAAATTAAATATCTTATAAAATCGGGCCATTGTATATCTGTTTAGAGATTTCAATAAAGTTGTTTAAATAAAATAAACAATTATGTCGAGAGAACATTACAGGGAAAAATAAGGGAACCGAATAGGAATTGTTTTAATAAACATATTTTGATTCAAAGAGATCGCCCGGGGCAGTACCACCGTCCGCCGCGGTGGTATGGTGTCCGGTTAGACTTCTTCAGAGGCGACCATAGTAGTCTTCAAGGGTAGCAACAACGAACTGACAAACTATATAATTAACTATCTCAGCGAACTGGATTAACATCCCAATTCCTATATGAGTGTTGTTCAATGTCAGTCACAGTTTTAATGGACGGCAGCGGTTGGGTTTTGCTGAAAGCTCGTGCATTGTCATAATCATAATCATTTATTGCATTATTACAGGTACATAAGTAAATAGTTGTTACAAATATTATTTGTCCTCTGTAATATACGTAAAAGGCGTGCAAAATTTCAAATTTAATTGTCATATTATTTATAAATCTTAGTTCAAATTCAGATACATAATATTATTATCAATACTTTACATGTCATACAATATGAGTTTAATGTCATAATCGAATATTTGCTTAAATTCTATGTGAAATTGTCAGCAAAACAATCTTTTAGGTCATAATAACATTTATGTATGTGTAAGTAGTAGCAATATTTTTAATTTCTTTTTGAAGCATGTCAAACTCAAATTCAAATAATTCGGTCGTGATTGAAAATGGTAGATGGTAGATGCTCGTTTGCTATCTTATATTCATGACTGATTAGAACACTACTATACTGGTATTTCAAAAACCATAGTGTAAGTATTTTTAATCAAGGAAAGTAGCAACTTATCAACAAAATCCTTGCAAAATGTACTATCGCATACGAGAGCACTTTTATATTGCAGTTTGAATCGTTTTATTTGGTAACAGGGAATTTCAAGTACGTACAGAGAAGAAATAATACAATCATGTGCTGCTTGTTCCGTCACACGCTATAAGCGATACGCGATAATAACAAAATCATCTTCATTGTGTTTTTCTGTATAGTACAGTGGTTAGCTGGTAGAGAATGCATTATGCATTAAGCTCGCCATTTGTCCCACTTAATTAGTTTTTAATGTGGTTCAATAAAGTTTAAATGAAATAAAATAAAATCCTATTTGATTACAAAAGTTTTAGCTGATTCATGTAAGAAAACGTCACCTCTAATAGGTTCTACTTATAAAATGTTTGAATTTATGTAAATTACATAGATTGTACTTATAAATTATTTGAATTTATGTAAATTCGGACACTTCTAAATAATTATAATAGGTAATTCTACGTTTCTGCGCTTCTTCTCTATACAAACTTTATTTATTTATGCCAAAATTCCTCCTTTCGCGCATTTTAGACTGATTTTAATCTGCTTTATGAAATAAAATGATTTTTTTTTATTACTTTACATTTTAACACTATAAGGTGAGATTGTACACGCTTAATAGCGTCCATAGCTCGCATTTATATAATGTGATCGACAGAGTTAAGCAAAGACGGACGCCGTCGGATTCTGTATGGGTGACCGCTAGTGGAAAAAATTCACGTTATGCCGTTTTAATAGATAACGTACCTTTCGTGCGCGAGTCCGACTCGCTCTTGGCCGGTTTTTACTTGGTTACTTAAGAATCATAAACATTGTATGAAATTAAACCAATGTGGTTTAATTTGATTCTTCATAATTATTTCATAATTTCTATCAATTTATTTTGTACTTCGCTTGAAATGAAACAGTTTCTTAATACTGGCGCTGTGCCAATGGATTTGCACTATCCTAATTTGTACCTACCGGCATTTTAACTATTGGACGCTGTAAAATTACAAATACCTATACCTTTTGTATATTTGGTAGCGAGTATTTATACTTTATTCAACAACGCTTTTACTTTACCTAGAAACCGTAGAATTTTTGTAGGGGTTTTAAATTTTAAGTGTACTGCCTTTCCATACAAGAACTTCGGTTTACACTTCGAACACATTACCTCAAGGTTACAAGAATAGGAGCATAAATTTTGTTTGCAATGCCCCATCTATTGTCGGCACTTTATTTTCGTTCCGCTCCCATCACCCGCAGCGGGACATCGATTGGCACTAATTGGTTCATGTCGAGGCTACGACTGGAATCAAATGTTCGTTAATGAACTTCTATCTTGCTGTGACAATGGATCGCTGTGGAATATCAGACAATGCGCATAATATTGTTTTCAGAGGAAATCTAGACATATGCCGTTAGAATTGTGTAGTACATAATATTATTGATACAACATTACTTTTTGGCATTTAAATGAGATACGACGTATGTACGACGTAGCGTCCATAGACCAATGGCTAGCATCTATTCAAAGTGATCTTAACACATAAGAAACGACGGGCGCGGTCGGTTTGTGGATGGATGAATAGTGGCTAAAAATTCTAGGAAGTTACCATGCTTCAGAGGGCACGTTAAGCCGTCGGTCCCGGTTGTTGCCAATGTTGAAAACAATCGCTAAGCCTTGTCGAAGACCTACAGGTGGCTTCAGAACATTCGACACTGGGTTGGCGCCTAACCCCTCGGTTAAGCTGCTTCGGCCTCGACCGACAGGGTCGAAACCATAGAATAAAGAGTCGCTCCATGTCGAAACTGATGCAGCTTAACCCCATGAATCTGAAGCCGCATTGCCCCGAGCGCTTTAGCTCGGAAAAAGGAGTAGGTACGTTGACGTGTGAAAAATTGAATAAAAACTTAACGTATCAACTGTTAACTTATTCATTGTCTGAGAAAAAGTCGGTAGCACTAAGCTAAAAATACACCTCCAACCAACATTTGATATGAATTTATATCGAAAACTTTTTGAAGTTATACTTCTTTAAAATTTTTACGATGCGCGCGCACACCGTAATGAAAAACCAACAGGATGAAGTTAGCTGACTATAACTATAGCTAACTTCATCCTGTCAAATTGTCAAAAAATGGTTTGACAGTGTACACTTTCAATTGTCAAAGTCTGCGGGCTCATTCCGGTGATTTTTTGTGATATTTAAATAAAATTTAACTAGATAATGCGTTATAATAAAACTTTCAATGTATTAAGTACCTTTTAGGTATCGCCTAGTTTCCACCTCGAAAATTATTTATTTTCAGTTGTTCTTCTTGTGACAACTTCAATGTCATGGTGACTGAAATAAGACATCGACAGTGCAGGTTGTTCTTGCAAAGGTTATACAAAGAAGTATAACTTCTAACGCGTGTACATAAGTAGGTACATATAATTTTTTATGGATGTTATGCAAACGATCTTGCAGCATTTCCGCAAGAAGTTAATCATTTCTAATTAGCTCTGTAATTCCGCAGCAAAAGTCTAGATCAAACATATCCCTCCTACGGTAAATGCGTCTGGAACAAATCAGCTCCGTACGAGATCAGACGGCTGGAGCGGACGTTAACACTAAATGGATCACGTCCAATCTATTATAGAAAACTGTTGAGGATGTTTTACGATTTTCAAAAGATTTTTAAGAAATTTCCTCAGAACGGATGATGTATAGTATTTATTTTTAAATGTATTAGTTGTAGTTACATGGGTATTAGTGAAAGTTTAAGTTAGAAGGGGCTTCCTACTTATAAATCGGTACGCATATAATATGTTCAACCATTAGTTTTATAAGGGCTAATGCTGATAGAAATACTGAATTGCATCGGTTCACCTTGGTTTGAAGGCGTCTTCTCCCGAGTCGTGGATCGACTCCCACTGAGGACACATTCGTGTGACGAACACTTGTATTTGCTACAATAGTATATTTGTAGCAATGTTAGTAGGTTTTAATTTACGCATATGTGTTGTGGGTAGAACTCTGTAATACACTTTATTAATAAGAGGTATGCTGCAGTCATATTTACCGTAACAAATATCATGAAGAAGCAAGGCCATGAGCTGAAGGCGTCTTGTTTTAAGCGTCTGAATATTATAATTTTTAAGAAGACAGTCATATGAACGATAAACTTTAGATAACTTGTAGTTTACACGTCTTATGTATTTCTTTTGTACCTACTGATTCAAGTGATTCTATATGCATTTGATAATATGGATTCCATACAGCATATTCTAATTGAGATCGTATTGGTTGGGTAAACTCCAAACAAGTAGGTACGCCATACAAAACCATACATTTTAACCATGAATTTTGCTTATAACTTCTAATAAGTATATATGCAGATCCCCAAACGCCGCCAGTTGAATATTCTTTATTTTGCAACTTAACATTATTTTAGTAGTAAGAACTCTTACATTAAATTTATATGGGCTAAAATGAAGCTTTTGTCAGTTAAGTCTTTCGGGGCAAAATAAACCGCGTAACGCTCTAGAAGTCTACTGTTGGGTCTTAAAAACCCTGTAACTCAAAAGTTGGAGATTTTAAAAAATTGTAGCTGCAGAGAAGGTGTTAATGTATGTTATAAAGCAAAGCTATGTTGACTCTGTATTTCTCGTTTCTCTGTGCCTTCGTTTGAGCAGGATTACGAGTATATTCACAGACTTTTTGGCATTATTCAAATTTCGCTGCGAGATTGCGCAGGTTTTTTCGTTCATTAGATATGAGTTTTACAATGTAATATTACTTATTTAACACATTGTTTTAAATTTGGGAATTTTATATAGCGTTGATTCAAGTACTTTATACCCCAGATCACATTTCATCGTTGCAGTCGGCTCAGCAACCTGGCCCCAAACTAGTAAAAGTGAAAAACCTAGGTGGATAGATTGAATGGTCCGTTAGTAACAAACCGTCTGTACTATGGGTGTCAGAGTCTGATGTACATACCTAGATATTTTTAAATAAGTAGGTACATACATAAATATAATATCGACATCAAGATTATTGAACTATTGTTATATCTAATTCCACGAAAGTTCATAAAATTTAATAATTTCCACTGGTTATTAATAAATTAAAAGATTCTATTATATTTACACAATGTTTAATCATTCTGACGAGCCCGTTGGTGCAATTAGTATCTGTTGCGCCAGTGGTCGAGGTTCAAATCTCACTCAGGAAAAACATTCGTTTGAGGTAACACTTGTGTTTGTTCTGGGTCTGGATCAATTTAAGTATATAATTTAAAAATATCGATGTATGTATATCAGTCACTGACACACACATTACAGGCTCGCGCCTAATTTGGGCTCAGAGGGCTGTGATGTCCAAAAAAACGGGCGAAAGGATCTAAGTAGATAGCCGAAACAATACCTTTAGTTTTTTTAAAATGTGCACATTATAAAAGTCATAGTATTTAAAATACGTACTAGTAATTTAAAAACGGAACCAACGTGTATAGAACAGTGTTGAACGAAACGCTGCGAAAAGAGTTACGAACTTAATAAATTTCCCTTTTCCTCCCTCAGTATTCGTCAAAAAAAAACATTTATCCTAATCCTGAACCGAATTGGAATCTCGCTGATGGCTCGTCAGTTCCATTCAGACGAAAGAGGTTCTTGGCACAATTAAATACGCTTCAGAACTTGGCAAAGGCACTCGTCACGGAGTGGCCCGGAAAACGGAAGCGGAAAGATACAAAGAAATTTCAATAGTAATTTACTTTGCAAAGGATTGTTAGCTGGAGTTGATTGCAAATATAGTTGTAATTTAGGCGTAATATTGCAGGTATTTAATAGAGGATTTGGTTGAATTATGACTTCGATTAGATAGAAACGACTGTCCAAATCGTTTGGCCCTGTAGCTAGTGACCAGAATAATGCAACGTAGTCGTGGCGACGACAAGAGTCAAAGCTGAAACCGTCCACCAAGTAACAACGGAAAAGACGTATCTGTGGGTGGGTGTACATGACACATCAGGTCACAGGCCTTAGGTTCAATGGCTGTCTCTTATAAGATGGATGAGAAACGTTATTGCACTAGCATTTTTGCATTTTTTTTTATGGATACAAGATAGCAAACGAGCTTGCAGCACCACCCATCCGCTGCCGCCCATGACAACTGTGACTGACTTTGAACAAGACTCAATTAGGGACTGGGATCGGACGTAGGTATATTCACACGCCGACGTAGAAAACCGAGATGGTTTTCGTGCATGATATTCTCACATACCTAACTCAGCGTAGCTGATACGGTGTGTCATATATTTTCAAAATATTTCCCACTCATTGAACAAAAATAGAAAATGTAGTGTCTATAGCCCAATGGCTCGCGTCGATTCAATGTGATCGAAAGAGTCAGGCAACGACGGGCGTGGTCAGTTTGTGGATGGGTGACCGCTAGTGGCTAGTTCATGGACGCTACCGTGCTTCAGAGGGCACGTAAAGCCGTCGGTCCCGGTTGTTTTCAATGCTGAAAATAGTCGTTAAGCCTTGTCGAAGACCTTCGGGTGGCTTGAGAACATTCGACACTGGGTTGGCCATTAACCTCTCCACCAATCCGCATTGGAGTAGCGTGGTGGATTATGTTCTAGACCTCTCGCAGCAGTATTCGTAGGGGAGACCCGTGCCCAGCAGTGGGACGCCTATGGGTCGCAGCGAACAAAAATATATATAATGCAGGCATGGAATCAATATGTATCCATTTAAATCCACGAATGCAGGGCAACAAAATAATGATGGGCAACTAGCAATAAAACCGACAAGCGAGTTGACGAAACGACGATTAAGACATAAACTCCGCATCGATTAACTGTCGAAATAAAATCCGTTGAGTTCCGTTGAAACTCCTACTTCCACGCCTGACCAACTGTTATTGTGGGCGCGAATGATTTATTTTATTAGTTCGCAAACTAATTTATAGCTAAGCCGGCGATACAATTTTACGAGCCCCGGAGTGCAATGATCGAAATTTTTATGTTTTAGCGCAGCTGACTGAATACTCTTCTGCTTCTAAATGATTTGAGGATGCATAGAGGTTTACAATTTATATATATATATAGATGGATAAGAGGTTTCATACGGATAGGCTATTCACAGAAATATCACTGTATCATTTGTTAAAGCGACGTTATAAGTTAAACCTGTTTTCAAAGCTAAAGTAAGGGCTCATTTTTTAACTAGCTACAACAAATAACCCCGATTAATAGTTTATCAGTTTGCTGTAATTGATTAATACTATTTATGTATCTCATTTAAAAAAAACCTAAACTTAATATTTAAAATAATTGTTCCAGGACACAATTAAGTCAACTTCGATTTAAAATAATTATAAATGTAATATTTATATTAAATTTATTAATTTTTATAAAATTACTTAGTAGAAATTTTATATTTTTACTTATAATTAAATTAATTATAATTTAATAAAATAATAAACTAAAATAAATATTGTTTTACTCCATTACATATTTACAATCAAGTAGTACCTACACAATTTTTAAAATATAGTTACCATCTTAGCTTCTCTCTAAGCACAAAGGTTGGAAGAAAATGCTCTTAGTGTTTCGTACCATATTTAGGTATAATAAAGCATTTATAAATAAATAAGTTTGTCATAATAAGTTCCTTCTATAGTCCACCTTGTCAGATATATCAGGATGCAAGGAATTTTTAGCGATTGTAAAGGAGATTAAGTTTAATGTGAAAAGTCTTTTATTTCTTTTGTCTTTATTTGCCGCTTGCGTGCAAACCATGAAACCTCATGAAATGATGACCCATGAAATTTTTCCACTAGTGGTATCAATCCATTTGAAACCACAAACCGACCGCGCCCTTCGTTGCTTAACTCGGCCGATCACATACGTTCGACGCGAGCCATTGGACTTAGGCCGGCCTCTCTTCTCACTGTCGATAATATGCAACAGCAATCTAACAACGTACAAGCTTTCGCATTATTACATGAAATACTACTCTCACGAACTTCCCTGCCAGTCCAACCACGGACCGATGGAAAAAACTCTTGAGGTCAGTTCCTAAACTTCAGTTCACTTTGAGAAAACGGGAAAAGCTTTCTAAAGTTCTGAGAGCGTGGAGTGATTTCAGTTTACGTGGCCAGAGTTAACTACAGCCAATTAGACAGCCTCTCTTGGAGTTCTTACATGGAAGGCCTTGAGCGCATGCCCCAGGTTCTCTTCGAATCGGATAGGTACATTAGCCCTAAGGCAGGTTAGGCACCTGTGTAGGATTAGCTATTCATTCAATGATCAATAGCTAATCCTTTGCCTTATATACTTAGATCAGTTAGAATAGCATTATTCTCTTTTCTTTAAGTAGTTTTTAGTTACCTAGACTTTCGTTAAGCGTGTCTAATCACCTCATAGCGAAATAAATTATTTGACTTTGACATGGTCGTTATTAGTATACCACAAAGTTAATAGTTCGTGGGCTTAAAATGGGTCTTGGCTTCCGACAGTAAGATGTCTGATGTTTGGATGCCAATGAGAACCTCCTTAGCAAGCTTGAGTTTGCAAAACCTTACAGGAATACAATGCTGATTGTATTCCTTTGTTTTACCAATATGAATTTTCATATTCTCGCAAGAAACAGAAGTGGTTCACCATCTGTTTTAACAGGAAATCTAGAATTTTGTGTCTTTTATTCAAAATTAATAAAGATATTAATGACCAAAAAACCGACTTCAAAACAAAAAAGTCAAAAGTAATAGTAATTCGTTTGTGGGCACAGGTCCCTCCTACAGGTCGAGAGCATACTCCACCACACTGCTCCAATGCGGATTGTTTCGTTTATTCATGTAATATTTTGAAGTCTAGCCAATATTCTTGTTGGTATGATATAAACTGCCAGATTTGACTTAAAACATTATGCATTAGCAACGCTCCGTTCACCCAATAAAAAGGAGTAAATTTACTAAATACTCAATTAAAATGTTTGTATTTGTTTGGTTATCTAAAAAAGTCTTTAAAAGTTAAAAAATCTTTGCACATACCCGTTTGTAGATTGTGACATAAAAAACATGTTCCAATTCGTTCTGAAAAGTACTGCACATAATAGACAAAGTTTTAGAATAACACTAAATTACGCCCTCACTGGCCGAATTCCAGTTTTATGGCCCAAAACTTGTATCAAGGACGCGCCCAGCGACTTGGTAGCGAAATATTAGGTGCGCTATAAGAAAATTCAAAACTTTTTCGAGTATTTTTCTTAGTAAGTGTGCTCCTTTTTATTGGGTGAACGGACCGTTTGTTAATGCATACGTTTTAAGTCAAAGCTTGGTATTCCTAAGCAAGGAGCAAAAGAGTGCAAAAGAGATATGAATTGAAATGAAAATAAAATTTATTTACTTCAATTTTAAATTAAATAAATATATATTAATTAAATATTTAAATTTAGTAATTACTGAATACTTAGTAAAATTGAATAAAAAAACATCTTTACGACCACTCGACATTCGGAACAAGAAATATTGAGAAAATTCAGGCAGTTAAGGTTGTACAAAGGAACAAAAGAAAATCTCATAACTCAAACTACTTGTCTTACAACGTAAAATTAAGCTTAACCTTTTGTCTTGAAACATAATAATTCTAAAGTGTTGATGACATCATGCATTCAGCTTAAAAGGAGATTTTATTACGCGTACATTCCTCGCGAGAAAATCTAGCCGACTAGGGACGGTTGAAAAATGAGAGGGAATTTATGCAAATGTAACATTTTAATTACAAATAACTGAATAACAAAATTAAGGCATTCGTGGTTTGATTAAGTATTTTTTGTAGTTAGTATTTTAATTTTTATATTAGAACTAGCTTTCCCCGTGGCTCCGCCCGCGCCCAATAGGCAATAGGCTTTGCAATAGGCTCATCACCTAATATACCATATTACCTTGACATAACTGGTAAAATGTTGGTGTATGACAACATACATTCGCCTAGTCCTCCGGAGAAGTACAGCGTGATGTAATGCTATAATAAAATAAACTTGACACACTCACAACCCGCAGTAGGTAGGAAAACAACACAATTTAAAAACCTTGATTCGTGAACAAATAATTTAATATCAGCGAAATAAATATCTGCCCTGACCGGTATTCGAAGCCGGGACCCTCAATTCAGCAGTTAGGGTCACAAACCACTAAGCCACGGAGTTGTCACATTACCAAACGCGACCATGAGCGCTTCATCAAAAGAAGTGAAACTTCTCAAACGCCCTTCTAATACCACAGAAGCGATGAGATACATAGTTTCCCCAGTACCCAGTAAACCGAGTTGACTTAACGGCGTTTATAATTTAACGACGTAAGTTCGAACGTCCCGGAGTATCGTTTGAAGTTGAACCATTAAAATCCTTTATCAAACTGCAACCGCTGAGTTCCTGATAAGGAATTCTCAACGTAGCGTCGTATTATCGGCTACTAGTTTTAGAACTATGGAAGCGAGTGATTTTAATATTAGACCCAGTTTTTGACGCGATAACGTCTTATAAATTGATGAACGCTTACACATACGAAAAAAAGTGTGACGTCACCTCTCTTACCGCCAAACATACCGCCAAGTGTTACGCCAAACGTACCGGCAAGGTGGCCCCGGGATCGACTTTACGCCGCCCGAGCGATCAGGCCCTATCAACTCCTGCTGGGCTCCCGCTGGTGAGCCCAGCAGGAGTAGATCAGCGATCAGGCGGCGTCTTTATTACCCCGAGGAGGAGTCCGGGGCGTCCCGTGCTAACTCGCACGAGTGCGTCCTGACGTCGGGGGTACGGGCGTGCAGCGGGGCCAAGTCCCGCAGGTGTGGCAGCCTCGACTTGTCGCGCTCGAACATGCGGCGCGCTAGTCCGCTGACGAAGTCTTCCAGGCTCTCAACTCTAAGATCCCTCTGGATGACGTCATTCCTCACACACCACTGCGCGCCTGCTATCCGGCGAAGGGCACGGGATTGAACCACGCGCAATCGCTTGCGCTGTGGCTCGCTCACCAGTGCGTACCTAGGCGTGGTGGCTAGGTGCTAGGGCGTACTGAGATATTATTGTACTTTGGCGTGCAATTCGAAATTCAAATAAATTTTATTCGAAAGACGTGTTAATTTAATTTCAAATGCAGTCATTTGTTTTTGTATTTTAAAATTTTCACACAAATCTCCAATGTCATAGGTAAAGTCATAATATTCGAGTTCTACAGAGCACTCACCATAGGAACAGTCCAGTAAAGCCGGTATTTAAGCCTTCGAACAAATCGATGTCATCATACTTACTATAGACAATTTCGGCGATGTACTATGAATATCTTCCACTGTAATGATTAAATACAGGCATGTATACATCGTTCTACTTCTGAGCTTCTACTGATATTATTTGTAAACAACGTATCAACTTCACGCTAATTGTTTTGCTAAGATCCCGTCAGTTACCGAGCTCGTATTGACTGAGCCCTCTTACTAATAAATCAAAGCAGATTGGTTTGTATTGTATAATCTGTGTTATAGGTATTGGTTTATCAGAAGGCATATCTTCAAGGATAAATTATTCGGACCACAACAGTGACATTGAAATTCCAAGTCTGGCTATTAATGAATACATTAAAAGTAACTAAAAGATGATATTTTGCGTAGTCTATGATCACAGCCCAAAGGCTACAAAACAGCCTCACTCTATTCTTGAGGGTCTGGGTTCAAATCCAAGCGGCAAGTAGGTACTTATGACTTTTCTTTTACGTGAGTTTTAAGGAGTAAACTGATGTAGCTGTCAAGGAAAATATCGCGATGTAGGTATTCTAGGTACCTATGTAGGTACTCGTATGTGCTACCTACGGATTAATCGAAATATCTCCAAACGGCGATGTAGGTATTCTAGGTACCTATGTAGGTACTCGTATGTGCTACCTACGGATTAATCGAAATATCTCCAAACGGCGATGTAGGTATTCTAGGTACCTACATAGGTAGCACATACGAGTACCTCAGTCAAAGTCAAAGTCAAATAATTTATTTCGCTATGAGGTGATTAGACACGCTTAACGAAAGTCTAGGTACCTAACTAAAAACTACTTAAACTACTAACTGATCTATATAAGGCAAAGGATTAGCTATTGATTATTGAATGAATAGCTAATCCTACACAGGTGTCTAACTTGCCTTAAGATAAATTTACAATAATTACCTACCACTAAGCTAAGCTCTAAGTCACGATAGACTATCTATATGGTCATCGGCTTTAGGAAGAATTTACAATATTCTTATCCTATGCCCTAGTGTAGGCCGAGAGAGAAAAAAGCCGGAGGAAAAAACTCTCGGTACTCTTTTAAAATTCAAATTAATTTTTACAGAAAAATGTACAGTATGACCATGACATGATCAAGTCAGACACGAGACAGCCAATCGTGTATGCCAAGAATCACCCCATATGCCACCTGCTTACAATTTTTAGTATAATTAATACAGAAGCATAGTGATAGCCTGTCAGAGTTTAATTCAGTCCCATGCCTTTATATCATCCAAATACTCCTGAATTTTATAATAAGCCTACATAGGTACTCGTATGTGCTACCTACGGATTAATCGAAATATCTCCAAACGGCGATGTAGGTATTCTAGGTACCTGTGTAGGTACTCGTATGTGCTACCTACGGATTAATCGAAATATCTCCAAACGGCGATGTAGGTATTCTAGGTACCTGTGTAGGTACTCGCATGTGCTACCTACGGATTAATCGAAATATCTCCAAACTGCGATGTAGGTATTCTAGGTACCTATGTAGGTACTCGTATGTGCTATTAATGAATACATTAAAAGTAACTAAAAGATGATATTTTGCGTAGTCTATGATCACAGCCCAAAGGCTACAAAACAGCCTCACTCTATTCTTGAGGGTCTGGGTTCAAATCCAAGCGGCAAGTAGGTACTTATGACTTTTCTTTTACGTGAGTTTTAAGGAGTAAACTGATGTAGCTGTCAAGGAAAATATCGCGGGGTAGGTACTGCAGTTTGCATACCAGGCAATCTTTTCAAAATGTTGGAGACAAAGGCATAATAATATGAAGATTTCCAATTAACAAGAATTTAATTAAAATTTGTATATCACAATTTTGACTTAGCATCAAAGTCAAAGTCAAAGTCAAAGTCAAATAATTTATTTCGCTATGAGGTGATTAGACACGCTTAACGAAAGTCTAGGTACCTAACTAAAAACTACTTAAACTACTAACTGATCTATATAAGGCAAAGGATTAGCTATTGATTATTGAATAAATAGCTAATCCTACACAGGTGTCTAACTTGCCTTAAGATAAATTTACAATAATTACCTACCACTAAGCTAAGCTCTAAGTCACGATAGACTATCTATATGGTCATCGGCTTTAGGAAGAATTTACAATATTCTTATCCTATGCCCTAGTGTAGGCCGAGAGAGAAAAAAGCCGGAGGAAAAAACTCTCGGTACTCTTTTAAAATTCAAATTAATTTTTACAGAAAAATGCACAGTATGACCATGACATGATTAAGTCAGACACGAGACAGCCAATCGTGTATGCCAAGAATCACCCCATATGCCACCTGCTTACAATTTTTAGTATAATTAATACAGAAGCATAGTGATAGCCTGTCAGAGTTTAATTCAGTCCCATGCCTTTATATCATCCAAATACTCCTGAATATTATAATAAGCTTTTCGACATAATGTTTGTTTGATGGTTTTTTTAAACCTTTGTAAAGGCAGAGACTGAACCGCAGCCGGGACTTTATTGAATATTAGAATAGACATTCCTATGAAGGAACGACTTTTCCTACTAAGCCGGCATTTAGGAAACGCTAATTTGTGGCCGTTCCTTAGTGTTACATTGCGTAAGGCATTTAGGTCACTACGACTTACAAACTGATGCCTATTTTTACGAATATACATAATATTCTCATAGATGTACTGCGATGCAAGGGTTAGGATGTTTATTTCCTTAAATTTTTCTCTAAGGGAGTCTCTACTTTTCATTTTGTATATATAACGGATAGCCCTCTTCTGCAAAATAAAAATAATATTAGTATCAGCTGCATTACCCCAGAGTAAAATGCCATAGGACATTACACTGTGAAAGTAACTAAAATATACCAATCTAGCGGTATCGACATCCGCCAAACAGCGTATCCTTTTAACCGCGTAAGCTGCAGAACTTAGTCTATCCGCCAGTCGACAGATATGGGGTCCCCACTGCAACTTCGCATCAATGGTGATTCCAAGGAAAACAGTCGAGCTAACTAAGTTCAGTTTTTCACCATTTAGTTCCGGTTGCTTATCTACTTGTTTCACATTAGGTGCTGAAAATTTTATGCAATTGGTTTTATTGCTATTTAAGAGTAGGTTATTTACGCTAAACCAATGCACTACTTCAGAGAGAGCATTGTTTACATCGTCATAGTTAGTTTGTTGCCTGTTTAATTTGAAAATTAATGAGGTGTCATCTGCAAACAATACAATCTCGTTATTATTCTCTACCATATAAGGTAGATCGTTAATATATATTAAAAACAGGAACGGACCCAGAATCGATCCTTGTGGGACCCCCATCTGTACTAAAGACCCAGACGATCTTGTACCGCTTACTTCGACTTTCTGAGTTCTTTCGCTGAGATAAGAAATCAGAAGATTCAGTGCGGTATTTTTAATGCCATAGTGATTGAGTTTCCTGATTAAGGTTTCATGCTGTACACAATCAAATGCCTTGGACAAATCACAGAATATGCCCAGAGCATCCAATGAATTCTCCCAAGCATTGATAATATCAGTAAATAATTCAACTCCCGCATCAGTTGTTGAACGGCCTTTTGTGAAGCCAAACTGTTTGTTATGTAGGAGTTTATTACTTGTAAAGTAGCTAAGAAGTTGCTGGAGAATTATTTTCTCAAATATCTTACTACAAGCCGGTAAAATGGAAATCGGCCTATAGTTAGTTGGATCTGTGCTATTTCCGGACTTGAATAAAGGTATTACTTTGCTTTGCTTCATTAGGTCAGGAAACTCTCCACTTTTAATACAGTTGTTAAATATTAAAGCTAGGTGGGGTGCTATTACATCTATAATTGTACTTATAAGTTTAACCGATATACCCCAAAGATCTGTGGTGTTCTTAATTTCTAATGATTTAAACATTTTGATAATCTCATTGGCGTCTGTGGGTCGGAAAGAAAAATTACCCTTGCATGCATTTACATTTTTCTTGAGCAACGATTCGGCGACGTCGGGAGAAGACCTCAGTGATTTAGTGGTTAAAACTGGAACGTCAGCAAAGTACTTTTCAAATGCTGATGCTATCTGTTTATCGGTTTTAATATAAGAATTGTCAATGAAAAGCTCACTGACACCATCGCGTTTTCTGACTCTTCCAGTTTCCGCATTAATAATATTCCAAGTCATTTTAATTTTATTACAGCTATTTCTAATCTTGTTTCTTATGTGAATCGACTTGGCCGTGGAACATACTACCTTAAATATTTTAGAGTAATTTCTTACATAGTCGCTAAAAGCTTTACTTGTATTATATGACTTCTCATGTAAAAGGTCATATAACTTTTGCCTACTTCTAAAGATTCCCGTAGTCGCCCAATCATTGAACGATTTACAATTCTTTGGAGAGATTTTTTTTGCAGTAAATACAGATTTATAGGCGTTATTTATATGAAAACATAATAAGCTATATTGCTCATTTACAGTTTCATTCAATGGTATTGTAATCCGGTCCGTAATCATGTTTCTAAACCTCTCCATTCGTTTTTTAGTCACAGGAACGACCACACTGCTCTTACTAACCTGTTTATCCTTATTATACTTAAAAGAAACCAACTGACCACTGTGATCAGAACTGAGTTTATGGATAATACCCGAGTAGACAGGTGTTCCATCTGTGAAAATGTTATCAATACATGTTGCTGTGGTATCTGTTATTCGAGTTGGTTCTAAGAACTGGTTAATAAGATTATTACATTTGAATAAAGATAGAAATTTAACACTTAAAGATGTATTGTCCAATAAATTAATATTAAAATCTCCACACACTATTATGTCCTTGTCTTTTTTTCCTGATACTTTTAATAATAATTGTTCCAAAACTAATTCAAATTCTTCATAACATGCACTAGGTGGTCTATAGATACTTACTATAATACAATGCGTTAACTCTACACAGGCTATCTCTATAGTTCGTTCAATGGAAAGGCTCACAATATCTTTACGGACCTTAAATGTCAGGTCCTTTTTTAAAATGATTAAAGAGCCACCGTGTATCGCTGTCTTCCTACTGAACGAACTCGCAACTTGGTGCTTGGCAAAATTGAAAACAATTTGGCAATCTTTCAGCCAATGCTCTGTAATGCAAATTACATCAATATTATAATTTCCTAAAAAAAGTTCTAACTCGTGTTCTTTGCCTAGTAAGCCTTGCATGTTTTGATGCACCAAGTTTAAACAATTTTTATCTTTTAATACTAAGCTTGACAGGTGGTTGTTACTACATAAATGATCGCGAGAGACCGATGCCTCTGTTGTCGTATTTTTTAATTTAAATTGCTTTGGGTAGCGCCCAAACTTGTCATAAGATTTGTAGTAGTACTACATGTATTACTACATAATGTCAGTATATTATGCTGCTCAATAGAAGCAGTGGTCAAATTACATAAATAATTTTTTATGTCAAATTGTAAATAATAAGATAGCAATTTTGCTAACTGTGTAAAAAATATATTTGATAGATGCAATCTATCATGTCTAGTCAAAAAAAAGTCATTTTTAAATATACTATTAATATCAATTAAATTAAATAAAATGTCAGTATTATTAAGACATGTCACATTATTATTTCCTATATTATTATAAAGCAGTAGATTTAATTTATTTCTTATTCTATTCTCATGGTAGTCACCCTTAATATATGGTAGTGTGAACATGATAATTTGCTTTACCTTAAGGGCTTGTAATTTTTCTAAATAATATGCCAGCTGGCGTTGCTTAACGTTGCCCCTACTACCAAAGAGCAATATTAAGACTGTGGTGGGGTCATATGTACAGTTTAGTACCTTATCCATTATTTCTCTTACAGTAGCACCTGGCATACAATAGTTGCAGATTGGGTATCCTGTCAGATGATATAATTTTGTACCCATATTTTTACCTAACTCGTCACTATACATTAATACATTGTGTTTGGGTATAGACTTAGGGACTACGGAGCTGACATCAGTTTTCTGTTTTATTACACATGAAGGCTTTGTATGAACTATGTTAGAGCGTTGACATTCTTGATGGTGTACAAGAGATTCGAAGCGCTCCTCATTGTATTTGGAAAGCTGAAGGAGTTCATCCAAGGCCGATTCATAATCACTGATTTCCCTTCGGGCAGAATTGTATTTTTCTGTCAACTCGCTAAGCGAACAACTTAGGTTACTAATTTTTAAATTTAATGTGCTGATTTCAGCTTCATATGTTTGCCTAATTGATTCAAGGTCTAAATTCGACTTTTGACATTCCTGCACCACTTTCTTATATTTTTTACATAAATACCCATGATTTTTTATCACATTATCCTTTTTAACTAATTTCCTAGTCTTCTTAATGAAGTTTTGCAACTTAACATATTTTTTAAGTTTATTTCTGCTACTGAGGCTGACCCTCGCTGGCGTTACACACGCTGTTGAGTCGTCGGCGGTTAAGTCAATGGTAACAGGTTGGCTTGACGCTGAAGAGGTGCCAGGTGCATTCATTAATTCCATATATAAACTTTGCGTACATTGTGATGAGGTCTTTGATGCCTCTTGTTCGAATTGTTCGACGCGCTCCAGGGCACTCGCGAGTTGTGAACGGAGCAGGGCTATTGTTTTTAAATTACTATCATATTCAGTACAGCACTGGTCAAAGTCCCTCGACTGCCGTTTGAGACGGTCCCGTTCTTCTCGAGTCTCCTGGAGCTGCGCATGTAGCTCAACCATATCATTTTTGATTGAACTGTTTTTCTTAATAATTTCTATAATTTCTAATTCACTATCTTCCCTCTCTTTAACCAATTGCTGGCACTGCTTCTTGTACACGCTAAGCTCTTGGAGCGCGACCTGGAGTTGGCTTTCCAGCTGACGAGCCGTAGTGCTGCGTGTGTTCATTGTTGTTACCTACAGAACAGGTGAAATATGTGAGCAGCTTAACTTGACTATTTACCACAAACAAATTTCCTGTGTGTATTTATTGTGTATTTATTGTGTACCTGTATTGTACCTTATTTACTATATGACCTACACTTAATGTACAAATGTAAAGAATTAACCAGGTCAGCTAGATTATAGGACAATTTACACTAACTAGTAACTAGATACCAAGATATTACTTGTAACAGTTTGGTGGTAACAAACAGCAGGTTAACCACGTTATATTGTGCAGTGTTTAGTGTTTTAAATGTGTCTGTGGCTATTTATTTGTCTTCAATTTTACTTCCACTGTTCGTCAAGTAAAAAGAGTCAAAAGGCACCAATGTGTGATTATGGACGTTTCTCACACTTGTGAGACAGTGTAAAGTAACAATGGACTGTAATAATTAGTGTATGTGTAGTATTTAATCAAGTAAGCAATACTCCCCAGGTTTACGCCGATGAAAATCCAATTAATTATTGCGAAGAATTTAAACTTGACAGTTACAAAATGGTTACAACGAATAGTCGTCGTTGTCGGTATACAATTAAGTATTTCACCACATATATCCTTGTTTCTTGGCACTTTAATTGATGTCTCAAGGAAGTAGGTAACACATTTAAAGCAAAATTATAGTAATTTACACGTTAATATTAAAATTATTTAATTAAATTCAGCACAGCTGATTATGTGACGTCTTTGCGCCAGTGTTGCCACTCACTCACTTCATGTGCCACTCATCATCATCGTCATCATCACAACCCTTTCTTTGTCCCACTGTTGGGCACGGGTCTCCTCAGTAGATGGTATAACAAAAGTAAGGGAGCTAATGCGAAGTCTCTTCTGAGAGGATACCGGTCGAAGTGGTGTTATTTAGGAGAGGCCTATGTCCAGCAGTGGACCACTAAAGGCTGATGATGATGATAATGATGATTTTCCATTGTACAATATCTGGAAAACCTAAAGTTATAATGCTTTTGATAATATCCTATTAAGACCATGCTCCAGATTTAGAACAATATCTAGCTTGCAAGATAAACAGCAACGGAACTGCTAACATCGTGTAAACATGTTCCTAGTGATGGCGGAACAATATCGGCTCCCAACAGTTTAGTTTTTGTTCCATAGCTGGCAGAAGACCAGTAGTTTTATAAATTTATGCAAGGAAATCTCGGTCACGTCACGTCGATTACTGTATTACTCAGTCAGTCGTAGGAAATTCCCACCTTATATATACCATGACTATGGTATATTATTATTTGAATAAGTAAGCGCTCATAGACCTTTCAATGTCTATCATAAATAATTTAAAAAAAAAATTCTTCATGTCGCTGCGACCCATAGACGTCCCACTGCTGGGCACGGGTCTCCCCCACAAACACTTCTGCGGGAGGTCTAAAGCATACTCCACCACGCTGCTCCTATGCGGATTGGTGGAGGGGTTAGTGGCCAACCCAGTGTCGAATGTTCTCAAGCCACCCGAAGGTCTTCGACAAGGCTTAACGACTGTTTCCAGCATTGAAAACAACCGGGCCATGAAATTTTGCCACTAGCGATCCCATCCACAAACCGACCGCGTTGCTTAACACTTTCGATCACATTGAATCGAAGCGAGCCATTAGGCTATGGACGATTTTATATATCTCTTTGTGCTGTTGTGATATAAATCACAACAGCACAAAGAGATACATAAAATCATACAATTATACAGCATGTATTATAAGATATACATATATTATATAGAGTAATATGCGAGAAACCAATTCTGCTACACTGAAAACAAGGAGCCTTGTTTTACAAGAATCTTAGAATCTAATAAAAGCAAGTACCATGTATTATCGGTCAAAAGTAGCACACAATTCGCGCACCATACATAATTAAATCACAAACAGGCATCGCACTCGTACGAGTGACTTGAGAGAGTGCACTTGCTTTCACGACAAAACTCAAGACGACTGCCTTTGTGTGTCACGTGACTACGGCCTCTTGTCAGAATGCTGTCCCATATTTTATGAGGGAACGGAACGAGAGACTGAATGGACGTGTCTCCTGCAAAGGCGATCAAATCTGTGTGCTGGGGAAAATGGGGCTCAAGTTAGTATTTTCCACTTTTTCTTAATTTTACCAAAAGTACTATTTGGTAGCGTCCATGAAATTGTGTGTTCGACTGAGTTAAACAACGACGGCGGTGGGTTTTGTGCATGGGTGACCGCTAGTGGAAAAATTTCACTGTGCTTCGGAGGGCACGTTAAGACGACGCTCCCGACGTTTTACTAGTAAAAATAATCGCTATGCCTTGTCCCCTTCGGGTGGCTTGAGAACATTCGATAATGGGTTGACCAATAACCCGTCCACCAATCCACATTGGAGCAGCGTGTTGGAGAATCCTCTAGACCGCGTGCAGTTGTGTCTGTGGGAGAGACTCGTACCCAGCAGTAGGACGTTATTGGTTGTAGCATCCATTTGGTTCCTACGTTTGTAAATGGAAAACCTTTCAATTTATTTATTTATTCTTTATTACCTATATCAAAAAGCTTTTGGTACAAAAGGCGGACTTAATGCTAAAAGTATTGTCTACCAGTCGACCTTTGGGCCAAGCAGATAAGCGCTAAGGCAGCGGAAAAGTAAATGAAACCAAACAATAATTACCTTTGAATGTATTGATCGTCTCAACCCTCTCTGAGCGAACTATACCTGTGGTACTATGGTGCTTCCGTTTAACATTTTAATGTATTCATATCAAATTCATTCTCCAAACGTGCGTAAATCAAGTAAATAATAGATCCTTGCGTGAACCTAACAAACTCGTGTTACGTATTAATTACGAAGGAATCATCGCATTACAAGTCAAACGCTGTATAACATCAATCAGTTTGACTTTGACTCCGTAAACGACACTTATAAGAACCACATTAAACATTTCGTGGCTTTTACAAAAGTATTATGTCATGGTAATACGGTTGAAAATGGTTTAAAGAACACTTTTTCAGCTTCAATTTTGTGTTGGTTAATTGGTAATGTCGATGTTGCGTGTTCATTCTAACCTATGGTTCTAACTACTGACGCTAAGCCGACGCAAGTCAGTCAATCTTTTATGTTAGTTTAGTGATTGTGTTATTCACAGTAATGACTCTGTATTTAACCTTGTTAAAAACGACCGTTTATTTACTTTAACTAACTAAATGGGTATAATCTATTGACAGGCTAGAAGGCATGACTTCTCTAAGAACCGTGAAACACAATAATCTTTTTTAATCCCACCAATCCGAACTGGAACAGCTTGGTGGAGTAAGCTTTGGGCCTTGAGAAAAGATGCCCAGTCCTGGGGCTAATGACTTAACTCACAGTATTGTTTACACAGCTTGCATATTGCCCAAAACCTAATGGAAAGTAAAAAAACCGATTTCAACATAATATCTGTTATCTACCAGTTATGTTATTGCTAATCAATCGACGCCTCTCTTCCCGATCCTGTGCCCTCTGGATCCATGTCTTCTTTAGTAAAATTCATTGATCTGTTAAGAAAAAATGTAGATATTATGTTACCTTCAGTATTAAGTATTCAGTATTCAGTGTTTACCTAAATATAAGGTGCTTATGTCATAATATAAATCAATCGACCTATCAAGGCTCGTCAAGTTTCTTAGCTCGTTTCGAAGGTTGACGGGAGTCAACTGTTTATAAAGTGAAGTGTAACATGTTTTCTTATGACGTTATTACGTAAAATTATCGTCCGTAAACCAAGTTTACAGACAACCATTTTTTTTTGCAACATGTACACGCGATTAATGAATGCATACACCAACACGTGTCTCGCCCCAAAACAAGTCCTCCTCAGGGTAAGTAGACTTCATGACGGTTAATCGCAAACTTTGCGGTAATACACCACCATACATTTAAGTTCGCGGATTGTTGCAAAGTAGATTAATCTTTGGTTTGTAATAATGGAGCATCGCAAAGTAACGCCTGATACAGTGAATTAATTTTTGTTTTGTTTTGTTTTCAATAATAAACTTGTGTTGTTGTGACCAATCACTGAATAAATCATTCGCATTTCATTTCAAAATTGAATATGAACGTGTAGAATATAATCACGGTTAAAGGCGAAACGCCTTAGCTGAGATTTCTCCGTGCTTTTCCTTGAAAGGGGTGAGAATTGTGACAAGTGGTGGCAGCGTCTGCGAATGCGGCAGGTCGCCGAGAGCTCTCGGGAGTAAAGGGGCCGTATATTCGTCCGACTTCAAATGTAATTCTCAAGACTATATATATACCTTTAGGACCTGGAAATGCAAATTTTGTTGCCAAGTGAAGAATTTTCGCTGCGACCCATAGACGTCCAACTGCTGGGCATGGGTCTCCCCCACAGACACGACTGCGGGAGGTCTAGAGCATACTCCGCCACGCTGCTCCTATGCGGATTGATGGAGGGGTTAGTGGCCAACCCAGTGTCGAATGTCTTTAAGCCACCTGAAGGTCTTCGACAAGGCTTGACGACTGTTTCCATAATTGAAAACAACCGGGACCGACGGTTTTACGTGCCCTCCGAAGCACAGTAGCGTCCATGAAACTTTGCCACTAGCGGTCACCCATCCACAAACCGACCGCGCCCGTCGTTACTTAACTCTTTCGATCACATTGAATCGACTCAAGCCATTGGGCTATGGACTACAAGTGAAGAATAGCTACTTATTATTTCCAGGTCATATTTTAGATGTTTTACTTGCACATGCATTTTCTCAGTGTGTTAAGAGGCGTGTTTCAAATGTGTGAGAGAGAAGCGATGTCTTTGTTGTTTTAATACATTGGACTTGTAGCTCTCGCTGTTTAAATCATCATATGAAAAGGCCGCTCCAATTGCATCTTTGGAAACGCACCTTAAATATTGCACATAGATCAATAATATGTATAACTAATATATTATGTATTTACATGCAACCCCTCAATCTTAACCGTTTAGATTTAAAGTAAAACAATCTATCCCTACCTTGAATTGCCTACTGGGAATGAGTCTTCATTTTTTTATTTATGACAGAAAGCTAGTATACTCTGTGTTTTGCCACAAAATTCTCGAGCGGAAGCCATACAATATAATAAGTAAGAAAATGAAAATGTTAGTTTCGCAAAATGTTCCGAGAGAAAGTATCGTCTGAAGAGGTCATAATGATTGTAAAGTTTAAAAGCACGTATAATAGCCATACTCAAGAGGAAAACATTTCTTGGTGCAGCATACGCAGACGCCTCGAGCTGTGTCATAATATTTATTTTTTAGGGTTCCTCGAAGGGGAACCATTTTTCTTTTGATATAGGTACTTTAATACTACTAATTATTATAAATGAGAAGGTTTGTATGTTTGGATGTTTATTGCTCATTCACGCAAACTACAAAACGGATTCTCTCACTAATTCTGAAATGCATCTGTGACTTTATAGATGCTACTTTCGTTAGATGTACCGGTTTTACTGATTTGATTTTAACCATGCCTTAAGTGTTAAAATAGCTGTCGAAAATTATTTATTGAACGCGGAACCGAATTATGAAAAGCTGAAAAGCTAGTCATTGATATAAGTATGAAAAAAATAACAGATACCTTCCCTTGTTACCTAAGTAAGTATTCTGTGCCTTCGATACCTTATAGTATTCAGTTTTATCATATTACACCGTTACAGCAGTTTACATACATTTGCTTAAAACCATTTAAACCCACTTAACTTAAAAGTTGCGGACGGGATATGAACCTCGAACCCTATAATCTTTAATCCCTAACAACCATTATAGTCCCAACTTTGGCTTTGACATATTAAAATGTTGAAGTAATACCCTACTGAATTAATTGTTAGAGCAAAATAAATAAAAGTTATTTGAACACTGTCAGAAACGTAAATGTCCTAAGGGTTTCAAAGTATGAAAGCAAGTACGATATATAATTAGCTGGTCATGAGTTGAAAGAAGTTGTTGCATATTTTCAGGTTAAAAAGCTGCGACAAGTTAGTCCCGAGCAGCCCCGGCGTTCACAATAGACACTATATTCTTATTCAGAGTGAGGGTATTAACCCTTTTGCAGGCTTAATATTTTTCACAGACGTTCAAGAAAAATATTTACATTGCGTATACGGGTTTATATGAACGAAATACCGACTTGGGATAACTACCACGGGAACTACATACTAACAGGACTGCTTCTTCGAGTCAATGGAACTATTTTAATAGCGTCGCGGTTAGGTTATAAATAAATAAATAAATAAATATCTTGGACATTCTCACACACGGCCATCTGACCCCAAAGTAGGCGCGAGCCTGTGTTATGGGTGTCAGAGACTGATACACATACATAGATATTTTTAAATACATACTTAAATAGATAATATTGACATCCAGACACAGAACAAATACAAGTGTTCGTCACACGAATATTTGTCCTGAGTGGGATTCGAACCCACGACCTTTGGCGCAACAGACAGGGTCACTACCGATTGCGCCAACGGGCCTGTCAGTTATAAGCTTAATGGTTATAAGCTTAATGGTGGGCGATAGACTTAATGTGGTGTGAATATGTGCGTGCGTGCATTTATATCAGCGAGCTGACTTACTATGTGTGCTTCAGCTATTGTTTTAATGAGGTAGCATTCACTTTTTGGGTCCAAGTATTATGTAAGCTGAACATTAATTGAATTGATTAATAAAATTCACGTGGACCCACGCTGAGGGTTCGACTAATGACGTTTATAAGCTTAATGGTTAGTTGTAGACTTACTGTGGTGTGGATGTGTGCGTGCGTGCATTTATATCAGCGAGCTGACTTACTATGGATGCTTCAGCTATTTTTTTATGAGTTAGCGTCCACTTTTTGGGTCCAAGTGTTCTATAAGCTGAACCCTAATTGAATTGATTAATAAATCTACGTGGACCCACGCAGAGGGCTCGACTAATGACGTTTATAAGCTTAATGGTTGGTTGTAGACTTACTGTGGTGTGGAAGTGTGCGTGCGTGCATTTATATCAGCGAGCTGACTTACTATGGGTGCTTCAGTTATTGTTTTAATGAGGTAGCGTCTAATTTTAGGGTCCAAGTGTTCTGTTACCTGAACATTAGTTGGAGTGATTAATAAAATCCACGTGGACCCACGGAGAGGGCTCGACTAATGACGTCATAAGTTAGAAGAAACCAACACAAGCATAGCACGACCCGGCATGGTTGGTTAAACATTTCAAAGTTGGTCCCGAACACGTTAAAATAAGCAAAGTGTGGGTAAGCAGTAAGTTAATGCGGATAAACGTGGGTCGTCGCTTACGAAAGGGTTGGATTCCAACGACAATATTGCCCCGCGGTGACATATTCTGAGTTTGGCTTCATGATAAAACCTTTCCGCTTAAGCTACACTTTATCTATGGAGAAAAACTTGATTTGTTATAGTTTTACGTTAAGCTTTTGAGATTATCTTGTAACTTAATATTCACTAGTGGATGCCTGCAGATTCGCTCGCGCGGAATTAGATATAACAATAGTTTCGTTTACACCTAGTAATATTATATAGCCAATGTCACTCAGTGAAGATGCAGCTTTTTATTGGTGAAAGAATTTTTGAAATCGGTCGAGTAGATTTTGTGTGAAAACATTACAAACACATGTTTCCTGTAGTAGTGTAGATGTTCATTTAGTCATGCATCTTATGTATTTTCCTTGTATTTTTCACTTACCTATTAACTATTTTTTATTTAAAATTTTCATATTGTATTGTGCACCCTTACCCTGCTTTCTTTAGAACATTATTTTAAATCGTTATTTCAATGGTTGAATGAAAGAGATCGCTCTTTAGTCATAAGAACGCCATTTGTGCTACCACTCTTTTATTTCTTTAATATTTTGTATGTAGGTACTTGATATATGTTCGTCTTTGTCCTTTTGTACTTAACTTACTAAAGAATAATAAAGAAACTTGTCTTGTCTTGTCTTTATATAACGCTAGGTTGTACAATGAACCCAACCATTAAGGCAGCAACGCAGTAAGAGCATTGTAAGAGTATTTAGGTTTCGGAAAATGCAAAATTTAACCAGAGCAATATCAAGATTTCAAAAACGTCATATCTTCAATAATTGTAATAACGCAAAATAATATAAATTAAAACATGTTAACAAATGAATCGTGTTAAGAATAACTGCAAGTCATGTAAAATGTCATGAGTTAATACATTCTTATTTCAAATTAACTAGAAATTAATACTGAAAATATCATATTTTTTTGCAATTTTCTAACGCGGCCTTCTCATGCGGATCTGTGAAGGGGTTAGTGGCCAACCCAGTGACGAATTGTAACAGAAAAAGGGGGGGGTAGGACAAAGTACAAACAACTGAATACTGTCCCACTTAACTCCACATTTATTCTGACCACTTATTCTCCAAAATCTACCAAGAAAGGTTATTAATTATTTAGATTAAGATTAGCTTAGTTAACAAATCTAGAAAAGAACAGGGCCTGTTGGTGTGCTTGGCTGCTCATGTGCCTAGATGTTTGTCAGAGGGGTCCGTCCGGACCGGGCCCCACCGATATCCCTACTCTGACCGGTCAGTCCAGTAATTATTTTAAGTTAACTTACATTAAAGTATATTAATTATATTAAAGTTTATTATGTTAAATTAATACTAAATCACGTTTCTAAATTTAGTAAAGAGAGGCGCGAAGAATCCGGAGCCTCCGGAACCGCAGCCGTCGAATGGAACCTCACTCCGCTCACCACTCCACCCTCAGCGCCACACGCACTCCTCTCCCCCAGAAACTCCTATCCCTCCACAAACTCTTCCCTCCAACAAAACTCTTCCCTCCAAAACTCCTCTCCTCCAGAAACTCCTCTCCTCCAAAAACTCCTCTCCCTCCAAAAACTCCTCCTACGATTACAGAAACAGGTCTTACACTACAGTAAACACAGTCCTCCGGCAGAGGCTATTCTACAAATAAATTTAAAACTAAAGTAACAGCCTAGGGACTACCCAGAGTTAATTTAATTAAAAGTAACCGGAATACCCGTTCGATGTACAGGGCTCGGTTGGGTAAACATCAAAATAACTACAGCCTACGGAACCACAGCCTTACAGAATCACACTATATCACTACCCTATAAGGCTCGCAGGGCTTTCCTACTTTAGAAACAATAGATACTAGGTATATATACTACTACTATATACTGGGTATAGATACTAGGTAAATACAGAGCACATCTTATACTAAACACTAACTAGGTACACTAGGCAGGCTATACAAGCAAATAATTAGAGTAATAACTCATCACGAGGTAAGGAATGCCTCAGGCATGGCAGATGCCTAAAAGTGGGCGGATGCCCAACAGTGGGCGGCCACTAGTGCGCAGAGCGCGGGTCAACCACGGTGGCACGCGGGCAGGCAACCACGTGGTAACCACCCTACAGACAGAACCTCACTAAGTCACACCGTAAGTGGATTTAATTCTCACAGCGACAAATAAACGAGTTAATGCATACCTTATTAGGGAGGAGTGGGCAAGATCGCCCAACAGCCCACAGAACGCCATGATGCCAAACAGGTGCCGATCACACACGGGACCCTGTGTAGAACGTTCGAATTAACATCACGAGAATTCACGAAAAACACTGTTTCAACCTAACAATGGATTGAATAAACTCACCGAAGCAGTAACAGACAGCGCATTCCACACGCAACCGCGTGGACAGACAATCTCCAGAACACACCCTGAAAAGATTCACCGAATTAGCTACGATTTACGCACATAACCGGAATTTAATCAGGAACCCACTATTTATCCACACTACTCACCGAAGCAGTAACTTTTGGGCCACTTGGATCTGGCTCCAACAGCAGACAGACAGAACAGACACTCCAGACAGACAAGACAGACAGGGGGCCGCGGCGTGCGCGGGCGCGCACGGCCGCTCCCAAAATGGCCTCTTCACCACACCCCTGACTACAATTCGCTTCTCCTTCTCCACGGACCGGATCGGGGTTCACATCAATCAATCGAATCGACAGATTCCGGGCTGCGTCCGAAAACACACTTACAGACTCGTACATGAATATAGGCAAACTTCCTGACAACCGAAGAATTAACACACTAGACACCAAACAGCGCAAAAGATTCCAAATTACCTAATTTCAATAAATTAATACAACAATGAATTAGCGTTTTACTAAATAAAGTATTATTTAAACGAAATAACTCAGACCGACAACAACAGACAAAAATACTACTGCTTTCAGAACGAACCTTAAAACCGTTCCGTCTCGCACTTACAACTTGGCAATATTTATGGTCAATAACATCGAAAGAAAAGGAATTAAATATTTTAGATATCAAGCCTAAACATTATTAGTATTAGTTTGAATAAGCTAACTACACTACTACAGACACCTAAAAGACACAATACAATATTCCTTAGCCACTACCAAACCTGAAACTTTAAGGAACCATAAACAACACGACCCACGAGTGTGAAACGGAACGCCCACCAGCCGATAGTTTTGTAGATCTGTCGATACTTCGGAAACGTCACCGTCAAACGCCCTTGACATTGAATCATTTGTTTTGAATTTTTGATTTTTTGATTTTTATTATTGTAATTAATTAAGTGTATTTACGATGAATAACAGCTAAGTTTATTTAAATGGAAGCAAAACGGGATGAAATACGTTTATGGAACCTCAATACCCTTCATCGAAGTCCTATTGTATGAAAAGAAAGTTTACATTTTGGTTGAAAAGTAAGTTTTCATTTAAGTCGAAAAAAAAAGGTGTTACAGAATGTTCTCAAGCCCAAGGTCTTCAACAAGGCTTATAGAATGTTCACATCCACAAACCGACCGCGCCCGTCGTTGCTTAACACTGTCGATCACACAGAATCGACATTGACGCTCTTGGACTCAACTACACAAACAAAGCAGTAAATAAATAAATCAACGCTTTAGCACTCAAATCCTCAGTCCGCGTGTGTCGCATACAGAAAAAAAATGTTGTATGTAATCTACTAATTTATTTATTGATAAATTGGTGAGACTTTTACCAGTATAACAATATAATCTCTTTACAAAACATTGTTACTCAATGTTTGAAACGTACAATCGCCAAATTAACAAGTCAATCTGACAAGATTAATATAGTACTGTGAACGTCGAATTTACTGGAACCTTTTAACAATGGGGAAAAGGTATAAGAATTATGAGGTTTGTTGTTATAGTACAGTTTCCGGTTAAGCGTCGAAAATTTGCCACTAACTCCGCAAAATCTGAGTTCAACAGAGATTAATGTAGGGGATTTGGTTGTATCCACCTCTGAGGTTTAAGTGATAAGCTAAATTGCTTTTAAATTATTTTATGAGGTCTGAACGATGATTTGAAAGTGAATGTGATGATTGTGAAGCATTGGGGTATACATTAAATTACTATTTTTTATGTTGTGTGGTTATTTTGAATGTCTTTTAATTTATTTTTTGCTAAGGTGATGGATGGTACACGCATAATGAATGTCCTAAAAATATACGTTTGTATCTACGTTTCTAAATATTCTAGTATAATTTATGACCAGCTAAATTCTATATTTAGGTACATTACATACTTAGGTTATTATCTAATTACCTATTAGTACAAACCGAAGTTTGTAATGTGTGATACCTAAAAGTTTATTACAGTTCAAAAACGATAGTGTACGCGCAAAAAACAGCTCGTCTGAAAGCGCATTAAGGACTAAGATGATCGCGTCTAAAATACTGTTGCCTAGTAGTAAAGGAAAATAGTGGTCCAGTTCTCCAAGAGTACAGTGGTGAGGTTCTACCACCTCAGTTTCAACATGTAAGCGAGCCTTTGAAATGGCCCACAGTACAAATAAAAGTTCCTGACGGTTCGTGTGTGTTCACCCCGCCGTGGATTTATTTTTTGCATTAGTGATTTGGGGTATGAAAATAGAATCAACTAAGCATAATAATATACTTTAATAAAACTCTAAAGAACTCTCGGGCATGCAGGTTTCCTCAAGATGTTTCCTTCACAATAACAGTAGGTGACATTTAATAACTTAAATGGCTAATAACTAAGTCATTGGTGCCTCTTGAATTTGAACCCGGACCGCTCGATTGCGAGGCGAGTTCGATAGCCACTGGGCTGTCACCGCTTTTGTTATCGTTCATTCTTTGGTTTACCATTTAAGGCATATAGGCTGCTTTGAGTCGCGGAAAATACAGGTCAGGTCGACCTGGAACTAAAATATAGTTATGGGAATATGTTCTCAGTATAATACAATGTTTGCATCGATCAATCAGCCTTTTCAGTTCCACTGCTGGACATAGGCCTCTCCTAAAGGTCACTCAAACCCGTTCCTGTGCCTGCTGAATCCAGCAGTTTCCCATCGTCTTCTTCAGGTCTTCTGTTCACCTTGTCGAAGGGCGACCTGTACACATTTTTCCGACGGACGATTCGTGGACTTTTCTCCCCCACCAGTTATCATATCAGCTCGTCGATCAAATTGTCTCAACGATATAGTTCACAGAGTTATACAATGTTTACCAGAGCCACAAACCAAACTAATTACCTAAAATCTTACACTACAAGTTTACCGCCGCAAATTTTCAATTCGAGTAAAATAAATTCGTTCTTGATTCAATCAACGCCTTGTGTATAATTACTTAGTTCATTAACTTGAAGTGTTTAATATAATTATGGATTTCTATCTTCATTACACTTCAGTGAAACTTCCACGATAGATGTTTTTGTTAGCAATTGGTGTGTAAAGTTACCACATTTACATAAAATATCATTTGGCGTATTCTTATTCGCTGCGACCCATAGACGTCCCACTAATAATCCATTCTTACCTTACCTTCTAATTCTTATTATTATAAGGTTTATGTGGAAAAGTGTGTTTTTGTGGTTTGTCCTTCTTCTCCTCCTCAACGAAATGACGGAACGATGTGGTTTTTTGCATAATGAGAGTGACATAGGCTCCAATTTACCTCGTAGTGGAAAAAACTCTGTAATAGTAATTTAATTATACATACCTAGTAATTTTTAATCTTTTCATTAAATTCTAATTTTAATCGATAGATCGATAAAATCAAAATCTTGATCGGATTCAGAACGGTCAAGATACGGATAAAGCTAGATTTTAATTGTTGTTAATCTTTGGTGTAGTTCATCCCTTAATAGTAGAAGGTAGGTTACTTAACGCAGGCTGTAACACATAATATCATCATTAGTATCACAATTCTTCATTGAACCCATTTTTTATCATTTTGAAATGTTTCGTTTCACTTTTCTTTTGTCACAGTTATCACGGCCGGAAGCGAATGTTACTAAGTACGCTGTTTCGCTGCGACCCATAGACGTCCCACTGTTGGGCACGGGTCTCCTCTCAGAATGGGAGGGATTAGGCCTTAGTCCACCACGCTGGCCAAGTGCGGATTGGCAGACTTCACATACCTTCGAGAACGTTATGATGAACTCTCAGGCATGCAGGTTTCCTCACGATGTGTCCTTCACCGTTATAGCAAGTGACATTTAATTTCTTAAAACGCACATAACTTAGAAAAGTCATTGGTGCGTGCCACTGGGGTTTGAACCCGGACCGCTCGAGTGAGAGGCGAGTTCGTTAGCCGCTGGGCTGTCACCGCTTTTACGCTGCAGTACGCTGTTTACTATCTTTTAATCATAAAAAAACAATTACAACAAAATATAATTTAAATCTTACTCGAGTTAAATTTGACAAAGTAAAAAAAAATTTTACAAAGTAAGTAAGTAGTTAAATTTAACAGTTCGTATCGCGGCTATTACTTAAAGAGTTGGACCAAATGGCCTGAGAGACAATAATCTCGCCATCAGCTATTAGGGTAATGGCGCACGATGATTAGGGAAAACGATTTTGGATCGTGCCAAAATGGTTATGTTTTAAACTAGTACTTCCCAGCTGGTTCGTCCGCGTAGAAATAGTTTTATTATCAGGTTTTATAGTACAGTATTAAAATTTTACATGCCCATTTTACACAGTCATATTTTGTCTTTCAGTACACCATAAAATGTTGAATATAATTAAAGGATTTATGCACTGGAGTTCATTAACAATTATAATTTCGGTACATCATTGCAGGAGAATTCCTGATTCCATGCATCAAGATTTGTATAGTAATTCGTCTACACAGAAAAAAGTAGTTCGCTCTTAATTATTACTAAAATATATTTACAAATTGCTCTAAACTCATCGGCAAATGATGGGTGGTGCTGCAAGCTCGTTTGCTTTCTTAAATCCTAAAAAAAGAAGATCATTTCACAAGCAAAAAAACGGACAGTGAAAGAGTACACGAGTCATCCTGTTAGCATTATAGAATACCTACTAGTATTCCGAATTGCCTATATAGCTAACTAACTCTCCCGACCACTATCAATTCAACCCATGTGGTTGAGTTATCTACAGTTCTGTCACTATTAGCGAAGGTTACAAAGTAATTATAAGGTCACATCTCAATACTTGCTGTACGCTTGCAAAACGTTTAAGTCGGCGTAAAATTTTGCTCTCATTGAAGATATTAAAAGTCAGAGTTGCGCCTTGGCTTAGTAATCGTCGGAATAGACTCAGGGCTGTGTTCTCTTGATATCGTATAGCGATAAGATAGTATTTTGCTACCTTCTATCATTAGCTAAAACCTGCATGTCTGAGAGTTCTTCAGAATATTCTCGAAGGCATGTGAAGTCTACCAATCCAAACATGGCCAGCTTGATTCCCCTAACCCATCCTATTCCAAGAGGAAACTCAAGCCCAACGCTCGGATGTATAGACTGTGTAATTTCGTGGCAAATAAAGTTTTAACTCACTCGTCCATTTTTCATTCACGTTAATCACTCACCTTCCACGGTGCGAATTGTAACAACTTTCAAACTGTTTCTCCTGAAAATTTGTTTCGACTTTGCAATTTTAGGCTTCAATTAACAGCCTGAAGATTGCTGACAATCCTCAGCAACAAATGTAGCTGAAAAATTTATTAGGTACCTTCTGTTGTATAAAATTGAATTTCAGATTTAGTTTGAAAATAAGCTTCGGTCCCTAAAAATATATAAATAAAATCGGTCCCGGTTGCTTTCAAAGGTAAACCACTCACTATATGCCTTTTCGGTGACCTTCACCATCGCATCAGATTGTTCGACACTAGGTTGGCTACTAACGCCTCTACCAAACCGCATTGCAGCAGCGTGCTGGAAGCTCTAACATCCCTCAGTTGTATCTGTGGGAAAGATCCCTATTAATTTTTTCAAATTAATTTTTTAATCCTTAAAAGTCAATCACTAAATGGCGATGAAATCTAAGAACATTTCTACCCTTATTATGCATATTTGCACCCAATCTTGGGGGAAGAATTTTTTCTTAAAATTTTCAGACGACCTACTCAGTAATCAGACCATTCAAACAAAATAATAATCATCAAAATCCATTTCCAGACTCCGACGCTACATAGCAATTAACACAACCATTTCAATTACCCTTATTTATTATGCAATTTTACTACTCTTACTGGTAAAATTTTTCAATGAAATTTAAATGGACCACCTTCGAAATATGTTCTACCAAACACAATAAAAATAATCGAAATCGGTTTATCAACAACGAAGTTATCGCTGTACATAAATAATAATTTAAAAAAAGAAACATGCAGTCGAACATTGAACCACCTCCTTTTTTGGAGTCAGTTAAAAATGTATTAAGCATATTTTGACATAACTGTCACTAAATTAACCACTTTATACGGTTCTCTGGGCATTTCTCTGGGCACCAAGCATTGCTACTATAAAATTATATGCTTTTAACATTATTTTTAATATACACGCATTTAGGGAAATTTAACATTATCGCCAGTGCGTGATAAGTACCAAGAATATTAGTGGGTAGGTGATTTACACGGGGTAATTTTCACTGACGACGGTTCTATCGCATGAATTGAATCTAATAATGAATAGGGTAAGGGTGAGGAAACCCATATTCGGATTCTGTCTTCCAGAAAAGGTGTAAACCTTTTCAGACAGATCCAAGGCAGAAGAAGTGTTTTACCCACACTTTTCACCAATTATGTTTACGTCACATTTAGTTGGTGAGTCTATTGCCATCCACCGGGCAAAATTTCAGACTCCGAGCTAGGTTTTAATTAAGAAAACCCTATTTTACTTTGCCCAACTCGGATATCGATCCCGGAACCTCGAACTTAGCGGTCACGCTTGCGACTATCGAGGCAGTTTCTTACACCTATTATTATTATAGCGCACTAGTGGATAGTAAATGTGTTATTAAACATAGGGGATGTTTATTTTACACGCTTAAGGGTAACATTTCTACAAACTTTCATTGATTATTTATATCTAACCAACAGCTCTAGACATCCCGCGGCAGTGTCTGTGGGGGTGACCCGTGCCCAGCAGTGGGGCGTCTATGGGTCGCAGCGAGCGAGCGAATCAACAGCCTAAAATATAAATTTTATGCTTCTAGTTCTGAAAATGACAATACTTTCATACAACCTTTCATCCCCATTTTCATCCCTTTACAACACTTTTATCCATTTATAAAGTAGCCTATGTCCTTTCTCAGGCTCTACAAACTTTCATTGATTATTTATATCTAATTAAATGTCTAGATTATTTCATTAAAATTAGTTTTGGCGTGAAAGCGAGACAGATAGACAGAGTTAATTTCGCATTTATAATATTAGTATAGATGATATACTAGTGTTTGAGGACACACAGTCACAGATTACATAATAATAATATATCTAGCAGGGAAGTTTATGTAGGTCGCAAGATAACTGAACCCCGCTTACTGGCGCTGACACTGTTTTTGCCTTCTGGCAAGCGCTGGCTAATGAGAGAACGAATAGCTGACTATTTGATATCGAACAGTCTAGACGAAATGGTTCTATTATTGAGCGATTTTAGTCGAATTAAATAAAGTTACAGCAGTAATTTCAGCCATAAGAGATATTTAACGGGCCCGTTGGCGCAATCGGTAGTGACCCCGTCTGTTGCGCCACGGGTCGTGGGTTCGAATCCCACTCAGGATAAATATTCGTGTGATGAACACTTGTATTTGTTCTGTGCTAATATTATCTATTTAATTAAGTATTTAAAAATATCTATGTATGTATATCAGTATCTGACACCCATATTACAGGCTCGCGCCTAATTTGGGGTCAGATGGCCTTGTGTGAGATTGTCCAAGATGTTTATTTATTTATTTATTTATTTATTTATTTATGTAAGTTTAAATAAGAAATGATATGGTACCTACTGCAAAAGACGGGTCATTTAAACTATTATAATGTGCTTTCACACACTACAGCTATTTGCTACAACGGTGACAGCCCAGTGGCTCTCGAACTCGCCTCTCACTCGAGCGGTCTGTTACTTGAATGACTTTTCTAAGATAAGTGCGATTTAAGAAATTAAATGTCACTTGCTGTAACGGTGAAGGACATCGTCAGGAAACTGGTGCCTGAGAGTTCTTCATAATTTTCTCGAAGGCATGTGAAGTCTGCCAATCCGCATTTGGCCAGCGTGGTGGACTAAGGCCTAATCCATCCCATTCTGAGTGTTTAAAAGACTAATAACTAGTGTAGTGTCAAAATCACACGGTAAAATTACCCAGTGTGAACCAACAGCACAGGGGAAAATTTATAATTCATTTACCACTTAATTACCATCGAGGCGTAAATCTTCGGTGTGTCGCGGTTCTTTTATTAAGGTCTTGCACACGCTACAATTAAGCCAAGTCATATGAAATTGTTCACTTATTTATACTAATTTTATACGGCGCCGTTAACCGCAGTTTAAAATAAAAGCCACCTATTAGACTATCGTTCAGACCAATTTATGTCTTATTTATAAATTGAAAATTACGAAAATAAATATATGTACTGTAAAAATATTTATTATAATATAGGACAAGTGTGAAAAATTGTTTTTAAATTTTCATGTTACTAAGAGGGTAGTAGCAATATATGCTTACATACGAGTACATAATAATATGCTTATTTGAAAGTAGGTTTTCTTACAACATGACCGCCCGAAGGCATCTGATGTGATTTTACTACTGTTATCTTAACGGACTAGGGTTGCCAACATTTTTTTAACTAAATATAGTATTTTTCAAAACAAACTATTAAAATAATGTGTTTTAAGGAAAGAGCAAAAAAGTCAAACATTTTTTATTAATTATTTGTTTTTATACAAACAATTCTAGGCACTTCTTGAATTTCCTAATATTTTTTTTAGTATTATTAGTATTACTCTTATAAAAAATATTAAGAAATTCTTAAATGTCTTCATTAATATTATTATGATTTTAAAATTATTATAAATAAAAACTCATTATTCTACCTAATTGAAATATAACATCCGGACGAATACAAATATAGTACAATACTCTATTATATTACGGTTGCCAACCTTAACTGGGACCTACGGCTTATCGTGCCCTTTAGAGGACGGAATTATTGGTGTCATCGTGTTAGAAATATTTTCAGATCCTTTCAGGGTGTTAAAGCAGATTATATTAAACTAGTGAACGCCCGCAGCTTCGCTCGCGTTGAATTATACATAACAATAGTTTCGTTTACACCTAGTAATATTATATAGCCTATGTCACCAGTGAAGATGCAGCTTTCTAATGGTGAAAGAGTTCATGAAATCGGTCTAGTAGTTTTTGTGTGAAAACATTACAAACAAATGTTTCCTCTTTATAATATTACTAGTATAGATTGCGTAAGTCAAATCTAGTACTTTGGAATTTGAATACTCAGGCTCACTTATATGCAGGCGGCTCAATTTTTAGTCACTCGACTTATTACGAGTACCTATCTTATAAAAAAAGGAATGTTCATCACAAGTAACTCAAAAATTACCGATTGAAACCGATGTAGCTTAACATTTAAAGTGCTTCTACTCATAGTATGCTAGAGTTATTTGCCGATATGAAACTTTTTATAATACTGCGCTGAACTTTTACTGATATTCGATTATGGATAATTAAAAATATCTGCAAGTCACTCCGTTCACTTTTAGATTGCAAGCGGATGAACTTCGTACTAACAAGTTATTGGGTCAAACCAAAGTATAAAGACCTCTTCGAAATTTCAACACCTATACGTGAAGGCTTGCCTTTGTCAAATAAAGAATATACACTGACGAACAGAAGAGTCGGTCCTTTGACATGTAGTTTTGTTTTTATAAAAATAATAGTAACAAACAAGTGAACCAACTAGCTTGCATGACATCTGTGACATACGAGTACCTTTGACGTTGAGTACTTGGACCCGGACTGGGAATGTTGTGTGTTGTAAAAATGTTATTACATTATGTAGACATAAATAATGAAAGAAACATAATTTTGTCAGTTAAAAGTAGGAATTGTTAAGTGGTAATAATATTTTTAAGTCAACACTGACATTACAATATTTAATTTTATTTAACCATTATCCAACAATGGAGCACTCGTAGCATGACTCGCGACAATCGTTATTATAATCGACCAAGTTAAGCAGCATCTGACGCTGTCGGTATGTTGATGGGTAGCTAGTAGCAAAATTTCATTGATGCGTCCCATGTCCAATAATAGCAAGCCTATGGGTTTAAGTTTTATTTTAATTATTAATTTCAATAAAATTGTATTATCTTTATTGTTAAGTTTACTCTCTTTTTTAGCCCCGTTTATTTCAAACCGATATTGCATGATTTTTATTGGCAATATCACTGTTACCAATATAGATAATAAAAGGTAGATAGGTGCGTATATCCGGTAAAATGAGTTGACGGGGAGATTAGTGAGCCTGCAATCATATCGCACAAAAGAGATAAGCCATTGTGTATTCGATACAATTATATTCGATGAATATTTTTAAAATTAATCTTGTTTCACAAAAAATATTTTGTAGTAATTCCATAAATATATCATTCGATTAGAGAAGCGTTTGAATGAGTTTCGAAACTCAAGCACTTATAATGTTTATGAAGTGGGCCTCAATCACTGATATTGTTGTTAATGTTGTTAAAAATTGCAGGAAATCTATGTTCGCCTCTATAATAAAATACCTAAAAATAACATTGGCTCTCACAAAATAAATTTAAATATAACATTAAACAAATCCTCCTTAATAAAGCATTATATGTAATAAATGACTACTTAAACGACGAAAACCCTTGCAAAGTATCTCCAGCTCTACTTTAAATTTAATAATACAAACAAATCAATCAAAATGTAAAATACTGAGTTTCTTGTCGTGTTCTTCTCGGTAGCATCAACTTTGTGAACCGTCGGTAAAATTAAATAAAAAATTTAATGACGTTCATTAAGCGTATACAAATACCATAATGATACAATCTTTAAGTCTTATGGAAGAGCTTCGGATGCCTGATAATATTCGACACTGACTTACCAACATGCAGTACATAAATTCAGTGACACCTCTGCACTACTTAAGATATGATGGCTACGCGCCATTTTAATATGAATTTGACGGCGTTGCGGCGTTGTCCGATGATAAATCATGCATTGTTGCTGACGACAAAAGAAGTCATTTTTAGGTAGTAGGTAAGTGCTCTATTCGGGAAGGCCCTATATTATATTTGCTCAGCACAAAGCTCGAACGAAGTTCAGGTGATTCAGAGATGCACAAAGGAAGCAATTTTAATGGTATTCCGTGTATTCTCATCGATGGCGCGAATGATAAGGTGTTTAATTTATTTTCGCCTGCGTTCCATCACTTGAATGGCTCGGGGAGTGCTTTGTTTAGGAGGAATCTGATATTTACATTCGGTCTTGGTAGAATATGTGTAGGTATACCCTAATTTGTGAAACGGAACACTTTTCTAGGCCATCCTAGTCCTCAAGAGCTATCACCTAATTTGATCAAGTCCCTAGAAAAATACTTCTGATTTGGTAAGTAAAAGTTACTAATTAGTACATCAAGTTTTATGCAGTTTCATCTATGTAAAACCCCTACTGTGGCTTGTAATAAAGGGTTGTAACTGCATCTACCTAATTGCAATTAAAGATGATTTGATTTGATTTGCAAATCAGCGCAACTGGTTGTTGGAGCCTATGCATTCTATGGAGCATATTATGCTGATTGCTGACCCTTTTAATCTAACACTGCTGAATTGTAAACATATTTGTGTACCTACAGGAAAGTAAACAAATATGGAATAGTATACCCAATTGGGTATTTGAATATTTTTTTTTTTATGTGATAAATGAAAAGATCATATATAAGTTTTATAACAAAACTATTTTTTTTTTCTTTTTTTCTCGCAATAATTCAAAAGTTATTTCAAAATAAAAAAAATTCAATTCAATAATTTTTGAATCCAGTACCGAAGACACGCCGACAACTCCCGAACAAACCCGAGCGCGTGTGACGTCATAATGTTAGTTTTCATTGTTAAATATTTAAAGGACGATGGACAAAAATGTATGGAACCTGGTACCGGCACCAATCGAAATGTATGATACACAACATGGGTACTAAAATGGCCATCCTCCTTTAAATAAAATTTTGACGTCACAAATATGGGGACCAATCATGGCGCGTTTATAGTCACGTGATTTTTATTCAAATTTCATCAATTTTTAATTGTTTATAATTAATTGAAAAAAAAAACATTTTTAAGTTTTTTTCATTAAATATCAATATTATTAATAATATAGTATTAAAATACATAAAAAGAATCAAAAAAATTTTTTTTTCAAATACCCAATTGATACAAGTTAGATTCCTTATCTGGGGTACTATTCCATATTAGGTTACTTTCCCCTAATCATTGTTAAATTGTAAGTTTATTACGTTGTAGTGAAGTGATTAAACATATTTTCTTTCTTTCTTGTGGAGGAGTCCGGATTTATCTGCAAAAATTTATGCTGCGGTTCCACTAACCCCAGGCGTAGAATATAGGATGCTGCCATCTTCAATGCCGACACAATATGAAACCGGGAGCAAGTTTTGTATGTGTTACGATACGGATACGGTTATAATGTTTGAGAATACACACTGGATGCGTCGATACCGAAATCATTGTTAAATTGTAAGTTCATTATGTTGTAGTGAAGTAAGTAATTAAACATACTTATTTTCTTTCTTTCTTGTAGAGGAGTCCGGATTTATCTGCAAAAATTTATGCTGCGGTTCCACTAACCCCAGGCGTAGGATATAGGATGCTACCATCTTCAATACCGACACAATATGATACCGGGAGCAAGTTTTGTATGTGTTACGATCCGGATACGATGTTTGAGAATACACACTGGATGCGTCGATACCGAGTTATCGCGCGCCAAACTGTATGTTCGTGCTTGCCGCCGTGCTATGAAAGTTTACGATATTCAGCTGCTTACACGTTCGCTGCGACGTTGTTGTACTGGTGCAATAGATTGAAGCGCTCGTCGCGCGGCTGCCAAATCTGTTTACAAGACAAAATAAGGTTTAATAAAAAGTTCGATTTAAAGATATTTTATTTCTCACTAGTGGACGCCTGCAGCTTCGCTCGCGTGGAATTAGACATAACAATAGTTTCGTTTACACCTAGTAATATTATATAGCCTGTCACTCAGTGAAGATGCAACTTTCTAATGGTGAAAGAATTTTTGAATCGGCCCAGGAGGTTTTGTGTGTAAACATTACATACAAATCTTTCCTCTTTATAATATTAGTAATAATGAGGAAAGATTTGTATGTATGTATAAATATTTTCCTTAACGTAAATTACATAAACAAGATATAATAATAGTAGTAGGTACATAAGAAAGAAAGAAAGAAAATGTTTTTATTTCGTATGAACTGCAAATCATTAGAAAAATAAAAATTAAATTAAATAAATAAAATAAAAAATGCAGTCAAATCTATACGAAAAGGGGCCGCACTTAGCACTTGCCGCAGTACTATACTACCGCTGGTTTTCAGGGCAACGCGACCCCGTGTTTCGTGTTATAAGTTCTATGGCAAGAGTTCAGATGGGTGACTGCTGCAATTTATCTAGTGTACTTGGGTCCCACGACAGACAGCTTAACGTGTCCTCCGAATTATCGTGAGATAATGGTCGTTACGCGACACATATCTGAGGTCCTTAGTCGGCTTAAACTTTCGACAACCGGGTTGACCTCTAATTAGAGTGCAACTAAAAGACAGCCAATCCTAAATAAAACACTGGCAGTTAAATAAAATCATTCATTGTGCCTTTCAATTGTCAATTAACCGAACACGCGGCACAGTTCCTAAAATAGAAATCCAATGTCGGTCAGAATGCATTTCGAATTTTCGACGCAGTCCGACAAAAACTGAGTAGTAACACGTGAAACTGCTATTATCAAAACATTTGCCGCTATTTCACAGAACTACCAAATGAGCAGTTGACATAAAAAAATAATTCTTTTTACAATTGGTCCCCAGAGTAATACGCTCTTATATCCATAAAAAGTCACAAATGCGTTGCTACCCCTGAGAACTAAGATGGGTGCTAAAAAAGTGTAACCGGAAATCACACCTTTCCAAATGGATCACAATTGCTTTAAAAACAAATTATTACACTGTAGAAATGGTACTAGGTACCTTGGCGTGCGGTGGTACTGCCAGGGGTTAGAGGCCAACCCAATGAATGTTCTCATGCCACCCGAATTCCATGTGTAGGCAACCCATCGGTTCCAGTTGTTGTCGTTTGTCGATTGTGGTAGATAAGCAATCAAAAGATTGGGGCGATTATAAGCCGCGCCACAAAATTTTAACCTTGAATGCGCAGTAACACACCGAATCACATTCGGATCTCAATGGGAATGCAGTATGAGACAGTCTGGCGAAACTTAGTTTAAAAAAAGCTAGCATGAACGCATGGATCTTTTAATGGCGACAGAATCCGTCAATCAATGTCAGTTTACTGTTCTGTCGAGTTCTCTGTTTTATAATTAAAATTAAAGCTGTTTAATAGTAATTTGCGTCGTTATCGTGTGTAATAATCTTTATACCTGTGCAGTGATTTATATTTGATAAATATTTTAAATACGCCACTTGTATATTGTTGATATGTGGACTAAGGACAAGTCGGGAGGAAGACAATAAACGAACATTTATGGCTCAATTTCCCCTGGATGAAGATCAGTAAGTATATTTGACGAATTTAACTATACTCTAAATCAATGTATCTTATCACTTATTGAATTTCAGGACATAATATTTCTAAATAAAAATGTGGGAATATGTTTTACGCAAACACTAGTGCAGTGCAGTTTTTTATCGACTATCGATTAATCCATTTTTGTATCAGTGCTATTTATAAGAAAAGTTTATTTACCCTCCATCTCTAAATAAATTCCCTCTTTAAACTTCCTCCTTATCTAATTTCATTAAAATCAGTTCAGCGACTGAGCTGTGACAAATAGGAAAATAAAAGGTTTTTGCATTAATGGTTGTGATGATGATGATGATTGTGTTCTTTGACCCTCTCCTATATACTTGTGCAACCAAGTCGAAACGTCGCGATATAGTAGGTAACCGTTAATCTGCCTACAAAAAATAGTGTTTTAACCCGTTGAAATATTAGTGAATAAGACAACCTATTCCACATTTGTTGCAGAACCTCCAGAATCAACACACCCGGAGTCCAGATCCTTCAGCGGCGGCGGAAAATGAATTAAATATAATTTCTTAGTTATATACTATATTGTAATAAAATAAAATTAATAAAAAACAATTTTTTAACTTGATTTTTATTTGAGAAATTTTGAAGTATTTACTAATGTTATCGATTTAATTTTATCGACAACACTAGCATCCCTATTTTTTGGTAAACGTTGGCAACATTGGGTGAAGTTTTATAATATGGTTAGGTTGGCATTGAGCCAGTCCATGTGTTTCGTTTTTTGATATTGTTTTATTTTTTTACTACGAAGTCCCGTCTCTAAAAACGTAGTGATTACTTGCTCAGTGGTATGAGAAGCGGTGAGTAACCATAGCAACGAGTCGATGGAGGCGACGCCAGCTTCCCGCGCCGGAGCCACAATACTTTGTGCCGGAGCTGAGTTGCTAGAGTAGGTACAATAGCGCACAAAATAGTTATTATGCGTTCCTTTATAATAATGCTTCGATGACAGGCATTTGCCGTAGCTATTTGTCTACAATCGTAGCAGACGGCAGCCATTTTTGTTCAACGAATGTGCCGCAGATTATAATTATAATCAGACTATCCCAATTATGTCTTTCTATTATATTGAGATATTCTATTATACGAGTATTTTCAATTATGAGACTGTCCTTAATGCTCTAAGTAATATTTAATGTTTACTTATTTCTCCGTTTTCATCAAACAAACACTGAACATTTTATTTCAATATCACCTCGCTTTGTAAACAGTACCGTAGGCCGTAGCTGAAGTGTTATAACAAATGGGACACCCAGTTTACACTGATCTGTCGTATCTAGCACAGGCGGTCGTTTCTACTTTAAAAACTCGAAACATAAAAGTGATATGAGTATATCTTTGGAACTAATTCTAAATGAGGCATGATTTTAAAATACAGTTTTATTATGAGACAATATGGAGAAATGTAGCATGTTCCTCAATAAAAAATTATAAAACTATTACTTCATTCAAATCAAATCAAATCATAGTTAATATTCGTTGAAATTCCAAAAAACTTTAAAAATTTTTTGGCAAAACCCACCATTAAAAATATTTAAATCGAAATTAAATTGGCAAATTTTTAGGCTCGGTGTGAAATGTCCTTTACAGTTTCAAACAAATGCACGTTATGATTATGTTAATAGTACATAGTACATATTTTATTTTACATAAGTTATTATTTATTAACACCACAATTTTTTTTTCTTCACATTCACTTTCACCTTAGTCGAGATACACAAATGTACACTATAAGATATACCCACCCAATTTTCAATGATCTCGCGATTTTTTTTCTAAAAGTTAGATACCCGAAACCCTATTGAGCAGTTGTTGCTTATTTTAAAAAGAGCTCCAGCTCAGTTATTTATAGTAATTCAAACTTAAATTTTTAATTTTTTTTGGCCCCTCGGGTGATACAAATTCTTAAACCACTGACATAAATTCAATGTCAGTGGTCTGCTAACGAATTGCAGCAAATGTATTACAATCACAAGCCCAATGTTTACCCAGTACATAAATTCATTACCCCACTCTAAGAAAGAAATACTGGCCGGACGAACCAGTGAGTTTTAAGAGTAGGCGCCGAGGGGGTCGTAAAGCCTCCTTTATTGACAATTCGTTTTCACTGATACGGAAGATGCCCCGCTTTTTCAGGCTTACCTGCTAGGTTTTTTATGTTCCCAGTCATTCAGCTTGAGCTCCGTTTAACCTGAAAGGCGACATCTATTTTGAATAGACTAGTGATGTTGATCTAATTGACCCAATAGACATTATGTGTGTTGGTTCAGATTGTTAGGACTTAGATCTAATTTTGACACCGTCCCCGCTGAAAGAAGACAGAACATTCGAACGGTCAACACGAGGTATCCCCGAGTGATTGGTCGAATAGACACAGCGTTGACCTAAGCTGAGATCCGTCCAGGGGTAGGCCCTTGGATCATCTTGTGTGTATGATCCAAGAGTCTACCCCTGGAAGGAGTTAATCCTTTACTTTTTGGTTTAGGCTCTTTGAAGCTAACCACCCTATTTGGTGACGCTGTAAAGGTCTGTATGATCATACAGCAAAAAGACATTCTAAAAAAAAGTATATAATGTTCCAGAGATTGATTTGAACGTGTTACAAATTCCAAGCACAATCTCACACGGCTCACATACCGACGGGTACGCAGGTACAGTGGTAGACACAACAAAACATTACATCCATGAGCCTAGTACAAATATTCATTTGCAAAACAATTATCTGCTACGGTCAGGATTCGAACCAATACCCGCAGTTCAACAGTCAGGATCACTCACCACCGAGCTACGTTGAGTCGTCATGACGTTAACGGTGAATGTAAATTCGACAGGATACAGTGTTTATCACAAAATTTAACAATACTGTGAAGTCCTAAAACAATTTTAAAACCAATATTTTTAAGACTTCAAATACATAATTGCGTTTAGTTACTACGAGTAAACGTATAAAATTTGGAAAGGAAACATTCAGAGAGTAACAGAAAATTCAACCGAAGTTTAACCATCGTCACAATATTATCTCACTAACATGAACATAAAACACAAACGAACTTATACTACGTGTGCACGAACGTACAATAAGAGCAAACAATTTTAATGAACGTAAATTTTCCCGAAGACAATTTCTACGTCCAAAAACCTTTGGAGGTTTATTTCTAAAGCTGCAACATTTGGGCCAGCTAGAATTATTCATTCTGCTTGTATTACTACTTTTGCATATAGACCCTTGTTCGTATACTTCTATGAGGGCAAAGAAAAAAGACGACTAAATATTGTGATCTCTGTGACTCGTACCTACCTGTTTCTGTTTTCACAACAAAATTCAACACATAGTAAAATCTCCCGGAATCTCATTATGTAGGTACTATGATGTAGATAAAAATATACCTACAATTTACATTATATTATAAGTAGTGTGTCATTTAAGAGCATCTGGGAATTAAAAAGGCAATATTTTTCTGGAGGAAACTGAAGAATTATGTTGTAATTAAACTTTTTTAAGATTCACTTAGTTCATTTTAAGTTGGATTCGATGCCTTCTTTGTTGAAACGAGTTATTAAAATAATTGTTGCTCTTCGGAAATGCAAACCAAGTAATTAAACCTTTCCAAGGCTTGAGATATTGTACGTTATGATTCTCAATCTCGGGACTAGAAGTTTAATTTTTTAATTGCTCGCCAAGCGTCGAGCGCTCGATTACGTGTTATTTACCAACCTAAAAATACCTTATTATGAGCGACTTGAATGCAGTGAGTCGTCTCAACAACTCGTCAGTCGGGACGAGCGATAGCCTTAACAGAAGGAATTAATTTTATTCTATCAAACGAAAAAATGTCTCGCCGTCAAGCGCTCGACGCTCGGCGAGTGATTCAAAAATAGAATTTATTCCAAGAACAAGTCACAATAGGTACAAGTTTTACTATGTAGAACTTTATTAATTTTGAATTAAATTACAGTCACGTTTATATTATGTTAAAAATAAAGTAGAAGTTAGTTTAGGTTAAAATGCCACCGCATCTTAAGAAAATATGGCAGCGAAAAGTCCAGTCATTACAACTAAAAAGTCTTTTGAACTTCAACCATCAATTATAGATGCTGCAAGTTTGTCAAACTTTCTCCATTACGCCAAGACTACTTGACAGGACCTTCCGATCATTATTGGACGTAACCAGCTTAATTAGAGCCACCTTCTCCTTTTAGAAAGCATTAAACGGTATGATGAGAGTTGCTCTTTGCGGTATGACGGATCATTTTAATCTGGTGGTAGCGCTTTCAACTGTGAAATCTATTAAAGCACCCAACATTTGGTTTGAATTACTTTTTTCCTTGTGTTGTGTCGTTAATATCAGACAAGAAATTATTAATAGTTCGCTTTGCAGAGACCCTTAGAATTGTAATGGGACCCTGCGAGTGACATTGTCGGCTTAGTTTTGAATAATGTAAGGCACATATATAAAACAAACCTCGTATTTAGGTTACGTATTTAATATTCTGAGGTCACTTGCAGGATACCATCTTTGTTTTATTGCTTTTGACATTTGCGGTAATTTTTTTTTGTATTTACATTTGTTAGACTTTCAAAATTCCTTTCGGTATGTTGTTGTTAAGGCCTGTCTGTGACAGGCGATTCAGGGACTTTCAGGGCACATCTCGCCTCGTGGTTATGAATTCCAATTCTGGAGTCACATTTTTTAGACCAAAGCCCACATAGTCCACAATCTTGGTATGTATTCGGACGTAGGTATGTAAATCGTTGGAACATAGGTTCATAAGTTCAGGGTTATGGTCTTCAGTTGAGAAATATACTGTATGTTTATTTCTTCTTTAAAGATTCCGTACTATTTCCTTTTGATAAAAATCAAATTTAGTCATTAATGTCCTGATGATTGTATCTTACATTTATTCATTGATTTATCAAGCAAAAATGTGATTGCGACTGCCATTTGTGAATACTGTCAACCATGATAATTCAATTCAATTCATATTCAACGAGCATACCCATTCGCAACTGGCCATGACACCTCTGATAGACTTGAACGAGACTCAAATAGGATGGGTGGTTTAGGAAGGAGAGGTTGGAAATAGGATCAGTTCGTTAGTAATTAGATGCGATCCATAGACGGGACGTCTTCTGCTGGGCACGGCACTGCTGTGGGAGGTCTAGAGCGTACTGGAGTACGCTCCAGCAGCGTGGATGCTGCTCCAAAGCGGATTGGTGGAGGGGTTAGTGGCCAACCCAGTGTCGAATGTTCTCAAGCCACCCGAAGGTCTTCGACAAGGCTTAACGAGTGTTTCCAGCATTGAAAACAACCGGGACCGACGGCTTTACGTGCCCTCCGAAGCACGGTAGCGTCCATGAAATTTGGCCACTAGCGGTTCTGAGTTCCGTGCCATTTAAGAAATTAAATGTTACCTGCTGTAACGGTGAAGGAACCATCACAAGGAAACCTGAAAGTTCTTCATAATGTTCTCGAACGCATGTGAAGTCTGTCAATCCGCTCTTGGCCAATATGGTGTGCAACAGTGGGACAAATGTGGGGGTGGTTAAGTGGGTCATCCCCACATTTGTCTCGTGCGACCTTCCAAGTTCGGGTCACAAGACAGGGTAGCGGGACTATCTACGTACTTTCACATTCACCCTCGTGATCAGGCCCCCATTACTCCAATTTACCTTCCCCCAACCGTGTTTCCTCGTTTGAACTGTCACTTAGCAATTTATTCACTGACGCTTGGAGGGTCAGAGTTATTTATAAAGTGATTTTATAGCATGGAATCTAGGTTTAATTCGATATAGCAGAAAAGTATTTCTAGGTCATAAATAGTCATTGTCGACAAACAACAATTACAAAGTTACGAAGTTTGTCACAGTTGTCAAGGGACGGCAGCGGATGCATAGTGCTGAATATTCGTTTGCTATCATATCTATATAAATGTCTTATGAATATCAGCTCCAGTTATCAATTAGCATTGCTCATGGTAGGTATCATCGTTCTATTGTGTAAAAATTGTCAATTTTTCCTTTTAATCCTTCACCTATTCTACCACCTGAGGGTGTGATTTTCTCATTCTTTAAATAATTATTTTTAAGAATAAGAGTAAGAATAAGAATAAGAATAAGAAATAATTATTTTTAAATATTATTTAATCGATAATAATACAGACATATATCGATATTATTATTCGACCATAGACCACGGATAATAAATGGAACCACGGCCCTTTAACCATAAATGTTTGCATGACAAACAAGCGACGTGGCACCTGGTGGTAAGTGGTCACAGTCTCCTATAGACACGAGCAACACCAGAGAGGTCACCAATACGTTGGTGGCATTGAAAGAGAGTTTTTTTTTTAAATTACTTAATGAATTATTTATTTATACAAATCAAAACAGCCCAAAAAGTTACATAAGATACAGTTATACAGTATATTAAGCTTTTATATAATATATACTATGCAGCTTTTTATATGAAAACAAACTATAAACCACCCTGAAAACCTCAGTAGGAGCTCGTTCGAAAATTTGTAGGTGCGAGCGAAACTTCACTTCGCAAGGCGAAGTCGGCATGACATCTTCGAGTTCCTACAACACTCAAACAGATCCTTTGCCCCTCCGTAAGCTAAGGGTTTCTAACCTACTCAAGTGAATGTAGCTGATACTCTGGCGCCATTGCCTCGTATTAATTTAATAGACTATTAAAAAAAATAATTTATGGTACTTGCTACAAATAGGTATTAAATCGTACAAGTAAATTAGGAAGACTTTCATCAAAGTTAGGGCAAAGGTACGGCTCGTTTGTAAAATAAATCTTTATTACCAGATACCTACAGGCGAGACTGGTCAAAATTAACGTACCAAACAACTGTCATAAATTTATGAATTACTTTCTGGAAACTGGGATGAAATTTCATTTCGTGTGAAGGGCCCTGCAACCCGCCCGCCTGAGTAATTAGATTAAAACACGAAGATATCATAGGCATGACGTGTTGATGTAGAACTTGGCAAGATTACAGACACTGGCGTTACAGAGATAACGAACTGTTTTTGTTGTGCCCACAGAAAATTAAAAGTGTTTTGGAATGGCTAAAAGCAACTGCGCGGTTATAAATAGTGTTCAGTTGCACGCGTTCAATCAACAAAGTAAATAAAAAAGTATTTGGTATTTTAAAAATACACCGTCATTTAAATATTTTTTATTTAATCTTTTAACTAATTTTAATTAATTAACTTAAATAAGAGATAAAACTCGAACGTTTCACAGTGATGTTTGATCTGATTTTGATAAAGTACAAGTCTTTGTTAAGAACTGTTACTGGTATAAAGTTTACGGACCCATTTAGGAGAACAGTTAGCGAAGTCATAAGCTTCCCAACTTACCTTCAAAATTAAACGTTACTGAACACGACCCCTTTAATTCAATAATGAAAAGCGGAATAATAATAACTCCTAAATGAATACATCTCTATGAATACATTTAGATTCAAAACTAATCCATCAAAATTTTGTTATATTTAAGTAACCACATGACCTTCTTACTTATGTATTCCGTATAAGTTCTGATTGAAATGATATGATCGCAGCTATTCATCATATAAAAACACATTTGAAGTAAAAACTACACGGCATAAAGCGAGTCTGAAAACTGGAAAATGACCAGTATTTCCAAATCCAATATTCGTTTCCAAATCTTAAAAGCGCAATGGAATCTACACCAGAAAGATGCAGGCAGTAGGGTGCAAACTATACATATAAAATCCTATAGGTACCTACTACACAGGACTATACTAGTATGTACCTAGATCCTACTTTGGGACTGATATGTTAATAATTTGATTTTTCTCATTATTTATTTTCATTTAATTTTATAAAATCTTCAGTCGTTGTTAGATAGGTAAGTGATTTTTGTCTAGATAAAATATCATACTCGTTTAAAAGATTATTTCGTTACAAATATTAAGAAATAATAAATTAATTTGCAATATCAAATAACAATAGGACAATCGAGTAGAAAACAGGTGTGAGTCAAATTGACCTCACGTTATGCTGTCAGGGGTATAAATGAACGTTATGTATCTAGGGTTAGCATATACATACATAACAAGCCTCTGTTTCTCCGAAGGGGTAGTAAAAGTTGGATAAAATAATATGGTGGTATAATATGAAATAATTCTCGTACCATTCAAAAATTACAAAATACTCAAACCGTGACAAGTGACCCTCAAGTCTTAGTGAAACCCCATTTTTTTAACAGTAGTCTCTCAATAATGAAAAATGTTTTCTCAATTATCTACGCATCAAAAATTATCTGTGCGTCTGTTTATTTTTCATTAGATAGATTAAAAGGGGCTACTAATCGGTCCCCAGTAAGCCTTTCCCTTGACATTTTAATTCGTTAGAAACGGCTTTAGAAGGTTTTTGTGAAAAATATTTTTGTAATTATTCGCAGGAAGTGTGCAAGGTCTGCGCTAAAACATTTTTTAATTCAGCTAAGAAAGTTAATTATTATTCTAAAAAAGAGAAACAAGTAGTCTTGATTTAAAATTAAAAGCAGGGTAGACAATTTATTCTTTGTTACAGTCAAGAGTGTTGTCTTATAGTAAGTTAATATAACTTTGAATTGAAATATGGTCATAGATATATTAATACACTATATATTTATACTTCTATACTAATATTATAAAGAGAAAATATTTGTTTATATTGTTTTCACACAAAAACTACTGCACGATTTCAAAAATTCATTCCCCATTAGAAAGCTGCATCTTCACTAGTTGGTAGTTTTTAGTTTTACAGTTCACCAAAGGTTGTAATTTTTATAACTTTGTTTTTACTACCACTTATCGTTGTCGTCGGGTAACAGTCGTTAAGCCATGTCGGATGCCAAAAAATAGGTTGGCCACTAATCTCTCCGCCAATCCGCGGTGATGAAACGCGGTGGTGTACGCTCTAGACTTTTTCATGAGAAAGATAAATAGATAATGGGTTACAACAATTTATTTATTTATCTCAAAAAAGTTGTAACAATTGGTTGGATTAGGCTAGATACTTAGATAGACTAACAAGCTTTCGAAAAGCACATAAATGTTACCAGCCAAATAAATCAGTCATCGAATAGAATAGGAATAGAATTATTTTATTTCAATTATAAAACTTCAAATGTAAACTCCACAACTCGTGACTACTTATGTGAGCACAAGCGTGGCTCGCATACTGAAAGTTGCTCGCGTACGTAACTTTGATATTGCAATTTTTTTCTCCAACTGTACTGCCAACGAACGCTATCACAGAGAGCAATTTAATCGTATTGAACTCTAGATATAAATTATGTAACTAGTAAGTATCTAATTATGTAACCGCTTTGGTTACATATTTTATGTATCAAGAAGAAAATCTAGCATTAGCCATAATTATTTTAGTTTTGCGGACAACAAAGATCCCTGGATGTTAGTCACTGAGTTAAATATACGTTAGTATACAAAAGACTTATGTATAGTAATATTTTTACATACAATGCCCTAATTACGTACTAAACTAAGTAATACAAGTACAACAATGTCAACAATAGGTGATGTTTCGCTTTGGTACCAGTAGGTACTTTATACTTGGCTTAGCTATGATTTATTGTATAAAATTAAATTAATGCGAGAAGCATATACTAGACAAGTCATTGAACTCATTTTAATTACGTTAACATCAAAAAGAAGCAAAAATGTATTCAGTTGGTAAATAAAGACGTTTTGATTAAAATACGTAAAAGAAAAGGTAACGGAAGAAGACGTATTGGTTAATAATAAATAAAAAATTGTTAACATTATTTTTTTTAAGGAACCTCTTTCGACAAAATTTCAGTCAGTCCATAATATTCTTGATGAAAATATAAACAATGCCCTTTTCTTCTTTCCGCATTCCAATTTATTATAAGATGAAAATAAATAAGGGCTGGTCTAGAATAGCATTAGATATTAAGCCTGCTCTTGTAATTTAATGTAAGAAATTAAGTAACAGAATTTTCAAATAACGAAATAAATAAAGAAAAATAAAGGAAAATTAGTGAAGGTAGTTACATAAACTTTACGAAATGTAGAATATAAAGAGGAAGCCTAAAAAAAAGTTTAATACGCTATCTTCGCGCGTCTCCTAAACAGAGACTCCTATTTTTTGTCGTGTAATAACGTCTGAAACAGAGCAAGCAATTTTATCTACGACCAGCAACGACAGCCCGGAACGGCCTCCTGGGGTGCAATCAAGGATTAATTAGTGCACAGTTAATTCGGCCACGCTAACTAACCGATGCGGTTAGTCTTTTTGTTAGCCGTTTGGCGGGCTGGCTTATTACTCTCTACTTTTTATGTGACTACAATTTGATTTGCCATATTGAGTGTTTATTAGTGAATAACCATTAACTAAAAGCGGTGACAGTCCAGTGGCTATCGAACTCGCCTCTCACTCGAGCGGCACGCATCAATGACTTTTCTAAGTTACGTGCGATTTAAGAAATTAACTTGCTATAACGATGACACGAAGGACACATCGTGAGGAAACCTGCATGTCTGAGAGTTCTTCATAATGTTCTCGAAGGCATGTGAAGTCTGCCTATCCGCACTTGGCCAGCGTGGTGGACTAAGGCCTAATCCCTCCCATTCTGAGAGGAGACCATAATATAATATAGCAAGCTTTTAAAGTTTAGCTTGCAATTAGGCAAAAAACAACAAAAAACTTGCCAATAACAGTCAAATACAATCTAATAAAATGTTTGTAAAAATATAGCTGCTTGAAATATGTAAACATGTTCGCATTTTCAGTTTTGTTCTTCACATTTATTTCCGCGAGTTACAATTCATTTCTTACTTATGTGCATTTGCCGACTATCCTAGAAAAAGCTATTACGTGATTCCGGTTTTCAAGAAATTTATGTCGAAAGCTTACAAGCAACAGTGTTCGTTCTCGCAAGAACAACGTAAAGGTGCATACAGATTTCGTTTATTTCTGACAATCTAAGGAATAACATACAAACTAGATGTAGCCAGGTAGACATACGAAGCGTTTTTATCATTACATTGTGTATTTTTGATTGATTTATTATTATTTATTTAATATAATTAATTAGAACGGATTAACCCGCTGAAGTATGCTCTAGATCTCCTGCAGCTGCGTTTGTGGGGGAGACCCGTGCCCAGCAGTGGGACGTCTATGGGTCGCAGCGAACCAATTACACTTATTAATAAAATTGTCAATAGTTATTATAAAAAATAAGTCAAATCAAATGTCATTTCATAGCATTGCATAGGCATTTAAAATAGCAAAAGTTACCAAGCATCATTCAAATTTTTTTTTATAAACATAAGATTATATGAATACTACCGTACGTAGAATCATAAATTAATTAATCATAATCGATTAATATAAATTATCATCTTCAGTGCCCGAGTCTTTATTAAATATCGCCTATATAATCTGACGTACCTACACAAATGCCCGATTTGTATCAAATCTGCAGCTACCTTTAGTGCCATGTTCGCCTGCCGTTCGCTGACACAATTGTAGCGAAGTGAGGATTTTACGTACATAGGAAGACATTTTAAAATCTAGTTTTAAGTTTTTTTTCATGCTACACGGTTTGATCGCAGTGCTTGTGCTAAAATATCGACTTGTATATTCCAACGCAGTTTGTTATCCAGTAATACATCAAAGAGGCTTATCAAAATAATCGATTACTATCAGCGTATTTAACTTGACAACGAATAAACGTCGTAAAAGCAGAAATATATTTTACGAAGGCAGATATTATGTAAAAATCCCTCCTTGAAAAAAAACCTCCTTGAATGCTCAGAAGTGGTCTGACGGAGCAAGCGGGTTGTCAGGCTGCGCAAGCGCCGATTGGTTCACCAGCCGTTATGGCGCCACTAATACTGCACGCGCAACTATCCCCTTCGGATTTTGTTCAGAGCTGAACTTCGTGCCGCGAGGAATTCTTTGTTCATCCAATATGCCTTCACATAAAAATAAGTTACAACTATCAAAATACGCCAGCGCGAAACCCAATAACACAATTTTCAAATAAGTAGGTACCTATAATCGAATAAAATCTAAATTATTACCTTAAATTAAATCGTTATATCCAATCGGGGCCTCATACGCAGAAAAATTTTATTGCTGAGTCTTTAAATCATTCCTGGCTGTCTGCAATCTCTTTTCACAATTAGGCCTACTTTATTGTAAAAAGAGATTGCTGAACCTCAGTCAATCTGCTTCATGTCGCTTCTGACGTGGATTAACAACTGTCTGCAATCCATAGTTGAAGTTACAGGCTTAGGACTCACGTGTGATTTAAGTCGGAAATGAGCCGACTAGTTTCGATCTATTACGATGATCATCTTCAGGAGTGAACGCGCGCGAGGGTCGCTTTGTCATGCGCGCTATTTCCGACTTAAATCACACGTGAGTAAGCCGGTAACTTCAACTATGAATATAGACACTCACGAATCGTTCAGTAATAAAAACTGTCTGCCACTTAAACCGACTGCCTATCGTGCCCTCTGAAGCACGGATTCATTGGTGTCACCTTAGCAGATATTACTGGATACAAACTTCCAAACATTTAAACTTCATTTATTCGACTTAATGACAGGCAACGAAGTTAAACGTCTCAACAAATCAGAAGTTACGTAACAGAAAATCGGAATGTCTGTTGTATCTCCAGCCCTTTTATCAGTGGATCTCTTGAAATATGGGTGCAATCTATCGAATGGTTTATCGTACGCTATTGTCGCACCTAAGTCTTGTGTTTAAAGGCCATTTCGGCGTGTAAAGACTAACGGTGTTGTTTCAGCCAAAGTGGAACGGATAGCTGGAGTGATCTTTTGTAATTGAATTTGGCTTTAATTAATTGCCACCCTAAGTGGTCCGAAACCGACGCCTTAGCTTACGCCGATTTAGTTTCTGTAAGGATGGAAAGCCCTAATTTTCTAGGTTTTCGTCGTCGTATATTACAGTGATTTATCTAAGATTTCTTGGACACCGATCGAGTATGTGGTATCAGAATATGAGTTCTATTGATGGCTTTAGATTTATTTTTACAGTTAGTCGTTTCGCGATAGCTGTCACGTAGGTAACTTCACCACCAATTTTAACTGACGGATGGACGGAACAAAAATAATATAACTACCTACTAAGAGATAGATTCAGTGCAAGGGTAAACGGAATGAATCCACTGCATTCGAATCAACTGCATTAAAATTGAATTTAAACAAATGATAATATTTTGATTCAATAAAAACACTAGTCACTTATCCTAACGTAAGAATAAAGAATCTTAGAAACTAATTATTTAAAAATATCTATGTATGTGTATCAGTTTCTGGCACCCATAGTACAGGTTTGCGCCTAATTTGAAGTCAGGATGGCCGTGTGTGAATGTCTTTATTTATTTATATTTATTATTATTTATATATAATATAAGAATGTCTTTAATGTCTAAAATTTTAATAAAGGTCAGTTTGTTTCGGTTAACATTTCTTATAACTTAATTCATAAACTTCAATCAACCATACCACTTTATAATTAAACTTTGGTCTAATTTTGAAACTCATTTATTATTTTGTGACTGTGACCGAAAGTGGAAACAATATTAGTTTCGACAAAATCATCGATAGTTTGTGGAAATTACAGTGACATTTTAGGCTGCCACTATTTCGACAGAAATAGATTTGTACCTTACGTACAAATAGGTTGAGAACGGGTAGACCAATCAATCGAATTATTTGGCTGCAAAGCTTGTCATTCTCAAACAAATATACAAACAATACACTCAGCGTCATAATTATACAACAGCTCCAAATTTGTACCGTAACTACGTAAACATATGATCGTTTATTCTCTAAAAAAGACATTTAGATAAATTAAGAAAAGGATCCAAATTAGTGTTCCTTGGAAATTCTATCCTTGACGTTTTAATTTGTTAGAAAATATGGCTTAAGAAATTCTTTGTTGTACAGTAAATTGTAATTTTTTAAAATAACAACGTGATTTTATCCAAAGCGTACAGACGTACTTGTAATCGAGATGTTTTTAAGAATATCTAAGCAAAAGTTAAAGTCTACGTTTGTTATTTATTATTTATGGAACTCTATTAAGATTCCATTTTTAATTACATTTTGTTACAATGTTGTTTCAGTCCCACAGTGCACCTTAATTATTAATTAATTTCATGACCATTAAAATGGTCAAAAGAAATGTTGTGCTGCTAAAGAGCATTAATTGTTATAAGGAGCAAATATTTCACATCGCTAACAGATTTGAAGTAATAAGGGGCCGGGTTAACCATCGCCGTTTACTGAAGGTGTAAGCCAAACTTAAGAGATAAGCGTAAACGAACCCTTGGACGTAAACCATATTTCAGATGTTTTCGCGTTTGGTTCAAACGAGCAGCGTTTGGTATTTTTTATCACGCTTTATTAGCTTGGTATGTATGTATGTATGTATGTATATAACGGAATATTTGAACGTGATTTTCGCCCACTTCAAAACGGCAGATTAATTTAAAACTGCACACTTATCAAGGACCAAAAACAATGCAATAATTGATCGTATTTATAAATTACTTCGGACGTGTACCTATTTGGTTTGTAATTATTTACAACAACTAAATTAACATAAACATACATGAAAACATAATTAAACTAAAAATAAACAAAGAAATATTTAAAAAGAATTAATCACAAAATAGATATGTCATCCAAAAACAGAGCTTGTGGCATTGGACCTAGAACGCTTGCAGCATTTCCCTGCTGCATAGCGAGGCAAATTTTTTGAGTGAAAAAGCTGCCAGCCCTCCGGTCACCTGAGACAGAAATGAATCTGGTAAATAAAATAATATGCAATAATTAAAATAAATAAAAAAACATTTTATTTAGGTTATCTAGAAAAGAGTGTTATTTTATGTGTCTTTTTAATGTATATAAACGTCAGCTCTCGATCAAACCGTCGAATTAAATATCAAAATAGATAGGTAAATTACTATTTATCTACCTCTCTACCTCCTTCGAGATAATTTTAGAGAACGAAGGTTTTCTTACGAAATTTTTCTGCATTTCTCTACAATGGACATTTTCATTAAACATCTTGGAAAATTCATTGGTAATTTTGTACGCATCGCCAGAATTAGAGCCTGGAACGGCTCAAGTACCTACTCAGACAGACTGAATTTCTATTAAAGACAGACTGAATTTCTATTAAAGACAGACTGAATTTCTATTAACTACGGCTGTAGATGCATATTTCATTTACTTCTTTGAAATCATAAACAAAACATCATAATTGTATTTCTACGCAATCACCAAAGGCTGTATTCTATAGTACCTACTCCCATTTGTCACGAGTTATGATATACGTCAGATACGTCCCATGCATCCATCCATAAATCCAGGATCCGCGTGTGAAATTTGGTTCCGGGGATCAGATCCAGGATCTCTTACTAACCGTTTGCTACTATTAAATCACCCAGACAGTTCATTTCAACCTTGTAGGATGAAAGGAGATAATTCATGTTACATGATTTAAACATCTTATCTTATCTTATATCTTATATATATAAATGAATTGCTGTTCGTAAGTCTCGCTAAAACTCGAGAACGGCTGAACGGATTTAGCTTATCTTGATCTTGAAATGTTCATGGAGGTCTAGGGAAGGTTTAAAAGGTGAAAAAAAATCGAATGATTGCCGGGAAAACCCTTTTCCCATACAACGATTCCGTCTGTCAATCAATACTTTGATACAAAATGGATGCCCGATACTAACCTGTCAAGTTAGCTGTCTCTGCTTTTAGTGGAGCGCTCAGCGCTTTAATATGCTTCGGCAAGTTTTTACTACCTACGGATCAAGCGCTGAAGCGATAACTTTGAATATTTTCCGGAGAACAGGGAAATCTAAAACGTAGTGATTACTTGCTCAGTGGGGAAATCGGCGTGAAGCGAATGAAATGTCAATTTATTTATAACACATTTGCTCGTAAAGGGCCCCTTATTTCACCAATTTCAATATCGTAATGTATCTAATTACCGCACTTGTGCGTTTTAAATTACATTACAGCACTTGTGCGGTAATGTAATGTAAGATGCACGGGTTTTTTTTTTAATAAGGTAAAACGCACGGTCTAACAAGATGCTCCGTCTAAAACGAACGGTACTTTTTTCAATCTTAGCAAAGAGTTTTTATGTCAAAAAGTGGTCAACATTTTATGAATAAAATTAACTTTGGGAGATAAAATATAAAAAATAAACATTTAATTCTTTAATTTAATTAATTTTGACAATAAATTAAAATAATTTATCTGTACCAAATACAAAAAAATATCAATTTACTATAATAATAATATTGGCTGTTTTTGTGACTTTGCCTTAAAAAAAAAAAGCTCTGATGCGCGCGCATTGCTAATTTGTGTACAAGTAAAAATATTTAAATTATAAAATGAAAACTGTAGACAATTCGAATTTGCTGTAAATGGCTGAGAAAAGAATCAAATAATTCACTCAATCATCGAAAATAACGATGCATATCATAAGAACAATATTGATCAGTGAAATCGTACGATATGACTGTTCTGTCGTGGTTCTGTGGTGTTCCGCGCGCTTTTTCTTTTCGCTGTAGTGTTTTTATTTGAAAATGTCGTCAAGTATTGATGAATTTATTAATTTATTTCCTCGCAAATATGTTATAAAACGTCGTATGACACGCGTGCGCTTTGATAATTACAGCCTCTGCTTTCTTGTAGCCCTCGCCTTCGGCTCGGGCTAGCAATATCGCCTCGGCTGTAATTTTCAACTTACCGCACTTGTATCATAATGTACTATTATTTTTTAATAATCTGAAGTGTCCGTCAAATTCTAGCATATGGAATAACAGGCAATAAATAAGCTAAGAATTACTGTATTATTAATATAGGTATATACGTCTAATTACATCTGCAAATCTTTAGGCTAAAAACGACAATGTCCTTTGTGGAGTGAAAGTTAACGCGTTAAGAAGAATCTATTATTATGTCTAATGATTATGACGTCCGGCTTATGTCTATGACGTCCACTAGTACATAATATATTTGCCATACCTAAAAGAAATGAACCTTTTCCTATCGCACTTGTTAGCTGACCCAAGCTTTGGGCCTAATCAATAGTGATTGAACACTGAGTCACCCTGCAAGCTCATAGGACGTTAAGATTAATGACCTGGCTTCATTAACGCCGAATCTAGTAGGTCGGATCGTATACGATTATCGGTGATCCTAGAAATATGAAGTCTACGTGGTATTATTGATTTATTTGACCTATTTCTGTTGGTGCAGTGGATGGAGGTTATAGCAGTTTGTTTGACAAGGGTCCAGGGTTCAATTCCTGCGATTTAAAATAATAAAAACAAGGGCAAAACGGGTGTGACGATACTTAATATACTAATAATACACACCCTTTGAAATTCATCTTCCTAATTTCTTTAAAATTTATAAGTGGTAGGTCATATTTTCTTAAAAATATGTCACATGCTGTAACTGAGAGATTCTTATAATGTTCTCATAGGCATATGAATTCGACCAATCCACACTTGGACAGCGTGGTGGACTATGGCCTCATCCCTCTCATTCCGAGATGAGACCCGTAGCACCGAGACATCGAAAGGGTTGTGATGAGGTAAAGTTTCTTCCAAGACTAGCTCATACTCGCTTACTATGCAAACTGAAATCCTGTTGAATGATGATATAGATGGACCACCGTAATAGATTCACATCAATATTCTTAATAGCTAGCTGTAACAAGGACCAAAGGCAGTCGCACAATTCGTTAAATTTGATCTTATTTAAAAGAAAACAAAAAAAAGCTAAAACTAAAGCAACAACCCTTAAATGTCCCACTGTTGTGCACGAGTCTGCCCATAGCTAGAGCTGGAGAAGGTCTAGATCACCACGCTGCTCCAATGCGGATTGGTGGGGACCATCCCAGTGTCAAATATTCTCAAGCCAACCATAGGTGTTCGATAAGACAAGCGATTGTTTTTATCAGTCAAATCAATCGGCACTGGCGGCTTAACGTACCCTCCGAAGCACGGAACCGTCCATGATTTTTTTCGACTAGCAACCCATCCATCCAACCGCGCCCGTTAGGTGACCCATCGGGATAAGGACTCTTCAGAAATCACAATAGGTATACGAAAAAGGAGCTCAATAATGATTTTATCTCGCAAAGGATCAAAGTTAAGTGCGTACTTAGAGACTTTGGAAAGTTAATAAGTCTTTGGTTCTTTGACGACTCCATGGTGCGATGGTGAGTGACTGCCGAACCGCGAGTCCCGGGTTCAAATCCCGGCCGCGGCATATACTTATTTCGTATATGCGCTTTCTAGAATTTGTACAGATTACAACGTGTACACACACATTTCCTTAACAAGAAGTTCTGATGTTATTATTTTTTATTTATTATTTTTCCTACTAAATTATATTAATAAATTTAATTTTATTAATACAAAGCTTGTATTAATAAAATTAAATTTATAAAATAATAAATACATATATATTGTGTTAAGTATGTAGAAGTTATATAAGTAATGAGCTAAGAATATTATTGCTTGGTACTGTATGCCGGTAATTGATGTTCATAAATATCCTATACCTTTGATGTTATTTTTAAATGGTATGTAACGTTGTTGGTGTGTCTTATAAAAATAACTATACTATAATTAAATAAAAATTAAAATACTCATATCGTTAGTTTGGTAAACATCGCGCCTGTGCTTAGGCAGCAGAATGCTTAAGTCCCATGATAGGTGGTGATGTTTTTTTAAACGATGTTGTTATTTATCATTTTGTACGAAATTTTTATACGCTTGTGTTGTTGAATGTACTGAATTACTGCTTTATTTTTCCTTGTGAGTATCGGCCTTTGATTTAGATCTTCTCAATTCTCCGAACCAAAAAAATATATTTTCTGAAATGATTTTTGGCCATAATCTGTGCCACAATATCGCTGTAGCTTATTACGTTGACAAATCAGTTTGATTAAGCTGTGTTACCAGCTAGGGATTGTGATTTTATTATGTAAAGCAACGCGATCATTAATCCATCAATGTCAGGAGATGCGTCATACATTATTCGAGATTGTTGATACTTGTCATGTACTGAAAGGTACTGAACAATGTCGTGTGCTTTATATATTATACTCCCTCCAAATTGTGCTACAATCTGTGGATACAATCTATCAATACAAGATTATTTTATTACTAGCTTTTACCCGCGGCTCCGCCCGCGTGGTCAAAGGGAATTAACAATGAGTTGTTTAACATACATGACACATTTGTGGTGGATGAATAGTGACAGTTCCATAATTAAAAGATACTTATAGGAACCTGAGGTAATGCTGACCGCAGATAAAGTGTACGTAAACTGACTTACTGGAGCAAATAAAAAAAATCGATATCTTAAAATGGGGATGTTTTACCGCGGTAAAAAGTAGCCTACGTCACTCTCCACCCTCTTCACTATCTCCACACACAAAAACATACCATTTAATAGCTTCGTTGCGACATGAAAGCCGGACAAACAAACAAATAAACAAACAAACACTATCACATTTATAATATTAGTAAGTATGGATTATTCATTATTATTTGCGTGTTGATTTTTTTAAACGCCTACGTAAATGGCTTTTAAGTATCATCGAAATCAGGTATTATCTACGCTACACATACTTAAAACCGGCTTTCTTAAATAAATTTAACTAAAAATTTCTTAAAGAAATCCGAGTTTCCGAGGCGGTGCAGCGCGGACTGAAATCGTCAAGTTATGTCAGTGTTTTGACGTCTTTTGACAGTAAACAATAGTCCCAGTTAAACATCATCATCATCATCACAACCCTTTCTATGTCCCACTGTTGGTCACGGGTCTCCTCTCAGAATGGGAGGAATTAGGCCTTAGTCCACCACGCTGGCCAAGTGCTGATTGGCAGCGTTCACATGCATTCGAGAACATTGAAGGACTCTCAGGCATGCAGGTTTCCTTACGATGTGTTATCCGCATTGGAGCAGCGTGGTGGAGTATCTTTGGTGTAGCTTGCCTTTGATTAAGGCTATTCTTATTATATTTTAAAACATCCGTTGTTGGTAGAGATGATTCCGTACGTATTCAACGTCATTTTCTACACACATTTTAATTTCTATACGTAATTTAGTCTCCCATCCCCATACCGACGAATTTTAGGGCGGCCGTACACGGACTGCTCGAGCAGTTAACGACTGAGTGACGTACACGGACCGCCCGAGCGGTCGGCGTCGACTTTTGGGTTCATCCAATTTTGGAATTAAGAGAGCAACATGGACAATCCATCATTTATTTATGGAACTTAGAAGTGAACTTAGAAAAAATTTTCAACTATTTTAGAATGTCAATGTCTTCGTTTGATGAATTGAATAATATACTAAAGTCTCAAATTAAGGGAAGGGGGGAAGAGCTGTCGACTGCTCTAGCGCAGTCAACGGCTCGAGCAGTCGGTGTATGCCTCGCGACCGCTCGCGAGCGGTCGACGGCACGATGGAATTTCGTCATGCAGTTGACGGCTTGAAGCGGTCGCGACTGCTCGAGCAATCGTGTGTACGGCAGCGAATGAATGACTATAGTCGGTCTCAACTGCTTGAAGCAGTCTGTGTACGGCAGGCCTAGACCTACGAACGACTTGATCCATCGGGGTATGAGCGCCCCTAAAACCTTAGCTCTAACTATAATATTTACCTCTAAGTATACCATTAAAGGCAATTAGGATATTAAAACCCATTACCGTTTTTATATTCCGCCACTGCAAAGCGAGCGTATAACGACAGCGTTCAGCATAAACATCGCCAATAACGGCGATAGTGATCAGAATTACCCAAATTACGTAACAGTAACGATGTAACGGCGTCGTACACTCACTGCCAACGATTTGGTAATGTCTGTGGCTACTGGACTGTATAAAGTTATGTATAGCTATGAACAGTGATACGAGAGTACGATCGATTGATCAAATGTTAGTACAAACAGTACAATACCTATTTTTCTTCTTGCGACGAAAATATTGAGTAGCGATTGAAAACGTTTTAATTTTACATACGTAATGTTTTAGTCAGTGACTTATTGGTAAGGTAAATAAAATAGATAATCTATATTATCTTACTAACATTAAGAGGAAAGATTTGTTTGTAATGATTTCACACAAAGGAGACGATCAATTTTGGGCCAAACGATGTACCGAGGTACAAAGTATTGGTAAAAAATCCTTACATTATACTAAAACTAATGGTCGATCAATTATTTTTAGAATCCTTATAGTTAGCTTGTAATAAAATAATAAAAAATGCAACAGTTCGTACCACAAAACACCACATAGTAGTAACCACAAACTGGCTAGAGATACTACGGTAGTAACTACTCTGCACTGTTTATGTCATCTGCCAACTTCTGTTTTAGTGACAGACGTTACGTATTACGTATTAACCTGTATTCAATTTACAAATTATAACTAGTTTAAAAACGATTTCAAGAAAAAATTAGCCTATAATGGTAATTAATAGAATATTTAAATCAATATAAGATGCTATGATTCTGTTTCTTATGGTAGTTTATTAATACAATGCGCTTATTGTATATTTTATATATGGGTATAGAGTAATTACAGATTTAGTAACAACCGAAACGCAGTGTTATGATAGATTGAATTAGATTGCCATAACTTGCAGTGTTGCAATACATAAATTATCTTTTAAAGTTAATTTTAGGTGGTACAACAAATGCAGTAAAAAATCTAATTTATTTTTTTAATAAAAATACGCATTTTTTTCTCCAAAAATCAATTTTTGTAACCGAGGTACATCTCATGGCCCAAGTTGTATGGAAAGATAATATAGATATGACCGATTTCAAAACTTCTTTCACCATTAGAAAACTGCATCTTCACTGAGTGTCATAGGCTATATAATATTACTAGGTGTACGAATCTATTCGTATGTCTTATTCCACGCGAGTGAAGCTGCGGGCGTCCACTAGTTGTTAATATTTTTTTCAAGTGTCCAGTCCGACAGTGGAAAAGGTAGTTAATATTTTTTTCAAGTCCGACAATGGAAAAAGGTAAAGTAATAATAGTCAAGTGAAAAAATAAAATGCAATACATATTTTGTTTAGTTTTAGGTTAATTTTAAAGTAATTATTTGTTCATGTATAAATATTTATTCCATGATTTCCATGTTATGTATCTATGTTCAGCATAGAGCTAAGTACAGAGAATTACCAATGTGTCAACTGTCAGTGCCATTCATATTTATTTTGTTTATTGAAGACGATAATATTTTATTAAATTTGAAAAGTGGTATTAAACCACAGCCATATAGGGTTGAATCCAATTTTTTTATGTCTTAGAGAATCTCTGGTCATCAATAAAAGAATATTCCTCAGTAACTCAGTGGCAGTGTACAAAGCGTTGGAGCGTAAGTTTTAAATAACCGACGTGACAGTATCGGCGGCGATCGCGGCCGGCTGCTATAAATAATGGTAATTGCGATGGTGGCGATAACGCGGTCTAATGATCGCCATTGGGACAGACTATGCCTTGGATTTTGCGCAGAATATTTATACACCGTGACATTACGCACTGACTGTAATTTATACAACAACGTGACGCTACCACCGAAGATTCCGGAATACGCCACAAGAGCTAAGGAAGGCGCGAGACAGTTTTAGAGGATGGAAATCCAACTGGACCGAGAAGGACTAAAGTACTGTCCTCGAACGCCCGCAATCCGATGACTTATTGACACTTTGTGGCCTGCAACTTTAAACTTGATAACTAGTTAGTTCAAGTTTACCGACATACCTCAGATAGTCGAGGAAGATTGTTTCAATTGTCAACTATGTTCAGTTTGTGAAATAAGTTATCTATCTATCAATGTTCAGTGTTGGGCTTTGTAGGACTGTATTAAACACACTGATAATAGAAGAACGAATTTATTGCGTTGTAAGGAGAACGGTACATCGAGGTTGCGTGGTGAAATCATAAGGAAGTAGTAATGCAACGTCATACACAGACTTGACATTTTATCATAGACTATCAAACAATTTGTTGGGTTGCCAACATGTTGCGGGCTCAGAATAGTCTAGTCAACAAGTGCCTTTTAGGTCAAAATTTTTGCGCCTTCTCCGAAAATTATGATTGAGGTGTCATTCGATTCGGAATGGCATGTAGATAGTTTTTGACAAAATGCGAAGCCCGCTCGCAAAAATTGCAATAGTTATAAACAATTAAGTGAAATAAAAAAAGGGGGTTTGGTATTTCGTTAATATCTCAAAAACTATTTGAGAAAATTTAAATTTGAAAAAAGATTCAAAAAGAGGAAGAAATTTCCTAAAAAAAGTCTGGACTCCCGAAATTGTCGGACTAATGTTTATAATTTTCCCAGAGGGTTGAAAATACGCTCGAAAACGGGTACTCCGGCTTGCGTACGCCACGGCCCCATCGGACCTATAATGAATAAATATTATTTAAACTTATTAAATATGAAAATTAAAAATTGAAAAAATTCAGGCGCCTGTAGGATAGATCAATGAACAATAATCCGTAATCAAAAAATTTTTATCGCGATTTTTCAAAAAGTTATCCATTAATTAATTAACAATTTTTTGTAGCATGAACATTAACATTGCAAGTGCGATAATTGTTAAACTAATAATTTTAGATTTTTTTCCTTTCGTGGAGCTATTTTTCAAAGGTCTTAGAATAGATTCCCGTTGGAAAAATTCAAAAATTGTTAATTTTCGTTTTGTTATTAACAATTTACTGAGGGAAAAAATTATAAAGCTTAATTAAACATTGAAAAAAATTCTTTTTTTGTAATATTATTATTGGTCCATTTTCTTATGATCAGAAGCTACTTAAAACTGATTTTTTATAATTTTTATCTCCTATTGTTTAAAAAATTGTTATAAACAAATGCGTTGTTTATGAGATAATTAAAAAATTTTTTTTTGGTATCATAATCTTTGATGATAATAATCATTTTTTTTTTAAAATCGTTTCTCTAAAAAAATTTTTTATTGCTTAAAAATACATTTGTTGAATAACAATTTTTTTTTACCACTTATTATGAAAATTAAGGAACCATTTTTTTTTTAAAAATCATTGTTTATCTTGATCTTTGATAGTAAAAAAGAAAAATCGATTATTATTTAAATTTTCATTGTTTATTTAATACACAATTTGTTATTAACAAATTAATTATTTCTTTGTATTTTTTTTCTTTTTCTACTTATAAAAACAAAAACAAACATGTATTATTTTTTGGAAAAAAAAAATTTATTTATATTTCGTTCAATAAAAAATATAAACAATTTTTTTTTTCAAATTTTTTTAAAACAACCATGTACTATTTTTTGAAAAAAAAAATTGTTTATATTTTTTATTGAACGAAATATAAATAAATTTTTTTTTTCCAAAAAATAATACATGTTTGTTTTTGTTTTTATAAGTAGAAAAAGAAAAAAAATACAAAGAAATAATTAATTTGTTAATAACAAATTGTGTATTAAATAAACAATGAAAATTTAAATAATAATCGATTTTTCTTTTTTACTATCAAAGATCAAGATAAACAATGATTTTTAAAAAAAAAATGGTTCCTTAATTTTCATAATAAGTGGTAAAAAAAAATTGTTATTCAACAAATGTATTTTTAAGCAATAAAAAATTTTTTTAGAGAAACGATTTTAAAAAAAAAATGATTATTATCATCAAAGATTATGATACCAAAAAAAAATTTTTTAATTATCTCATAAACAACGCATTTGTTTATAACAATTTTTTAAACAATAGGAGATAAAAATTATAAAAAATCAGTTTTAAGTAGCTTCTGATCATAAGAAAATGGACCAATAATAATATTACAAAAAAAGAATTTTTTTCAATGTTTAATTAAGCTTTATAATTTTTTCCCTCAGTAAATTGTTAATAACAAAACGAAAATTAACAATTTTTGAATTTTTCCAACGGGAATCTATTCTAAGACCTTTGAAAAATAGCTCCACGAAAGGAAAAAAATCTCAGATTAATAGTTTAACAATTATCGCACTTGCAATGTTAATGTTCATGCTACAAAAAATTGTTAATTAATTAATGGATAACTTTTTGAAAAATCGCGATAAAAATTTTTTGATTACGGATTATTGTTCATTGATCTATCCTGCAGGCGCTTGAATTTTTTCAATTTTTAATTTTTATATTTAATAAGTTTAAATAATATTTATTCATTAAAGGTCCGATGGGGCCGTGGCGTACGCAAGCCGGAGTACCCGTTTTCGAGCGTATTTTCAACCCTCTGGGAAAATTATAAACATTAGTCCGACAATTTCGGGAGTCCAGACTTTTTTTAGGAAATTTCTTCCTCTTTTTGAATCTTTTTTCAAATTTAAATTTTCTCAAATAGTTTTTGAGATATTAACGAAATACCAAACCCCCTTTTTTTATTTCACTTAATTGTTTATAACTATTGCAATTTTTGCGAGCGGGCTTCGCATTTTCTCAAAAACTATCTACATGCCATTCCGAATCGAATGACACCTCAATCATAATTTTCGGAGAAGCCGCAAAAATTTTGACCTAAAAGGCACTTGTTGACTAGACTAGAAAGGGATATACAATGTTATAACTAACAACATCTAACACTTATGTGAAGTATGTTTAAATTTTCTATGGTACAACTTAATTGACAACTATGAGCTTTATCAAATTAACTTAAATGGATATCATAGTAAGCAAGTAGCTAGGTTACATTATGTATTTTACTCTTATTGTAGTTTGACTTGTCCTTATAACTAGGAAACGTTTAACAATTTTTGTAGTAATAAAATTTAATGAGAGATATACTTAAATGCTCTAAAGGTATTTGTGCAAGACAAATATAATGAATATCAAGTATACATGTTATGCTGTTATGAGAAACAGATTAATTACATAAAACTAATCTATGTAATAAATCGTAGTGAAACCACTTTACACAAATACACATTTCTTATGCTAATCATCAATAGGTAAAATACAAATTGATGATAAAGAACGCTTATATTTTTTACCATTTGGCAAGACTAAGTCAACAACTCTAACCTTGGAATCACCACCAGGGTAAACATTTACAACTCGAGCCATTGGCCAATATAAAGGAGGAGTGTTGGGCTCCCGCAGTAACACTAATGTACCTACAGTCACATTAGGCGCCTGATCTCTCCACATAGGTCTACATTGCAAGGTGTTTAAATATTGTTTATGCCAACCTTTCCAAAACTGTTGTTTTATATTTTCTACAATTTTCCAAAACTTAAGTCTATTTATAGGTACATTTGTAATATCAGGCTCAGGATATGATGTGAGCGGTCCATTCACTAAAAAGTGACCAGGAGTTAAGTAACTAAATTCTGTAATATCTGAAGGATTAACAGGCATAATTGGTCTCGAATTAAGAATAGCTTCGATTTGACACAATACAGTTTGCAATTGTTCATAGGTAAGTATACAGATTCCTATGGACCGTTTTAAATGATACTTCATACTTTTTACCGCTGCTTCGGCCAGACCAGCAAACACAGGAGAGTAGCTTGGTGTAAAATGAAATTTTATGCCTTGCTGAGATGAAAAGTTTTGAATCTGTGTTTGATGCTCCTTGGAGGCATTGAGTTTATACAATTCAGCCAATTGGTTCGCTGCTCCGCGAAAGGACCCCCCATTATCACAGAAGACCTCCGTGGGTAGTGCTCTACGTGAGATAAATCTCTTGAAACAGGCTAAAAAGGTATCAGTGCATAAATCTGAGGCTAATTCAAGATGGATTGCCTTAGTTGTGAAGCAGACAAATACACAAATGTATCCTTTGGATACTAAAGATTTTCTGATTCTAGAATTTTTTACTTGCACTGGCCCAGCGAAGTCTACTCCGACAATCTGAAAGGCTCTGGAGGCAGTGACTCGCTGTCGCGGGAGCGAACCCATTAACTGCTTGGCTGTATCTGCTTTCATTCTGAAACAAGTTATACACTTATGAGTGACTCTTTTAATTTGTCTTATTCCATTAACTAGCCAAAACCGTTGATTTAGTTGGGATAATAATAATTTGGGACCAGCATGAAGCAAACGCAAATGCTCATGTAATATTATTAAATTGGTGATTCTAGAACCCTTTGGTAAAAGAATGGGATGCTTCTGAGAGTATGAAATATTCGAATTGTGGAGTCTTCCTCCTACTCTTAGTATACCCATATGATCTATGAATGACATATGATCTATGTAAAGGTTTAAGAGCTCCTACTAGATTTTCACCTTTTTTTAAATACGAAATTTCGCTAGTAAAATGTTTTTCTTGTTCATATTTTATTATAAGTGACAACGCATTTTGCAGTTCTAAACTATATAGAAACTGAGAATTAATCTTTTTTGTGTTGTTGTTTTTTAAAATATTGCAAAATCGAATAATATATGCGACAATTCTAATCATTTTATTTAAATCAGATATGTCTTCTGTGAATTTTAAAAAGTTATCTTGGTTAATAGTGACTAACACTAAATTTTCAGGTGATGATGTTTGATTTTTTAAATCAGGTAAGTTATCAGGCAGAGCTATAGTTAATTCAAAGTTATACTCCCTTTTTTGGATGCAAGGTGGACCACTCCACCACATAGAGCAGGTAGACAGTTCTTGCGGGTCCACACCTCTACTGATATAATCTGCAGGATTTTCCTTTGTGCTAATGTATAGCCAGCTCCATTTCTCTGTAAGATTTTGTATTACCCTTACTCTGTTCGACACATAAGGCTTTAATTTTGTGACATCAGTATTAATCCAAGCCAAAGCAATTTGTGAGTCACAAAATAAATATATGTTTTTAATATTTAATTTTATTTTTAGTGTGCTATATATCTTAGTCATTAATTGAGCCAATAATAAGGCTGCGTTTAGTTCAAGCCTGGGAACTGTTAATGGTTTGGTATGTGGATTTATTCGTGACTTTGAACAGAGTAATGATAATGTGACCTTACCATTTTGTTCCAACACTCTCAGGTACACACAGCAACCGTAGCCGACACTGCTTGCTGCATCAGCAAACCCTATCAGCTGAATAGATTCTGGATGCTGGGAAATTTGAATGCTCCTGTTTAAGTAAATAGGTTTCATCGCTGATAAGCTTTTAGCAAACATCAACCATTCATTTATTAATTCTTGTGAAGGTGAAGAACCCCAGTCAACCCTTTCAAGCCATGTCTTCTGCATGATTATTTTAGCTCGCATGACAATTGGACTAATAAATCCCATGGGATCATATAGTTCAGCTATTTTACTTAATATGTTTCTTTTTGTAACAATTGAATCTAAATTAATTTTAGGACCTTTTATAACAAATAAATCCTTTTTAGCATCTATAGTTAAGCCAAGCGCCTTAATACTGCAACTCTGCTGCTCAAGATCGATTTCATTGAGTTGCTGCTGTTCGGTAGGGATATCAAATAGCGTCTGTAAGTGATTGGCAGACCACTTGTGCAACTCAAATCCACCTAACTTTAGCAAGGCTTTTAATTGCGACTTAGCTTCCAGCAGAATACTGAGATCTGAATGTGCATATAGAATGTCATCGACATAGGTGCAATTTTTTAGTATGAATGAAGCAAGTGGAAATTCTTTATCGTGCCGATTTGCTAATTCAATTAGACATCGCGTGGCGAGGAAGCTTGAGCTTTTTAAGCCATAAGTGACAGTATCTAAGCGGATGCATTTTATTTGCTCGTCGGGCTTATCGCGCCATAAAATGTTTTGCAATGACGCGTGAAGCGGGTTAATTGAGACATGCCTAAACATTTTTTTAATATCTGAACTGAAGAATCTCCAATTCTATACAATAATATGATATCGAAAAGGTCTCTTTGAACAGTAGGTCCATTCAATAATATATCGTTAAGAGACAATTTTTTACTTGTTAACATGGATCCATCAAATACCACTCGTGTACGTGTTGTTTTACTATTTTCATTGAACACTGCATGATGTGATAAGAAACATACTGGATCTTTTTCAAACTTAATTGACTCGACATTTATAATATGTGCATGCCCTAATGCAACATATTCATGGATAAACTTGCGATAATCAGAAAGTAAGTTTGGATTTTTATGTAATTTTTTCTCAAGATTTAGAAAACGATACAATGCAAGATCGAATGTGTTGCCTAATGTATCATATATATTTTCTAGAGGTATTTTCAAGGGCAAATCTACTTGAAATTTGTTATTTTCTAATCTTACAGTTGATTGAAAAATATCTTCAACTAATTCTTGCTCCGTAGAGTGTTCTTTAAATATCTCTGGAACCTTTTCGGTTTCCCAAAACTTTTTGATAGTATTATCTATATTAGAATCACATGTGGTGCATAAAAGCGAAACGGATTTGTTTACCTCCTCTTGCGGTGGTAACCCACCGGCAATGATATGACCAAATTTTGTATTTATGATACCGGGTACTCCCTTATTATATTGCTGGACTGGTTCTTGTGACTGGTGGTGCTCAGGACTGGACAGCGACACCTGCGATTGCTGGTGACTTGGCTGCAACACCTGGAAAAACACGTCCGCACCAATCAGCATATTGATCTCTGATGGTTTATAAAACTCATCGTCAGCCAATACAATATTGGGAGGAACTGATATTGTACTCGGATCAATCATTGATTGAGGTAATTTGCAAGTTATCTTGTCAACTACATGGCAGTTGATTAAGGTTTTGAAAGGAAATTTTAATGAATGGATTTCCAGTGGTATAGAAAACCTTGTACTATTTATTGAATTTGTGACACCTATGATATTTGTGTTATTTTGCACAGGGGTCAAACCTAATACGTTTATCACCTTGCTGGTGACGAGCGAAGCTTGAGAGGCGGAGTCCAAAATGGCCTTCACATGCACCTCCCTGTTGTCTTTAGAATATAGCTTTATGCGGGCTGTGGGAAGTAAAATATTATTTTGTTTTTCTGATAGCATAATCACTGGTTCCACTTTATTTTCCTCTGGGTGAATCAGTGTGTTATGATTTTTCTTGCACTGACCACACCTAAAGTGGAATTTACATTTGCCAGGATGTATGTTTAAACATCTATTGCACAGACCCTTTTTGTTTGCAAATGTTACTCGTTGAGATGACGGTAACAATTTGAATTGTTTACAAGAAAATAATTTATGATCAGAACACTTACAATAGTGACATCCCTGCTTGGGCTCGGCCGCTACTGCATTAATCGCTGCTTGCTTGGACATACCCGGTGCAGTTAAGTTTGCATTTTCCATAGCGAGGGCTCGTCGCTCCAGGAATTCGAGGAATGCTTTTATTGATGGTTCTATCTTCTGGTCACGTTCGAGTTGATATGCACGAGCAGTTTGGGTATCTATTTTACGAGTAAAAATACAAATTAAGATAGGATCCCATTCATTTACCTTTGCTTCTAAATTTTTAAGTGCTGCTAGACCTTGTTTTATTTTTGATATAAACTGTCTTAATTGGGATGGAACCGGTTTCGTTATAATATTTAAATCTAATAATTCGCCTATGTGCTCACTTAATATTAAATATTTATTGTGATACCTATCGTTGAGCATTTGCATAGCATCTGTGTAACTGGTATGTACTAATGGTAAATTTTTTATTAAATCAAAGGGTTCACCTTTTAAAAATGAACGCAAATAATGCAATCTTTGTAAATCGTCCAATGACTTGTCGTTATGAATAATTGATTTGAAAAGTTCTATGAATGGTATGAATTCTGTACACTTACCAGTGAACACTTGAATATCAATTACCGGTAACTTTGTATTTGAACTCGACCTCACAGCAGAGGGCTGAGGAGGCTGTGATTGGTTTAGTGCCGATTGTGCTGAAATAGTTTTATTTAATCGACTTTATTATTAACTTCCACAAGCACTCCCGAATTATAACTTTTGCTCGAAGGACCAATGTTCAGTGTTGGGCTTTGTAGGACTGTATTAAACACACTGATAATAGAAGAACGAATTTATTGCGTTGTAAGGAGAACGGTACATCGAGGTTGCATGATGAAATCATAAGGAAGTAGGTAGTAAAAATTTTGGCTTATCACAGCTGTTCTAGCGACAGCTCAGTAACTACCAACTCGATAGTCTCTCACTCGGGGAGGGGTTCAAATTCAAGCGATATGCCAAATGATAAGTCATGTACGATTTAAGAAATGAAACCTGCTGTGACGGTGAAGAGTAAAACGTGATGATACCTGACAGTTCTCCACTGTTCTCGCAGGCATGTGAAGTCACCCGATCCACACTTGGCCAGCGTGGTGGACTATAGCCTAACCCTTTCCATTCGAAACAGGAGACCAGACCCTTAGAGTGGGACAGTGATTAGGTGGTGATGAATGGCGCGTGCGTTCGACGTTCCGTAATACGAAATTTTGTTTATTGCAGACTAGTTTTTGATCGTAGCTTCGCGTAAGTGTAGGTAATCAAGTTAAAAACTAGTTTCACACCCGTAGGGGAGACTGGGGGCAAAAGTAACAGTTTTTACTTCATGGCCGATTGTGCTAAAACTGTTGATATTTAACAAAATCCTGTTAGTCTCCAAGAAAGAGAATTTAAGTGTCTACCAACTTGTGCAGCTAACGTTCGTGTACTAAGTGTAATTTTGTTGCAATCACACTTTTAAAAGGGAGTGTCGAATGTTACAACTGACCCCTAGTATAGGGTCGTTTGTAACATAGTTTTGATGGCCAATAAAATGACAGTTTTAATGGATATACCTATATTTTAATTTTTAAAATAATCACAATCATTAATATAATCAGTCTTATAATTGGTAACAAAAATAAATGCTTTCATTTCTTCAAGCCGCTTCGAAACAAAAAAATATATACATCTCTTGGTAATTGATCAAAAGCTAATATATTACTTTAAAAAATCACAATTTTAGGCATATTATGTCATTAAATAACATCTAAATCATACATTTCTTTGATGTATTCAACAATAATCAACAAAAATCAAAAACGACAATTTGTATGGTAAACTTGTGTGTTACTAACAACCCCATGTTACATTTAACCCCAGTCTTATTTCTGCGAGTCTTCCAGAAAACAATAAAATAAACCGAAATAATCTTTGATAATAATTTATATTTCCCCAACTATTTACTTTGGTAGCAAATCGTTAAAACAAAAATCTATTGATTTTTTATTGGCTCAAAAAATGTTATATATATATATATAATTTATTTTCACCTCGGGGTCATTTGTACCATAGGGTCAATAGTAACGTTACTATTGACCCCGACAAAAATGGTACAATTGTTCCTGAAGACTGTTTTATTTCAAAACCAAAATAAATCAGAAATTCTGAACACTATTTAACTTATACATTAAGGTTTATATTGTGTGATATACATAGATTCTAATACTAGTCATTAATTTACTTATATTTTGTAAATTAAAGAGTAATAACAGATTTTACAAAGCACGAAAACTTACTTCGGGGCTGTCCAAATGGCCGGAGTCAATAATATACGTCCACGGCGCTCGGAGCACATAGCCGATTGGTTAGCTTACCCGAGCATGACACGGCCTATGCCCCCACGCCCGCACACTCTTCTGCGTTGCTTGGTAACCAAGATATCACCAACGTTACTATTGCCCCGTGTTACTTTTGCCCCCAGTCTCCCCTAAATGTGATATACCCCTACTTTTATTTTATTTTTTACCCTTAAGGGTAACATTTTTACAAACTTTGAATGACATATTTTTTTTATGTCTAATGAACAGACTAAAATATAAATGTTATGCTTCTTGTTCTGAAAATGACAATACTTTCATACAGATTTCATCCTCCTTTTAAACCCTTTACAACACATTTTTCCAATTAAAAGGTAGCCAATGTCCTTTCTCAGGCCCTAGACTATCTGTGTACTAAATTTAATTTAAATCGGTTCAGTAGTTTTGGCGTGAAAGCGAGACAGACAGATAGATAGAGTTACTTTCGCATTTATAATATTATAGTATAAGTATATTATAGTATATAAGTATGGAAGTATGGATAATTAATATTATATACTATAAATAATTTTTACACTTCATCTTGGTATTTACAAGTAGAACAAGACGGTAATTCAAAACAATAATATTCTCAAATACTAGGTACCTTGTTTACTTACAAGAAGCTACAAATTGCCAGCGATGAACAATTTATTCATTGAAAAATTTTCTTTGCTCAGCGCTACGGAAACTAAAAGAAAATGTTGGCTTAGCTCTTTATGATTGCAAGTCTTTCTTTTACTCGCTATTTTAATTGAAGTATTGTCATTCATCAGTCCTGACGACTTGAAGCCCGCTTTCATCGACGAAAATAAGAAAAAGCACAGTGGCTATCGAACTCGCCTCTCACTCGAGCGGTCCGGGTTCAAACCCCAGCGGCATGTACCATTGAATTTTCTAAGTTGTGTGCGATTTAAGAAAATAAATGTCACTTGCTAAAATGGTGACACATCGTGAGGAAACCTGCATGCCTGAGAGTTATTATAATGTTCTCGAAGGCATGTGCTGTCTGCCAATCAAGGCTACGTTCTTTTACCTCGCCCGATGACGGGCGTTCACTCCAAGCCGAGCGACGATGGGGCGACGTCCGTCATCCGACGTTTACGAACGACACTGCATAGCTGTTACTGTCAAAATAGACATTTTTGTCATTTTTTGTTTACATTATGTACAATAGTCGTTTCGTTTGAATTGTGGAAATCTTTTTTCGTAGAATCAACCTAAATCCGTAAAAGAAAACCAGTTATATGTTGCCAAATGGATCGCCAGATCGTCAGAATTGTTTTGGTGCCTTTACTATTGTTGTGTCCTTCACAACATTAGCCTGAGCCATACTGATCTCAATATTCAAGAGTATGTTGATGAGGGCATGCTTCATCTCCACCAGACCTAAGACAATAGTGACACAAGCAATGTAGAAGTTGATTGGAATATTGCGAGATGAAATAGCTGCAACACTATTTTCTCAGAGGGGGATAAGTTTACCCTAAGAACTGTTTTTCATTCAGTTTCTAGTTTTTAGAATTATAAAGGTATATAATGGAGTGTTGTAGTTGAGGAGTTTTGATTGTTTTGAAGAATTATTTTGGCTCCATGTGCAGGCCAGGTCCATGGTACCATATTGACCGAAGTTACATAGCTATGACAAATTTTAGCTCAATTGGATGCCAGCAAGTGCTTAGAAAATGGATTGCAAATTGTGAATTGGAACATCATGCCATCAAAGCAAGTTACATAAAAGCTTATAAAAATCCTGTTAATGTACTAAAATGTGACTTTAATTGATGTACTTGAGTGAAGGACACTTCATTGAATAAACAATAATCTGAATGAAATTGTTTCCATTTTGAAAATTAGATTTTAATATGTACATTGTACCCCATGTACTTATTACAAACATAAAAATCTATTTATTTAATGTGTCCTTCAGGATAAAAAGTACCCTATTTCCTATTCCAGGGTCTTGAGTTCCATACAATGAATGCATGTATAAATGCATACTTTTTGACTTTTTTACATTTTTCATTAAGATGTAACAAAATTAAAACCACGTTATATATCATCACAGTTTTATTAAAATCCATCCGTTTAGTCTAAAATACATAGAATACACTTTATTGTACACACAAAGTAATTACATAAACACAATATTGAATTATCGAAGAGATTACAAAAGGTACAACCGGCCTTGATCGTCGTAATCATTGATATATATGTTACCACTAGATTAGCAATCACCGCGCTTATGCCTTGCCACAGGCCATACGCCAACTGGCGTATGCGTAGCTAACGTCAGTTCAGTGCTCTGTGTGACGCCGGCCGAGTTGAACTGACAGAAAATATTTTCAAAATGGGCAAATGCACAGTGTAAATGTGCGATTCAAGATCACAAAAACTTAATAAGTCCACTAGAATTACTTTCCACACGTAATTTTATTATTTCTGTGTTTACATCAACGTAAAAACGCAATATAATAAATAAATTGTAAAATTTTGAAATATAGGTTCAGTGTGACCACTAAAAACTTAGTTTTAGATCCCCACAATTCTGGGAGAATTTTAAATTATGGAATAAGTGAATATATATTTTTTTAATAATAACAACGTTGCAGTGTACCTAAAGATGCAGCACGCCGTGATAAGTGGGTGGAAATAATTCGATTATTGAGAAAAGAGACAGACTGACTTACAAAATATTAAAAGAATTTGCGATACACCCGGGAGATCACATATCCTCAATACTAGTTGATCATTCCCTTTTAGTGGTGGCAAACTAGTGGACGCCCGCAGCTTCGCTCGCGTGGAATTAGACATAACAATAGTTTCGTTTACACCTAGTTGCCACCCTCCGAGATGAAAAGTACCTACATATCCTACATTTTAATTAATTAATTCAACTGTAAACATTTGTTGCTAATATGAAGCAATTCATCAATTCTATTCATCTTTTAATTAATATATCTAAGACTGCGCGGCGCCACCCACACCGTATTATTTTATTATTGCATTATTTTCTTTAGATTGACATTTTAAATTCGTTATATCTTTTTATTCGTTATTCGGATTTTAATAATTTAATAAGTATTTAACAGGTATTGAAACGGTCTTTAATATAATAATATTTAATGGGATAAGGATTAATTCAAAGTTATGAATAATAATGGTTTGATTATTGTCGGCACTGTTATCAACTTTTAAAATGTAAAAAAGTAGTTATAGTGGAATAACTACAGTAGTTGGACATATGGTATCGCGACTTTTTGTAAATAATGATGTGATCTGCTAAGTCGTAGTACATTATTTTATTCTATCATCAATAGTTTTCGCAGCGCACGCGATGTAAAGAATATTTTAGGTAATTTTCACACCTTGGGTAATATTATTGCATTTTTATTAAGGATCCCTATTTTTTTTTAAATGTAAAGATGTTACTCAGTGAAGGTGCAGCTTTTTAATGGTGAATGAATTTTCGAAATCGGTCCAGCAGTTTTTGTGTGAAAACATTACAAACATACATTCAAAAACACAAATGTATAATATTATTATATAGCCTATGTCAGAACGTAAAGATGCAGCTTTCTAATGGTGAAAGATTTTTTGAAATCAGTCCAGTAGTTTCTGTGTTTTAACATTACAAACAAATGTTTCCTCTTTATAATATTAGTATAGATTCCATAATTTGCAAATATTTTAAAATAATATTGTATTACGAAAGGAAATTATTTACTCAAACTTACAAAAAAGAGTCTAAAAGGCAATTGTATACAAAACTTATGTTATAAAGCGGAGTATGATTTCATTAATTTCAGATCATCAAAATTCTATTTACATATGTAATTCAAATATTTTAAAGTTAATTTAATTTAGTATTAAAACTTTTCTATGGCTTAAAAAAATTGGGTAAAACTTCGCGTGGGTAGGCAACCCTGTCGCGCCGATTCCCGTAATTGCATGTTAATATTGCGATCTTTGTCTAATCTACGCGACGGTATTGTTATTGTGACTTGTGTAAGTGAGACATATATATGTATACATTCAAATGTTTAGTGATTTCAAAGCTACGTCGTCGCGTTTAAAAAGTGGTTACGCTATATTTGAGGCATTCTGATGAGGTTTGCTTCTCTAGTATATTTAACTCAATGGTCGTAATATTAACTGGCCATTTTGAGTAACAATATTCATTGTTCATTTTGATTCGATTCAACGATGAATATAATGAAGATAGATTAATATATTTACACGAAACACTGTTTAGCGCGAATGAAAACTTAAATTAATATTATTTATCCTGAAAAATCTGAAAATGTTTATCTTATGAAGTGCCAAATGTCAAAATAGAAGCTTTATATGACAGTTGACAATATGTTAAAACGTCAGGGCGACTTTCACCCACCTATTTCGTGGGGTGACCGGTGCGCAGTGCTGCCATTTTAGCGCTTTCGGCGCTAGATCTAGCGCTTTTTTGATGAGCCTAGCGCAGAACTAAAAATTTTAGCGCCTAGCGGATAATTTAGCGCTTTTTGATTTCTATTGTCAACACGTTTAAAAATGGTTTTACCGACATATTTTACAATTTTATTCAAAAATATATGATTTTTTAATTTACTGACATACCACATTCAAATGCTGATATCGAACGTGTATTCAGCTTATTGAATGCCGTCAAAACTATGTTACGAAATTCAATACAATTAAAAACAATTAACGCCATTCTGCTAATAAGAACCAGGCTAACTGCTGTCAATAGCACCTGCTATGATTATCAGCTTCCAAGTGATTAGAAAGTCCGCAAAATATAAACAAAAAAATGAAATAGACATTACTATTGATGAACCTGGCCCTTCGACTTCGCGTTCGTTGAAGATAACATAATTATGATAATTATTTTTTTCGATTTTTAATGTTAAGATATAATGTGGATGATGATTAAAATTAATTAGTACGATAGTTATTATTTTTTCATCTCGAGTTTTTATTTTTTACCATTACTTTTAAATTTAGCGCGAAATACGCTGAATTTATAAAAATCTAGCGCTTTTTGAAACACTGTTAGCGCTGAATGGGTATTTTGATCTGGCAGCACTGCCGGTGCGTCGTCGGGCGTCATTTACGAACGGCTACTAGTGGTCGTCGAGCGATCACCCGTTGGTTTTAGAACGCGTATAATGTCATCGAACGTCGTCGGGCGAGGTAAAAGAACGTAGCCCAACAATGTGTCCTTCACCGTTATAGCAAGTGACATTTAATTTCTTAAAAGTCACTTAATATCATAGGTGCGTGCCGCTTGGGTTTGAACCGCTCGAGTGAGAGGCGAGTTCGATAGCCACTGGGCTGTCACCGCTATATTATATCTATGAAAAATAACCATTTTACAACTTGGAATTACAGTACCTACCCAAGAGTTAATATGCAGATGTCAAAGTCTATCTTTGATAAACTTGAAACTTGAAACTAACACATTTTTTAACAATTTACATATTCAAGTAATCGTCGGTCAGTGTAAAGGTACCCTAACTCCTGTAGCCTCTGGTCCGTTCAGATAATGCCTGCCATTCTATGGGATAATGCTCCACTTTGTCTTAGCGCATTGCCAGGGTTGGTCTTGCTACCTATTTTGATGTCTTGATTGTTTGTAGTAAATTAAACATTGGGTAAATGAAAGTAAACTCTAGGTTTAATAGTAAAAGTTAAGCCTATGATAATTGAACGATATAATATGTGTTTGCCCTTATTAAACAAAAATAATTTGAGTTTACGGTTTAAAACTACTTAGACCTGAGACATAAAATTGTAAGAACTCAAAGGTTAGGGATTTTCTGAAACCTGAGTTATTATTACGTTGACTATTCCACTCTAATCTATATAATAAAAATGAATCGCAAAATGTGTTGGTAAGCGCATAACTCAACAACGCCTGGACCAATTTGGCCAATTCTTTTTTTTAAATGTTCGTTGAAGTTCAAGGATGGTTTTTACGGCGAGAAAAATTTGAAAATTCATCCCCTAAGGGGGTAAAACGGGGGTGCAAAGTTAGTATGAAGCTTTGCCGTTTTTGAAGTTAGTGAATGTGTAACACGAGCGAAGCTGCGGGCGTCCACTAGTTTTGACAATAAACTTTACATTTAATCTTAATCGTTCTTAGTGTACAGTTTATTTCAGGACTCTTTTTAGAGAATTATTAATCTACCCACAAGATTCGCAGACCACAGTAAACTCAAAAAACACTCGCCATCCATGTTGCGTCCTTAGAAATTTATAAAACACATCTTGAGTCTCGGAGTTCAGAACATTAAGAACCCACACCACTAGCGGAAATACGGTAAGTAGAATTGCAGGAATTCGATCCTAATCTTATAGTCGTAAGGTATAATCTGGTATACACATAATTTCCACATGCCTTTTTCGGCTTGTGAACTTCGTATTCGTTGTCCATTGGCTGGTATTTCTTTATTCACATTGCAGATTCATTCATTTTTAAGTTGGCAGTTCTGCTTTTGGTAAAAATAAAAATATAAAACTATATACGAGAAACAAATTAGTATGAATTAAATTACATTAACACAATTATGCACACAAATTTTACGAGAAGGTATGTGTCGTTTTATAAGCTGCTGCAATCGTCGAGTCCCTCTATTTTTTAACACAGCTGGGACCGGGTCTCATCTCTAAATAGGATGATATAAGAGGCTGTATTCACCAAGCTTTCGAGACAAATGTAGATCTGAATATCGCTTCAAGATTTTCGCTACTATGGTGAACTCACAGACATGTTTCTCCCGACCATCAGGGGAGAATTAGCGACTAACGGCTAGTGTACCGAATGGCTCCCACGCTCAACAGTGGGGAAGTCACCGACGGGGTTTACCCAGGAGCAATTTCCCGGATAAAGGGGACATAATATTATTATATCTATGCAAACTCACCTCGATCCATCATTCCATTGAGGAGATGACGTACAAACTAATAAACACACTCACCCATTTATATATCATTAAGGATTAGTATAATCCAATATCATTGGCAAGAAAAGCTGGTTGTAGCGTTCCAATCGATACGTCTTCTGGGAGTGGAAAGATGCAATTCATTCGCATCCAGTCGAGATCCCAGTCCGCAGTAGGTAAGTCTATTTCGATTGCGTCTTCAAATAACTTCCCGAATCTTGCAAAGAAGTTGTTTTCGTTTAGCTCCGGGGATTTGGCGTAACTGTTTTCTTGGATGCATTTAATATAACACTGTTGAAACTATTCATTTAGATTTACATTCTAGATGCCTTCTTTGAATGACAGGTACTCGTAATTATTAAATAGTATTATGATAATTTTCTTTCAATTTGCGTTTTAATACGTCCTATTTTAATTTCTTTCGATCCGTATGTGGATGAGAGATCGCTAGTGGAAAACATGGGCACTTTAATGTTTCGGAAGGCACGTCAAGCTATTGGTCCCAGTTGTGTTTGATTGGAAACAACCGTTAAGGCCCTATATTCCGGCGTTCGAGCCGATTTGAGGGGGTGAGGTGCGGGGCAATCCGCGGGGAGCTGTCAATGTGTTACACGCCAAAAGTTCGGCAGGCGGCCGTAACACAGATGTCACAGTACAGTGATATCAATATGACTACAGTATTCTAACAGAAGGAAAGATAATACAAATGCAAAAATATTTATTTGTAAAAAAGTGTATTTACTTCAAATGGTACAATTTTATAATATCTAATATTCTTAATCTTAATATTCTATACCTTTATTTTATTATATTGTATGTTTGACGGCCGACACCCAAGGAAGGGTTCCCGGGTTCGAATCCCGCCTTGGACAAGACATTTGTTTCTGTAATATAAAATTTCTTACATTTATTTCCGTTATCTGATACCCGTATTACAAGTTCTTACGAGCTTACCACGGGACTAGGTTAACGTGGTGGGATTGTTCATAAATATTTATTTATTTATGTACGTGGAACACAAAGAAAGTTTAGAGAAACTAAAAAACTAACTTCTATGGATAAAATATTTTAATTAAATCTTTTCAAAGAACCCTCCACCATCCTCTTTACAAAGTTTCATGGGTCTGAACCAATTTTCGAAACATTTTTTCCAGTCGCCGCAGACACCCCTTCCACTGCCTTCTCGAACGCTGTTAGCGCGTCTTCCAGCGATAAAAACTGTATCCCTTTCAGCAGATTTTTATTTTAGAGAAATATAATATAGGATAGGATTAAATAGGAAATTTATTATACGAAACAAAATAAGTCATACGGTGCCAGATCAGGACTCTTTCTCTTGAAAACAACATCAATTATTGTCCAACATCAATGTGATTCCAATCACATCTTGAGTGTTATTTGGTTTCATACTCTTGAATACAATTGCGTTTGAAATTAGAATTGACGTTACATTGTCCAATAATTGCGTCGTAACAAGGTATCTTGCTAAGCAGAATGCCATTTCTCACCTTCTTTTAATAGAGTTTACTTCTTGGGCACATTGTGGAAACTTAATCCACTGTGATTGAGAACTTGTTGAGCCATACTACAACAAGCGCTCTTCAAGAACAATTTGTTGTTCTTCTTCAGTCCTTTGATTCGCAAAGTTTCGAATCCTATTTGCATTGCGTCTTTGTCAGTAAAGATTTGACCGTCTTGGTCGCAGTATGGTATTGTTAATGATAATATCGGCTCAATTATTAGCCTATAGAAACTCGAAACAAACACACCTGTCGACTTCAAAAATTCAAATTGTCAAATTTTCAACTGACATGAAAAAAAATCAAACGGAACGTGATAAACAGTATCCTGGTTCTAAGCTACCTCCCCACAAATTTTCAGCCAAATCGGTTCAGCCGTTTTCAGTTATAAATAGTGTAACTAACACGACTTTCTTTTATATATGTATAGATTTAATTATGTTTAGTTTGATTTGGATTTTTAGTATAATACAATTAATTTATTCTAGAATTCCTGGAGATGTTGTTAGGTTTCATAAACATTAATATTTTTAAAGAAATCCATCAACATTCTCTAGAGTAACCAGCCATATTTAACCACAGAGTAAGTTTTCTGAAAGCTGTGATTGAAAAATATGAATACGTGAGAATGCACTATATTGGAAACAAGAAAGATAAAAAAAAGAAATCAAAACGTCAACTATATAATAAATTAAGAATTGAAGTAATAAAGTGTAAAAAATTTAGCTATAGTCAACATTGTCAAAAAATGGTTTGACAGTGTACACTTTCAATTGTCAAAGTCTGCGGGCTCATTCCGGTGATTTTTTGTGATATTTAAATAAACTTTATTTAACTAGATAGTTAATGCGTTATAATAAAACTTTCAATGTAGGTATTAAATACCTTGTATAGCCTAGTTTCCACCTCGAAAATTATTTATTTTCAGTTGTTCTTCTTGTGATAACGTCAATGTCATGGTGATTGAAATAAGACATCGACAGTGCAGGTTGTTCTTGCAAAGGTTATACAAAGAAGTATAAATTCTAACGCGTGTACATAAGTACACACAAAGTTTTTTTAATGGATACAGGATAGCAAACGAGCTTGCAGCACCACCCTTCCACTGCCGCCCATGACAACTGTGACTGTACCCTTGAGGACTAAGATGGTCGCCTCTAAAGAAGTGTAACCGGAAACCACACCTTTCCAACCGGACCATAATTGCTTTAAAAACAATTATTACACGGCAGAAATGGTACTAGGTACCGTGGCGGGCGGTGGTACTGCCCCGGGCGAACTCTATATGGAACCAATTAGTTTTCATATAAAACCTATTTGGTTCCCTATAGGCTCTACCACCTACCAACTACTGTTTTACTTTTACTGTGGCATTTTATTGACATGAGCTATGAGCTGCATTTGACGGATTAAATATATGATTGCGCGGAAAAAACTGACACAGGTCCACCGTCTAAGAGCGCCGACGCGCGACTGAAGTATGACTCGCGATTGGGCTGCTTGGATTTCTCGCGCATTTGATAGATATTTCAACATAGTAATTATTTTAATCATTTTATCTAGATAAAATCTACGACTGGATCTAGACAATCTTACTATCTTTTCATTCATATAAAAATAAAAATTAAACGTTTGTTTTGTAGCTGATAAGATAGATTAAACATTAGAAAAAGGGGTAACTTTGGGATTTTTTTATATCGAGTAAAGTTAATCTAATTGTGTTACTGAACCCGACTGGATGTTCGACAGATTCTTAAATAAGACATATATTATTTTTAGAATTTTAAATCACTGTTTTTTATGTTTCCCATGGATTCAAAAAACTAGCAAACGCGGTCTCGGCGGGTCTACAGCGTCTTAAGCCTTGTCGAAGACCTTTGGGTAGTGATTCGACACTAAAATGGCCAGTAACCCCTCCAATCGGCATTGTGGGATATTATTATATTACGCTTAAGAACTTGTTATTTCATACATCTTGAATTATTTTAGACTAATAATTTTTAGACAAAAACATTGTTCAATAATCTTTTTCAACAAACTTAACGGAAATTCTTAATTTGATCAAACTTACATTACCACGAATACCTCTGAATGTTCTGTACCTATCTTAGTTATCTGTAACTCTATATTTCAATTGTAAGATAGGATATCTTTTGCCTCAAGCAATGTTTTGTATACAACACAATATTTTCTTGTTTTGTGATAGGTACAAAATTAAGCACTCAATTATTGATTTTATGTTAGTGACTGAGGAATATTTTGAAGTACCTACATTAATTTTTTTTCTCAACATTCTTTTAATTTGTATATTCAAATATCTTAATTTGTATCTCTCATCTTGTTGCAAATTACATACCTTGATTGTGTTTTTAAACGTAATCGATCGTTTTTATATTTTTATTTATTTCTTTGATTTTATGTATACACAGGGGAATTATTTATGTACAAAGGTAACACTTATTTTCCTAAGAAATATCATCCGACGTACCTGTGAAAGGAGAAATGTAAATGAGTGGTAGAATAAGCGTGCAAACCATGTAACTAAGCAATACCTACACTTACTTAAAAATTTTCAATACACAAATAATAGTACGATACATACTTAAATACATACACAAAATTGTATTGTCAATTTAATATTGAATTTAAAACAACTCGTCGAATCAGAATCATCGAATCAGCGAATATATTTTTCAGAATCACAAATTTCAACAAAACTTGGCAGTGAACCGCAGAGAAGTTCGTATATTGAATCAATTTGCAGTTCTCAAGGAATCTTCGCCGTTCCAACTTTGGTGCGATGTAAATAAATAAAGGCAGTAAGTGTATATTTCTGTTTACTATTGAAAAACTTTAGAACGGCTCATTGATACTTTAAGTTTAGCACCAACTTTCAGCACGTGAGCTATCATTTATCTTTTAGCAATTTTCGAACATACCTACTTATAACTATGAGATTTGTTTGTGAGCTAAAGCGTAAGTTCGATTATGCTTACACAGTTAATAATAATAATCACACTAGAAAAGACACTAACCTCTATAAAAGTGGTCAGTTTGGCTGCTTATCTACTCTGTGGCATAAAACCAAAACCTCCTAAATCAAGGAGTCATGTGAAATCGGGCACAAATCCAACGAAAATACCGCTGAAGTCTGCAAGAGAATCAATTTTTCAGTTAGCAGGATAAGAACCGGTGCTTACAGGATAAATGGAGTGGCTACGGATCATTTCAGTAAAGCTGAAAAATTGCTCCCAAGCTCATGAGAATTACATAGAGTAGGCGGAACTCCCACACTGTAAGTATTAGGCAAGGCGTACACAGATCTAATGACGCTGGTAAATTAGTTGATTCCGGTTACATATTCATAGAGGCGAGCACCTTAGTTTTAGTAATGTAGTTAGTGACCTTTATACTCAATGGTAGCAATGCTGTGACAGACATTGAACAAGACTCTTACTTTTACTCTTATAAATCTTGTTGAAGGTTTACGCTGGATTTCAATAACCTATCTACGAATGGATTTGACTATCGGAGATAGATATTTGACATAAGTTCCATATAAAATGTGTCAAATTTCTATCTCCGATAGCCAAATCTATCCGTAGATAGGTTATTGAAATCCAGCATATATGACGTTCGGTAGCCAACGAGGATGTAGCACGACCCATCCACTGCCACCCATGACAACTTGAGACAGTTTCCAGTACTTTCCAGTAAGCATAATAATATGGTGTTAACTAATTACATTAGGTGATCGGTTTTAGTAGGTAGGTATGTGGACTAAGGCTGGCGTTGATAGTAACAGTTAGTTCTATGAACTTCTATGTCCAGTTACTAATTGTTAATAACATTATCACTCCAGTCTACCCTTGACAGCTAAGATGTTTCTCTTGTAGGTATAAAGATGTTCTCTAGTTTTAATATGATTTGGAGTGCGACATAAACATTCTTAAATTCTTGTGCCTTTTTCTCTCTCGATAATAATATGAAAGGTTTCAGTCCCGCTGAAGAATACCATAATTATATCAATTTGAGAAATAAAAAAATTAAGTAAAAAAAAATATCGAAAGAGACTTTTTTTGTATGAAGTCTAGACCAACCTTAATCATTGAACACTGGACTATAAGTGGAAGTGATAAGTTGATATAACAAGTGAGAATTTGTGGAGTTAGCGCCAAGTGAATCTTTAGTTTCGTAATTCAGAAAATATATTAAGTTTTGTCAAAAATAATGTTCATTAGTATTATAGGTACGAATTAGATGACTGATGACTGAATTTTTTCTTATGTACATATAACAAATCATTAAATGCACTAATTAAAATCAGAGCTATGACGCTTTACGTCGTAACAGTTATACTTTTTCGTACACCAAAAACGGACACACAAAAATACAGTAATGTAGAACATTTACCTACTTAATAAAACTAAAATATGTCTTTAAAAATGTGGTAAGTATGATAAAATAAATTATCTGTATTTTTTATCTTTTACCACCTCTTGTATACCAAGTAAATTTTAAAAATCTACATTAAATTTTTTACTCTTATTTTGTACAAGCAACATATTCATTTGTTTCTTTTATTCGATGTCAATTAGTATCAACCCTATGAGAATAGACATAGCACGTTGTAAGACAGCTTGGTCTTTGTTCCATTCTTACTACATAATGTGGTAAGGTAAGGAAGGTAACATTTACGAACTCTTACTTAGCTTATGAAAGCGTAATACACCAGTGACTATTTCGCACGCATTATATGTTATTCCTGTCACTAAACAGACAAACAAACTGGTACGTGGTTCTTCTATATACGTACTATAGCGCAGGTAAACACCTTACCATTCTATTTATCAATCTAGGTAAACAAAACAGCAATTTACAGTAATTTGTTCCGCGACCTTACAACGTTATTTAGGGGAAGTCAATCTGGGAAATTGTTTCAACAATAGACTGGATCTGAATCGGAAGTAATTTAAAAGCTTTGGCAGTTGTTGAAAATTTCTGTATTCGGATAATGTTAAAGATATTCTGCCGTAATTGTATGGGTAAATGAGGTATTTTCAAATAATCTTTTGTGAGTTCACCTTGTGATTACAAAGCGAATATTATTATTTTTGACTAGTGGACGCCCGCAGCTTCGCTCGTTGGGATTTAGACATAACAATAGTTTCGTTTACACCTAGTAATGTCACAGAGTAGACATAGTAATGTCACTCAGTGAAGATGCAGCTTTCTAATGAAGAAAGAATTTTTGAAATCGGTCCAGTAGTTTTTGTTTGAAAACATTACAAATAAATCATTTCACTTTATAATATTTGTATAGAAGTATAGATTATCACCGTTATCAAACTGATAATCTATATATATAAAAGGAGAAGGTGACTGACTGACATATCAACGCAGGGGCTAAACTATAAGGGTTAGAAACTTGAAATTATGCACAGGGGTTCCTTTTATAACGTAGGGGAGCACTAAGAAAGGATTTTTGAAAATTCACCCCCTAGGGGGGTAAAACGGGGGTGCAAATTTAGTATGAAACTTTGCCGTTTTTGATGTTAGTGAATGTCTAATTCCACGCGAGCGAAGCTGCGGGCGTCCAGTAGTTAATCCATATATTTACACTTTATTGATGCTCTACGAGGAAGCGCGTACAAGCATAAGCAGGGTTCAGCATTTTACTCCATATCCAATTATTTCATTTCAATGTTCAAATTAATTCTTAATGATCGCCTTCAGTCATTAACAGGGTCATTCACGAAATTCCGGAAATTGATGTGTTTTTAAATTACTAGTAGGTAGGTGTTATGCACTAAAATGGTAAATTGTAATAAAAAGCCTTTAGAGTAGTTTAGAGGATACTGAAATATGGTCATTGGCTTTTCAAATTTGAAATAAATTATATAGTTAGCGATTTAAAAATGTGTAATGTTAATGGAATCTTAAAATTAATTTCTAGTAGACCCTTGAAAAATTTACGCATAAAAATAATTCTCATATGAAACTGTTTGTATCGCAGGTCAAGGCATCTAATTTTCATTACATCATATTAATATGAAGATATTAGGATTTTTCACTTTTTATCCCAAAATCGAAAAATATTAATATCCATATAACTATGTAGCATTTTCATCGTATTTTTTGTAATGTATGACGTGTGACAGAATGTTGACAGTCAGTGAAGTCAGATGCAGTGAAGTGAATTCTTGCCAGACTCAGATTTACTGTCGATGGGTATGAATTCTCTTCTACAGGAGGATCACTGAACGAACTCCTGAAACGAAGCAGAGGCCACCGTCATCTGGGCCACCGTCATCTGTCTAACGTATAACATACGTAGCAACAATGTTGTATATTTAAAAAAATTGTGAGCCGTCACGGGACGCCTGGCAGATGTGAAACATCGAAATTATTTTATACAAGTAATATGCACAAAAGTACAGATTATGACAGGAACTAAAACATGTAAGAAAAAAAAATAAAAAAAAATAACAAAAAACAAAAACAAAAAAAATTTGAAAAATTTAATAACTATATTTTATTAATAAAATAATTTCGTCGGAACTGTATAGTATATATATTCCATATTCGCCACGCTCGCCACGCTCACCACGCCAAAAATTTGGTTTGCCCTCCGCCTAAAGATGTTTCACATCAAAAATCCTCACATATGTACCCGAAGCTATTAAAACTTCATTACCATTTCAATGCATTACAAGTTGCCCACTAAATAATTTATTTTATAACACATTTGCTCGTAAAGGGTCTCTTATTACACCAATTTCAATATCGTAATGTATCTCATTACAGCACTTGTGCGGTAATGTAATGTAAAAAGCACTTGTGCTGTAATGTAATGATTTCTTTTTAATAAGGTCACGGTTTATCAAGATGGTCCGTCTAAAACGAACGATACTTTTTTCAATCTTAGCAAAGAGTTTTTATGTCAGAAAAGTGGTCAACATCTTATGAATAAAATTAACTTTGGGAGATAAAATATAAAAATAAACAATTAATTCTTTAATTTAATTAATTTTGACAATAAATTACAATAATTTATCTGTATCAAAAACAAAAAAATATTAATTTACTTTATTAGTAATACTGGTTGTTTTTGTGTCTTTGCCTTGAATAAAAAAGTGCTGATGCGCGCGCATCGTTTTGTGAACAAGTAAAAATTATTCCGCGCGCTTTTTCTTTTCGTTGCATTGTTTTTATTTGAAAATGTCATCAAGTAATGATGAATTTATTAATTTATTTACTCGCAAATATGTTATAAAACGTCGTATGACACACGTGCGCTTTGATAATTACAGCCTCTGCTTTCTTGTAGCCCTCGCCTACGGCTCGGGCTAGCAATATCGCCTCGGCTGTAATTTTCAACTTACCGCACTTGTATCATAATGTACTATTACCATCTACCCTCCTTTTAAAAATTTCCCACTTTAAGTGCTAATTCATCCATTCTTCTAGGAACGGTAACAAACGGACAATAAACCGCTTCCAGTTCATTCATCAAAATCGGTGTTCCGATTAATATAAGCTGCGAACTACCACTTCGTTCATACTCAAAAGCACTCAAAATTCCAATTGTGCCTTATGTGTGTTGTGTTAAGGTCCAATATCTTGTATCGATCAATTCACCGACAATCTTATGGTTTCGTTCGGGTTCAACTCTATGTCTATTGTATTAAGATTGAACTTTCTCTGGCCCTGATTTGCGGTTGGTGGTAAAGGAATAATGTATCAGGATTTTTATTGCGCCGGTCACGTACTATGATGGGTGGACCGAAATTGGTATTGTATAGGTACTTGACATATCCCGGTTTTAATGTACCAATCCCGGATAGATTTCTCATTTATATTGATTCACCGACAATCTTATGGTTTCGTTCGGGTTCAACTCTATGTCTATTGTATTAAGATTGAACTTTCTCTGGCCCTGATTTGCGGTTGGTGGTAAAGGAATAATGTGTCAGGATTTTTATTGCGCCGGTCACGTACTATGATGGGTGGACCGAAATTGGTATTGTATAGGTACTTGACTTATCCCGGTTTTAATGTACCAATCCCGGATAGATTTGTCATTTATATTGAGGTGGAAAAGGTAGATTTATTTTTTGTATTTTTGAACATCTGGTTCTTTTGCAACCCACCACAACGAATTTTCTCATTATTTATTTTATTTTATTTATTTAAGGCTTTATTGAAAAATCCTAAGATAAGATTTTACAAAAGGCGGACTTAATGCCCCAAGGCATTTTCTACCAGTCAACCTAGTGTGATTGTTAGAGCTGGTGGTAGGTGTCAAAAAAAAAAAAACAAACAGAAAAATTAATAGAAATTTTGCTAAAAAAGAAATAATTCAGAGAATAAATAAATTCAAAATCAGGAATAAAACTAAGTAATAAGTAAAAAATATCAATAAAATGCAATTATAGGTAATTATATGATAAATACATACCTACATATAATATATACACAATAAATAAATAATATATAATTAAATAATATATATATATATATATATAGTATAAATATATATATAGTATACATAACAAAATAAATATTTATAAAATAAAACAACATACATACGTTAATAAAAATGCAATGTGATCAATTGGGTGATATTAAATAAAGGTGACTACGAACTTGTCTCTTAAACGAACTCTTGGAAGGAGCTTTTCTAATTTCTAATGGGAGGGCGTTCCAGAGAAGTATTGCCTGAACGACAAAGGAATACTCATAGAAACAGGTATGGAAAGCTGGAAGAGCCAGCGTGAGATTTTCCGTCGAGCGCAGTACTCTATCATGTGTATTGCAACGGTAAAGAAAATTGCTCTTCAGATAATATGGAGTTGTTGCATCATTGAGAATAGAGTACAGGAGAAGCAGAATTCTAGAATTACGCCTGTGACGAATTGGAAGCCATTTAAGCTGAAGTCGGTACTGAGAGATGTGATCAAATTATTACAGCTTAATAATTTTCAAAATAGATCAAAAGAGTTAGCAACGACGGGCGCCGTCGGTTTGTGAGTGTCAATGAGTTATCAATGGTGGAAACAGTCGTTAAGCCTTGTCGATAACCTTCGGGTTGCTTGAGAACATTCGTAACTGGGTTGGCAACCAATCCGCATTGGAGTAGAGTGGTGGAGTATATCTGTGGGGCTGACCCGTGCCCAGCAGTGGGACGTCTATGGGTTGCGACTTTCTGATATTGCTTTTTGGATTCTATTCAACCGGTAGTTGATGTAATAATACTTCGATGGTAAAAAAAATATATTTACTGAACTATTAATTAATGTTAATTAATAGTTCAGTAAATATATTTTTAAGTAGGTAGGTATACAAATACTTAACTATGTTATAAAAAAATTATTATGTTGTTAAGAAATACAGCGATGATAGTTTGTAATTCAGCCTCTAACTCGAATGGGTCTGGTCTCAAATCCCAGCGGAACAAATAAATGAGTGTTCAAAGTTAATTACGTTCATTAAAGGAAAACTTCGTGTGGAAGCCTGCATGCGAAAGATTACTATCCTCCGAGAACTCTCCCAGTACCTTTCTATTGTTCAATGTTTGTCACAGTTGTCATGGCATACTTGTTTGCTATTTTAGAAGGGAAATGCGCTTTGTAGTGTGTCTGATGATTTGTGATGAAGATTTATGATTACGTACGCATTGTGTGTCAGTTGTCGTCATAATGGCGATCTATTGTGTCCCGGCTGTGTCGTAATTCTTGCTGTTTGTGATGTCACTATTGTAGGCGTTTACACGAAGCGCTCGCTGTCACGCGGCTTGATCGATGTTAAGCAGCACTACTCTCAGCCGGCAGTTATGAGTGACCGCTAGCGGCATATTTCTTGGGCAGTTACGTGCTTCGGTGGGTAGTTCACACAAGGTTGTTTTACCAACCATTCGACCGTTCGACCAAGCGTTCTTAATAGAATTTGTTGAAATTTAGATACATATATTTCGAACGGCTAATAGTGTAGTGACGCTTTTATTTTATTTCCCATTATCATTCCAATTTTCCAAGTATAAAATTAAGATTGATAAAGTGATTTTTATACCCTTAAAGGAATATTATTTCAAAAAATTTTAGTTAAATGTCTAAATGTGAAAAAAAGTTTCACTTTTACCGTGGTTTCATAAAACCACACAATTTTTTCTTATGATCACATATAGTTAGACATGTAGAAACTTCAGACAATCTGGTTGAGCACTATGCTTGTTCCACCACCAACACAATTTTGTCCCACTTTTGTGCACGGGTTTCCTCTGGTATTGGGATGTGTTAACCCTTAGTGGTACTATCGTTGGCCAAGTTTAGATTGGCAGACTTTACATGCCTTTGAGTAGGTACACCATGGAGAACATTTTGGACACGCAGGTTTCCTCATGATGTTTCCTTTACCGTTAGTACAGATTTATTAATTGAAACATAACTTGGTGCCGCTTGGATTTGAATCCGGATTGTTCGAGTGAGTGACAGCCCAGTCTTTATTGAACTTGCCTAGTTCAATAAAGACTGGGCTGTCACCGCTGCTATCAGCCAGTTGTTATCTTTTTATTTAGAACTTTAAATAAAAAAATTTATTTACTTAACCTTACTGAACTTTAATTTAAAAATAGAACATAAGGAAACAGTCATTTCATCGATTTGTTATTGTTTCCCGCTAATACTGATTTGTTAGTGGTTCGAGCTCAGTCTGAAGGGAAATTTAAAAGTTTTAAAATTTCATTCGATAAATTCTCAATTTTATTTCTAAAATTTATTTTTTTGTGTCAATAGTAGGGTAAATAGGCGTTACACTGTTGGGCACGGATCTCTTCTACAGCTAAAGCTGGGGAAAGTCGATAGACATTATGAAGATTGGTGGAGGGGTTAGTTAAAAACCCAGTGTCGAATGTTCTCAAATCATTAAGATTTTAGAAAAGGATTTTCAATTGTAAAACGATTGTTTTACAATTGAAATTAAACGGGACCAACATGCCCAGAGCACGGAAGCGCCCATGAAATTTGCCACTAACTGTTCCCACATCCGGTCACCCACTCGCCCGCTTCCGACGTTGCTTAAGCTGGGTAGATTTCGTTAAATCGACATGAGCCGTAGTGCTATTTATTTATTTATTCAATATAATTAATTAGAATGGATAAACCAATTACATTTATTAATAAATGTGTGCTATGTGCGCTTCAATTGTTCTGAGCGAGTTCTGTAGCTACGTGATGTATATTTTCGTGTATCCCCGAGGCTGTATAGATATAATCATAGACAGAGATATATTGCGTCACAGTCACGTGGATGTTTATTTGGGTCATAAATGTGTTGAACGCCTACCGACGCTTAATATTATTTAAACGTAATTTACTTATCTGCTTGTTTATAGGTTGCCTCAAGCGAAATCGTACGTAGCTTTTCCGTAAAACAATAAATGTATTTATTTGTTTATTAAATAAACACACGTTTTCAGCACACAATACATAAGTAGAGTAACAAAGGAAGCCTAATTTTTTCTGAGATTTAATCCTTACTAGTATTTACTAATATATAAATGGAAAAGTGTGTTTGTTGGTTTGGCCTTTCTTGCATAGATGTAGGGCCTGGAGAGTGACATAAGGTTTTTTGCCGCGAAAATTGCACGGTACCATTAATGGATAAAAACCTGTTCTAAAACCTACTAAATTACTACCAGTAGATAACCTGAAGCTAACTTTGTGCCACATAAAAATAGGCCATAGGTCTTATAGTCTAAGATCCCGCTATACAACGACCTTCACCGAGATGTTTATTTAATAAAACGTATTTTATATTCAATTTAATATGTCAATAAATATAGTACATATGGGTTGGCTAACTAATTTCAGTCCAGGATATGATTAATTAATAATTTAAAAAAAAATTTTTTTTAAACATTTCACCGGTTTGATTATTAGACAAATTCTATACCAATCGAAAGTATGAAGCCCACAGATTATGCAAACGTTAGGTTGGCTATACTTTTCCGGTCACAACTCTCGAGTAGCCAGGTATAAACAGGTAAATCGATCGATATCGCATTTTGCACCGGTCTGATTATTGAATTAAAATTAAATGAAATTGAAGATTATTCCATTATGAACACGGTGGTATAGGGTTGACTGCGAAAAATCAGTCCCGAATTCCAGTTGTCGAATTTTTCGAAAATAGCTGAAAAGGTTTTACTTTTCCTTTATTATGGGCGGACTTTAAACAGCTGCTATGCTGTGTCCTCTTCTATCGCATGGGATGCTTGGTTGGGACCTCTCAGTCGCACACATTCACTCGCAGCAATATCTCACTTTTGAAAATTCGACAACTGGAATTCGGGACTGATTTTTCGCAGTCAACCCTATACCACCGTGTTCATAATGGAATAATCTTCAATTTCATTTAATTTTAATTCAATAATCAGACCGGTGCAAAATGCGATATCGGTCGATTTACCTGTTTATACCTGGCTACTCGAGAGTTGTGACCGGAAAAGAATAGCCAACCTAACGTTTGCATAATCTGTGGGCTTCATACTTTCGATTGGTATAGAATTTGTCTAATAATCAAACCGGTGAAATGTTTAAAAAATTTTTTTTTTAAATTATTAATTAATCATATCCTGGACTGAAATTAGTTAGCCAACCCGTATGTACTATATTTATTGACATATTAAATTGAATATAAAATACGTTTTATTAAATAAACATCTCGGTGAAGGTCGTTGTATAGCGGGATCCTCTACTATTAGGAATAATGTATATATACTAATTATAACGTGTGAATAACGTTTTATCAGATAAATGAATACACATCACAACTCAAAACTTAAAACCATAGGTAGGTACTAGTGGACGCCCGTATGTTCGCTCGCGAGGAATTAGACATAACAATAGTTTCGTTTACACCTAGTAATATTGTATAGCCTATGTCACTCAGTGAAGATGCAGCTTTCTAAACGTGAAAAAATTTTTGAAATCGGTCCAGTAGTTTTTGTATGAAAACATTACAAACAAATCTTTACTCTTTATAATATTCTATTAGTACGAGTATAGATAAGCACTACCTCTTCACTATTAAAGTATTGGTAGATACATTAACTACGAGGCTAGAAGGTGCAGGGAAATAATGTTGTGCTACGACGCTCATGGCACATCTCGCAGCTTATAGAGTGCCAAGTCTATGGTAACGACTCTCACGGCTTATCTCCCCCCGCATCAAATGTGGTGGTAGACTGCAAGCGGTTTGACGCTCTGAAGTTTGTCGGTAATATTTCCGACCTTTTAACTTTCAACTTCTTGAACTTTTAAAAACATATTTACGAGTAAATCATCAAAACATCTCACTTGGTCCTTCATTGAATGTGGTCATTTTGGGAAGTGGACGTTTTAGGACGAATTGAAAGATGCAAGTATTGTTTTTGCCGTATAGTAAATTACTGCTTCGATGGTTGGATGGATCACAAGCACGACTACTAATCTACTTAACTGGGTCCTCGATTTTTGATTACTTCGATTTAACTAACGATTGTTCTTTACCACCCGATTATTAATTTCTCCTAGCGATAGATTTTGTGAAATAAATTTCGACTGTTAAACAAATAATTTGTTACGAAATTCGCATACGAAAATTTTTCGTAAGTATACGAATACCTGAAGTCATATCAGTGAAATTCAACAATCGGGGTCCTGGGTTTGTGCTCCGGTTTGGGAAAAGAATTATTGCGTATTTCTAACTTGGCTCCTAGTCTGGTTGTTCCCGTTGTATAGTAAAAGGCGTTATTTTAAACATTTTTACTTAGTACCGAACTAAAACAAATATATCGACCGTTGAACGCCTAGTTTACAAACAAGGTTGCTAAGCAAATTAGAATACACGATAAATATTAAAATCTGTACGATACTAAGTTTAACGAAGGTTAACATTAAACTTTGGTTAAACCACGTTTTATAATAAGGAATAGTTACAGGATTTTCGTGATTTTCTTTGAGTAATTATTTATTTATTTATTCAATGAGTCAATATAGCCCATAAATGTTAGAAACAATCCTCTTACAACCTACGAGTATGTTAGAAGATACATTTAAAATAAAATGTATAATTTATAATAATTATTATAGGGAACAAAAGTAGAATATTCATAAGATGTGCTCTAAATATTACTTTGATTGAATGTTCGGGGCTTTCCTCGCCAAAATTAATATATCAAAACAAATGCTTTTCATCAACATAGTAGGTTTTCCTATCAAAGTGCTTCTTTATTAAAACGTGGTCCCTTGTAAACCTTTTTTATCCAAAAAGGTAGACTCCCTGATTCTACCTTTTCGGATAAAAGATTCCTCTCCTTATTCAAAACATTCTTAAATAAAACACGCAGAGAGCCTAGCGTTAGAGAGATAATTAAAATCTCGACGACGAAGTGTTGGAAAATATTCAAAATATGCTTTAAAATTGAATGGAGAAACGACATGAATAATATTTCTTAAACGGAGAAACTTGGGGACATAAATAATAGGAATAGCTGCCAATGGCATTCCATTTATATCGTAATGCATATACCTACGCTGCAGCATAATAAATCACCATGTGAAAATTCTTGCAGTTTACAACAATATTGAGTGCGATCAAAGCTTCAGGATCATTTTTAAAAGCTTTTATTTAACTTCACTCGTATGTATCTATGTATGTCCTGGAATCTTGCAATCAATATTTCACCCACTTCCACTGAAGCTATCGAGCTGATATTTGATTCCGATGACAATGCACGAAAATAAAAATAAAAGTTATAAATAGCTTTTTTTTTATTAATAATAAGTTTTTTATTTGTTTAAAAATTTCCAGTAAACCAGAGGGCTGAACAGAAATGCAATCGAAGTAGTGGTAAAATATGAAAATTATAATAAACAAACTATGTACTACCTAATTAATTTTTTTTTAAACTTTACATAGAAACATACGTACAATTATCTACCAATCCAAGCGCAATTGGAGCAGCGTGGTGGAGTATGGTCTAGACTTCCCGCAGATTTTGACTGAGCGGGAGACCCGTACCCAGCAGTGACGTCTATGGGTCTGTACATACATCGGCCTATACTCTATACTATACATGGTGACAGCCCAGTGGCTATCGAACTCGCCTTTCACTCGAGCGGTCCCGTTCATTTTGGCGGAAAAGTTTCATTGAATACAACGTCCTGCCCTTGTTTCAATTGCAGTACCACTGCCAGTGGTAGAAATGGTAGTTGGTTGGTACCTTACCAAGTACCATTTCAATTAAAATAATAAAGCTGTTTGTATTACAGGTTTACATTTACCGATACTTCATTGGTGCCCGACACTAGGATTTGAACCCAGAACCTCACGAAATAGAGGTCGTATTTCCGTCACTGTGTTACATTACCAGCTTGGTCTTTCAAACCCTACTAAGAGAAAAATCATTGTCCCATCTCTTTATAAAGAGTGAGAAAGCAATTCAAAGCGGCATGTTTATTTACAATCTTTTTTTCTAAACTATCTCAAAGGAATTCTCTTTTAAAAGTACTTTGAGCTGGAGCAACGGAATTTAATCCAAGTGCGCCGCATTGTTTATATCTATGTAAAAGAGTAAATAAATAGTTTTTTAACTAATCGTTAAAAGCATAAGACGTTCAAGGTGTTAGTTTAATACTTTTCGAATTTCACGAACAATACATCATTTTTTTTTTCGTGGTGGACCAAGGCCTGACCCCTCCCATTCTGAGAGGATACCTATGCCCAACAGTGGGACAAAGAAAGGGTTGGAATGATGACATGAAATATTTAATGGTATTCTTGTAGGTACCTACCGCTTGTAATACGTGGTACAATCACGTATTACTTCAAGTTTGAAAAACCCAATAGCTGTTGCCCGATCCGGAGAACGAACACCGGACCTAGCTTAGCAGTCGCTTGCGACCACTAGAACAACTAGGCTATACGCCTTAATCGCGGGTTGTTTCAATGTATATTAAAACTAACTTTATAGCCGAATGAAGTGAGTTAGTCCTGAAAGGTTAAGGTAGAAAAGAGAGACAACGGCTCAGGATTCACTTGGATTTAATTTATGTAAATATGTAATCACAAAACAGTCAGAGGTCTTACAGTGCAAATTTTGGAATAGAAGGGCAGAGACAAAATATCTGTGGTTTATATACTCTTGTCACTGACAGATGACAGACGACACGGTGCGTTTACAAAGACACCTAAATTTACATAACAAGTCCATCCGTTCATAACGATATTGCGTCTAATATCCTATTCCTATATGCATTGAGATTATCTTCATCAAGTGGAGCATATTATGTATATTCAGCAAACTTGGAGTGGAGCCAAAGCGAGTAAGTCCAAAGCTTAGCATTAGCATAATATCTTCCTTTTCTAAAACCAGACCAAGATCTGTTACATGTGAAATTCACAGCCGATTGGCCTGTCTGTTAATTCGTTAGACTAACGCCCGGTTTCTGAAAGGCTGATCAACTGAAAAATTAACTAATCGGCTGTAAAATCTCTTGTTAAGTAACATTTGGGTTGCTAGAAGCTTATTCATAGATTTGATTTGATCGGATTGTCAGTTGACAAGACAGTCAAATCATGCGCCAGAATCCTATGTCAACCGCAATTTTGAGTTTCTGAAACGCTTGTTAAGCCCCATCCACACGCTTGGCAAACAATGGCAAACAGCCAACAGCAAACAGCAAACACGGACGTGTGGATGGGTGTTTGTCGTTGTTTGCCTGTTTGTGTTTGTGTTGGGCAGTGTTCGGCATCGGTGTCGGTTTTTCTTGCCAGATCAAAGGATGTTCGGCAAACAGTTTGCGACGTATCCACACGTTTGGCAGCGATCAGTAATGCGCGCGAGCTTGCGGGAGGCGGACGTATTTACTTGCCATATTCATGCCATAACATTCCATCCTATTATTGATCGAAGATTCCACCCCATTTAAAAACTGTACCTCAAGTATTCGAATTCGATGGTAGCAAAATTATTTATAACAAGTGATTTTAAAAACTTTTAATTAAATTCACTCGTATGTATGTCCTGGAATCTTGCAATCAATATTTCACCCACTTCCACTGAAGATATCGAGCTGAATTGAGAATGAATTTGGCACACATATTAGGTTCCGATGACAATGCATGAAAATAAAAATAAAAGATATAAGTAAAAGCTCTTTAAAAAAAAAAGTTTTTACAGTATAATTTATGAATAAAATCTAACTATATTGATACATTTTATTATTGCAAAATTTTCATCGGAATCACCATCGTCTTCGCTTTCTTCTTTTTTTCTTTTTTCTTTCTCTTGCTTTAATTTATAGTAAAAATATGTCAACCCGAAAGTAATAGCTGCCACAAGCTTGTCGTCCGCCATGTTTGCCGATTCGGAATGTTATGAACGTTCGCCAAGCATGTGGATGGCTGTTTGTGTTGGGTGATTGTGGTTGGTGTTTGGGACTTTGCTTGCTGTTTGCGGTGTTTGTGACAAACAGCCAGCGTGTGGATGGGGCATTACGCGATAAAAGTCAAACGAATGTCTAATCAAATTAATCATAGACTAGTGGACGCCCGCAGCTTCGCTCGCGTAGAATTAGACCCATTAACAACGTCTGCCCGCGTTCGGGTTGCCCACTTGACTTCAAAAACGGCAGTTTTATACAAACTTTGCACCCCCGTTTTACCCCCTTAGGGGATGAATTTTCAAAAATCCTTTCTTAGTGCTCCCCTACGTTATAAAAGGAACCCCTGTGCAAAATTTCAAGGTTCTAACCCTTATAGTTTAGGCCCTGCGTTGATATGTCAGTCAGTCAGTCAGTCAGTCAGTCAGTCAGTCAGTCACCTTCTCCTTTTATATATATAGATTAGTAAATTTTTCTCTGATCAACATTTCAGAAACCGAAATTGATTTGACAGCGCTGTTAAGTTAACAAAGCTGCTAGTTGATTTGAATTTTGATCAGCCTTTCAGAAACCGGGCATAAGAATTAATAACTGCGCTAAACAGAATCACGCGTGAATGTTTAATAGTTTAGCTGCGACCCATAGTCGTCCCACTGCTGGACACGGGTCTCCACTAAAGACACAGCGAGAGTTCTAGAGCATATTCCACCACGCTACTCCAATGCGGATTGGTGGAGGTTTAATCGTTTGCTTAAACAAAATGATACGCATTAGGATTCTTGGAAATAACAAAATTTAACATCCATTACCAGAGTTTAAATATACAATGTTTTTTTTTGAAACGTGATCAAAGAGCACTTTGTAATGTCCTTACACGTAATGTCCTTACACGTAAGGACATTACAAATCAAAAATCAATCAATGTCGACCATTGTTTAAGAAACTGGGTGTATTAACGTAAGCTTCCATATACATATTACAAAACCTGTATATTCGTAAGAAAACATAGAGATTTATTTGAAAACGTTGAAGTGCATACGAGGGACATAATACGGGGTAAGAGACATTTTTTGGCATTGCTACACATCTTTTTTACGAGTACAAAGCAATACAATATGGAATGTGTGTTAAAATTTATTATACTTTACCTATAGAAATAAAAGATCTCAGATCCACAATTTAAGTGAAGACTAGAAGCGTATTTATTAAAGCTTTTATACTGTTGGTGAATATTTTGATGTGAATGTTAATTTAGATTTAAGTGCTTAGTACCTACTCTGTATTTGAAGTTCCTATCAATAATTTACGAAGATAAAATGTTGTTATTTGCAAGCTACAACTAGCTGAATAAGCGTCACTCAATTTTAAGACCTACTAAAATTGATAATAATATGATGATGATGATAAACATGTTCAAAGCAAATAAATAAATTATTATGATTAAGAGCAATTTTGGTACATACCTACCTATCCTGTTTGTCGCAGATGTCACGGAGGGCACTGAAAAAGTAAACATGCCCATTTTCTATCTATAAAGCCACCAGTGTAAAGAGTACCACGTATATTTTAGAGTCCTTCTAAAATACTCTAAATAAATGATGATCTACAACAAATTCGCGTACGCTGTCGGCTCCAATGCTTTCACGCGAAACGTGAGTTTAAAAATTCAAACAACCGTATGGAGCACGAATATTGTTGATGTTTATGCGAATAGGCGAGCGGAGTAGGGGATTGTGGGATTCGAGAGAATTTAGAGATGGATTGTTGACCATTGTTGACTATTTCAGCCTTATATATTGTGCCTTGCCCGGAATAAGTAGTCGGCTATCGAACTCACTTGTCTCTCGACATCTCTGCGTTCGAAATCACGCATATTGTGTGCGCTTCAAGCTTCGATTAATAATTGAATCAAATTTTCGTGGTAATTTGTGTGGCCGTTTTTGAAGCGTAGATCGGGAATCTAGAGGATTATTGATCGAAGGTTGCAAGATAATGTCACATACGAGTAATTATATGTTATGTTACAGCAAACGCAATAGGAAAATCGTTTGCGCAATTATTTTTACCGCGCACCTGTCAACTGTGGAATGAACTTCCTTCTGAGGTCTTCACGGTAGGCTATGGACATGGGGTTTTTCAAAAAACGCATAAAAAGATCTCCTTCAGGGCCTCTGGTGTTGCTTATGTTCTTGGCAACGGTGACTACTTTGCATCAGGTGTTCGTTAGGCTAAAATGTATAAAAAATACAATTTTTCCTTCATGAGGAAAGATTCCTACATGCCTGGGAGTTTTTCTAAATGTTCTCGAAGGCATGTGAAGTCTGCCAAAAGACCAACAAACAATATTACTTATGTTTCACGAATTTAATCGAAGTGATTGACAAGTTATGTATTTATAAACATAATGTCACTCCTGTACTTCCTCAAAGGGGTAGGCAGAGGATTAGAAATGTGTGCTTTAAGAGATATTTAAAAAGATTTAGCTTTTTCCACATGTTAGTCTTACTCCACCACTTACTTACTATTTATCTTAATATAACAAAACATAAAATCAAACCTGTGTTTCCCCGAAGGTAGGACAAAACAATGTTTTATAAGTCACTTGATGGAAGACATGTTCGGCAGTAAACTATAAAAGGATGGATTTGGACAAGGAAAATAAATCCTTAATCTATGATTAGAATGACGCGATTCACATGATTTCACACTCAATCAGATTTATCCAAGGCCAGTTCTAGTGTGTGTCGTCCCGAAACTCCCGAGTGAATAATTTAGCGGTCCCGGAAAAGGTAAGGTAACTTAAGCAAACAAGGTATCGAAGGTGGCCTTGCACGGGCCGTGCAATATTTATAAAAGGGGACCAGGAACAATAGACCTTGTATGGAGAGTGGACGTAATAAGAAATTTCGCATCGCATTTCGCATCATTAATTTTGAATATTCATACGATGTCGTGCTAAAGATCGGTTAAGAAAGCTAAATTTATATCTAAATCAAAACTACAATACAGGAGCGTTCGATCCAGTTCGAAAAACGTATATTAGGTATTTATATTATACGAGAAAATATAATTTTGTACCCCTTTTTATAAATGAGAAATGTATATTCTATTGATTTGATCACTTTTGATCAATTATTCATTGTCATTACCCAATGACAATGAATAATTATTTGAATCATAAAGTAGCAACAATTCAATACTATGTCAGTAATTTGTGCTGCTTCGACTAACTATTAAATCTAGTATATAATAATTATGTATACCTACTAATTATTATATCTAGTTTTTCCCGCTACACTCGCGTCAAATCGTTTTCCGTGTAGAATGACTTGTACCATCAAGGAACCAAAAATATAATATGTAGGTATAGCCTTAATCAACGGCAACCTACGCCAATGATTACCCCAATCAAAGTTTAGCTCAGTTGAAGAATAATTAATTATTTAGTTTTGTATCCATTTCACCGTAATCGTGTAATTTTATTCTCCAAACCCTGAACTACATCTGTGCAAAAAATCATATCGATCCAGAATTTCGTTGCTTAGGAGAAGAGGGACAAACCAACAATCAAATTTTCCCATTCATATATGAAACAGTGGTTGTCGAAAATCTTAGGTTGGCTTGGGAACATTCGACACTGGGTTGGCTAACCCCTCCACCAATCTGCATTGGAGCAGCTTGATGGAGTATGCTCTAGAACTGCTGCAGATGTGTCTGTGGGGCAGACCTGTTCCCAGCAGTTGAGCAAATATTGATCGCAGCTATTTATGAAACTAAGGAAACATTTAGCGTGGAACTAGTTGTTTGATGAGAACTGTAAACTCCGCGATGTTGGCACTTATTATCTTTCACATACCTGTCATGTCCTATCTGTTGTTTGTAAACAGTTTTTAGAAGAAACACTTCTAGTATTTTTTATCATTATCTTTTCTTTTCCTTTTTTTTTGAGCTCTGGTCTACTCGGGCAACTCGGGTCCGGTTAGACAACAGTCATACACACTGGTCGAACGCGGGTTGAATGACGAATGACCAATTAGTGTTCCTATCAACACCTCCTGCAAAACCACCTATACCTATCTGTCGTCTCCGCTATTATGGGCAGCAGAGGGAGGTGTAGTATGCTCGTTTTCTATCTTTAATCCATTAAAAAATCTCTGCCTCTATGGCAGGCTGTATCTTTAATGTACTTGAGTCTCAGATGTGTGAGCTATATAATAGCTGTTCACAAAAAGCATGATATGCTAATGGCTATGTCCCTTGGCAGCGCTCCAGGACTGCTGAATACGCTCAATAATAATTCGACTTGAAGGAATTAATCCCAGAGCTTATAAGCTATATAAGATAGATAAAGATGAATCTATTGTTTTTTTGCTCTAACAAAACTGTCTTGTCTGTAGTTTTAATAAGAGTAGGTACAATTAATGTATTCTTAAATGTTCTACAATTATAAATGCAATAATGTCTGAAATACATTTTGGGCGCCAGTAGCGTTCCACTACAGCTTACCTCCTTCATGTATGAAGGCAGTATCGGGATAAAAAGTATCCTATATATTAATCCAGAAAGAGGAGGTACAGTTCAGGCGGACTTAAATATTTTATAATACAAGCGGCATGACAATTTTATTGTATAAATACAACGCTTCGCTTCGCAGTTCTGCATCTATCAAAATAGATCAATTAATAATGCATACAGAGACAACAAAGGTTAAAAATAGATGTTAGATGTCCATAGACGTACCACTGCTGGGGACCAGTCTCTTCCACACAGATACAGATGTGGGGAGGTACTAAGCATGCTTTAACAAGCTGCTCCGATTTTATTGTTTTAACCATTGAAAACCGGGACTGTCAGCTTAACGTGCGTTCCGAAGCACGGTTGCACCCATGAAATTTTGCCACTAGCGTTCATCCATCTACAAACTGACAGTGCCCGTCGTTGCTTAACCCAGTCGATTACATACAATCGACGTACCATTGGTCTATGGACGCTATTCACTAGTTAAGTTGATAATCTCTCCAGCCGCATGTCCATGAGCGCTTCTCCAGCACTCTCGTAAAAGAAACTAGACGAAATATGCTAATCGCTAAGCCATAGAAGACGATATTGGCTCCGAGCACCGCTGCTGCACATCCTTAATATCGCTCTCAGCTCTTGCTTTGGTTTCGGCTAAGAACGAGCGTAATATGTTCATGCCCTTATTTTGAAAATCTTTAAGACCGAAGCCAAGGCTAATAGATTTACTAGATTAATCTTTGATTTGTTTGTACGACAGGAACAAACTTAGAGTAATCACGGCTAAGCTACATCAAGCTATCAGCAAAATTGATGTGAATTTATTTTAAACTTTTAATTATACTGTAAATTTTTTTTAAAAAAAAAGCTTTTACACCTTTTTTTATTTTCGTGCATTTTCATCGGAACCAAATATGTATGCCGAATTTCAGCTCGATAGCTTTAGTGGAAGTGGGTAATATTGATTGCAAGGTTCCAGGACATACATACGAGTATATCGTTGTCGTTTTTCGTTCTCACATGTCCTCATAACCACCCATGCAGGTTTCACACATTCACCTTGTAAGTTGTAAGATTATTACATATTCATGGATATTCTTAGAGAACATTTTTCAATATTTTCATGTGGATGTTTCATAAAGCTTGCTATATTTCCCGGCGGGCTGACTGGTGTTTTTCCAGACATTTCACTCTTAGCTCATTTATCTTTTGAAATAACTGATCGAACGTTATGTGAGAATGTTTTTAAAGTTATAACAGCAAATGGATTGCGAACACATCAGCGCGGATCGAAACATAATCAACTGATTGATAAACTTTTTCGGCTGATGGCATAAGATAATCAGGTTAGCTTCAAACCTGTCCTCGATATCAGATCAATATTCTTTACTTCTAATAAGACTATTTACAAGTTTAGTGTCAGAAGGCAGGAGTTCAGTCGTCGCGCTCAGCAGTCGTGCCTATGTCTGGTCACCCCTCACGGCACGCACCAATGACTTTTCTATGTTATGTGCGATTTAAGAAATTAAATGTCACTTGCCATAACGGTGAAGGACACCCCGTGAGGAAACCTGCATGCCTGAGAGTTCATCATAACGTTCTCGAAGGTATGTGAAGTCTGCCAATCCGCACTTGGCCAGCGTGGTGGACTAAGGCCTAATCCCTCCCATTCTGAGAGGAGACCCGTGCCCATCAGTGGGACAAAGAAAGGGTTGTGATAATGAAGAAATGTGAGTAGAGTAATACTCACCTGCTTTACCCATCGGTCCTACGCAATTCAATTAAGATTACCTACTAACTGAGATTCAGTCACACTCCTGAATCAGACACCCAGTAACTTATTATGCCACTTCGTGACGTCATTCGATTCGACGGTCGTTAGAGACCGGCTCAAACGTACCCCGACTGTAAAACGACACCGGATCATTGCAATTGAACCACCCGACTCGTCCGTCAATCACCGGCGTAGACAAATCGGGGGGAGGCGAATTAATCAGCCTTCAAGAGGACAGAAATACAATCGAGGGATTTGTGAGAGCACCCAGAGTGATTTGCGAGACACGGTATATAAGTGTTTTGTTAGGAATTAACTGTGAGCTGATAGATTGATTCGAGCGCTCAATGACTAATGGCGGTGATCGTGATCGACCGAGTTAAACAACGTCGGGCGCGATCGGTATCTGAAAGGAACTCGGACTTTATTGGGTTTAAATTCTAATGCCCATATTATTTCGCTGCGACCCTATAAACTTCCCACAGCAGTCTCCGACACAGCTGCGGGAGGTCTAGAGCATACTCAACCACGCTGCTCCAAAGCGAATTGGTGGAGGGGTTAGTGGCTAACCCAGTGTCGAATGTTCTCAAGCCACCCCAAGGTTAGGCTTAGGCTTAACGACTGCTTCCACCATTGAAAACAACCGGGATCAACGGCTTTACGTGCCCTCCGAAGCACGGCAGCGTCCATGAAATTTTGCCACTAGTGACTAGTGGTCATCCATCCACAAACCGACCGCACCGGTCGTTGCATTACATTGAATCGAGCAATTGGGCTATAGACGCTACTACCCATATTATTTGAGAGGGAAAGAATGTCTGGTTCAAGTTGCAAAGAGTTTCAGTTAAGGAGAATTCCAAAATCCCGCAGATCATATCATTATAGTAAAGTTCTGCATAATATCTTCGCCGTCATTTTTTTACTTTTTAGATCTAAATTCGTTTTTTATTTTGAATATCACTCATCATCATCAACATCTGCTTTTAGTGGTCCACTGCAGGACATAGGCCTCTCCTAAACGACGCCACTCCGAGCAGTCCTGTGCCTTCCGAATCCAGCAGTTCCCCGCTGCCTTCTTCAGGTCGTCCGTTCACCTTGTCGAAAGGCGGCCTGTACTCCTTTTTGAGTTTTGTTCGCCTACGGATTTCATCTTTTCTGATTGGGTCGCGTAGCGAAATACCGAGCATAGCTCCCTTCATAGCGCGCTGAGTGACTCTGAGCTTGTGAAATAGTCATCACTGGTAACACGCATTGCTCGTACACTTTCGATTTCAGGCACTTCAGACGCTTCATATCAGTACCTAAGTATTTTATTTGCACTTCAAATAACGATGTAATACACCTACATATAATCAAACCGTTTGTCTCATTTTCTTTACAAAACAAGAGTTATTGAATGAAGGATAGACTTAGGAAATAAAATGAATGATGAAGAATACGAAAAGGAATAAGGAAATAAATCATAAACTGGAAGGAAGAGTTATTAAGGAGTTCGGAACAATTCTTAATTTAAATTGTATGTTCGTATTCGTTCACGGTTAAATAATTTACAGCCCAATATTGTGGCAATCGCCACTAACGACTTCGTGGCGCGGTAGTGACTGACTTTGACTGCCGAACCGCGGGTTCAAATTCCGGCTGGGGCAGATTTTTATTTCTCAGATAAATGTCCTCTTATAATGGATATTAAATAGTGTTGTTTTCTGTGTATGTCCACCCACAACAATTAGCTTTTCGCGGGGTCGTGTTTCAGTGTTTGTTTTTTTACTTATAATACACTAATTGTCATGCCTCTTCTTTAGAGGAGGCCTTCACCTGCAGATTAATAAATAATTACTACGTACTTATATTCTCCAAAATGTGTTACAAGTCTCGCGGGCAATAAAAAGGCTTTTTTATTTTTATTAATTGTTATGCCTCGTTGGTCTAGTCACCTGGTATGTACCCTGATGGGGTAGACAGAGCTATACACACCCTTTTCACTAGTCCCATGTAATATACCTATTAGGTACATGGTGATATATACCTACACCAGGTACGACTGCATACTCCTAGCTACTAATGGAAATTAAAAGTTTGATAACCCAGACCCAGGGATCGAATCCAGGACCGCAGATTTTTTTTATAAAATTGCAAGGTTTGTTCCAACAAACCATCTTGTAGTTATAAGTAGAAGCAAATAGTTCTACCTAAACATTAGATAAAAGGAATATATTTTCTTCTGCTGTACTTTTCAGTATTTATGTCTCAGTAGGTACCGTATCTAAAACTGCCCACACAACAAAAACCCTTGTCTATTTGAGTATCTAAGAAGCCAATAGAATGTTATATTGATGAGAACCATTCATAAATACAGAACATTTTATTTATGTAGAAACTGTTTAGTAATCTGTGTCCGCAAAAAATATCGAGCACATAACTATATCCGTTTCGGTACATATTATCGGTCCTGGTTGTTGTTTTTATACTGGACCTTACCGGAATTTGCGTGGCCCAAAATATTCTAACAATCGGATTGACCACGAAATCTGGTTAACTCAAAGAGTAAACCTTATTTATATGCAAGTATAGTAGGGAAATTAAGTATTCAGTTTATGTATTTAAGAAACAATTCCACGTGCCTTCCGGAATCATAATTTCAAATCTTATTTGTGTGTTTTCACAAAATTATAAATATTCAGGTTGTTACATTGAGGACCATTGACCGAGCTGTAGAGACGACATACTTTATAGTGTCAACACAAAATAAAAAGGTTTGTAAAAGGACCGCTCTTGCTTGTCACACTACTCCATGCGACCCATAGACGTCTAACTGCTGGAAATGGGTCTCCCCCACAGACACTGCTGCGGGAGGTCTAGAGCATACTCCACCACGCTGCTCCAATGCGGGTTGGGTTTAGTGGCCAACCCTGTGTCGAATGTTCTCAAGCCACCCGAAGGTCTTCGACAAGGCTTACCCACTGTTTCCAGTATTGAAAACAACCGGGACCGACGGCATTACGTGCTCTCCTCCACGGAAATAGCGTCCATGAAATTTTTTGCCACTAGCGGTCACCCATCCACAAACCGACTTTTAACATTCATGTTTTTTTTTTTTAATTTGAAACCGCCATGATTTAGGTACCTATACAAGTAAAAGCTTGGATAATTCATTATAATTTAGGGACATATTATTATTTGATTTTAACGCCGCCCGTTGTTGTTAACTGCTGGACACCCACGTACCACTCGAATCTGAATTTTGCTTTAAACTCGGTGAAATTGCATGTAAAGGTAACATCTAGAAATGACGCTTTGTTCTGAGCCGACTCTCACTCTGGATAGATAGTAGGAACTTTGTGGTGTTAAAGTTATTCAAAATACTCACGAAACAATCACACATGCAAATGTCGAATGCTAGCTGAATGTAGGTAGACACTAAACTAAATATTGTGGCTACTGCTTTGAGCTTGAGTCGAGGCGACATCTTGTGTTGTTACTCTTAAATGCGATTTAGTAAAAAGTTATTCAGATTCAGATTCATTTATTTCATTTTATCGTATTTTGTATACGCTTAATGAACGTCATAACATTTTTTATCTACCGCCGGTTCACAAAGTTTATGCTACCGAGAAGAACACGGCAAGAAACTCGGTAAACTTCAACTGAAAGCCAACTTAAAATAAACTGAAGCCGGAATTTTGGTTATATAATTAATTGCACAAAACTGAGTTGAAAATCAATGAAGTAGAGAAAAGAAAAGGAATAACACGAGTGTTATTTTTTTTTTTTTTTTTATACACAAATTCTTATACACAAATTGGTATAAAGGGTTTAATGCCAAGTGGCATGCACCAGTTAGCCCTGGTGAAAGGTCTGGTAGGTATACAATTAGGAAGTAAGTTAGTAAACTACTTTTAAACATAATAAAATTGTCGACACGAAATTCATTTGAAGTGCAATGTTGACATTTCCATTCCATGTACCTACTTATATATCTCAACGGCTCAATGAAAATTATCGAAGCAAAGTCACGTTTTAATGAGATTCTCCATACAAATTAGAATGTTACGTGAAGTCGAAAATGGTCTCTATTTTATGCACCTGCAAATATAAATTGGATTTGGATTCGAAAACTACGAACTAAATTTGCAAACAAATATGAATGCATAAAGATATTTGACATTTTCATCGACATTTTATGACTATGTCAAATTAAAAACAAGAAACAACTCTTCTCTGCTATTCAATATTTTTACGCTACCGTGCTTCGGAGGGCATATCATCAAAACCCTTTCTTTGTCCCACTGTTGGGCACGGGTCTCCTTTTAGAGTGGGAGGGGTTAGGCATTAGTCCACCACGCTGGCCAAGTTCGGATTGGCAGACTTCACATGCCTTCGATAACATTATAAAAAACTTTCTCACGATTTGTCCTTTACCGTTATAGCAACTGAATTTTAATTTCTTAAATCGCACATAACATAGAAAAGTCATTGGTGCGTGCCGCTGGGGTTTGAACCCGGACCGCTCGAATAAGAGGCGAGTTCGATAGCCACTGGGCTGTCACCGCTTTTTAGTTATAATACATAAAATCTTTGAATTCTAATATAGATTAATGAGCGCAGTGAGTGAATGTAAAAATCACCATTTCTAGACATTTCTAGTAAAAACCTATAATAATATTCAGATTCAGAAACTTTTTCTCTTAACTCTTTTCACTTATATAAGAAACAAGTATTTCAAACGTCTTTGCTACTGAAAAAACTTCAATTCCCGCCATTTTTAAATGTTTTCTTTTTACTTACTAAAATTTTGCGTTCGTAGCACTACTTAATAATTCTTTGCAAAACCAAATATGATATGTAAGCACTACTATTACTAGTTTAAATTTTTTAAAGTCAATAGCACAATTTATAAACTTGCATTTTAATTAATAACTTACAAATCATAGGTACAAGGCCTAAGATTTTAAATCACGGAACCCTCCCGTACCGCCGGGGCAACCGAGCGGGATTTAGTGGGTGAAAATCCCATAATACCCGGCACCGCTCCCACGATGTCCGGGTACTGTAAAAGGTTTCCCACTCGTTACTAAAAAAGTCCAAAATGAGTTTCTGAACGAACCATCGAACTTTTCAAGCACCGAGGTATTCCAAAAAGTGGAGTTCGAAATTCAAATTACTTTTACTCATACTCGTAGCAAAATAAGGTTTTGCTGCGAGTTTTCACGCACATAGGCCAGCTAACCCAACCTAACTTGTGATGCTAACCGTTTTAGCAATCCACCACAACACTTTCTTTGTCCCACTGTTGGGCACGAGTCTCCAATCAGAATGGGAGGGATTCGGTCTTAGTCCACCACGCTGGCCAAGTGCGGATTGGCAGACTTCACGCCTTCGAGAACATTAGGAAGAACTCTCATGCATGCAGGTTTCCTCACGATGTGTCCTTCACCGTTACAGCAAGTGACATTTAATTTCTTAAATCGCACATAACTTAGAAAAGTGATTGGTGCGTGCCGCTTGGGTTTGAACCCGGACCGCTCGAGTGAGAGACGAGTTCGGTAGCCACTGGGCTCTCACCGCTCATACCCTCATAATGCACGCACATGTTTTAGCATTACATGTAAGAAAATGTTGTGTACGAGCAGGTAATTTTCTCTAATGTTGAAGTTACCGAATAATACTTTGGTTACAACGGTTCGCCTAATTGCGCTACAACCATAACTACTAATTAACTCTTAACATACTTGTATAAAACATTACATAACGTCACGTCTGTATTTATCCGGAGTTAGCAGAGGTGTGTGTATATATACACATATACACATACACATATATTATACACATATACACACTTTCTAGGGGTGAAATGCTGCTATAGTTTTCACGTTAGAAAACGCCAAAAATACTTTGCCCAAACCGAAGCATCGTACCCAGGCCCTTTAGGTAATCAGTCGCGCTTATGACCACTAGACTTACTAGGCAGTAGTATAAAACATTTGGATATAGCCAATTAGCCATAGACGACTAACTCGAAATATAATGAAAGGTAATTAAGATGTAAGAGATTGCTGATGTTATCTCGTTAAATGTAGTTTTTCCTTAATTAATGACTTCTATAGCAACGTGCGAACGTGACAGCCCAGTGGCTATTGAACTCGCCTCTCACTCAAGCGGTCCGGGTTCAAACCCAAGCGGAACGCACATATAACATTTCGAGTTACGTGCGATTTGAGAAATTAAATGTCACTTGCTATAACGGTGAAGGACACATTGTGAGGAAACCTGCATGCCTGAGAGTTCATTATAATGTTCTCGAAAAACGATGTCAATCCGCACTTGGCCAGCGTGGTGGACTAAGGCCTAATCCCTCCCATTCTGAGAGGAGACCCGTGCCCAACATTGGGACAAAGAAAGGGTCGTGATGATTATTAGTATATATAGAAAATTTCCCACAACGGATCGAAGCATCCATCTTGAGCAATGGCGGAGGGCTTCTTGACTAACCTCTTCCGCCATTCCACATCGGAGCAGCGTGGTGGAGTATGCTTCAGACCTTAGTTGCAAGAGACCCTGCCTTGCAGTGAGCACTAAATGGTGGCAGCACCGATCTTATTTTGCATCTAGCCGCGACACATACACACACGTTGCGACACATGAACCGGGACCGACGGCTTGACGTGCCCTTTGAAGTGTCCATGGAATTTAGCCACTAGCCGTCACTCATCCACAAACTGACCGCGCCCCTCGTTGCTTAACTCCTTCGATCTCATTGAATCGATGCGAGCCATTGGGCTACGGAAGTTTGTTTGCATCTACGGTTACCCAATATTTGGTTGTCTTTTAAGCACCTATTACAAAACTCAATTAAAATTCTACTTGCCAGCTTGGTCCGTACGTCGACCCGTGGAACTGTTGAGGTTAACGAACTTGTAGAGTCTTAATTTATTCAAGATTGTTAGAAACTTTGATATAACCGTCAGAGACTGTTTCAAATTCTTAGTAACGACGAGATGAGTTCAATGTTCGAGATTGTCTTTTTGTTACAAGTTAACAATACTCTGTAATTTCATATTTTTTTGATGTCAATGGACGTAAGAAAATCAGTTCATTTTGTCGTTAGAAATTTACCTTCATAATATTAAATCGTTGAACAAAAATTTTTAACTCAGTGGTTAAATGGATTTCACAAACTACATTAATATTGAAATTTTAAATTTAGAAAATATCATGGACATTCTCACACACGGCCACCTGACCCCAAATTACGCGCGAGCCTGTACTATGGGTATCAGTGACTGATATACATACATATATATTTTTAAATACATACTAAAATAGATAAATTATCATCCGACACTGACCAAACACAAGTGTTTTTCACACGAATGTTTATCTTGAGTGGGATTTGAACCCACGACCTCTGGCGTAACAGGCAGAGTCAATCACAACCGATAGCAATAATGGGCCCGAATTTGAATAACGGATTTTTTAATATTGCGAAAAAAAAAGACTCAGATAGGGTCTAGATATCGGTTAGTCCAGTTAGCATAGACAGTTAATAAGAACATTTGTTGGTCAGTACGTTAATGGAGCTGGTATTAGTAATAGTCAAGTTAGTAATTGTTAGTAAAAGTCTCATTCCACGTCAGTCACAGATTTATTGCTACCCCTGAGGACTAAGATGACTACTCTAAAAAGTGTAACCGGTTCCAGCTGGACCACAACCGTGGTTGTGTTGGATTGGCGCCTATAACTGGCTACAACCCATATACCTCACACTAGCGAGGGCGAGGACCTCTCCCGCAGACCCAGCTTCGGGAGGCCTTGAGCACCACGCTGCCTCCAATGATGGCTGGTAGAGGGCTTAGTGGCCAATCCAAAGTGGAAAGCCACCCGAAGGATGAATTGAAAACAAACGTCGACCAACACCTTTGTTTGGCAATGACATGTAATTTTACAACAGTGATAAAGCGACCAATCATAACTTCACGTTTTATATGCTTCAAGTAAGGTTGAGCCATGGAATTAATAATATATCGTATTTATCTATCTATCTATCTATCTATCTATCGTGGCTTGGAAACACGGAGTCTGTTATGTAGCGTGAATCATTTACGGTAGTCATTACTGCTGGAATGACGATCAACATGGTTTTGGTTTCAAGCCACGGAATTAATGTCTCGAACGGAATTAATCGATTTATTGTTTGAATTAATAGTTTTTGATGATTGGTTCATGTAATTGATCACTGTTCTACCAAGTAGCTTGTATGTAGTGGTTAAATTGGTAATAATACTGGAAGTGATAATAGCAAGAGGCAATAATACTAAAATAATAAACAAAAATATTTCTCTTCGACATTAGCTTACATAAATCAAAGTTAAAAGAACATTGTATTCATGTACTCGTGGACGCCTGCAGCTTCGCTCGTGTGGAATTAGACATATCATTCGTTTCGTTTACACCACAAATTTGTTATAATTCATTCAACATACATTTGTTGTTTTTTTTTTGTATGAAAAACAGACAGGCAATACGTTTGAATAATATTTTTTAATAATCTGTATCGGTTTTGAAAATTTTATATACCTAACTGTTAGTAATCGATATCTTAATATATATATTTCTTGTATACAGTGAACTCCTCCTAAACGGCTGGATAGATGTTGATGAAATTTTTTGTGTGTGTTCAAGGGGATTCGAGAATGGTTTAGATTCACAATTTGCTCTGCTGGAAAATGTTTTTTAAACACGATTTTAGTATTTTTGACAATATTTTACGTGAAGTGTCGCGTCACTTTGATATTTAATATGGCAGAACAACGTTTGCGGGGTCAGCTAGTAGGTTATGAAAATATTTTTTCGAGATTTATTGAATTGAATTGAAACAGACGCGGCTCGTTAGTTTTATTGTATAGATAGTACCAAAAGAAACCACGCTCTTGAGATTTAAGCCCATTGATCTTAAAATTCCATGCGGTTTAATTGGGTTAATGTATATTAAGCGCACTTTCCACCGTGTTCATTCTCATTTTCTAGCTCGGCTTAAGCTAAATCAAAAGGAATGGTTTGGATCTATTAATGGAACACTATGTTACTTACTTCAGACATACAAATCAAAATGATATACCTATAATATTAATTAACCTAACTGTATCGTACAACCCAGGGTCGGTGAGCCCCGCGACACAAACTTCAAACCACGGGTATGTACAGCTCTGCTCGATATAAACGAATATCTGTAACCCACTCACCTGTGCGCTGCCTTATTCGTTCTGAGGATGTACCTATTTATGGAAAACCAGAAACAGAATATTGAAATACGAAATAGGTATGAGTTTAGGATTTTATTACCTACTTATTATACAGAAAAAGCGTTTTGTGTCAAAAATGTCATATTTCCGTATATTTGTATTTGCTTTTCATGTCTGTGAAATTGTAATTATCTTTGGTAGGAATAACCTGATTTTATTCTTATTATTTAATAGTACGTACGTAGTAGAAGCATAGTACAAGTATGTATAATGTAGCTTTCCTAATAATCATTTGAGCCGAAAAAGCTCACATCACTTAAAAATTTAAGAAACAAAAGAGTACACCATACATTGCACCTTCCGGTTTTATTAATTCCATGTCTTAAGTATCTATTAATTCCATGACATTTCTGTCAAAACAAATAGGCCTATTGTTTTGACAGAAATGTCAAAGAAGCAAAAATTACGTAAAGTTACTTTCACTCAGTATACAGAACCAAAAAAAACATTCATCATTGATAGTTATCAATGGGGGCGATCTGTTATCAGACGTCATCAAGGCAAAAAGCGCTTCACTAAACGTGATTAAAAATTGTAAAAAGCTCTCTAAGTTAATTTACGTACTCATAAAAACACATTGCATAAAGGAAAAAAAGTTCTGAAGAAATCGGAGATGGAAGTTACGTGATAATATAGAGAGTGCGCATTAACGAATCGTCGAAGTTGAATATCGTATTTTCTTAACTTCGCAGTTTTTGGGCCTGCTCATTCAATCCAGTACATTAAGTAGTGCAGACGGGCAGTTTTCTGAGCCGCTATTATGTATTACTAGTGGACGCCCGCAGCTTCGCTCGCGTGGAATTAGACATAGATAACAATAGTTTCGTTTAAACCTTGTAATATTATATAGTCACTCAGTGAAAAGGCAGCTTTGTATTGGTGAAATAATTTTAGAAATTGAATCGGTCCAGTAGTTTTTGTGTGAAAACATTACAAACAAATCTTTCCTCTTTATAATATTAGTATAGAAATATAAACTAGCATCGTAATACTGATCTGTGACCGGCCTGAATATACATAATTATGTATGTATGTATGTAGGTATTTCCGTATGTAACTGAATCTTTGATATAGGCATAGGCTATATGATATTACTAGGTCTAAACGAAACTATTGTTACGTCTAATTCTACGCGAGCGAAGCTGCGGGCGTCCACTAATACATCTTATAAAAGTGTAAATAAATGTCCTTAGTGCTGTCAATAGCGTGTGCTTGATTTTCTCATCAAATTCTATCGGGCCGTGCCATTTCTTTAATCCCGAGCACGTTTTATAATAAAATAGGTATCCCGCTCGTTGGTACGTTATCTCTATATGGAAAACTCGCTTTCTCAACCAATTTTATTTTGGAAAGTTGCTAAAACAAAGATAAATTTGAATCGACTGGGAAGATTAATGTTCTAAGTTTACGGCCGCCGTAGTTCCCGTGTCAATTTCAAATGTGTTCTTTGAAACAAAGGGCATCGGAATTCATTATTTGACTTTAAAAAAAATCAAACGTTCCACTTTTGTCCATGGGTCTGCCAGCCAGAGCTGAGACAATTTATATTTTTCGACAACTCCAGGGTGCGGTGAGAGAGACCCTGACTGCCGAATTTATCCCAGATTCGAATCCCGGTCGTGGCAGATATAATATTAATTTCGCTGATAAATATTCCGATCTTGAATGTTAAATTATGTAGTTTTCGGTGTGTGTCCGCAACCAGCATCACATGCCTGGGCTTACCGCGGGGATGTGAGTGAGTAACACAACGAGAAACCACTGGATTCGAAGGACACAGGAATGGGATCGACAATTTTGGAGCGTCCATTTCATAAACAACCAAATATTTATACCTTCATCGTTTTTACACAAAGGGTTTGTAATAAGAATGAAGTAATTAGTCAAAGTCAAATAATGATAGCGTGTCCAACGCGGTAACTACAAAAAAGAAAAGAGATATAATGCTATTTATTATTTTACATTTTTTAAGGTTTTTTAGTTTTAGGTTAATTTTAAAGTTATTAGTAGTTTGTTTTTGTAGGTAACCTCATTGTATGTTTTCATATCATTATCATTAAGTACATACGTGTAGAAGGTTAAATTGTGATAAATACCTACCCGCGTAATATAGACATCCATGCGTAGCAGTCGTTAGAGATATTAATTTTAAATGCAAAAAATGTTGAGTTTTGAGAGTAATATTAGTACATAAATAAATGCTATTCTAAACTGATCAATGTAAGGCAAAGGATTAGTTGATCACTGAATGAATCCTACACGGGTGCCTGACCTGCCATAAGGCTAATTTACAATACCTTATACCTAATAATTTACCTACCACTAAGCCAAGCTCTAATGTCACCATAGACTATCTAACTGGTTATCGGCTTTAGGAAGAATAATTTACAATATTCTTATTCTATGCCCTAGTGTAGGCCGAGAGAGATAAAGCCTGAGGAAAAAACTCTCGGTACCTACTCTTTTAAAAATTCAAATTCATTGGTACAGAAAAATGTACAGTATGACCATGACATGATCAGGACAGATACGAGACAACCAATCGTGTATGCCAAGAATCACCCCATAGGCCACCTGCTTACAATATTTAGTATAATTAACTTATGCTAATATACAAATTTTGATGCGGCCTATATGTTTTACAATCCCCTGGGAATATATATCTGTGGAGGCACTGTTACATCAAGTGACATTTTAAATTACTTTCTTCTTTGTTTATTTAGCGTTGGATTTGAACTTGGATCTCTTCAGGAAGCCATTGACTATCACCGTCTATTTAACTGAACAATAGGAGGTAAGCCACTACACCAGCGGCTATGAAATAGAGCTAGTAATTCCGAAGCTCCTGTCTAGAACATGTTTCGTGTCTAAATTAATTCCCTACAGTAAAATGATTTATCGCGAGCTTGCACATTCTATGAACCAATTTGTTTGTAGGACGGTAACGCTAACTGAATTTATACTGGAATTGTTGTAATGTTTTTAATGATAACAATTGAACGAGAATGCCAAATAGGAGCACCGCCCATGACAATTGTGATAAGCTTTGAACAGGGACTCCTAAACTTCATAACGGGATTAGCAGTGTCATTTAATTTCTTAAATCGCTCATAACATAGAAAAGTCATTGGTGCGTGCTGCTTGGGTTGAACCCGGACCGTTCGAGTGAGAGGCGAGTTCGATATTCACTGGGCACCGCTTATGTGTTTGTAATTGATAGGAATGTTATCTTATCACAGAGAAATTTCTCTCTTAATTTCCTGAAAAAAATGATAACACTAAGAATAGTAGAAATCAATCAAAGTGTTGCAATCTATGCGTTTTGAAGTCGCCCGCCCGAAATTTATAATATCGATTTTAAATAAGCCTTATCAATTTCTGCTAAGGTTTAATTTATTTATTATTAAATCGTCCTTTTAAGTTTTGAATTCTTTTTTTTTGGATATTTTACTATCGTTATTTTTTTTATCGATGTTCAAATACCACTTATTTCAACTAATAGTACCCCAACCTGTCAGCACAATCATATACCTACTCGCTCCGTATGCGTACGTGACATGATTTCTCTGAACCTCTCGAGGTATTGAGATAAATTAAGGTCTAAGTAGGGTGTAATGGGGGCCTCATTAAACGGACGATTACTATACCCAAATATGTATATTCTTTACCCAATCATTAGGGCTGTAAATAAAACATAATATTAACACATCATTAATTTTTTTTGCAACTACTTTAGTTTATGGAATTAATTGATACTTATGTGCTTTGAAACTTACTTGTAATTTAGAAAATAGCGCCCTAGTGGCTCATTTTTCTCAGTTTAAATCTGTCGGCAGTTCTCCTCAATGACTGTATGCATGTATTTTATTTCATTCTACACTAGTGGACGCCTATATATTTATATATATTTATAGCCTATGTCACTCAGTGAAGATGTGGGCTTTCTAATGGTGAAAGAATATTTGGAATCGGTCCAGTAGTTTTTGTGTGAAAACATTACAAACAAAATATGTTTCCTCTTTATAATATTAAGTATTATAGATAGGTACCAAATCAAGCTGTCATGATGATCGAATTATATCTTCAGATTTTCTAAGGATTAACCAAGAAGTTTTGAGCCCTAGGTACTTGTGCTTATTAGTCTAAAATGAGGTTCATTATTATTTAATTTTATAGGGGTAAGTGTATGATTTGGGGCAAGATTAACACATTTTATCATCTGTTAAAGAACACATTTCTACTATAATCTTTACTATGTCGGTTTAACAACCAATAACGGTGTCGGTTATCTAATAAATTAAAATAGAATTAAGAGATATTTTATAGATATCTTTATCGACTTTACCCCTCCCCCACATTAGCCTTAGGTACTCCACCTCACTATACTATGTTTATGTTCCACTTAATCACCAACAGGACAGAAGCTTACAAAATCCATGAATTGAAATTCATAACGGCATTTCGACATTTTAAGCTTATGTTGCTCCTAAATCATTAATATTCATTAAGCATTGTTGATTGTAATAGCCCAGTGGCTATCGAACTCACCTCTCACTTTAGCGGTCCGGGTTCAAACCCAAGCGGCACGCACCAAAGACTTCCCAAATTTTTTTTATACGATTAGGATGTTGTTAATAAAATGTTATATTATGCTTTCCATTTCAGCTCCATCATCAACAAACCTGTTTACATAATGGTACCACAACTTCCAATGCAAGCGACGATATACGAATCCGTTCTCGGCACCAAGTAACAGAAGGTGAAAAACATTGAGAATACTCGCGACTGCGAGTAATACGGGCAGGCATCAAAGTCACGGTAATTTAGATATTATTATAACCTTATCAAAGTCAACAAAATTAAGGTATCGTGCGGCTAACAAGTACACATACGTGTGGAAAAATTTGGGCCTAATAAATAAATACCATACTTCCATAAATACCACACTTACCATATACAAATATGGGAGCGTGCCACTTGAGTTGGAACCCCCCCCCCCCCCCCCCCAGTTCGAGTGCTAGGCGAGCACGCACAAAAAAAAAAGGTTAGGCACCCGTGTAGGATTAGCTATTCATTCAATGATCAATAGATAATCCTTTGCCTTATATTGATCAGTTTAGAATAACATTATATCTCTTTTCTTTAAGTAGTTTGTAGTTACTTAGACTTTCGAAGCGTGTACAAGTGTAGGTACAATTACCTAATAACGAAATAAATTATTTGACTCTAACTTTGACTTACAACATAATAAATCTAGGTTCTTATACGTAACAAATGTACCTACATTTGATTGCTAAGCTAACGTAGACTAGAAACAAGCCATGCAGAGACGAGAACAAATAACGCAAATAAATGTTCCCTTTCAACGTGGTATTACATTTTGCGGGAGACGTTTCATTTTCCCGACCTTTTATTCACAGTTTCATAAATAAGATCATTTTATTCCGAACCAGGTATTACTCTAGAGAGGACTCAATATCCCCAGCCGTTGTCTTGTGTTTAAGGTCTGCACGACCTTCTCGTGTGATGTCGAAGACAAATGCTCTGTCGGTTCGTTTTATGGTGGTGTTCATTTATTACGATACTTTTGTTGTATATTATTTATATCTAGAAAGTTCAGAGATCCGAATGTTCGAATCCGAAAGTTGCATTTACGCCAACTTAGGCGTACTTGGTACCAACTTATCTGCCGGCCTCAAACCTGGGAATGACTTACCTGCTTTATACTATGAATATTCATAGTTGAAATTACCAGCTTACTCACGTGTGATTTAAGTCGTAAATAGGCTTACTAGTTTAAAGAATAAATAAGAATAAAAATGTTTTTATTGCCACACAATTCCATAGAAAAATTACAGGTACCAAATACAATACACAATTTCATAACAAAATTAAAGTAACTGTTAAAGGTACATTTAAAAAAGTCTTGAGTGGGCAACAGGAGTTGGCTCAGCTTCAGCTGACATAGGCCTGCAGGTCCTACGCAGCGCTGTTTTTCAGCCAACCCCTGTCCCTGTGTTGTTGGGCGGGACTAAATGGTGAAGTAGCGGTCGATTACATTGATAAGGAGTGAACGCGCTCGCGACGGGCTCAGCGTGCACTGAAGTGTAATCGACCGAAATTAGTCGTCTTATTTCCGACTTATATCACACGTGAGTAAACCGATAATTTCACCTATGAAATAGTCATTCACGAATCATTCAGTAATAAAATACCTAATCAATATTAATTAGTAAGCTTGCTATAAAATAAGTCGTTTTGCATAATTATTCGCATATCGCTTAGACATAAAAAATTTATGCCCTTAATCTCGACGTAATTGCTTGCAGTAAAATTGTTACTGTTGCCAAAATCATAACCTATAAATTTCACAGACAAAGTTTGTAAGTTGTAAAACATGTTGAAATTACTTAGAGGACTTTTTATTATTATCTTTATTATTGGTAAGTATTTACCAGTAAGTTAGTGTCGTTCGTAAGTAGCGCCCATAGCCCAATGGATCGCGTCGATTCAATTTGATCGACAGAGTTAAGCAACAACGGGCGCGGTCGGTTTGTGGATGGGTGACCGCTAGTGGCAAAACTTCATGAACGCTATCGTGCTTCGGAGGGCACGTAAAGACGTCGGTCCCGGTTGATTCCAATGGTGGAAACAATCGTTAAGCCTTGTCGAAGACCTTCGGGTGGCTTAAGAACATTCAACATTGGGTTGGCCACTAACCCCTCCACCAATCCGCATTGGAGCTGCGTGGTGGAGTATGCTCTAGACGTCCCGCAGCTGTGTCTATGGGGGAGACCCGTGCCCAGCAGTGGGACGTCTATGGGTCGCAGCAGTATGCGGCTTCATATTTCAGGCGCACTTCAGTTAAGTGTGCTGCCCGGGTACTTTTTAGCGGTTCCTAAAACAATAAAATTATTCCGTACCTACCTAAATGGTGACGAACGGAACTCTAGTAATAAATAATATGCCTTTATTTTATCTCAGGGATCTGTCTTGAACGGAAATAGTTAAGAGGATATCAGTCGACCGTCACTTTTGAAGAATAGGTTTTTACCAAAAATATTGCCGTCGCGCTGAGCCCCTTAGCGTGCGATAGAGAGAAGTGCAGTCTCGAAGACTCGAACTGATTTTACCTACGTAAAATTAAGAAAATCGTCCTTTCGTAATCCCCTGTTTCCTCCTCGAAATCTAGACCGATTTCAATATTTCTTTCAGTTAAAATGTAGAACAGGGTCTAAGCTATGCCCGTACGTTTTGCTTTTTTGGGATATGTTAGTAATTACCAGTTTGCTTGATGTTTGAAAATGTATGTAAAAAAAGTCGATTTTTTTGATTTTAAATGTTTTTTTTTCTCTTCTATTAATCAAATTATGAAAAAAAACAAAACGTACAGTCATGGCAGAGGTACGTATAAATCGTATGGTATTTTTTTCTCTTCTGTAACTTCTTTATCCTAGGAGGAAACAGGGGACTACGTTTGTATGGAAAAAGTGTCGACTTGTTCGCTTGTGATATCCTCTTAAACGCCTGAAAACTTCGCAGAATGCGTATTATTGTGACCGCAATCACGACGAATAAAAGTAAAAAAGTTAGATTCCAAAGCGTTAGGTTAGATTAGACATCTCATATTAGATCCCCATCCTATTCTCCTTACACGGCCGATCACAGAGTAGTAACAAGTGGAGCACAGTGTAATCAGTATACAATATAGGCTTACATGGTTAATTGTATGCCGGGAATTCGATCAGTCTTCCGCGAGTCTAGATTGCGCGATAAAGCCTGATTACACCCAACAATAAGCCCATTGTAATACTGACAGCGGTGACAGCCAAATGACTCGAACTTGCCTCCCGCAAGGGTTTCGGGTTCTTAAGGCAGCGCGTTCTAATGACTTTTCTTCTGTTATGTGCGATAGTATATTAAACTAGTAGACGCCCGCAGCTTCGCTCGCGTAGAATAAGACCCATTCGTTAATGTCTGCCCGCGTTCTGGTTGCCTTGACTGCAAAAACTGCAAAGTTACTTTGCACCCCCGTTTAACCCCCTTAGGGGATGTTTTCAAAAATCCTTTCTTAGTGCTCCCCTACGTTATAAAAGGAACCCTTGTGCAAAATTTTAAGTTTCTAACCCTTATAGTTTAGGCCCTGCGTTGATATGTCAGTCAGTCAGTCAGTCAGTCACTCAGGTTCTCCTTTTATATCCATATAGATGTAACCTGCTGTAACGGTAAAGGAAAACATCGTGTGGAAACCTGTATGCCTGAGTGATCTCGCTAATGCTCTCGAAGGCATGTGAAGTCTGCCAATCTATACTAGGACAACTAATTCCTATTCATTGGTGCAGCTTTGTGTACGCTCTAGGATTTCTCAATTGAGAGGACTGCGTCCTTATGTCTATACTAATATTATAAAGAGGAAATATTTGTTTGTAATGTTTTCACACGAAAACTACGGGACCGATTTCAAAAATTTTTTCACCATTAGAAAGCTGCATCTTCACTGAGTGAAATAGGCTATATAATATTACTAGGTGTAAACGAAGGTGTAATTCCACGTGAGCGAAGCTGCGGGTGTCCACTAGTAGCATATATTTTACGGGGAAACGCTGTACACTATGATAGCGAGGATTAATTTGTTCAATATTCATGTCTATAGCGTTTCGAACAAAGACCATAACTGGGATTACAAGATACCGAGCTTAATGTAAACTGTAGACGATAATGTCATCATTGTATCATGGGGAAAACAATTATCATTAATTATGTACATGTCGTGGTATTGTCGATACGCTCAAAGCTGGGATACGAGTGATATCGGGCTGCGATGGGGTTTCACCACAACCTTTACATTGTCTCACTATGAAGAGGTGTGAAGAGAAGGTTGTAACTTTTGGTAGGAGTACTTTGACAAGAGATCGGTGGGTATTTGTTCCCGAACAATCCAACCATATCCATTGAAAGCTCTATAGTTTGAAAAGGCGGTTACAAACATCATTGAAACTGTAACGGCGCTGAGGTTGCGTTCCGGGCACATTCCTGGAAGTAAATTCTCGTACCTGATGAAAAAATCTAGCAGCCCAAACTGCCCATCTTGCAATAAGTTGGATGATGTACAATACAAAACACTTTATTAGTTTATTACATTACATTTACATTACAGAATGTACTCGGAACAGCCATCTCAGGCCGCAATCTGATACGAACAGTCTGTAATACAGTTCAGGCGCATTTTTCAATTTAAGGCAATCTTAGTCGGCCTCCGCCAGAATCCCAATACCTACTTGATTAACTGATTATATTTAGGTTTCTTTTCTCTGTGTTATATGTATCGCTTTGTTTGTTTTGTTATTATTTAAGTAAAATTAGATGTTGATGCGTATGAGCAAGAAGCATGTACGAAAGTATTTTGTAATTTGTAATAAAAAAAATTGCAGGTGAAGTTAGATTTTGATTCGATTAGACTAGGTAAAACTTGATGTAGCTTGCCGTTGATAAAGGCTATACATAAATATTAAACTTTCCCTTCATCACAACCCTTTTTTTGTCCCACTGTTGGGCACGGGTCTCCTCTCACAATGAGAAGGATAAGGCCTTAGTCCACGCTGGCCAAGTGCGGATTGGCAGACTTCACATGCATTCACCCTCAGGCTTGCAGGTTTCCTCACGACGTGTCCTTCACCGTTATAGCAAGTGACATTTAATTTCTTAAACTTTCCCTTGATTCTGTAATTCTGCACAGAAAACGATATATTTACCATCGTTACATTTTATATATTTAATTTTAATTTTTTAGTGTAAAATAATATATTTAATTTCCAGCTACAATAACATCGATCGTATGTCATGTTACACATTACGGAAGGAATACGAGGCACGACTTCTACTTTCCCGAATTCTTCAACATAACATCAGTAGACGTGACTTCTCTGGACAAGTTCCCGATCGACAGTACTTGCTCGCAATGTCCGCGAGTGTACCTGCCGATATGCGCCGACGACAACGTCACGTACGTGAACGAATGTCGTATGATGTGTGTCAATAAGAATAAGAACAAGAATCCGCCGGCTAAGCGAGTGCGGACGGGATTCTGCGAACTGTTTCCCGACTAACCGTACAAAGGCGAAGCCTAAAAACCGGCATTATTTTAAAAGCTTTTGTTTAACTTCACTCGTATGTATGTATGTATTTTAAAAGCTTTTATTTAACTTCACTCGTATGTATGTATGTATTTTAAAAGCTTTTATTTAACTTCACTCGTATGTATCTATGTCCTGGAATCTTGCAATCAATATTTCACCCACTTCCACTGAAGCTATCGAGCTGAAATTTGGCACACATATTTGGTTCCGATGACAATGCACGAAAATAAAATAAAAGTTATAAAAAGCTTTTTTTGAAATAAAAATAAAAATTTAGTTTTCCTTCTACTGCATCTTCTGTTATAATATCTAGGCGTGTCGTCAAAGCGGACGCCATGACACCTAAGAGGGTTTTCGCGCAAATTTTAAAGTAAATAGGAAAAACTGCAATATTCTTATGGTGTACCTAATTTGTATTGGGTGAAAATAAATAAAAGGTTTAGAATTAAGATTTCATATTGTGTTTTTTTTCGTACCGTTCAACGTAGGCAAGGACTGTGTAAATTAAAACGAAGAAGGTACCTACTTAAAATTATGTCGACTGATTTAGTAAACCTTATAACAAGCCGCTCTGATATTTGAAATTGCTGTAAACAAAAAACGCTTTTTATGTTTCCGCACCTAAGGGTAAAACGGGACCCTGTTACTAAGGCTCCGCTGTACGTCTGTCCGTCTGTCACCAGGCTGTATCTCATGAACCACGATAGTTAGACAGTTGAAATTTTCACAGATTATGTATTTCTGTTGCCGCTTTAAACAACACTTACTAAAAAACAGAAAACAACAGATGTTTCATTCAAGTGACATTTAATTTCTTAAATCGCACTTATCTTTTAAAAGTTGACTACTAACCCCTCCGCAAATCAGCAGTGGAGCAGCGTGGTGGAGAGCTGCAGGCCTTCTCAGTTTTCAGAAGAGACCCCTTACATGCAGTGGGCTGTTAATGGATTGTAACTTGTCTACTTCTTCACGGCACTTCAAACTCGTTAAAGTTATAATAAGCCACTGCAGTCCCCTCGAGCAAAGCCTGGCTTAAAGAATGGCTCACTGAGGTGAAGTTAAAGGAAATGCGAAACCACTACAGCTGACTATCTTATAGTCGTATTCTATATTCGTATTCTATAGGTAACTATAGTAATATTATAAAGAGGAAACATTTGTTTGTAATGTTCTCACACAAAAAGTAGTGGACCGATTTCAAAAATTCAAAAAGTGGCGCTGCTTTCTCGTTTTTCGTATTCATAAAATAAAAATAAATTCGCGATTCCAACTCAGGTATCACTCAGCTTATTTATAACGCTCCTGGAAGGTGTCTAAAGGATTCTCTTTCCACATTTCACACATACAGAAAGTACATTTTCACTCAAGCCATACCTGTCGGAATGGAAAAAATATTTTTGCAATTGACAGCCCTATTCATAAGATTTCATCCTTACGTTTATAAGCAGACGACAAACCGGGATCAGAGCTAGTATATATACAACTCTACGAGTCTCGAGTCCGAGTCTGTACATTGAATAAATCTTGAAAATAACTATCAGGGGATGACAAGTAATCTTTACAGACTCTAAAAATATTTTTTTTAATTTATCGTCTGTCTGTCCCTATATGGGGAATGGAATAAAAATCTACTGACCCGATTTTAATGAAACTTGGTGAAAATGCTGAGACGAATCAAATTTACTGTGCATAGATTTTTTTTAAAACATTGTCACAATACAATTTTAGGAACTTTGAATAGTCAATCCACGAAAGGTTAAAAGATGGGTGGAATGTTGGTGTAACTAAAATGCAGTCAAGAAATTATTGTTTAGACATTAACGTGAAAAGCTGTTGACGCTATTTGACCAATTTGATACTATAATTTGAGTTAACATTTTAGGCGTTCCCGGAAAATAATGATTTATAGGATATATTCGTTCGGGAGTTCGTTAATATTTCTTAAATTTCAATAGAATTGCTTTATAATATCAAAGAAATGTTTACCTACTATTATTGAATGAATAATAATATAGAATATTATGTAGTGTAAACGAAACATCAGTGTTATAGTTAACTAATGTTATGTCTAATTTCACGCAAACGAAACTGGAGTCCACAAGTATCCATACTATACTATATACTATACTATATACTTACTATATACTATACTATACTATATATATATATATATATATTAATATTATAAATGTGAAAGTGTGTTTGTTTGTTTATTTGTTTGTTTGTCCAGCTTTCATGTCGTAACGAAGCTATTATATGGCATGGTTTTTGTGTGTGGAGATAGTGAGGAGGGTGGAGAGTGACGTAGTACTAGTAGTAGCTACTTTTTACCGTGGTAAAACATCCCCATGGAAAGATATCGATGTTTTGTTATTTGCTAGATATTTAGTTCCGGATGTTGTTAATAGATGGCGTTAGTAAAATTCATTTGCAAGTTCTGAATTTCGCTAACAAATTATACACTATACAAATGTGTCATGTATGATAAACAACTCATTGTTAATTCCCTTTGACCACGCGAGCGGAGCCGCGGGTAAAAGCTAGTACATTTATAAAATACTTGTGTAGTATTTTATTAAAAAACGTGACTAAACCTCAAAGCGATGTAGTCTTCCTCGATTCAGTAAAACTGTCGCAACAATTAAACTGGACGCGACATCAGCTGGACGCCGCGCGCCGCTAAAACCAGTGTTTTAGAAAAGCTATTCGCCCGCACTTCGTACAGCGCAGTTCGTTATACATTTCTGTCTATAAAATTCTTCCACGCGACTAGATTCGATTTAGTGAAGCGAGTTTCTGAAGCTAGAACTGACGTAGTTTTGTTTATTGTACTTATATTTATTACTAAATTAAATTAAATACATGCAATCTATTTGTTTATAGGTGATAAATTCTTATAGACTAGATGCATTAAGTGAAAACACATATCAATACACCATGCATCTTCGATATACTCCGTACGGACGGCAGAATCACATCAGCATATTATTATTTATTATTATTATTTATAAAAGTCTCATTCCGCTGAGGCATTTTGTATGGACGGTCCATCAGTACAAATGCATGCAGATCGTCTGCCACTATTTTTAGGATGCTATTGATATTGCCCGTCATCCTGAAGCTGATTTCTAACGAAGGATGGAACGGTACCCGTCAGTTTTAGTCATCAGCAAACATCACTAAATCTGCAGAAGCGCGGAAGGCACAACAACATGCTAAAGATAAATAATAAATAAATAAATATCTTGGACATTCTCACACACGGCCATCTGACCCCAAAGTAGGCGCGAGCCTGTGTTATGGGTGTCAGAGACTGATATACATACATAGATATTTTTAAATACATACTTAAATAGATAATATTGACATCCTTGTAGATGTTGATACATAGATGTTGTCATACTGTTTTTAGTAGTAAAAACCGCTTAAGTGACTATAAATATAACGACTTACAATGAAATGAGCTGATGAAAAAAGTCATAAAACCTTAAATACCACCTGCAGTGCTACGAACTTAAACTGAATAAATAGTATTGTTTCCTCTAACCCAGCAATGGAGATAACTTTCGGTGAGTACCATCACCACAACCCTTTCTTTGGCCCACTGTTGGGCACGAGTTTCCTCTCAGATTGAGAGGGATTAAGCCTTACTCCACCACGCTGGCAACAATTTGAATTATTAATTTACATTCATATTATGATATTGATAATGTGCTTACAGCCCCCGTACAAAACGTTTTATTGAAATACTCTCTCGCATTGGCAATTTATTCGTTCAAACAATACCTTTGCATACAACCAGCTTATCTCCTTTTTAATAATGTGCTCTTTTGTTTTTAAAAATCGAGTGTTAGAAAAGTGTAGGTAATCGTGATGTATGGTCAGAGGTATAAAATCACGTCATTTTCATGATGTTACCTACAAAATATACGTACAGGAAACCTTTTTATTGTGTAGACCTCCATTATAAGAGGTATTTTGGAAGTCTTTAAGGGGTTAAAAAATTAAAGAAATATGTATTTCACTTTTTTTTATTTCCACCTCTAAGGGAGATAAATTGGGAGCTCAATGTATAGACCGCTCTGCTCAGCCTTAACTATTCCCTGTTCCTGTGCCTAAAATATTCCCTAAGATGTTTAAAATATTTTTCTTTTCTTAAAATTTCAAAGTCAGTCAGAAAGTCAGACACAGTTATCACGGTAGTGGGTGAGTGGTACTGCAAGCTTGTTTGCTATACTATATACATAATCCATATATCCACTCAAATAGGGACTGGGATGGTTTGTCCAGTTAGCAAAGAGAGTTACTAGGAGCATTAGTTGGTCAATTCGTTGGTGGCGACAAACCGTTGAAAACCCGTGCTCAAATCGGTCTAATGAAGGGATCACAATACCACATTAAAATAACAGTTTGGTTATCTGAAAAATGAAAAAAGGTCGGAAAATAAGGGACAAGTTTGAATGGGTGTTGTGCGAATTCAGGTTGAGAGTCAACGTCACGGGAGGCACTCAGTGGTGCTTCAAACTTCATGTTGTCCCGGTAGCTTGTTATTGGGATTGCCTGAATTTTTATTTTTGGTGTAATATTATGGTAAAAGTGAGGTAGGTTCAAAGTTTTGGAATGATGTCATTACAAGATTTAGCGCGTGACTGTACAGTTCGATTGATGAATTGTTTCTCTAGCCATCTTGTAGATACCACCAACATTTACAAGCATATCAACATACTCGTACCATAGAGTAATGATAGTGTGTAGTCCGTGCTCGTACTAACAACATAACAAGAGGATACGTTATAAGCTCTTTTAACAAATTTACAACTAGTCTAAAACATAGAAAGTAAAGTAATTTTTTTATGTATACAAGATAGCAAACGAGCTTGCAGCACCACCCATCCGCTGCCGCCCATGACAACTGCGAATGACTTTGAACAAGACTCAATTAGGGACTGGGATGGTTAGTCCAATTAGTTGAGAGAGTTAATTAGAACATTAGCTGGTCAGTTCGTTAGTAGGTATGGGGACTAGAGACTGTTAGTGATAGTTAGTCTTGTTAGTTGGTGTTAGTAATAGTCCAGTTAATACTTGTTAGTAGGAGTCTCGTTCTAAGTGGCCAACCCAGTGTCGAATGTTCTCAAGCCACCCGAAGGTCTTCGACAAGGCTTAACGACTGTTTCCAGCATTGAAAACAACCGGGACCGACGGCTTTACGTGCCCTCCGAAGCACGGTAGCGTCCAAGAAATTTTGCCACTAGCGGTCACCCATCCACAAACCGACCGCGCCGTCGTTGCTTAAGTATTTCGATCACATTGAATCGACGCGAGCCATTGGGCTATGGTGCGTACCGCTTGGATTTGAAGCCGGACCACTCGTGTTAGAGGCGAGTCCGATAGCCTAGATTTTTAGGTTTCAGCATACAAGCATACTAGATATAAATGGAAATACCGCATCTAGTGCAGAACGGAAGCGCAAAATTAACTAGTAGCCTGGTTAGTTTTTGCAGCTGAAGCTACTATATGCATGTGTGTTTAAGCTCCGAATCTCCGAATCTATTTGTGACTCAACCATGCGTTAGTTTAGTTTAGTTTTGGATACAGACTAGCGTATACTAGCGTTGTGTAGCGTCCAAGCACAAAGTAGATATTAGGTACAGAGATTAAGCTTCTTAAGAACATGCAAAATTGTTACCTATTTTGGTAGGGTTGTCACAACAGGTTAAGATAAATTAAAGAAATCATTTGTTAAATAGTTTTATTATTCAGAATATAAAAAGAATACTACAATAAGAACCAATACAGAATAGAAAATAGAAAATAACATACTTTACAAATTTCTTACTCTAATAATTTTATTTTTATAATTTTTATTTTTTAATATTTTATTATTTATTTTTATGGTATGGAAAATTCTAAATCTAATATATAGTTTTTTCAAGTAATGTATCAGGAAACACTCACATGGCATATCAAATCCTAGCTGCAGCGTCAGGTTATAATCTATCATATTATTGTACTGTCACCGAAGTTACGCAGGAAAAATTTCAGTTCAATAAGACATCTGGATGTGGTTCAAATCTCACTTGCAATACTTAAATTTAAAACACATAGTACGTACCAACCCACCCACATACCTACAAATGTTTAGTAAAAGCTTGTAATAATAATAAAAAGGTAAAAACACACCGTGTAGTACACATTTCTTATTAAAAAAAGGATAATTCCGTAAAATAAAGGTACTTACTTGAAAAAGTAATAATCAAATATTTACTTACCTATTGCACTCCTTGGGATAGTTAAAGTGTGGTTAAAGTATGATATATTTTTATTTTTTCTAGCATTATTCATACACACAGTACAATATACAACCATTATTATTAATACCACGTTTTTATATTAGACCAGCTGACCCGGCAAACGTTGTTTTGCCATATAAATAATTTTTAGTTGATCGTAGAGGGTTGAAAATTCAGGGTTGTATGTATTTTCTAATGTTGTATCATAAAAAAATACAAAAATAAAAATTTGTCTAAAAATTAAAAAAAAAAAATTAGGGATGGACTACCCTTAACATTTAGGGGGATGAAAAATAGATGTTAGTCGATTCTCAGACCTACTGAATACGCATATAAAATTTGGTAAAAATTGGTAAGGCCGTTTCGGAGGAGTACTGCAACAAACAACACATTGTGACATGGAAATTTTATATATTAGATTTATATCTATATCTTTATCTTATATCCATACTAATATTATAAATGCGAAAGTGTGTTTGTTTGTTTGTTTATTTGTTTGTTTGTCCGGCTTTCACGTCGCAAGGAAGCTATTATGTATATGGTATTGTTTTTGTGTGTCGACATAGTGAGGAGGGTGGAGAGTGACGTAGGCAACTTTTTACCGCGGTAAAACATCCCCATGGGAAGATATCGATGTTTTGTTATTTGATAGATATTTAGTTCCGAATGTTATTAATAGATGGCGTTAGTAAAATTCATTTTCAAGTTCTGAATCACGTATATGATACACAAGTCATTGTTAATTCCCTTTGACCACGCGGGCGGAGCCCCGGGTAAAAGCTAGTCTATTATATTAGAGTATATATATTTATACTTATACTTATACTTATACTTGTACTTGTACCTGTACTTGTCCTTGTCCTTGTACTTGTACTTGTCCTTGTCCTTGTACTTGTACTTGTACTTGTCCTTGTCCTTGTCCTTGTCCTTGTCCTTGTCCTTGTCCTTGTCCTTGTCCTTGTACTTGTACTTGTACTTGTCCTTGTACTTGTACTTGTAATTGTCCTTGTCCTTGTCCTTGTACTTGTACTTGTACTTGTCCTTGTACTTGTCCTTGTACTTGTACTTGTACTTGTACTTGTACTTGTACTTGTACTTGTACTTGTACTTGTACTTGTCCTTGTCCTTGTCCTTGTCCTTGTCCTTGTCCTTGTACTTGTACTTGTCCTTGTCCTTGTCCTTGTCCTTGTCCTTGTCCTTGTCCTTGTCCTTGTCCTTGTCCTTGTACTTGTACTTGTACTTGTAATTGTCCTTGTCCTTGTCCTTGTCCTTGTCCTTGTACTTGTACTTGTACTTGTACTTGTCCTTGTACTTGTACTTGTACTTGTACTTGTACTTGTCCTTGTACTTGTACTTGTACTTGTACTTGTACTTATACTTATACATACTTATATTTATTTTTATATTTATATCTAGTGGACGTCCGCAGCTTCGCTCGCGTTACACATTCACTAACTTCAAAAACGGCAAAGCTTCATACTAACTTTGCACCCCCGTTTTACCCCCTTAGGGGATGAATTTTCAAATTTTTCTCGCCGTAAAAACCATCCTTGAACTTCAACGAACATTTAAAAAAAAGAATTGGCCAAATTGGTCCAGGCGTTGTTGAGTTATGCGCTTACCAACACATTTTGCGATTCATTTTTATTATATAGATATTCAAACTTGCAACTAACAAAACCAACAATGTGCGTAGCGATTACCCTGCGATTTTCAACTTGATGTGACAGCGTCAACCGGTTTTTTCCACTCTCGCCGCGTACGCGACAAGCGGCCAGTGGCCACACATAGATGTCCCGCGTGCTTGTAGGAGTGCAACCGATTTGCACGTTCCTATGAAACTTAATCTCTGTACCTAATATCTACTTTGTGGTCCAAGCGCGACGATGGGCGCGGTCGGTTTGTGGATGAGTGACCGCTAGTGGCAAAATTTCATGGGCGCAATGTCACCGTGCTTTGGAAGGTTAAGCCGTCGGTCCTGGTTGTTTTCAATGGTAAAAATATTGACTTATTTTGTTTTTGTGTCTGCCTAGGTTAAGATGAAGGTCACTATTCTCGTCACTGTAGTTAATGACGAGAATAGTTACGGAATCGTTTTGTTACCTATCGTAAGAGGCGACTATGGGTTGCAGGCGGCATGACAGAGTTCGAATAGTCTCTAGACTCCGGGAATGATGATGCTGTTTGTGGCTGCACGAAGTTTTTGTTTTGTAACAGAATACATTGTATGACGTTTTCATACTAGCTACTATATGCATGTGTGTTTAAGCTCCGAATCTCCGAATCTATTTGTGACTCAACCATGCGTTAGTTTAGTTTAGTTTTGGATACAGACTAGCGTATACTAGCGTTGTGTAGCGTCCAAGCGCGACGATGGGCGCGGTCGGTTTGTGGATGAGTGACCGCTAGTGGCAAAATTTCATGGGCGCAATTTCACCGTGCTTTGGAAGGTTAAGCCGTCGGTCCTGGTTGTTTTCAATGGTAAAAATATTGACTTATTTTGTTTTTGTGTCTGCCTAGGTTAAGATGAAGGTCACTATTCTCGTCACTGTAGTTAATGACGAGAATAGTTACGGAATCGTTTTGTTACCTATCGTAAGAGGCGACTATGGGTTGCAGGCGGCATGACAGAGTTCGAATAGTCTCTAGACTCCGGGAATGATGATGCTGTTTGTGGCTGCACGAAGTTTTTGTTTTGTAACAGAATACATTGTATGACGTTTTCATGTGTTGTCCGAGAGGAGAGATTGTCATGAGTGCAGAATTCTCCAGCTCTCTGGAAAACGCTCTGTGTACAGTGTACTGGTGACAACAGAAATCTCAGTCCAGAATTCTCCACGAGGTCAGGGAAAGGCAACCTAGGGAAATCCCACATACCAGGCGACGCTCCAACGATGTCGTTTAGGAGAGACCTGTGTACAACAGTGGACCTCAAAAGGCTGATGGATGGCTGATTGTTAAGCGCTCATGATTAAATCAATACGATATACGAGTATCTCACGTATACCTTACAAATATATACGTTGAACTCATAGTTGAGCTACAGCTGTTCTCTATTCTAGCTTTTAAATATCTAGCGAATTTCTAATTGGGAGTCGACGAGTTGCATAACCGAGTTGTATTTGCTCATTTAAAATGGTTGAAGTAGAAAGGTAATTAATCTATACTAATCTATTATAACGAGGAAAGATCTGTTTGTAATGTTTTCATACAAAAACTACTGGACCGATTATAATATTTATGTCATTGTATGTACATAAACTGTGAAATAAAATAAATCCATACTAATATTATAAATGGGAAAGTGTGTTTGTTTGTCTGTTTGTCCGGCTTTCACGTCGCAACGAAGCTATTATATGATATGGTTTTTGTGTGTGGAGATAGTGAGGAGGGTGGAGAGTGACGTAGGCTACTTTTTACCGCGGTAAAACATCCCCATGGGAAGATATCGATATTTTGTAATTTGCTAGATATTTAGTTCTGGATGTTGTTAATAGATGGCGTTAGTAAAGTATCTTTTAATCATGGAACTGTTATTATTCATCCACCACAAATGTGTCATGTATGATAAACAACTCATTGTTAATTCCCTTTGACCACGCGGGCGGAGCCGCGGGCAAAAGCTAGTGTATAATAAAATGTAAATAAAATGTTTATTTGGTTATAATAATATGGACATGACTATTATAACTAACGATCATATTACAGGATGCCGCCTACGGTATCCTGTTACTTGGCTCACGTCCGGTCCGGTTCAGAATTTTCGAAACACGTTTATAATTCTCCTTATATTTATTTTGTCCGGTAGGTGAATCTTGAGTACTGTTGTCTTGTTGTCTTGTAACTTTATTGATAGTGAATTACTTGTTCGTAATTTTTAACATGAGATAGCAACAAGCATTCTGTCGCCTTTGAACACGACTCCAATAGGAACTCCAGGTTAGTCCAGTTTACAGAGGGTGCTAATGAACATTATAATTAAATATTCTTATGTATAAATGGAAAAGTGCTCCCGGAAAATTACACGTTTCCCGTGGAAATTGACATATTATCCTTAAATAATCATCCGATTTTAAATCGATCGACAGTCAACTATCGATTCTGCTTCTTGAGCTTTCTCTTTGTTTTGTGTTTATTACCACTTAAGATTATGTCATCACTGTCGAGGCAGTACCCACAAACCCCGACACATCCGCACCATCACCGGTTATAATGAGGTGCAACGGGAAAGCATTAGTGACAGTATTTCATCTTAATTGATACTAGTGGACGCCCGCAGCTTCGCTCGCGTAGAATTAGACCCATTAACGACGTCTACCCGTCTAACGACTTCAAAAACGGCCAAGTTTCATACTAACTTTGCACCCCCGTTTTACCCCCTTAGGGGGTGAATTTTCGAAAATCCTTTCTTAGTGCTCCCCTACGTTATAAAAGGAACCCCTGTGCAAAATTTCAAGTTTCTAGCCCTTATAGTTTAGGCCCTGCGTTGATATGTCAGTCAGTCAGTCAGTCAGTCAGTCAGTCAGTCACCTTCTCCTTTTATATATATAGAGATATAGATTAGTAATAGTCCAGTTGGGACTTAGTAAAAGCGCCATTCCTAGTGAGTTAAAGACGCGTTCGACAAAGGTGTGGGCCACGATTACAAGTTTTCAAAAACGATCAAAAATCTTAGTCCTGAAGTTAAGAAATGTGTGTAACCGGCACTGTGACCGATTTTATGAATCTTGTCACACTGCCCGTTCGTCTCTTTTATCTTATATTTAAATAGAAGTGAGGCTGCATTCTGGGTCTACCATACTTTAGCACTGTTGGCACGGGTCTCCTCTCAAAATAGGAGGGGTTAGGTTATGTCCACCACGCTGGCCAAGTGCGGATTGGCAAACTTCACATACCTTCGAGAATTATGAAGAACTCTCAGGCATGCAGGTTTCCTCACGATGTGTCCTTCACCGTTACAGCAAGTGAAATTTAATTTCTTAACGCTCATAACTAAAAAGTCGTTGGTTCCGCTTGGGTTTGAACCCGAACCGCTCGAGTGAGAAGCGAGTTTGATAGCTGGGTTGTCACCGCTTTTCTTTAGACTTACTCGAACCAAATTATTTTCTACAAACCAAGAATTAATCTACTTTGCAACAATCCGTGAACAAAAACGTATGGTGATGTATGTATACTTTCATGCACGTAGCACCTCCCTCCCGATTAACCATCGTAGAGTCTACTTACCCTGAGGATGCCTTGTTTTGGGGCGAAACACGTGTTGGTGTGTGTATGTTGGTGTGGGTATTCATTTATCGCATGTGCATGTTTTCCTGCGTGGGAGGTGCTACGTGCATGAAAGTATACATACATCACCATACGTTTTTGTTCGCGGATTATTGCAAAGTAGATTAATTCTTGGTTTGTAATAATGGAGTTCCGCAAAGTAGCGCCTGATAGAATTAAATTCTTTTCTAGTACAATGGAGTAAATCCATTATCTTTCTGATCCTGTTCACAATAGTGTCCTTACAAAATGATCGACCAAAGAACTGGAAGGACATATGGAAAGTCAACGGGAAAGCGATGCAGAAGCAATATATGCAGCAAGTTAGGGATGACTTGCCGCTACTAGAGAGCATCAAAAACTGCGACTGTCCACGAGTATTCCTCCCTATTTGCGCGAGCGACAATATGACATACAACAATATTTGCTGGATGAATTGTGCCAATACAAGGCGGCCTAAGAAAGTGCAGTTCATGAAAATGGGGATTTGTTTGGATTTTGCTATGCCGTTTGAGTATGGTAACTATTAAATGAAGAGATATTCATATTGTTTTGTTTTATTTACTTATACCATGGAGGACTTAACTATGACTTATACCATGTACCTATAATAAAAAGAAGAAGTGTAGATAAAGTAGATAAAATGAAATATGCGATCGAAAGTGGGAAGCTTATTTTGCTTAGTTTCGCGTCAGTAGGTACTTAAAAATTTTAATCTCATCTAAATATTAAAGAAAGAAATAAATTCTTTTATTTCGTTGTTCTCTGACGCATGTGTGACAGTTAATATTGGAACACTTATATCTAATATTAAACAAAAAAGAAAGAAAGCAAAAACAAAAAACTGTAAAGTAATATTGACTGTAAAATAAAAATATCAGTAGGTCATGCACATGTATATAGGTAATATGCCATTTGCCCACTCGTTGGACTAGTGGTCGCCAGCGCGAATACTAAGCTACATGTCCTGGGTTCGATCCCAGGGTCGAACAACAATTATTGGGTTTCTCTTGAATGTTGAAATGGCCGGTATAGCAGCTCGGAGTTACCTATTAGTTATTACATTGGACCTAAACATAAGTGGTAAGAAGTGGGTGTACTACACACCTCTGCCTAGCCCTTCGGGATATTAAACGTGAGAAGTTATGTATGTTTAAAGCCATATAACCACGCTTGCCAAGTGCGGATTCGCAGACTTTTCATTGCCTTCAATGCATTATGGAGCAATCGCACGTATGTATAAGGTTAGGTACTCATGATATTTTCCTGCAACCCTTTTTTTTCCTTAAGTTACTAGCATAACTTAGAAAATTAACTGGTGTGTTCTGTTGGTATTCAAGCCCGTGCCTTAATAAGCTAAAGGGCATCTAATTAAATTACCCAACCAAATGGTACCAAGAAGTAACAACAGAAATTATAACAATGGCCCTCTCATAAAACAGGGTACCGCTATTAAATACCAATGTTTATTGTTCATTCCAATTAATTAACTGTAAGACGTATTAATTGATTACCAAGCCAGCGACTAATTCATGTTAATTGGCAATAAATTGAACGTGTCTTTGATAATTCCAAATTGAATTATATAACAACTGAATTAACGTCAATAAAGTCTGTTTTGTTTTGCTGGTCTTTACACATAGTTTTCTGTTTAATAATCGAATTATTATGTGATTCAATTGACGGTTTTCTGATAAACATGGATTTCTCCAAATGGTGTAAGAATTATTACCAAAATAACTTACTTTTACATTTATTTCACCTTCATTTAAACACAATCGAAGACTGGAAGTTATGCATATGGGATTATGTATTCAAAAATCCGAGACCCACTGTCTCGGATTGTTGACTTGTTCTCAACACAGATCTAATGAAATAATTTTGATGGTTGAACTTTGGTATCCATCCATGAGAATTTTGTATCCATTGATGAGTTTTCGGTACTCTTCTCGATCCTGCGGCATTTGAATCCAGTGGTTTCACGCTTCCTTCTTCAGTTCATCGGTCCACCTGACCGGAGGGCGGCCAATACTTTCGGTTATCGAGTCTTGCGAGTGACGCGGCCCGCCTATTGCCTTTTATTTCATTCATTTCTTATGGTATGTCAGAGTTACCTTCGATCGTGTATGTTTGTTGATGTTCCTGGATTTATTGGATACATATCAAATACTGAACTTAACTCTTTGCTTTGCGCGTATAGTGACTTTGAGCTTGCCAACGAGGTCGACAGCAAAGGACCACGTATCTCAAGGATGCTCGAACTCATTCGTGAACATAAGTATTTCATACGTACCAATCCAAGGGCCAATACATTTACGAACTAAGAATAATATCTTCATAGTCCATCGGAACGATTTCGGACAAAATTTGTACTCAAATATTTTTGGCAAACATAGATTACTTTGCCGTACAATTTCGAAGTGGGCACGAAGTGGGCTTTAGTGCAGGCGTGTCGTATTATTTTTTGCTGATGGATGGGCTTTTAGTGTTATTGAATGCGACATATTTTGGTCATAGCGACATTGGATCTCAAAGTTTCATACCCTAGTGGGGTATTATGTCAGCTTCTTTAAAGATTCTCGTTCAAGAAAAGACTAATTTTGCCTACTTAAGAATCGACATGTGACTCGAAGGACTGAAGGAGAAGAAACGTCCTCAAATAGAGAGGATTAAGGACGACGGGTTAGTTAGTGTTAGTAGTTAGTTAGTGGCTATCGAACTCGCCTCTCATTCGAGCGGTCCGGGTGCAAATCCAGCGGTCGTAGTGCGGCCTTTCATATATAGATTTTAATTTCATTTATATTTATTACAAGGTTTTGTTGTTGTTTAAAATTTATGTTATGTACTTTATTACGAAATAAACATTATTTCTTTCGTCCTTTCTTTCAAATTTCACAACATATTTCTCTCTCTCTCTCACACACACTTAGTATGTAAATTTTGTTTGTCAACAGTACTACTTCTGTCACTGTTCTGTGCTATGCCAGTATATCCACAGAAACGGACCACTCCGAAGTTTGTCCTAGTGCCTCCTCTGGGCTCCTACACTAAATGCAGGTGGGCTATTTCTATTTGTATTCGTATAAGATAGTAAACGGCTTTGGTTGGGTATTTCATCCATACAAAGCCGCCGATGACAAGTCTAGAACAATTTACTAACCACGAAAACTGGTTTAATTTTATTCTTTACATACATACGAAATCATACATAATAATATGCATAATATGCTTCATCATCATCATCACCCTTTCATTGTCCTACTGTTGGGCACGGGTCTCCTCTCAGAATGGGAGGGATTAGGCCTTAGTCCACAACGCTGGCCAAATGATAAGTATCACCAATACATACGTCTGAGATACAAAATATTACGTATTACGAAGAGCATTCCACAAGATGTTCCGTGGTCGACTCTAGAAAATTAGTAAAATATGAGATCGTCGTTGTTTTTTACAGTGACTGCCCCGATGTTTACTTTCCCGTGTGCGCCTCTAATAACAAGAGCTACATCAACATTTGCCAGTTCAACTGTTTGAAGCTTAAAAATGTTCGTATTCAAAGACGAGGTATTTGTATTAACTTTTAGGATGTAACTTGTAAGTAATATGTATGTGAAGACTAGTAGAATTAGAATTAAAGCAAAGTTGCTCTAACTTCCTTAGTCTGTACCAAGTTGGTACTTGCGGCGACGTAAATAAATAAATTTCTATTCTATTATATTCTTTCTATTCAATTCGATTCTTACACAAAATAAAAAATATGCCTTCACGAGTACTGAATACAGCAAAGCTGCAACTCCTATGGGATTGCCCCGTTGCAGTTTTTCCCCGTTGCAGTTTTTCCCCGTTGCAGTTTTGCCCTGTTGTTGTTTTGCCCCGCTGCAGATTTGCCTCGTTGCAGCTTTGCCCGCTTTGCTTTTTTACCCAGCAGCGGGACGTCTATACGACCACTCAAAATAGAATAAATAAACGTTTACACACACACTTGCGGTAGGTCTATATCTCTCTCTCAGGTCTCTGTGTAGAGATAATTTAACATCGATTACCCGAGAACAAATCGTTATAATCGCACCTTTGCAGTCATAGTGTGTGGTGGCAAAGCATCCACAATTTTTAATAAGCTACCAAAGTACATACGGGCCACTAATGATACTAAGTTATTAAAAAGAACACAATGTCTATTAGATACTGACATATTGTATAGAAATTTTAAAAGGAATTTTTATTTTATTTTATCTATAAATTTAATTCATATTTAGCAGCGCAAAATTTTTATTTTGTACTGTAAATTTTTGTAGCAGTGCTTAAATAAATAAATAAAAATAGGACCTAAACATGGAAAGTGGGTGTGTACGTGGTGTGTACCCCTTCGGGGAATATAAGCGTAACGTTATGTTATGTGGTTTATATCTACTGTATCTCTGCTACTATAAATCAAAGCACTAAGGCCGCAGTTAGTGCCGCAATCAGTTTAGTTAATCACCGTGGAAGGGCTGGGTTCAGCGCTCCCGAGAAGATGAGGCACCTCGGCACGTGCGGTTAATGTACAAGCAATTATTCTGTAAGTATGCTTAGGCCATACTTATAAGTAGTTATAAGACTACTGAATGTGATAGGAAATCTGTATAGTAGGAAGCATGCTAGTAAGTACGCTCGATCACGATACTAATGCGGATTGGTGGAGGGCTTTGTGGCCAATTTACTATTCGCATTCGCTCTTCGCCAATGCATAACGATTGTTTTGTAATTGAAATAAGTCGGCACCAACCGCTTAGCGTGACCTCCAAAGCATGGAATGCCCATAAGGTTTTGCCACTAGCAGTCTTCAACATACTCTTTTATTTCCGTAGTTTAAATGTTAATATTAATGTAACCTTATACTTAATTGAGAGAAAGGGAAGGAATTCGTTGAAATACCTAGCCTTAATATTAACTTGAGTTAAATTATAAGACTTCCCTCATTTTCCCGCTGCATCTTATAATTAAGGCACCGACATCCGAATAGACGCCAAATTCCGATTTGCTTTATTATAACCCCCAAACCGCGCTAGTGTAAGTAATTAAAAGTGGTCGGATTCCTCGTAGCGTATTTTCAACTTTAGCGTTAAATTTAGAGACGACCTTCATAATATTTTTTTAGAAACTTCCCCATGGTGCGTTACGTGCATTTTTTTGTGTGTCGTGATCACTAGAACGGCGATCAAGTATTATTTTGATACAAATGATGGGTGTCACATTATCGTCCGCCCTGCCCAAGTCCCGCCTACTATGTGACGTCACACTGTAGTAATTAGTGTACGTTTTAGTTGTAACGTATCGTAACAAATATCGACGCGCAGTGACCTTGCGAGATATCTTGCAGTTATGTGCGACTTAAGTATTTAAATGTCAACTGCTATAATCCATACTATATTATAAATGTGAAAGTGTGTTTGTTTGTTTTTCCGGCTTTCACGTCGCAACGAAGCTATTATATGGTATGGTTTTTGTGTGTGGAGATAGTGAGGAGGGCGGAGAGTGCCCTACAGTGGGACAAAGAAAGGGTTGTGATGATGGTGATGATGATGACCTCCTCCCATTCCAACCTGAGACTCGAACCCAACAATGGTGGTAGTTGTGGTGGAATATAATTTTGCTTCTCCCACTCAGTGCTTTACCTAACTCTTCCCTCGCCCTAGCCAGACATCAGACAGCCAAATGTGGATTTGCTTTATTATAATTCCGGAGTTGCACTCGTGTTAGCAGTAATTAAATGTGGTCGGATTCTACGTAGCGAGATGATTGTTATTTTCAAGTAGTTAACGTTTCGTTTGCACGTTCAAATTTGGCTCCTCAGACTTTTTGAATTTATTTTAATTTATCTATGTGAGCTAGGGGCTTAATTTCATGCGTGCTTCGGAGGGCACGTTAAGCCGTAGGTAAATCACAGTTGTGCCTTGTTGTAGACTTTCGGGTGTCTTGAGAACATTCCACACTGGTGCAGTACGTAAGACAATAATACATTCAATAATCAATGTAACCATATTTTATTAATTATTTTTACCTACGGCTCGCAAGTTTATGCCAACAAGTTACTGACAACTGTGTTAGTACTCTTTTTTAAGAATTTCCAATCTACAAATTGGCAGTAGCAAAAATTATGTTTTTATCAGACAGTAAACTGAAATGGCTATAAAATTTGCTTATGCTTTTGCTTTGAAGTTACTATCTAGAGCACTTGTTTATACTGAGCAATGTTATTAGGTTCTCTATTTAATAAAATTTATGGAGGATTCATGAATAATTTAGACGCTCTGATTTCAAGTAAGTAGGTATCTTAAGCATTTTCTTTTAAGTTTTTGAGTGCCGCTCAGTAGCAAAATGCTTTGCAATCAATTCCGCATTAAAATTATTTCCTACTATTTCTAATTACATCGTTTAAGAGCTCATTCTTTTTACATAGATAAGTAGAATATTAGACGATAGTGTCACAAGCGTCCATAGTCTGATAACATATTGTTTTTAATATTTACATTAGTATAAAATGTTATACAGCCGAAGTCTCGTAACTAAAGTCACTCACAGAGTTCTTAAGACATTCCAATTTCAAATTTCACCTCACCGCAGACAGAGGGCGTGCCGGGGAATGCCAAGCTCATCTTAGCTGCTGTTGTTCCAATAAAATTGAAAACAAAGCGTTAACAGTAAACATTTATAAAAACCCTATGGTTAAGATGACGACGAGAGTCCGACAAAATGTTCTGGTTCAAACTCAGAGGTTCATCATGTTCGTGGTACAAGCCATAGATCGCCGTGTCCCACAGACACAGCTGCGGGAGGTCTAGAGCATACTCCACCATGCTGCTCCAATGCGGATTGGTGGAGGGGTTAGTGGACAACCCAGTGTCAAATGTTCTCCAGCCACCCGAAGGTCTTCGACAAGGCTTAACGACTGTTTCCACAATTGAAAACAACCGGGACCGACGGCTTTACGTGCCCTCCGAAGCACGGTAGCGTCCTTGAAATTTTGCCACTAGCGGTCACCCATCCACAAACCGACCGCGTCCGTCGTTGCTTAACTCTTTCGATCACATTGAATTGACGTGAGCCATTGGGCTATGGACGCTCATAAAGTATACTTAAATCCATTACTTTTTAAGCAATTCTTTTGTACACCAGGACACTCCTGAACACTCGGTATAGTTATGTGACTTACAACTTTAATGACGTAGTATATATGACGTATTTAAATTACATACATAATATATACATAGATGTGGGGTTAAAATTACCCCCACTGCGAAGGAAAATATCTTTAGGGCTCCTGCACCCCCGAGAGCGTTATAAAGCGTTGATCACCAATTTTATCCCGTGCAATGAGAATCATTTTAGTCGGCATGTTGTACGATCTAAGTAAACTTTTATTGTTACTAGAATCACAGTTTAACCTTTTCTAGAATACTCCAGGGCGTGGTATTACTCGGCAAAATTCAGTTTAGTACCGAGAACGCTAACTGGTTACATTAATTAATAAGCTTACATTGTGAAGACAACGGACTAAGCTCGTTCAGATTATGGAGACTTGATTACTTAAAAGCTACGAACAATTGCTTGAAATTTACTTGAAATTTCGGTAAGCTTACGTTTAGTTTTTGTGATAGTTTGCTATCGCAACGTGTGGAGCGGGACAGAGTAAAATAGCTTCTTAGTTTCGTTCTTCTTAGTTCTTCTTACCGATAATAGGAATGGAAATGTTGACAAAACACATAAATTATTATAGGTAACTGTTAAAAGACATTTTTGCGTACCGCTTGGATTTTTAACCCGGTGAGAGGCGAGATAGATAGCTGGGCTTTCGACGCGCTCAACAAAAAAACTAACCAAAAGTTCATCTTTTTGGAATATGTGATGCTTCAGACGGATTCACATCTACACAGGTAGGTAAACATTACCCGTTTTTTTTCGTTTGGCCACCAAAAGTTGGTCTGGGTTTAAAAAATGGAATGTAACAAAGCATTCTCTTTACGTTTTACAGATTATATAGATAGTTTAAACAGTTTTGGTATTAGTGATTTTTTAATATATCTACACTCATATATTTAGGCAAGTGTAAATATCTTGGTCCTTGGTGTAATAATAAGTCTACTCCAGCAGCGTAAGATGATTAAATACCAAGTAATGTTACATACTAACGTGTGTAGGTCGTCCAACAAGCAATTTCAATTAAAGTGGGGTCCACTTAGGAAGCCTCCACTTAGAGAGGCCAGCCAACGTTCACTTTAGCAAAATAAACGAAGGAACTCCCCCTCGGAATAAGCTTTCTTACTAATGCTACATGCAATTTTGATTAGAACTTTTCTTTGGAATTCAGTTAAATATAAGGTATATATCTGACGAAGATAATCATAGCCATAAGGCTCGCGTCAATCATAATCAATAGAGTTAAGCAACGTCGGACGCGGTTGGTATGTGGTTGGATCTCAGAGCAATGAGACATTTATAAGTTGGGTAGTCCTATTCACCCAACTCAGTAACCATGTAATCTGCCTTGCAGGTAATAAATTTTAATTACATTTTAATAAAAGTTAATCTTAAATGCACAAAATAGAAAGGTTAGGCTTTAAATTATGAAGAAATATTACGAAATAATCTATATATATAAAAGGAGAAGGTGACTGACTGACTGACTGACTGACTGACTGACTGACTGACATATCAACGCAGGGCCTAAACTATAAGGGCTAGAAACTTGAAATTTTGCACAGGGGTTCCTTTTATAACGTAGGGGAGCACTAAGAAAGGATTTTTGAAAATTCACCCCCTAAGGGGGTAAAACGGGGGTACAAAGTTAGTATGAAACTTTGCCGTTTTTGAAGTCAAGTGGGCAACCCGAACGCGGGCAGACGTCGTTAATGGGTCTAATTCTACGCGAGCGAAGCTGCGGGCGTCCACTAGTTACTCATAATACGAGTAGACATTTCTCAGTCAAATTAAGAATTCATGAACTTCCGCTGAACGCGCCTGGTCCCAGCATTTCATTCTTTTAAAATCATACTATGCGCTAAATTAGCAAATTATAATAAATAGGTATTCTCGTTAACTAGTAATGGATCGTGTCATTTTGTGTTGCTATCTATGTACATAAAGTAGTAACGTAGTCCGTGCTATGTAGTTTTAATGTCTTAAAAATAGGTTTTACACAGGTTTTATTGTTTTTTGTACAACAAGAAACATTAATTAATTGTATCAGGCGTTACTTTGCGGAACTCCATTATTACAAACCAAATTATTATTTAGTTATATTTGTCTTCGGTCCCCTAATAAATTAATCACACTAGTTGTTTATACAATTACATGCATAGGTACAATGCTTAGATATTTTTTTAAACAGTTGCCTGTTAACTTAATTTCATAAAAATCATATCACACATCATACGTGTCTAAAAGCACTTTGCCTTTGCAAAGTCACTTTATAATATAGATACATTGTTGTTGTTTCCATTCCACCAAAACAGCTAAATGAAATGTAATTATGTGGCGGAAGATTAAGACATAATACTATTAAATTAAAAGACGTACAAGAATTAGGCAACACGACAATAAATAACCCAATTACCGAAACAAACTTGGCTAATTCCGCCATTTTTTCGTCACTCCGGCGTTTGTGGATATTTTATTCTGGCGTGACAGGCAAAACAACAATTATTCTACTTTATCGCGAGCCTGGGGCCTGTGGCGTTTATCTTGAGGGGGATTGTATGACGCTAGTGATGTGACTCCGAGATGTTGACTATCGATTCAAGGCTAATTATTTTGAAAATAACGCGCTCCGCAATAAAAAAGTTTTATGATTTACTACTACTTTACGTATACGAGCCACCTGATGCTACATTTTCTTGTATTTATTTCAAATATGTATGTAGGATACTATTTTAGTAAAAAAAAACTTCCAATAGGTACCTATAACATAATTCAGGTAATGATTGCGGGAATGCTGAAACACTCAACACTGATAGTGATGAATCCTTTTCGCGATGAATAGTGTTGCTTGCAATATATCGATTTTTGCATCTAACACAGCAATTGCAACAGCGATTCTTTCATTAAAAGATAAGTCTATTCATCAGCCGACTGTCGTCATTATCGTCAAAGTTATTCCTATATATATTCCCCTATAGTTATTCCAGATAAAATAAGCTATTATAAATATGAGGAATTAGCATAAGCTTTATCACCAGACAACTCCTTCATATGCTTCATGATCTTTTTGAGACGGCTAAACATGTATACTCATTCGACTATACAGCAACAAATATCGAGAATGATTTGAACAATCGACAAAAATATATGCAGCCCTATCGCCAGTCCGTTTTGTTTTATATTTATGTTGGCGACCACAAGGGATATTTTGTGACAAATCTTCCTTGTTCTGCGTACGAATCTGATTATAAACTGCGGGCCAACTTTTTATTAAACAACGGGTTTATTAACTTAGTTTTGCTTTTCTGGCTGTTCATCTGTTCATGTAGCACTCAAACAGATAATGTTGTTACTGTTGTAGTTGCTTGTTGATCTTGGCTGATACTGATTACTGAATCGGCAAAAGGAATAAAATTCACATATTGGCTAGGTTAGGTTAGAGCTAGGCTATTTTAGCTATGGCAGAAAAAAGGGATCCGTTGAAAATTTTTTCTGGGTCTAATTTTATGTAATCGGTGAAGAGTGGTTTTGACTAAGGAACAGGTCAAATTATGGTAATGTCAGGTAGTGTCACTTGCTATAACGGTGAAGGGCACATCGTGAAACCTGCTTGCCTGAGAGTTTATCATAATGTTCTCGCAGTCATGAAGTATGCCAATCTGCACTTGGCCAGCATGGTGGACTAAAGCCAGCCTAATCCCTCCCATTCTGAGAGGAGACCCGTGCCTGTTGAGACAAAGAAAGGTTGTGATGAGGTAAATTTAAGTTGTACATAAAGTTGTGTCCGCATGTTCTATCTAAGCTGGCGTGCATATAAAAAGAAAATGAGCAAAACAATAGAATCATTTACTACCACCTCATTAACTTATTTACCAAGTTGTTCTGTTAAATAAACATGACCACAGTACGCCCACGTGAAATTAAATTCAGTTATTCGACCCAAGCCGTCTGTTTCCGCCCCATTTCGCCGGTTGTTCAAACACTCGCGCTCCAAACTTTACCGGCTTGCTCGCCGAGATAACTGGATTAGGAACAGGCTAAGATAACGCTAAAAAGGCTTAAGGCGAAGCGGTGACACAGTAATAGATCTGGCTACATACTCGACCATTAAATCGATATTCTAAGTTATAAAGTGCTTAGGCCTGTGTCGGATTACTATTACAAACTTCCAATATCGTACGCTTCGCTGCGACCCATAGACGTCTCACTGCTGGGAACGGGTCTCCCCCACAGACACTGCTGCGGGAGGTCTAGAGCATACTCCACCACGCTGCTCCAATGCGGATTGGTGGAGGGGTTAGTGGCGAACCCAGTGTCGAATGTTCTTAAGCCACCCAAAGGTCTTCGACAAGGCTTAGCGACTGTTTCCACCATTGAAAACAACCGGGACCGACGGCTTTACGTGCCCTCCGAAGCACGGTAGCGTCCATGAAATTTTGCCACTAGCGGTCACCCATTCACAAACCGACCGTGCCCGTCGTTGCTTAACCAGGTGAAACGTTCTCCAAACAGGCACAATCAGAGCAGTTGGGCGATTATATCCAACCAATTAAAAAACCAATTTATTAACGGCACCCGGAAAATGTACCTTACAGATATAATCTTAGATTACAAAAGCGTAAATTCTGTAATCTGGGGATGGGACTCAACATTGGCCCAACGCAATTTCAAATTATAAATTTTCAATGAATGAATTATTGTAAAACACTTCACTGCACTAAAAATAAAGTACAGATGACGGGCTTAGTATTGACTTAAAAGAGACAATAGGAATCTACTGGATCTGTATTTTTTATCACGCGCGCTGGATTGAGTGATTAAAAATATCACGCACTTTACTAGTTTTATCTAACTAGTGGACTGCCCGCAGCTTCGCTCGCGTGAAATAGACATAACAATAGTTTTGTTTACACTTACTAATATTATACAGCCTATGTCACCCAGTGAAGATGCAGCTTTCTAATGGTGAAAGAATTTTTGAAATCGGTCCAGTATTTTTTCTGTGAAAACATTACAAACAAATGTTTCTTCTTTATAATATTAGTATAGAAGTATAGATAGTATGCTTAATATTAGTATAGAAGTACCTATAGATAGTATGCTGTTCTGACTTACGGTTCTGAGTCACAGCGATTGACCAACAGAAACACAACTCACTAAAAGTGCCCCAGAACTCAGTTAGTTAAAGCCTTCATTCCAGTCAAATTGTTGCCTCCCACAACATTCGCAACTATCCGACTCTCCGTTTGCGAGATAACTAGATTAAGAACATCCCAAGACATATTTTAATGCAACTGAGTTAATGTTTTTTACTTATCTATACTAATAATATAAAGAGGAAAGATGTGTTTGTAATGTTTTCACACAAAAACTACTGGACCGATTTCAAAAATTCTTTCACCATTAGAAAGCTGCACCTTCACTGAGTGACATAGGCTATATAATATAACTAGGTGTAAACCAAACTATTCTTATGTCTAATTCCACGCGAGGAAACTGCGGGCGTTTTGTTTTAAAGTAAGTCAACGACCACGAAACATGATATTATCTGAAGGGGTTTAAACAACAACATAATAATATTAGAATATCAAAAAAACCGACTTCAGAACTAAAAAGTAAGAAATATGTAAAACATTCGTTTTCTAGCTTGCTACACTACAGGCTTCCTGTTAGGCCTAGATTGTCTAGAGCAGTGGTGGGCAAACTTTTTTAACGGCGGGCCACATAGGTTAATAAATTCTAGAGGCGGGCCAGAATTATAGAAAAATGCATTTGTGTTAAAGCTTTTAATATAATACTGTAAAAAATTACAGCAAATAATTACGCAACACATGAACTACGCGGCTAGTTTAGCTTCACCTATATGTTATGCATCTATTATTCTACTAAGTAGAATCTACTTTTTGTTCTCGACCGTCAAAATGTAATTATAACGGGCCATATACTATCCATGTCGACGGACCCTCGGCGGGCCGGATTAAATACTTTCGCGGGCCGGAGTTGGCCCGCGGGCCGTAGTTTGCCCATCACTGGTCTAGAGCATACTTAACTATATATATAACTTATACTTGTCTAGGCTACAGTTTTTTGGCTTATTTGACTTATTTCATACTTATTATCAATATGAAAGTCAGACCGACTTCACCTTCTGTGACCCATGACAACTGTGACTGACTTTGAACAAGGCTCAAATAGGGACTGGAATGGATGGTCGATTTAGCAGAGGGTGTTAATATGAATATTAGTTGGTCAGTTCGTTACTAGAAATGAGGTGGACTATGACAGTTCCCATGCCCAATAATAGTACAGTGAAAAGGCCACCACTGCGCTAATGGTCCAATATTTGATATTCGCCTCACTGTAACTCTCAAGGGTCATCTGTGTTCACATTACACATCACAATTAAGTTAGGTAGTATTAAAACGAGCCAATTCAAAGTCAAACTAAAGGCGTCAAAAAAGCCTGCGGCCTGCTTTAATACCCCGCTTATGGCACATAAGCATAAAAAAAATATTCTTTCTAACATGATAGTCGCCCCACTCAGGATTTGCTTCGCCCGCTTTCGTTATTATTATTATTCGCCCGATCAATAATATCCTGAATACATGTCTGAGTCTTACCCAATACCTCTTCATGACGTCTGTCAGTCTATCTCTATGATCTGAAACTATTTCGAGGTTGTAAATAAATAAAATAAATAAAATTGTGAGCCGTCACGGGACGCCTGGCAGATGGGAAACATCGAAATTATTTTGTACAAGTAATATGCACAAAAGTACAGATTATGATCAATGAGATTATGACAGGAATTAAAACATATAAGAAAAAAAATAAAATAATAATAATAATGAAAAACAAAAAAAAATAATTAATTATTATATTTTATTAATAAAATAATTTCCGACCGGCATTTATCGGAACTGTATATATTCCATATTCGCCACGCTCGCCACGCTCGCCACGCCAAAAATTTTTGATGATGATCACATCAAAAAGCCTTTATGTCAGATTGTATACATTTGGAAGAAAATAAAATGCGTAGTATGATTATACAGGGTGTCCCAGAATGAATGGATAATCCTTGAGCCCCGCACAGAACAGCTCTCCAGCGCTTAGAAAAAAATATCAAAAAAAAATAATTCCAAGTGATACCCAAAATATGATTTTTTTTAGAAAAACATACGTTATTTTAGCTTCACTTCACATTAATTTACACAACTGCCACAAATTAATGATATTCTTGGCGTTTTTGGTGTCATTTTATTCCTGATATACTATACTACTAGAAATACATCAAATAATATAAGTATCTGTGATACTTTTTTTATTAAAAAAATAAGAACTTGAATTTTTAACATGAAATTTGATACCAAAATAATTTTGACATAGTTTGAGAGTGTTTCATGTAAAAAAAAAGTATGAAAACGTAAGTGTCCAGCTATTTTAAAAACATGCGCAGTTAATACAAATTAAATAATGGTATAATACATCATTTTATCTAATACTACTACGAAGTTATTGCTATTGAGATGCAAAACGAGTAAATACGACTAAAATTAAAAAGTTAATGTCTTAATACATTTTAATAATAATAAAACATTTCAGGTGTCGCTGCGACCCATAGACGTCCCACTGCTGGGCACGGGTCTCCCTCACAGACACTGCTGCTGCGGGAGGTCCAGAGCATACTCCACCACGCTGCTCCAATGCGGATTGGTGGAGGGGTTAGTGGCCAACCCAGTGTCGAATGTTCTCAAGCCACCCGAAGGACTTCGACAAGGCTTAACGATTGTTTCCAGCATTGAAAACAACCGGGACCGACGGCTTTACGTGCCCTCCGAAGCACGGTAGCGTCCGTGAAATTTTGCCACTAGCGCTCACCTATCCACAAACCGACCGCGCCCGTCGTTGCTTAACTCTTTCGGTCACATTGAATCGACGCGAGCCATTGGGCTATGGACGCTACATTTCAGGTGTACATTACATCAATCTTTATTCACAACAGGTGTTCAAATTGTCTGCCACCGATTCTAATACACGCTCGACATCTTCTTTTATAGGCTCTACTAAGAAACCGTGCGTAGAGTCATTCATTTATTTTTGAAGCGGCCTCTTGAACACGGCTGCGTAATTCCTCATTTGAAATTGTTTTCGAGTACACTTCTTCCTTTAGACAGCCCCAGTAAAAAACATCCCGACAGTTTAAATCTGGAAATCGAGGAAGCCACAGAATAGGACCCAAACGACCAATCCATTTGTTTGCATACGTGGCATTTAAATAAGCCCGGACGTTTGTACCATAATATGCAGGGCAGCCATCATTCTGTAACCAATGGGATTCCATTACCTCCTACGAAACAGTCGTTAAGCCTTGTCGAAGACCTTCGGGTGGCTTGAGAACATTCGACACTGGGTTGGCCACTAACCCCTCCACCAATCCGCATTGGAGCAGCGTGGTAGAGTATGCTCTGGACCTCCCGCAGCAGCAGTGTCTGTGGGGGAGACCCGTGCCCAGCAGTGGGACGTCTATGGGTCGCAGCGACACCTGAAATGTTTTATTATTATTATTAAAATGTATTAAGACATTAACTTTTTAATTTTAGTCGTATTTACTCGTTTTGCATCTCAATAGCAATAACCAGGGTGTTTGCAGTTAAAAAAAACCTACTCGGAAGCATAGACAATAGATATTTGGAAAACCAATCAAATTTAGGATGTATAGAAACACGTAGACTTTGTTTGCTGCGACATGATATTAAATATTGTCAGGTTATACTGATTTTCATTCTAAAATTAGACAAAAGATGGTACTAATCTACACAAGTAATGACGTTTTTCAATTCAGTGTTACCAATGGTTGTCCATTTATTTTATATATTTTGATCTGGTAACATCAAGTCAGATTTATAAAACAAAACATTATGTACTAAATAAACCATAATTAGTAATATTAAGTTCAGAAAATGGGTCCAGCAATTTTAAATATTGTAATTTAAATATTGATATTCCATAATTACTGTCGTTGAATTGTAGGAATGGACTGTACAAACGCCATTTAGTTAAATTTAAAATGAAAATTCAAATGTCACATGTCAAATGTGTCATTAATTTCAATAATATTAATTGTAAATAAATGCATTTTCACTGCTTTTTACGATTTTTCCACCTCACGACGTGATAAATAGGATTCCGAAGCCCCGCATGTACGTCTACTTACGAATAATAATATGTAATACTTATTAATATCGATGTCGTCAAAATCTAGTTCCGAAGCATAATTGGACTTCTGTTCATCACTTAAATTGAAGAACAGTTTGAGAAGAATGAAGAATGATTTGAATCCTGTGCATGAGTCGAGTCAGGTTCATAATTTTCCTCAGGTGAATGAAGACTGCTTAAATTATTTATAAGTAGTGCTGCTTCAAAAGTGACTTCATATCTTGTACAGGATGGAGAAGTATCCTATACCAGAGGCTTCGAATGCAGCCAAAGAAATTTTAAACATGAATGAATGTTGTGTTCTCTGACAATTTCAGGGCCTTTTTTAATTCTTTGTAAACATTGGTGTTTTACCTACGCTTTGTGTTACTGTAGCAATATAAATTAAACAATAAATTATCGTATAAAATTACAGTCTTCTTATTTTTATAAAATAGGATTAGTTACTAATGCTCTAAAAGATGGCATATTGTATTTGATCTTAATGAATTAAGAGCTAACTAATTCTATTCTAATTGAAACATTAAAAGAAAATTTAAATTAAAGGTGCCAAGGTGCAGAAAAATGCATGAAGTTTTCCAAATTAAAAAACAGATGGCGTCACATTCATGGGCCATGCACAAGCCTTGAGCGCGGACTCTATTTCAGTTATATAAAATGTACTCTGTGGCAATAACTTCGTAGTAGTATTAGATAAAATGATGTATTATACCATTATTTAATCTGTATTAACTGCGCATGTTTTTAATATGGCTGGACACTTACGTTTTCATACTTTTTTTTTACATGAAACACTCTCAAACTATGTCAAAATTATTTTGGTATCAAATTTCATGTTAAAAATTCAAGTTCTTATTTTTTTTATAAAAAAAGTATCACAGATACTTATATTATTTGATGAATTTCTAGTAGTATAGTCTATCAGGAATAAAATGACACCAAAAACGCCAAAAATATCATTAATTTGTGGCAGTTGTGTAAATGAATGTGAAGTGAAGCTAAAATAACGTATGTTTTTCTAAAAAAAATCATATTTTGGGTATCACTTGGAATTTTTTTTTTTTGATATTTTTTTCTAAGCGCTGGAGAGCTGTTCTGTGCGGGGCTCAAGGATTATCCATTCATTCTGGGACACCCTGTATATTAATCTGCAGGAACCCCTCCGCAGGTGAAGGCCTCCTCTAAATATACCCAGTTATCTCTGTCTTGAGCTGTTTGCATCCAGCATGGCCCAGCCGATTTGCTTTTCGTCTTCCCATCTCGTAAGGCGCGAGGCTGACAGATGAACGATGGCCAAAAAGGGTGACAAATAGTGACAATGTGGAGAGGCCCAAGTTGTAAACGCGGTTGTAAATAAAGAACAATTATTTTATCAAAAATTTGAATTATTCCTATCAAAAAGCTATACAGTTTCCCACATGCACCGAAGTCAGCGTCTCCTTAGCTCCATCGCATTGCATATGGCACGGGTTGTAATAAGACTGTCCGTTGGATGCACACACAGGGTCGTACACCTTGGAGCATATGCAATGCTTCTTCATCGGCATTGCATGTGTAGACAACACATGCACATCACCCCTAGAAACGATAGTACTTAATACACAAGAATAATAGCCGCCACGTGTGCCATATCACAACTCATTAAAATGTCTCGGAAAGGACTTGGCATTCCACGAAAAGTTACAAAATTGATTTAAAAAAAAAAATTACAAATTAATTAATTAATCCAGTTCACGTATGGACCTGTGAAATTTAAATAGATAAGTACAACAATGTGTACAAAGCTGTGTAGATCTCTCGACACCCTGAGCCACTCACGAACATGTTGGACTTGACAGTCGACGAAAAATTACCAAATTAATTAATTTTTTTTTTATTACAAATTGATTAATATTAATCCGGTTCTGGACCCGTTAAAAAACAGATACAATAATATACAGAAAGCGGTGAACAACTCTCGACACCCTGAGCCACTCACGAACATGTTGCCATTTTTGTGCGCCAGCGACCTTTTCTATTTATACTGATCTAAATAGGTGGACTGATGACCTAAAGAAGACAGCGGATAACCGCTGGATACAAAAGACACAGAATCAGGAGGAGTCGCGCTGTTTGAGGGAGGTTATCCGCTGTCTTCTATATGTCATCAGTCCACCTATTTAGATCAGTATAAATAGAAAAGGTCGCTGTCGCACAAAAATGGCAACATGTTCGTGAGTGGCTCAGGGTGTCGAGAGTTGTTCACCGCTTTCTGTATATTTTTGTATCTGTTTTTTAACGGGTCCAGAACCGGATTAATCAATTTGTAATAAAAAAAATTTTTAATTAATTTGGTAATTTTTCGTCGACTGTCAAGTCCAACATGTTCGTGAGTGGCTCAGGGTGTCGAGAGATCTACAGCAGTGTATACTTCGAAAGACTGATGGTAGGATGGATGAAATGGCAGGTCCCCATAACCCATGTAACAGTCCCAGCAAGATAAATTAAACAAGATAACAGTTCTTACCCAGTGCGAAAGACAATGTTATGAGCTGTTCTGCTTTCATACAAATGTGCCGTTTTTGTAGGTTTAACTTCAATATCAATCACACGCCCTTTCGTGATATTTTTACTGTAGCCAAATATTATACCTGAAAAATGTGAATAACTGTCTACAGACATCGCTGTGACCCATAGATGTCCCACTGCTGGGCACGGGTCTCCCCCACAGACGCAGCTGCGGGAGGTCTAGAGCATACTCCATTTCGAACAAAACAAGTCCAGATTTTGAATCCAATTCCGTTGAATTGGATTCACCATCTTAAATCCATATTCTCAAAAGACTAGGTTACTGTTACTGAAGTGTAGTGAAATGTGTTATGTACTTACATAATACTAGTAAATTTCTCCATATAACCATCATTCCAGTTTTTATTACTTTAATACAAAATGTAAATTTGTTCGTCACAAATATTAGTTAAGTATTATTAGTTCCTGCAACGGAAAAACCTCACGTCTAATTAATGCTGATTGAACTTAAAACTCTAATCTTTAAAATGACTCGTAATCTTTACGATCACACTAATACTTACTAGGCTGTGATAACCAACGTTGTTGTTGTTAGTCAAATTCAAAGTCAAAGTCAAAGTCAAATAATTTATTTCGCCATTAGGTGATTGGACACGCTTAGCGAAAGTCTAAGTAACTACAAACTACTCAAATAAAAGAGATATAATGCTATTCTAAATTAATCAATACAAAGCAACAAAACATTTATTATTATTCATGTAAGTATTTATTTACAATTTACAGCTTAATTACTTCTATATGTAGGTATAGAAGTTGTATAACAGTAGTTAATACACTTTTAAAATGCTATTTCATTGAATGAAATGGTGAAAGGTAAGTGTATTACACATCTCTGCATACCCCATCGGGAAAAAAAATGCGTGATAGTTATGCTATCTCTTCGTTGAATTGTACTATTTAATGGCCAACAATAAATTAATTTATGGCTCAATTTGCAAGAACTTGAGTAATTAATTAGCGTGAAGTTCTGTACGTACTCCTGACATTCAGTTAACATTTCAATTCATTTTAATTTGAAACGCCTGAATTGTTTAAAATTTGCATTAATTACAAATTAATTAACTAGCTCTTCCCGCGACTCCGCCCGCGAATAAGTCGATAATAATAATTTTCGATAAATAATTATCGACACATATTTTTAAAATAAAACCAGTAGCAGTAAACCCGGTCTATTAAATGAAAGTACGGCATAAAGTCGTCACCGCGTTTCATTATTACTTTCAGACACATTTTCCCAGTCGATCAAGTCAATAATAAGTATTATTATAGTCATTCGCGTAGAAATTCAACTTTGGTTACCTACTTAAAAAACATTATCGGCTTAAAAGCTTAAGAACTTTGGTCAATTTTAGATTATGGAAGCCTGGAGCGAACTCCTAACGCTGCTCCAGTGCAGACTAGCTGGGTTTTAGCCGTACATCATAATATACGTCCCACTGTTGGGCACGGGTTTCTCCAACAGCCACAGCTGAGGGAGGTCTAGAACATACTCCACCACGCTGTTCCAATGCGGATTGTTGCAGGGGTTAGTGGTCAACCCAGTTTTGAATATTCTCAAGCCAGAAGGTCTTTGACACGGCTTAACTATTGTTGTACAATTGAAAACAAGCGGATCGACGGCTTAACGTACCCTCCGAAGCACGGAAGCGTCCATGAATTTTTGCCACTAGCGGTCACCCATCCACAAACCGACCGCGCCCGTCGTTGCTTAACACTTTCGATCACATTGAATCGAAGCGACCCACTGGGCTATGGAAGCCTCAACTTCTACCACCTCTGCCTGCCCGCAGGGAACCTCTCCTACCTTTATTTTTGTTTAACGAGTGGGAAACCTTGAAAAGGACGTCGTGTGAGCGACGCCGGTTTATGTGGGGCTTACACCCAATAAAACCCGCTCGGTGGCCTACTCCGGCGCTACAGGTGGGCTCCGGGATCTCTTGTAGAATACCTAACATATTTCAATACTAACATAAAAAACGCTGCTAAATCACAACCTTCCCTAATATATTATTATTATTATTTCAATACTAACATAAAAACGCTGCTAAAATCACAACAGCACGCCTCATTTTGCCAGCAACGTCGCAAGCTCTAATTAAGGCTGCGAAAATTTTAATTGAGTTGTGAATCGACACTTTTATTAATTGCCAGTCCATCGATTCTCCCGCTAGTGTAATTTTCCGCGAGATTCTCCCACTGCGAGACTCGACTGCTGAAAAGGAACAGCGGGGGATTAGTAATTGGGTGATTAAGGTTATTATAAATCACGTACACGGCGCTGGTCGAATGGTTCTGATTCAAGTAATATTTGTTTGCCAAGGTTAAACCTTGGGGGTATTATGTACATCTTTGTCCACTGAATCTCCGTAATGTTTGACTACACCGTGAGTGACCCTAACTCGTTTGCAGCAATCTGCCAATCCGCACTGGAGCAGCATGGTGGTGTACGCTCTAAGCATTCTAAGTTGTGGAAAGTAATTTTTTTTTATTTAAAAAATTAAGCATTTTAAATTTAATTTTATTAAAATAATATGACCTGTACTTATACGTACGTAAGTAAGTGTCTAATTAGATAACTCTGCCTACTGCTTCGATGGAATACCTGCGTGATGTTATGTTATTTTATAAATAAATATCCAAACATTTGCAATACAAATTGGTAACTCGTTCGATATATCGATGGAGTGCATATTTTTTTGAGTGCACACAAAGCAAATCGGTCGTTTGTCGAACAAAAACCACTTGGACAGTTCGTTGTGATTGGCATTTGTAGAGCAATCGTCCGAGCCGAGTGGGTGAGGGTAATTGGTGAGGATTCAAGAGGGTAGGCAGAAATAACTGTCGAGAATTTGCGTATATAGCAATTTTCTATTGCATCATGCTGTTACCTTGTCTTATAAGCCAATTTGGGAGAGACAGTGCAAGGTAAAACTGTAAATGTATAATTTAAATTGGAATAAATATATTATTTTCAATTAAAAAATTGGTGAGGCTTCAAGAGGGTAGGCCGAAATAACTGTCGAGAACTTGCCTATACAGCAATTTTCTAGTGTAGTCACAGTGCAAGGTAAAACTGGAAATGTACATTTTAAATTGGAATAAATTTATTATTTTTGAATTTGTCATGAATTTGTATTTGTATTTTAATTCCAAACACTGAGTGGCCGTTACAAAATTTGGCCGTTTGAATTGATCTTCATCAATAATTTTTTTTCTTGTTGCCTGCCGAATAAACACACTAATTAAATTGAATGGTATTAATGGAATGGTATAATCAAAGGTAGTTAATCATCTTACAAACCCAAACTCAAGATAGATCAAAAGGGAAAAATTTGAATATTAAAATGAGAAACCAAATCGGCAATTAAAAAAACTGATTCAAAAGTCAATTAAAATTTGTCCGGTCGAGAAAATCCATTACGATTAACATTTTGGTGAGTTGCAGGTTGACACGGGAATCGTTCCATTCAAACGGAATTCGAATAATAATTGATTCTGTTTGCATAAGACGTGAAAGGTCTCATTTATGAAGGTCCATGCTCAAATCGGCACCGATGAATAACTAGGTACATCAAAACTTAATTTATTAACTGTGACATCAGGTAAGATAATACTTCATTTCTTTACTAAGCATCTGATAAAAAAGTCATCATGCCCAAAAATATTCCTCATGAATTATCGAAGGCAAGGTAAATCTCACATTTCACACAGCTACCACTACTTATACCTAACTATTCTAAGAGGCATGTATCCTGTAGTTGGGCCGTAAATAACCAACACTTCTAAGACTCCATACACCAGCCTTTCACTGCTGGAGAAAAGCCTTCCTCATACTGTGCAATTCCTCTCGGTCCTGTACCTTTAGAATCCAGCTGTTACCTGTCTTCTTCAGGTCATCAGTCCTAGTTGGAGGGCGTCCTTTCTCGAGTCATTTCTTACAAATTTTTCCTAGTTTCAATGACTGCGCGAAATTAATTTCTATGAAGAAGTTCTATAAAAAATTAATCTAACGAGACTTCATCAGATTGAGCTCCCGAAACTCAGTGAGTAGGAAATTAATAAAAGGCCAAACTCAATTTAAAATTTGGATGCGGTTTCCCTTTGATATCATCGAGTTGACACCTAAAAGGCATTTATACATAATATTCGGATTTATTAGATTCACGCTGAATTCCGTTTTATAGATAGAACGGAACATTTTATGGGCATACATACATAGGTACACTCTTGTTGTCGTATCTGAAGTGATTTTGATTTGTTGATTATTATTTTTTTTGGGTGTAGACCCAAATTCAAGTAGTTGAAGATATTTCGAAAAGAAATAAGTAGATTCCTTGTACACCTTTTTCTGTATTGTATTTTACTGTTAATTTTAATGTGTGCAAAACTTTTAAAATAAATAAAATTAAAATAAAAAGAAACTGGTAAAAGTGCTTTTATGTGGCCTATGCTATGTAGAACTTTTATATTGACACTTAGTTAGCGACAGTATTTTCGTAGTGTTAGCACCAAACAGGTTTTACTCTGCAAACAAATCAGCCCACATACAAATAGTTTACCATAATTTAAATTTTGCGGTGCGTGGGAGGATTTGTGCGCTGTATGATGCTAAATATTTGCTTAGTTATCAAACACTAATACTTAAATATTTGGTCACACAATTAATTAATCTTGTATAATACATAAAACCTCTTCGCGTGCCTTGTATACCGTGATGAGACAAATGAATTGACGATGTTTGAGGGTTTAAAAGTACCTACATTCGAATCATGTTCGAATCATTTAAAAATACACCCAATAACTAAAGATATTATTTCAAACATTTTTAGAGATCCGTACCCAAAGGGTAAAACGGGACCATATTACTAAAACTTTGCTGTCCGTCTGTCCGACTGTCTCCAAGCTGTATCTTATGAACCGTGATATTGAGACAGTTGAAATTTTATATATAATATATATATATATATAACAACAATTACTTATAATTTATAGGGGCTACCCCTTAAATTTCAATTTTTACAACAGACACGATTTTATTGCCGTTTGTATAGATAATAGCATAGTATAAGAGCGGAGCGACTCTTTATTCTATGATAATAGTACCCTTAGTGCGCGAGTCCGACTCGCACTTGGCCGGTTTTACGTGGTCTTCAACAACTATACATCTACGAAAATTACAGAAAAAATACACCAAATAAATTACATGTAATGCATAATATTCATTCATATTTTACGCGTATACCGACAATAAACCGACCCCGCCCGTCGTTGCTTAACTCGGTCGATCACATACGATCGATGCAGGTCTATAGACACTTAATAGACTACATAAAACACCGGTAGTTTCCTAACTACATTAAAATTTGGTAAATTTTATTGGGATTGCGGTTCTGACGAATTAATTACGTTGATCAACCCAAGTATTCCGTCGATGAGTGTTAATCAAGTTAATTAATTACCATGTCATTGTATGGTAGCTATTATTTGGGTTCTCTCTTAAAGCACAGTATCTAATGAAGCTGGAGAGGAGAGGAGAGGAAAAGCGAAGATATATTGTGCAGAAGTCGAACTTAGTACCTCGGTTTAAAATACCAACAAATAATGAACCGATTAATAACAGTAAAGGAATATTTAAAAAGTTCTGGCCTCGTATAATGCAAATACAAAAAATCACATCAATCATTTATCTGTCACTGCTACCGATCCATTACAATCCATTGCTTAAAACTTTGCACATCCGGAAATAGAAATTATATGTAATTGGGTTGTTGGATTTTTGTAACTTAACGTTAGAACGTTAGAATCTAAACGTTAACGTCTAACGTTAGACAAGTTTAACCTCAGACTAGCCTTCGGGGGAACATGTTTTGTGATTCGGATAAGTTATGCTTCATATTTCAAAAACAGAAGTTTTATAAACTAAAATTAATTTCATTCAACTTTGAACAGAACACTTAATTTATCTTAATCCATTCAGCAGAGCATCTCGGGGCTCATTGATCGAATGCAAGAATGATTTATAATAAAAACGGAACAGCCCCGGTTCCGTCGAGTGACGTACGCGGTACGAGCCGGGGCGCGATTGACAAATTGGTTCCGCTTTTTGTACGCGCGGATTTGTCAAATGTAAGTACGTATATAAATAAAATAAAAATCTCTACGCGCGTACAATTTTTCGATCTTTTAATATTAAAATATTTTTCGCATAATATGTATATATAATAATATTATACGATTATACGATACAATAATATGTATCGTATAATAGCGTGACAGGCCAGTGCAGTGGTATTGGAGGACGCCTCTTAACGCTGTTCGCGTTTACATCCTAGCAAGGCGCACTAGTGACTTCTGTTATGTGTGTAGATAAGTGTTTAGGTCAAATACACACTTGGTAAATTATACATATTTATTTCACGATACACAGTTTTAAGTAATAAGGAATATTAATGGAGCCACAAAAAAAGTACGTCTGCGAGGGCGAGAAGCCTATAACATTTTCCAAGCATTAGGTATTACTAATATTACTACTGATACTAATATTATTAATATTTATTGTAATTCAAGGGTAATACAGTCTAGGGTCACTCAGTCCTCGATTTATTATGAGCGCAACGAAGAAGAGTATTTGTTCCATTGAAATAAAACAAAATTAATTCAGACGCCAGATTAACCCAGATTCGTCGAGTAAGGTACGCCCCGGAACAAAATTGATACTTTTTATTGATTTTGTTATTTGAGCGCGCAGATATTTTGTCATAATGTTTACATATATTTTATTCTCAATGCAGGTTTTTTCCGTGTGCGGTGAATACCATGCTTAGTAGCAAAACATGCTGGAAAGCAATGGCCACCTTCTGTGAGCGGGTGATCGCGCGAAAAGGCAGCAGAGCGGTCAAGAGAGAACAGCACCCTCGCTAACCCGCTACGTAGGAGGAGACCCGGAGGAAGACGACTGCACCTTCTCCCTACGCCATAGATCACATCACCTTCATGGAGGACCCACTACGGCTAGCACAGAGACGCCGCGGTAGTGATGCCTAGCGATCCCGTGGCGTCTCATATTGTCGGTGAAGGCCCCGCTGGGTTTTAGTGGGTATTCTGGTAAGCCGATGCCAGCGAGTCCCACATACCTGCTATTTCCTCAAAGGAATATATTTTAATAATATATATTCTTTGCTCGATCCGGGCATCGAACACAGGACTTCTAGCTTAACAGCCGCGCTTGCGACCACAAGACCAACGTGGCAGATAGTATTTGTTATCACAATTGTTAGACTTCAAATTCATTGACAAATTGAGTCCATTTGTCAAATGTTCAGAAATAAAATCTACATAAATCAAAATTTTCAAATACAGAATATTAGTATTTTTTTAATTTAATAAATCTATATAATAAAAATGAATCGCAAAATGTGTTGGTAAGCGCATAACTCAACAACGCCTGGACCAATTTGGCCTATTCTTTTTTTTAAATGTTCGTTGAAGTTCAAGGATGGTTTTTACGGCGAGAAAAATTTGAAAATTCATCCCCTAAGGGGGTAAAACGGGGGAGCAAACTTAGTATGAAGCTTTGCCGTTTTTGAAGTTAGTGAATGTGTAACGCGAGCGAAGCTGCGGCCGTCCACTAGTAAAAAATATAATTAAGTGGAACCGGCGGCTCTTGTTCACGTGTTTGAACGGCAAACAGTTAAAAAGCAAAACACCGGACCGGAACAAAATTAATTTAAAACAATTTAATACACATCAATAATGGGTTCAGTCATGGTACTACCCTGGCCATAAAAAATGTCTTCCATCAATATAATTCGAATCGCACCCCAGCATACAACAAATGGTTGTCCCACTGACCCATTCAAGGGATGATTTATAGTCAAAACGGAATAGGGTCCAGTCCATCGAGTAAGCCGAAACGCGATTGACAAATTGGCTCAGCTTTTTGGACGCGCAAATTTGTCAAACGTTAGTTTTGAAGAAAGTAACAAAGTATATCAGCGGTGACAGGCCCAGTGGCTGTCGAACTCGCCTGTCACTCGAGCGGTCCGGCTTCAAACCTCCTTTTTTTTTCAGCGGCTGGCACCAATGACATTAATTAACTAAATTATAATTATAATAAGACTAAATTATGTGCGATTTAAGAAATTAAATGTCACTTGCTATAAAGGTGAAGGACACATCGTGAGGAAACCTGCACGCCTGAGATTTCATCAAAAGGTTCTCAAAGGCATGATGATGAATAAAGAATAATATTGAATTACTATCAGCTCCTCTAAGCTCGATAAAAGAAAGTATTTTCCGAGTTACCCCCTAATACTGGGTATGACTACTGATGATATAATATTACTGGATATGACTTTAACCCCCATAAGCCTGCGGTAGATGAAAACATATACTATGATGTGTAAATAATTATTATCAAATGGCGAAAAACTTAAAATACTATCAATATTTGCTAAACTTATTTAGTATACATATTTGTAACTAACTTGCAGAAGTTTCACAACTTCGCTACGACATGTCCATGAATACGAGCATGAGTTTGTAGCAATGTAGCAGTAGGTATAGCAGTTGTGGAGACAACCGCCCCGGGAATACGGGTTACGCCATATTTTTATGATCGATAAGCTCTGCTGTAGACAGTCGGTACGAGTATGTTATGACACATGAAACCGTATAGCTTTTCTCTCCGTTTGTTATTCATTTCTCAGCGAAAAATAATCAATCTGTAAATATGTAATAATTTTAATTAAGTGACTAGGTACTTCAATCAACTAAAAATTAAACACATTGCCATGATGTAAATCTTTGACAAAAAATTATAATACAAATAAAGTTCTTAGTGTCGTCATTATCACAATCCATTCATTGTCCAACTCCGCAGTCACAGTTGTCATGGGCGGCAGCGGATGGGTGGTGCTGCAAGCTCGTTTGCTATCCTGTAGGCATCTATAAAAAAAAATGATGATAGATGCAAAAAATGTTGTTAATATCTTGCAAAAGGATCAACTAATCACTCAGTCTTCGATATATTAAGTGTAAATAATTATGATCTAAAAAACATACTTTAGTAGATAGCGTTTAAAAATCCATAAAATTAATGCTTTGTAATCAGTGCTTGATAAGCGTGTAAAGTACCTATCAAATTAATCCGTTTTTTGAAGTAGGCGAAAATCACGTTCAAAGATTCCTTTACATATCGCCTCCATACATACATACATACATACATACAAACATTATATACACATCAAGCTAATGAAAGTGTGTTAAAAAGAAGATTTATTACATATTTTTATATCAAAGATATAAAATGATGTAAAAGAGAAGTGATAGGGTATTGGATGCGACATAAAAATATATAACATAATATGTATACGATATTTTCCTCTTGTCAATAGATATAAGAGATTGATCATTCATAAAGGTGTATATGTGATTCTGGCTTGTATCCGAGAAAGCGTGAATGTTGACATTGGGAGAAAATAGGTTTATTTGATTTATATTTCGAGCATAATTTTGTCTTGTTCTCCTACATCCAATTTTCATCTAATTTTTCATTGTATCTTTTGAAACGAGCATACAGCAATGATCTGAGACGTGGTCCTTTACCGTCGGTCTTATTCGCTAGCTCATAGTCGGTCAGCGCGCTATGGAGAGAGCTATGCTCGGTATTTCTCTACAGGACAGGATTCGCAATGATGAAATTCCTATACGAAGATTACCGACATAGCTCGAAGGATCAGTGAACTGAAGTGGTAATGGACAGGCCACGTCCCTCGGACTGATAACCGTTGCGTAATAAAAGTCCTCGAGTGGAGACCGCACCTCGAAAAATGAAGTATGACCGTCCTCCGATGAGGTGGACTGACGACCTGAAGAAGACAGCGGGAAACCGTAGGATTCAGAGGGCGCGGGATCGGGAGGAGTGGCGTCGATCGAGGGATGCCTATGCCTATATCCAGCAGTGGCCAAAAAGGCTGATGGATGGGGATGGATACAGCATACAACATCCGTTGCCCATGACAACTGTGATTGCTGACCAAACTCATCTCAAGACTCAGCCGGTTACAGATGTGTTGCTACCCTTGAGGGCAAATCGTCTCTAGAAATGTTTTTTTTTTTTTTTTATTGGTTCACAGATGTTTGAGCGGAAGCAATACTATTTGAAACAGAACAATATCATCATCGAAAATGGCACATGGTACGCACGTTGGGTTGCGGTGGTACTGCAATAACGTACCATTTGTTTAAAAGTGACTTGTACTTGGCTATTCAACAGTTCCACTAGGTACTTATTGTAAGGGTAAACTTTGTGATTAATCCATTCAAATTATAGCGGTTACTCGTACTTAAGTGGAACTTCGGCAAAGTACTAAGTTAGGCCCCAATTAAATTGCCAACAGTTTGGCGAAAGCCTTTCTTATTCAGTAAAAGTGATTTATTGCTTCCAGTATCAAATTATATTTGTTATCAAAGTTATCTAACATATTATTTTTAGGGCTGATAGGGAGGTTTGGAGCATACTACACCACGCCGCTCCAATGCGAATTGGTGGAGGGGTTAGTAGCTAACACTGTGTCGAATGTTCTCAAACCACCCGATGGTCTTCTACAAGGTTTAATGATTGTCTTAACAATTGAAAACAACCGGAACTCAAGGCTTAACGTGCCCTCCGAAGCCTATGAAATTTTGCCGCTAGCGCCAACCACAAACCGACCGCACCCGTCGATGCTTAACTCGGTCGGTCACATACGATCGTCGCAAGCTATGGGGCTATGGACGCTCGATATGAGGCATGCTTTGCTTTATTGAATTTGTTCTTATAAAACTAAGCAGATGTGAATTTACATACATATTACAAACCATATCTAGTAATGCTTTCCTTGTTCTCTCAAATACATTTATATGTATATATATATTTCCGTCTACCCTCTACGCAGTATTTGTTTCCGACATTTGCTTACGTGATCAAATAGGTCTTTACTTTGAATCAGATCCATTTGATCAGGGAAGCCAGCATAACAAAAGATACATTTCATTTGTTTCACTTTGATTTGATTTTGACTTCGCTTGTAAGTCACGTTCATAATTGATGTATCTAAAGCGTTGTATTTCGGTTTGAAAGACCTATTGCCGGTTAATGCGATACAATACAATAGAGGTTGTACCTGTAGTATGTTTTGACAACTTCGTGGCGCTGAGGAGACATTGAGTGCCGCGAGTCCCGGGTACGATATAACGCTGTAATAGGTACTTATTTGGATAGGATCGCCAGAATGATGACAAAACATAATTCAATAGAGGGAGGCCGACGAAGAGGAGGGAATGAAGTGATACCAAGGCGGTTCCAAGAAGGCGAAACGTAGAAAGGTTTTAGTACGTAGGACGCTGAGCCACTTTCTCTGTGGAGTCAAGCCATCTTCCGAATCAGATGGTATCCATGAGGATTTCCTCCAACCTATGAAAAAAGGTATCTAGGTGCCTACTTAGTTGTAACCATCGAATTCTTGACTTCGTAGCGTCTATAGCCCAATGACTTGCAACGATTCAATGTGATCGACAGAGTTATGCAACGACGGGCGCGGTCGGTTTGTGAATATAATCGCTAGTGGCAAAATTTCATGGGCGCTACCGTGCTACGTTAAGCCGTCGGTCCCGGTCCTTTTTAATGGTGTAAACAGTCGTCAAGCCTTGTCGAATACCGGCCTTCGAGTGTCTTGAGGGCATTTGACACTGGTTTGGCTAACCCCTCTTCATTGGAGCAGCGTGGTTGAGTTGGCTGACCTCTCGCAGATTTGTCTTTGGGGAGACCAGAGCCCAGCTTATGAAATCGATCCAGTAGTTTTTGTGTGAAAACATTACAAACAAATGTTTCCTCTTCATAATATTAGTATTAGTATAGATATTATAAATGCGAAAGTGTGTTTGTTTGTTTGTCCGGCTTTCACGCCGCAACGAAGCTATTATATGGTATGGTTTTTGTGTGTGAAGATAGTGAGGAGGGTGGAGAGTGACGTAGGCTACTTTTTACCGCGGTAAAACATCCCCATGGGAAGATACTATCGATGTTTTGCTATTTTCTAGATATTTAGTTCCGGATGTTGTTAATAGATGGCATTGTTAATTCCCTTTTCCCACGCGGGCGGAGCCGCGGGTAAAAGCTAGTATTAGTATAGATAAATGCCGAAAAGCTCAGAATTATGGAATGTAATTATTTTGTTTAACTGTCTCGTTGGTCTACTGGTCGCAACCGCGAATGCTAACCTGGGTCTTGGGTTCGATCCCGACACGGGCAACAACTATTGGGTTTTTCCAACTTGAAATGCCCGGTAGTAGTTTAGTCTAGATATGTGCCCGGTGTATGGCAATGCTACCTATTACATGGGACCTACCCATAACTGGTGAAAAGTCTGCTTAAATAAAGGCGTGATGCTATGAGAAATAATCCGATTACCAAATAATAAATTGATAGAGTTTTTTAACCGCGATATTAATCTCGCAGATTCCGCCCATTTGATCGATGGGCAGCGATTAAACACAATCCGGCCGCATCCCGACAAGTGAAAAATGTTTACAGGAACGTCAGTATTTTTCACTGGTCGCCAATGTTGCGCTAAAATTAAAATATTATAAACAGATTAAAATTATCGGTGGAGTATATATGCTCTAGACCTCCCGCTGCGTCTGTGGGGGAGACCCGTGCCCAGCAGTGGGACGTCTATGGGTTGCAGCGAGTGGAAAATATCACGGGCACTTCCGTTTTTCGGAGGACAGGTTAAGACGTCGGTCCCGGTTGTTTTCAAATGTAAAACAATCGTTAAGCCTTGTCGAAGATTTTCGGGTGGCTTAAAAATTCGACACTCGGTTGGCCACTAATCCTGGAGGGAGGAGTAGCGTTGGGGCAGCGTGGTGGAGTCTGCTGTAGACCTTCCTTAGCTGGTCGTTTAAGAGACCCGTACCCAATCAGGAGGATATGGGTTCTTGCTAATGACTGTTATCTTTCGGGCAGTAAATCAACCGGGGCAGACGACACCGATCTAATCGGTCTAGTCTAGTGGCTTCTGAATTCAATGGTTTCCCGCCAACTTCTTCAAGTCTTCCGTCCACCTTGTCAAAGGGCGGCCTTGCTTCTTTTGCCGAGCCGTGGTCTCCATTCGAGGACTGTTTTTCACCTTGAGAAGATGTTATTTCAATTAAAATAAACAGTAGGTACATCTATCTCGACATACCTAGTCGAATACTCACTTAACCCGATGCTTCCCCACGTGTTTCAAGTGCTTCTCCCTCAAAATAAAACAGCATTAATATTTAGTTCAATGTCAAACTGAAGCTCGTACTTGGCCTTTTTCACTACTAAGCGAATTTGCAACATATTTAGCATATTTTTTCCAGTATGTATCAGAAGGTCATTGCTAAGATGGTATACATCACACTATGAGTAGAGTAGCTTGACAGCTTTTTGAATAATTAATTATGTATACAAGGTGACTGATAAAACACTTGACATACTCGAGAGCAAGATAGTTCATGGTCATACCTATCGTATAAAAAATATACCAATTAAGTACTGAGAAAACCGTAATCAAATTAATCTGAAAACACTTTCCCAATGTTACTCTTTGAGTTAACCCCAATAAATCATTTGGAATGGAAAATTTCAGGCAGCCGAAAGAAAATTATAGCTCTGAAACGAATTATAATAATGGACTAAAATATGGATTTTCAAACGATTTGCGTGAAAAATAAAGGTCAAAGATTTGTTAGATTAGGCCGATAAATATGTTTCTGTGGAATAATTTTAATTTTTGATTTACTATACCAATTTATATTTGGGCAATTTAGACGTTAATTAGCAGAAATCCGCTGTTATAATGAGTTTAATCAAATAAATAGTTTTTATTTATTTATTTATTTATTTTAAAAACAAGTACAAATATTATAAAACAAGTTCAAATATTATATCGTAAAAGGACTAGGGATGTATTGGTTATATTTTTAGGGATGGGAAAGGATGTACGATAAAATTTACATGAATTAATGAAACTATAACAAACCGTGAGTGGTTATGGATACCCTATATATATATAAGGTATAAATAAAAACCACACGGTGCCAGTTGGATTTGAAGCTGGGCTCAAGTGAGAGGCGTGTTCGAGAGCCACTGTGCTGTCACCGCTGTGTGCATGTTTTCATTGCAATTAGCTTACCCTTTACAGCTCTGCGTGTACCCAGTACGGATTTTACGGAATTCCCTTCCAGTGAATCCTTTATTTCTTCAGTCTTTATGCAAAGTGGCTCGAACAAAGCTAACTAAGCTATTACCATAATGAGTGCGACTGTCAACTCTCTGGAACTCGTGCTATTGTTACAGTTGTCTGCTCTGAATGTATTGAATAGTTATTCTATATACTTGTGAAGTATATTGCGAGTTTTATCAAATTAAACGTATACCTACGTAAAGTGAAAATGGTACCCGAAATGATGGCGATGACGGGGACAAGATACTGCCAAGGGAACACAGTATTGGGATAAAAAACATACTTTATGTTAATGCAGGGTGTCACTACCACCATACCAAATTTTATCAAAATTGGCCCAGCCGTTTCAGCGTGAAGGACGAACAAACATAGCAACACTCACTCACGATCTTTCGCCTTTATAATATTAGTGTGATAAAGTGGACAAACGAAGCAGTCGTTAATCTAGTCACGAGCGATTTCATTAGAGTTCATTGGTAAAGACATAGGTATTATAAACAAACATTATTAAGGTATGACTTAAGTATATAGCTCTTTATTCGCTCTTATTTCTTATACAGATAAATTCTAAATATTTCACATGCCATTTTCTTTGAGCAGAGCTGACTAAGAAATGGTTCTTTGCTAGAAATGGGCTATCGAAATAAACGTGTCAAGCGCTACCTGTGTCAAAGGGAAATAAACAGAACGTCTTGCTTTACCGGTGTGTAACATTGAGATAATAAATCAATAGAGTGGACATTATTAAGATCAAAATAAACCTAAATTACACGAAGCTAGATTATCTTATTATTAATACACTTAATTGAAGATTTATAATAAAAGCGGGACTTTACAGTCACGTGTATAAAGATATTGGGCACGACTGCGTAACGTACGTACGTCGTACGTAACCGCAGACCGAGACGCAGAAAGATATTAGTTAGGAAAATAAGCTAAGAAAAAAAAGATATATCTCTATGATATTTCCTCTGTAAGGTACGGTACATAAGGTACATAATTCACGTCAGAACACACCAGAGAGCTCAATAAACTGCTCCTAAATTGAAAAATTCAGCTCTTCTGAGGCATCATCATCAAAATTACCTACACAATATTAATTCAAAATGTCATCTCTATAACTTACTTTGAACCTCAAAGATTCTTGCTATACGAATGGTATATGAGAGGACAAGAACAAGATTCGCATCAGAAACCTCAAACTTCCTTTGGCAAGTCGAGTGCGAAGCGACGAATTTTGTTTTTTTTTTTTGTTCACGTCTAGTACTTCTGAACTAGTTCCTTGTTGTCTTTCACGAAATAGACTTTCGTTTCGTCCTTTCTGTCAAATCTCAACGCAGGTGGTAGAACCAGTATGGGGGTATTAAAAAAATTACTCAAGTGTAACGGAACGAAAGAAAAGAATTGAGACAACTCACGCATATGGATCACCTAATCATAATCTTGATCCTGATCTACTTTCGGTTTATTAATACGTAGCTAAGTTAATGAGAAATGTTACTGCCAAAGTTAATGCGTACGTCTAGAATCTAGATTGTTATCTTAGCAGGAATTGTCTCACTTTAAAACGCCGTCAAAAAAGCCCATAATACAATGATTAAGCCTGACAGCTTCCAGAAAGCCCGTAAAAAGCCCACCTTTAAAGGGAAACTGAAGCTGAGTTATCCTATAAATGGGTCCCCCGTAATCCATGCTGAGACATCAGAGATCCGACAGATCTTTTTGTTAAATAAAGCTTTAAAAAAATTTAATATGGATCAATGGTATTGGCCCTCCATAAATGGGCCAATATTAATGAGCCAATATTCCATTAGTTTAACTATATTATATTCTTCTGCGATGCTCCACTTTACTTTAGAATACTATCACAACAAAAATCCTTTAAATATTATTTCATATCGCCTTAATTTCTTTTTTTTTTAACATTGGATGAGTAAATACAAAAACAAAATACAAATTTATTAAGTGTGGATCATGTTCATTTGTAATAGATTATATGCTAGATTTTACATTACATTCATCTATTGGTTTTTGGCTTTACATTTGACTATTGGTTCTAATGAAGGTTCATTTAAAAACATTGTAAATTAGGGCAACATGCAATAAGACCACCACCGCGAAAGTCACGTCATCTCAACCCAGGGCAAAAATCTGTGACAGACATGGGCTCTTACAAGTCTTGTATGAGACTCTAGACTCATAAGAGTCTCGTTACAGATGTGTCAAACGCGGCACTGGACGAGTGATGTTGCAGGCTCCTATGCTATTTTTTCTTCATAAAAAGTTCTAATGGAAAGTTGAATAAATCGAACAAGCAATTTGTTAATCCGTCATTGATTATACCGAACAATTTTTTGTATACACGTACAAATACAAAACGTTTATCATGGAGGATATTCATTTCCCAGTTAATTCTTTTATACGTACCTAATAGATATTAATCGTTCGAAAATTGCAGGCATAGAGCGTGAATAAAATGGTTTTTGTATAACATTCCATGAATAATTTCGTTCAAAGTACAAATATAACGGCAGTTCACTTTTTAAAATACTTACCTAAATGAATTCAACTGCTTTAACAAAATTTAATTTAATTTTAATATATTTTTTTAAATAACTGGACAATAGAAATTTAGAGTTCATGATTATCCCTAAGTATTAGAAGTATTGAATTTTGCACGAGTTACGTTACACTCAATCATTGTTTAACAATTCTTGCCAAAACGAGAGAAAGTACAAAGTTCTTGTAATTAAAGAAAATATTAATTTAAAAGTTGTAAGCTTATACAAGTAGGTACTATGACATATTATAAGTACTGAACATGTAACGTAATTAATTTTGTTATTGTTTTAAACGCTACACTTTGTAATATAAAATTTTATCACCTTTGCAATTATGGCCCCTTTACAAAATTAAAGTCATTAAGGCATTAGTAAAGTTTCGTAGGCTTTCCTTATACTCGGGGTGGTTCAATCAACACGAACCAATGTTTTCAAGTTAGAAAATATTAGATGCGCATTCTTTCGCTGCAACCCTTAGACGTCCCACTACTGGGAAGTCTGGGAACGGGTCTCCCCCACAGACACAGCTGCGGGAGGTCTAGAGCATACTCCACCACGCTGCTCCAATACGGATGGGAGATCTCAGACTGGGAGGATTAGGCCTTAGTCCACCACGCTGGCCAATTGCGGATTGGCAGACTTCACATGCCTTCGCAAACATTATGAAGAACTCTCAGGCATGCGGGTTTCCTCACGATGTATCCTTCACCGTTACAGCAACTGACATTTAACTTAAATCGCACATAACTTAGAAAAGTAATTGGTGCGTGCCGCTTGGCTTTGAACCCGGACCGCTCGAGTGGGAGGCGAGTTCGATATCCACTGTGCTCTCACCGATATTGCAAACAGTAAGAAACATGAAAAAATTTGTTGACACGTACAAATGTGGCTCTATAGCGCGCACTCACTAATGAAATGTGTCCCAAAAGAACTAGGATTGAATCGACGAGTAACTTTCCGCATTGCGCACTGCGACATGAGCATCCGATGCAATGGTGCAACGGGTGCGGCGTATGATACCGTAACTGATCATCAAACATTATAAATAAGTCACGCCTGTCTTTCCCCAAAGTGGTAGGCATGTGTATATACATATACATCAATTATATACACCCACCTTTCACCAGTTATGTTTAGGTCCCATGATGTGAGCCTATTGCCATACACCGGGCACAAATCCAGACTGAGCTGCTATTCCGGACATTCTGGCATGAGCTGGGCATTTCAAGAAAACCCCATAGATGTTGCCCAGCCCAGGGATTGAACCCAGGACTTCTTGCTTATCAATCGAGGCTTACTTTAAATTATTTAGTAATACCACAGAATAGAATAATATATTATAACTAGCTGACCCTGCAAACGTTGTTATGCCATATGAAATGTCAAAGTGACGCGACGCTTCACGTCAATGAACGACGGGTAAATAAAAATACTAAAATCGTATATAAAAAACATTTTCCAGTGGACCAAATTGTGAATCTAAACCATTCTCAAATCCCCCGTTGAACACACAAAAAATTTCATCAACATCTATCCACACACACAAGAAATATATATTTAAAGATATATTGTTTGTAGTACACAATATATTTTAATGAACTCTATAATTCTAACATTAATATGAATAGTAGTAATATTAATAATAATACCAACCATGTAATTAGATAAGGTAAAAAAACGAACATGCATCATCACATCACCCATTCTTTGACAAATGTCAGAAATATAATTTTATCGAATCAAACAGATCGTCCTAGACAAAAACGTGGATGTCCAGACATAATATATCTTAACCCTACCGAATAGAGTTAAATTTGCCCTCGGAGTTAGATTAGCAAGGTTAAGGAAAATTTTGATTAAACCAAGGCCGTGGAAAGTTAATAAAATCTACGAGATTTGTTCCGCAATCGGCGCTTTTATTAACATGCAGAATTTTAGACATTCATTACGTCTTAATACTGTTATACGAGATGCTAAAGGGAAATTTGTTTACGCTGAATGAAGACGCTTTTATATTCATAATAAAATGGAAGAGTGAATTTGTCACTGTTTATTCTCGAGACTTTATGATATTGGTAGGGGGAATACATTCGTTCTTACGGATAAAATTGTCCTCTGCGATGAAATTGTAACTGTGATATTGTATTTTTATACACACACGGCCACCTGACCCCAAATTAGGCGCGAACCTGTACTATGGGTGCTAAAGACTGATATATACACAGACATTGATAGATATATACATAGACAACATTCACTGCCATGTAGGTACTAGATACTTGTAAAATTAAAATTCGTTCATATTTATCACACGAAGTCTTTGTTTTATTCTATAGTTTAAGGTCTACTGTCTTAAATTTACTAACCAATCTAGGGGGTTGCTAAACATACATTAGTCTGCGTTGGCTGGTAATCGAACTCAAGATTCAGCTCGGCAATCAGGTTCACTGAACTACACGAAATGAAATTATGGTCATATCGTTCAGGATCTGTACCCACGATTCAAGCATTCCAATGTTGTGACTACGAATATTAAGAATAGCTGGTACAGATATCAAGTTAATTAGACGTTTAAAATTTTACACAACGCTAAAATGCTTCATACATTAGCAGTAGATAGGTGTTATTATTTTTTGTGTGTGATATTTGAGGACTTTACGGGACAATGTGGTCGCTCAGCGACAAAGTCCTTCCTTATAAAAAATTAATTAAAAAACAACAGAACATCACGCTTATACATTTCCGAAAGTGGTAGGCAGAGGATACATCCTCAATTCATCAGTATTTATTCGCTGCGACCCATAGACGTCCCACTGCTGGGGACAGGTCTCCCCCACAGACACAGCTGCGGGAGGTCTAGAGCATACTCCACCACGCTGCTCCAATGCGGATTGGTGGAGGGGTTAGTGGCTAACCCAGTGTCGAATGCTCTCAAGCCACCCGAAGGTCTTCCAAAAGGCTTAACGATTGTTTCCACCATTGAAAACAACCGGGACCGACGGCTTTACGTGCCCTCCGAAGCACGGTAGCGTCCATGAAATTTTTGCCATAGCTGTCACCCATCCACAAACCGTCGCATTCGTCGTTGCTTAACACTTTCGATCACATTGAATCGATGCGAGCCATTGGGCTATGGACGCTACAGTTGCCAGTCAGACAGTAGCTATTACATACCATAAATCGCTACAAATTGGAGATACTACTGAGAATTTCTAGTTAGAAAAACAATTAGGTACTCAATCGAACCCAGGAACTCTATCCTAGCAGTCATGCATTGGCAACAAATACCCTAACTCTGATATCAATACAATACTAGGCTAGCAATATCCACACGACTAGACGATTGAGCAAGGCACGGCAAATAGTTAGGTACTTAAGTCGACTGACTTATTAAGCGAACTAATTCACTAACAAGGTTCTACTTTGTATTGTAAGGGCCTTGTTTTATTGTAGCCAGCTAGCGATAACAAGTTTAGTTAATACGTATCCCAATTTAACAACACGAAAACCTATTATTATGCCTCCACTCTCTGACTGCTTGTCGCAGGGTAATCTCTTAAACGGAAATAGTGAGATACCAGATATTTTTCAATGAATGTGTGTTACTGTGCCCGCTGTAAAATAAATAACATAAATGACTCAAATACGGAGTGTAATGGTTAATCCAGTTGGCAGTGTAATCTTAACTTATGTTATATTTAATTATCATTTTCAGTGAGAGTTATTAAGATATCAGTAGGTGAAACATTAGTAGTGGGTATGAGGACTGGGGTAGGGAGTGTTAGTGATAGTTAGACTTGTTAGTTGATGTTAGTAACAGTGCAGTTTAAAATTCTTTGTAACAATCTCATTCTAGGTCAGTCACAGATGGGTTTCTACCCAAAAGGACTAAGATGGTCGCTTCTCAAGAAGTGTAACCAGAAACCACACCTTTCCAACTGGACCACAATTGCTTTAAAAACAAATATGACACCATATGGTCCTAGGTACTACTATATACCCTACTAGCCTATGCCCGCGACTTTGTCCGCGTTAATTTATATTATGGAAATAGTGTTCTGAGCGAGGCAAGGAGCCCGTCATCCCATCCGTATTAGACTAGCGTGGTGGAGTATGCTCTTTATCTCCCGCAGATTTGCGGAGAAGACTCGTGCCCAGCAGTGGGACGTCTATGGGTTGCAATAGACTATACTAGCTACGAAACCCCCACCAACACATACCGGACTTCCAATGGACATTATTTCCCTTTCGTCACTCTTTGTATCTCACTCTTCTGACATTGCAACACGACCATTACAAAGTAAGTTAACTCACTAACGACGGTTTGAACCAGGCCTACCCGCGCCTACCCGTTAATTGTAATTAAAAAAGTTTAAGCTCAACACATCTCATTACGACCCTTTTCTCTGAGGCCCAGCGGGTCGCGCGCTTCTGGGTGATGTTACATTGATTCTAGGTTTTACATAACATAATATAACATCACGCCTGTATTTCCCCGAAGGGGAAGGGGGTTGTTTTCAATGTTGGAAACAATCGTTAAGCCTTGTCGAAGATCAACGGGTGGCTTGAGAACATTCGACAATGGGTTGGCCACTAACCCTTCCACCAATTCGCATTGGAGCAGCGTGGTGGAGTATGCTCTAGAGCCCTAGGCAGCTTTGCCTGTGTGGAAAACCCGTGCCCAGCAGTGGGGCGTCTTTGGGTTGCAGCAGCGGCAGCATACCCTTTTTTGCGAGTGGATGTGCAATTTTACAAATACAAATATATAACAACGAAGAATATATCCCTGTGTAGTTAATTTGTAGTGCCATATTTATCAATTATCGGTTGTCCTGTGGTTCTATTATGTACTCTATGCTGTTGTATATACAAGACATGATACGCCATAGCATACATTCAATGTAAAAGTTAATTTATTTAATTCATTTCGTTCATTTTCTGACAAGCCAACATATGTGGTCTCAACGTTTACGTAAGCCCGAGGCCACGGCAGTAAAACAGATAGAATCTTTACGGCGTAAGCTACGGCCTACTTGTAATATAATTAAACGAAGATAATGAAAATTACTTAACTCCTAAACTTGAACCGCGACCCCAAAACTCTCGTCTTTATCGTTTTACGAGAACACTCAAAGTTGCCGTAAAAGTTGTTTCCGGGGGTTAAAAATTGAGATAATAATCCGGTAATTGAGGAATCTTGAGCGTTCTGAATTCTGTGGCTTTATAGGCAATAATATAAATTATTATTTAAACGCTTAAGTCTTAACTTAAGCTTATTTTGGTTACGGGACTTAAACCTCATTTTGAGTACTCAACTTATTCATCCTAAGTCATTACTATATAACCAAAAAAGTATTCATCACATCATATGTTATCCTTCTTAATCACAGCAGTGATTCGTCTTACAAAATTCGTTGGTGCTTGCCGCTTGAATTTGCAACTACCTCAAGAGTTCGATAGGCACTGGATTGTGTTTGTCTTCAAGGATTTTTTATCTATCTACTACTTACTACATATGCTATACGGTATCATTTCCTACGGTAAGTAAGGTACCATTTCCATGGTAATTTTATTCAACTTTTAAAGTGACTATTGTATAACATCCGTAACATAATTAGTCTCTCTCTGGCTCTCTAGTTTTGAAACTATATACGTAAATAAAGACATAGATATTTCAGTATTTTCAAGCATTACACAAGGCGGCATGAAAATCTTTAGTCGTAAAATCTTTTTGTGTATACTCATACATCAAACCCGAAAACTTTGCACCTTCCAAGCGAAAGACTTGATTTTATTTTGGACGATTTCCAAGTCTTGTAAAATTGTATGTAGCTTTCATATTTTTCAGTTTATATTTTTACCACAAAGGTTTGTGAGTTTACATTCTCTTGATTATTTGTATGATCTACTAATTAACTACTAACTAATTATCTACTACGACTAATATTTGTGTTGTATATTTCTCCTTAAAAGCGTATTTTTCTATCATCTTACCTAATTATTTTAAGGCCCGACTGTAATTAACATAAAATTTATTACAGTCTGTTATCTGCCAAAGAAACTGTGTTTTCGTGTTAAATAAGTGTTTTCGCCCTAAAAATGGTGTTCAAAGGGTTTTTTAATCTAAAATGCTCGTCTACAAAATAAACATCTTTTATACCGAAACATTGCCCCAGAAACGTTTCATAATATTTTGGGCCCTACAAAATGTAGGTACGATGTAATGTGTCTAAAATCACACGTCCCTTAACCAATACCAAACGAGAACCTTTTTCTTAAAAATGCGCCAAGTTAGATATAGAATCAGATTCAGATTCATATGATTGAAGAAGAGACTGCAATAGTCATATTATATAGCTGATGTTTCCGAAATAACTTAGGCACTATTTTGATGGTAGAAATCTGAAGTTTAAGTATAAATGCTATATAACTGCATTGAATATAAGTTAAAAGAAAAATGGTTACTGATGATCATGGTTACTGCCAATTTATACATACTATAAAACTCTAGCAAGTCCGCGTCTGTACATTGAATAAATCTTGAAGATTGTCCATATGTTCGCGAAAGAAAAAAATACTACTTAACTGATTTTAATGAAATTTGTTACAAACTGAACTACTTCTAGAGATAAACGCGTTTAAACAAACAAAAAAAAATAATGACGCAAAAAAGAACTAAATATAAAGAAATCAATCCACAAAGGGTTAATAAATGAAAGGAAATTAACTAAGTAAAGTCAAGTCAAGTAATTATTATTGAAATGAAAACTTATTGATAGATTATGACCAGCGCTTCCGGAAAATAAAGTTCCCCTGGGATACGGGATGGAAGTTTGTTTGGATGTTTCTTAAATTTCAATAGAAATGCTTCATATTTACAACAAATGTTTACAGTTGAATGAATAAATGGTTATTTCCGCAGGAATGAAGTTAGAAGGACAGAATTGCATCGGTAGAATGGGATGGAATCTAGGTAGGCATACTCCGTGCTTGTTAGAGCTTGGCCTGTCTGCACTGCTGTGCGCTCGGGTCGTGATTTGATGGATCCGACCCTACGCACATACTGCCAGCCATACACTGGAATTTTCCAATTACTGGAAAAGGTTTTTAGATTGACAAACGATGTTATACTACTCATAAACCTCACCAGTAATTCCTTCCGCATAGATTTGATAGCCAATGTTAGGCTTAGTACGAAATCCTTATTAACAAAAATAAATTAACTAAGTCTACCTGCTTAATAAAACAACCAACCTATTTACTAACTTAGCTGCAATTATATTATATTAGCCCATAGACGTCCCACTGCTGAGCACGGGTTTTCCCCAGAGACAAAGCAAAAACAAAGGGAGGTCTAGAGCATACTCCACCACGCTGCTCCAAAGCGAATAGGTGGACAGGTTAGGGGCCAACAAAGTGTCAAATATTCTCAAGCAGGTCTCTCAAGTAGGTCTTAGAAAATGCTTAGCGACTGTTTCCATCATTGAAAACAACGGGGAACGACTGCTTAAAGCCCGGTAGCGCTCATGAAATTTTGCCACTAGCATTCACCCATCCACAAAACGCCAGTCGTTGCTTAACTCTTTCGATCATATTGAATCGATGCGAGCCATTGGCGAGCTAATATTTCAACAGCAATTTCCCGTTTGTAATCTACAAAAGACCTAAGTGTACATATAAACAAATTTAGACCTGTGTGTCCAAGAATGTCCAAGAATGTCCAAGATTTACGTTTTTAAATCTCACATACCTAACTTGGAAAAGTCTAGGGTGTGTGCTGCTTGGATTTGAACCCGGATTCTTCCAGTGAGAGACGAGCCACTGCCGCTGCTGGGCAGCACCGCAGTAATCATCAATCATTCAAAACCCCAAATTAGTTCAGGCTAATCTCAAAAAAATATGTACAATTTTCAAACAGCTCTTATCAGAGGATCTATTAAAAATTTACCTTCGATGTTTTACATCTTTTGCAAGACAAAAAACTATCCGCGCAAAGCCGGGATGGATCTCAGGTTATATAAAATCTAATTTCTTAATTTACGACCGAGGCTATTCTGTTATACCTCGAATTTTAATCTGGGTATCGAGGGCGAGTCTATCAATTTTAACAGGCGTCGGGAAAACACCTCGGTAATCGAAGCCGGACCAAATTAATTTTGATAAAATTTTAGAACAATCTATACAGAAAATGTTTGACATAAGCGCTGGTAATGGCCAATAGAACAATGGTTACGAAGATTGATTCAGAAAATACAGTAAAGGAATTGCGCAAAAGTTTTTATCGAGTTGGACGGATAAATCGTACGATTGGAATTGTCAAAGTGGCGGACATACATATAGATGATATGGATCTTACATAATATACCTACATCATGTCTTTATGGAAACACATCTGTAGCCGACTTGGAACGAGACTCCCACTATCAATTACTCCGGTACCAAATTACACGGTAGTCAGGTAGGTAACCATAAAATTACACGGTAGACATGACTCCAGGTACCCTGGCGGGCGATGGTACCACCTCGGGCGAAGTCTGTATGCATCCAAATAGGTATTTAAGAAACCTATTTGGTTCCATATGCGCTTTACCAATCTACCTACCTAGTTTCTTCAATTCTATTCGGAATCCGTAAAGAACGTGTAGTTACTATATATTTCCACCTTTAAAATCTACGATAGAAAGTTAGTAGAAGAGTATATCTACTAGAACACAGTGTTTATTTCCAGCTGTGTTACGGATAGGGGTGCTGTCCTTGTTTTAATTTCTTTCCTCTCTTGTCCTAAGACTTAGTTGTTCGGAAGAGAAAGCTCTTAGATAAGAACAACAACGAACCAACATTATTCGCTTCATTGTATTTTGTTGTATACTTTGTATCCGGTTTAGTTATATGAAGTTGTATTCTGTTGTAAGGAGTTCGTGAACTTCAGTGATGTTTGATGAATTTCATACCAGATCTTTGCCAAAATTGTACGAGCCACTTAAACTGGTCTTACGCTGGATTTCAATAACCTATCTACGGATAGATTTGGCTATCGGAGATAGAAATTTGACATAAGTCCCATATAAAATGTGTCGAATTTCTATCTCCGATAGCCAAATCTATCTGTAGATATATTATTGAAATCCAGCGTTAGAGAATGTATTAATTTTTAACGATTGGAATGCCAATAATGGTACAGAAATTACGTGATATAGATTTATTTTATTCGGATCAACATTTAGGCGTACACGGAAAATAAGGAGATTTTCTCAGGATTTACAGGGTATAGTTTGTCCAGTAATATCCATGACAATTATAGTCATTATAATCTGGAGCTGCGGGCGTTCACTAATTCTAAGTAGTTCAAGTCCATTTTTATTTCACCAATGCTAAATAGCTCAATTTCAGATGTGAGGAAAATGAAATATATATAACACTTTTATTGTCCGTATAACTGGATAGATGTAGGTATAGTCAATATAATAAATTGTCGTTGTTAATGTCTGAATGACTTTCACCTTTGACTGTGACTCCTTGAGTAGTTCCATAGTACTTTTCAGTGTTGGAACTTGTTAACAGGTTCTGTGTATAATGCTCCGTAAATAGTGCTTCGCTTAAGGCTCCTAATGTGCTGAGATTGTAAGTGAAGGCAGCTTTTGGGCGAACGACATGACTTGCTCGATGTCTTGTCCAAGTGATGGGTGATAGCGATTATTTGAAATTATGAAATTGCGCGATCTCGTGGCGTTCCGTTGCGAGTCGTGGCCATAAGGTGACGAAATTATCTGAAGGGGTCATCTAAGTATGCACTTGGTTTCTCACAGATATCGGAAGGCAGTATATAGATGGACTGCTTGTTCGGTTGCTTTTCTTGTCTCATTAAAAATGGGACTGGGAGAAAAACTAACAAAGAGTGGTGTAGACAAGCTACAGTATTAATTTAACATTTATGCTGCAGCAGATGGATGGAACTGCGGTATGAATCGAAGCTACTACACACATTATAAACTAATAAATTCTGTATATACCTGACATTTACCAGACCTTCATCGTGGAGTCAACTCGTCCTGATGATGCCCAGTTTGCAAGCGAAACATGTGTTGATGGTGGCACGTGTGTTGGTGTATATTTACATTAGTGCATGTGCGTGTTTCCTATATTGCGTGAGGAAAGTGATATGAATGAAAGTATACACCATCATATGCCTTGTTTCTTTTTAAAAGCTTTTGTTTAACTTCACTCGTATGTATCTATGTATGTATGTATGTATGTCCTGGAATCTTACAATCAATAGTTCACCCACTTCCACTGAAGCTATCGAGCTGAAATTTGGCACACATATTTGGTTCCAATGACAATGCACGAAAAAAAAAAAAAAAGTTATAAAAAGCTTTCTAGAAAAAATCATTTGCGTTTCTTTTTACCTTTGACATAAGTCAAAGACAATTTTTGATCGTTTCTATACTCCTATATCACACGCCTCGTTCGCGAGTTATTGCAAAGTAGTTTTTACAATGGATTTCTGCAAACGTATGCCTGATACAATTAAAATTACCTACATACATTAAACCAATGAGTAATCTTAATTCTCCAAAACCGCTCCCGTTCTTGCCCTGTGCCAGCGGCGCCGAGGTTGGACATAACAGGCTTCGCTTATCCGTCTTGGCTAGCCCGGAGCGAGGCAGCCCGTTTTATTTCACCGCAATTTATTTGCACAGTGAGTGGTCACTTTTGTTGTGATCGATCCACCCTCAATAACCTATTCTTCTCTTTGCAGCGAGGTTGAAATAAAGGCATTTTCTATGTCTCATATATGCGTTTATGCATGTGTATATTGTGCCTTGGACATTTAATTTGTATTGTATTTACAATGTTTATTCATAGTTTACAGTTTTCCATCGATTATAATTAATAAAAGGAAAATTTCGACACAGGTCCATATTTAGTTCCTAAAATCTCTTAAAGTGACATTTTGTGGTTAGACACGTTAAGATTATTTAGGTAAGTATTTTAAAAAACTAGCACTACCCGCTACCACTAGGCAATGGTTTAAAATATAAAAAAAGTATAGCCTTTTTCGACGGTAACCCACCGTCGATTAATAATCGATACGAACGACTATCGAACAGATATCTCGAAATATTTATTGAATTCTGTTCGACCGAACTGCGAGTGGAGCTAGATTTATATTTTTTGGTAAGCTTGGTGCCATTGATTTAATTGTCCCTCTTTAAATTTTAAACCATCCCTGGATGACAGAGGTATTTCTGCACTGAAAACGATTTTATGTGAGCGGAGCCGCGTGGAAACCTAGTATTATTACAAATATTATACTAATAACTTGGGCTAACGTCCTATACCTACGTATGATTGATATACGATTTTCAATTAAGCTGCGTATATTTAACCAGACTCGACTCATCAATAATTTAGGTCACAACAAAGCGACTGAATTCCAAATCGGACCGTCTCGAGTTTCAAGATACAGTCGAATTAATTGAAATCTATCAGAATCAACTACGGACCAATCAAAAGTTAAGATTTATTGAAAAGAAATTTGTCTTCTATTGGAACATTAATCATTTCTAATCAAAGACTTTAAATTTTCCAATATTAAAACTGATTGAATTGTTTTTTTATTTTGTTTTGCAAAGGTTTTGCTATGGTGTTATATCGATAATTATATCGATATCATAATAACTCTGATTCTTGGACTAATACAGTTAACATTTCCACTTATGCGATCATAAGTGGAAATGTTATTATGTTATTATGTAATTAATATTAGTCCAAGAATCAGAGTTATTATGGTGTCTTGTCAGATGAGTTCTCTCTTTTTCATACAACAGTCGTTTTGATTTAAAAACATATGATTTTCAGCAATTTTGTAAGAACATTACTAGAACCTATGTATAAAATTCAATACGTACCGACTGCAAATAAGTATTCATATAAAGTTGTACTCGTAGAATATGAAAAATAAAGTGAAATGCACTCAAAACATGAAACGTGGGTGAGCTACGTGAATACGAAAACTGCATAATTTGTTGCATTTTTCATAAAACACTTATATAACACGACGTCAGATTGTTTATTTAAAGAACGTGAGAAATGTCTTCCCCAGTGCATCCAAATATATGAGTAAGGGAAGTAAGTGTATAAATAATATCATGGATATCCTCAGACACGGCCACCTGAGCCCAAACTAGGCAGAGCCTGTACTTTACTGTCAGAGACATACATACATAGATATTTTTAAATACATACTTAAATAAATTAAGTATGTATTTAAAAATATCTATGTATGTATATCAGCCTCTGACGCCCATAGTAAAAGCTCGCGCCTAATTTGGAGTTAGATGGCCGTGGGAGAATGTTCCTGATATAATTATTTATTATTAAGTGCATTTTTCGAGCAGGCGGATCATTGTGAAACCTAGACGAGTAAGGGGTTACTCTGCCCAAGTACATACACGTTGAACAGTTATTTGATTTCACCCATACAATAAATTCTATCGTTTTAATATAACGTACTAATAAATTCAACTTAGAAAATCCAATATAATAATTTACCTTAGCCGGGAATCAAACCCCTTGCTTAGTATTGTGCCACTATACCAACGAGGCAGAGGAATGTTAGTTAAATAACATTAAACATTCCCGAAGGTTTCCCGGCTACTTAACGCACGGTCACAAACAATTCTCCCTATTACAGTAACTTAGCAGTTCCACTAGAGAGGTCGTGGTTGGCCCTACATTACTGAGGCAATCACGAACTGCCACAAGTGTAGCGAGCTACCGCTTTGAGTAAAAGGGAGAGCAATTATGGAAGACACCGACAGCCTCATTCATATAATATAAGAGCGTTGCAAGTGACCGGGCCTAGATCAAGATCACGTTAGACTAATGTTAGGCTAATTTTCCTTAGTCAATCTGCATTGAAGCATCGTGACGGATAGTTTAGAGAAGAAGGAGAAGAAGAATATAATTTATTTTGCTTAAAACACAGTAGGTATGGTACAGAATATTATTAAGTAACAGTAGGTGTAGGTTTTGAGACATCCTTATCTTTATCCCACTTTTGGGCACGGATCTCTCCTCGTAACTGGTGGGTCACCTTAGTACACCGCGCTGGCCAAGTATAGATTGGCAGACTTAACAAGCCTTCGATAACGTTATGGAGTACTTTCAGGCACGCAGGTTTTGCTCACACTGTTTCCGTTACAGCAGGTGACATTTAATTTCTTTAATCGTAGGTACATACCTTAGAAAAGTCATCGATGCGTGCCGCTTGGATTTAAACCCTGACCGCTCTATTGAAAGATGAGTTCTTTAGCCACTGGCCTGTCATCGTTGTAAACTAAATATACCGTGTTTTTTTAAAAAGCTTTTTAAACCTTTTTTTATTTTCATGCATTGTCATCGGAACCAAATATGTGTGCCAAATTTCAGCTCGATAGCTTTAGTGGAAGTGGGTGAAATATTGATTGCAAGATTCCAGGACATGGATACAAACTAGTGAAGTTAATTATAAGCTTTTAATAAAAACTAGTATAAATGAGTTGCTTATGTATCTAGTTAGTTAATAGTGCTACCGCGTGCGTAGTAGGCGTTAATGATTTCGGTCGGTCTTACATTATCAGCGTGTAACCGCAAACATACTTCAAACGATCCGCAACATGTTACGCCTATGTGGGGGATTTGTGTGGCGTATGTTACGTCACTGACCGAATCTATTAGGCGTCACGGTTGGCCACGCTGTTGTCACAATATAATGACTTACTTACGAGTAGGGTAAAAGTCGAATAGTCGCGCCACTTTTCAATAAAGCTCTTTTATCAAAATATATGTTCTTACTAAGAATAATGCAACATGCATATTAAAACATAGGTCTTTGATCCTTGATCTTAGCCTTTTTGATGTGATAACGTCTTATAATCGTAATAATCGAATTAGACATAACAATAGTTTCGTTTACACCTAGTAATATTATATAGCGTATGTCACTCATTGAAGATGCAGTTTTCTAATGGTGAAAGAATTATTGAAATCGGTCCAGTAGTTTTTGTGTAAAAACATTACAAACACGTCTTTCCTCTTTATAATACGTACGTATAGATGAACGCCAACACATACGAAAAAGTATGACGTCATCCCGTTATGCCACGTATCGTACCGCTAAGTGTTACGCCAAGCGTATTCAATCAATTTTGGTCTGTAACCCATAGCACTAGAGCGATCGGTTGCACTTCATATAGCATATGAAAATTAAAAATAAATAAGTAACTAATAAATACGATAAACGACCGGGAAATCGAACCCAGAACTAGTCACACACTTGCGACCAAAAATTCTAAACGACTACTATGCTCTATCTCATTATGCCAGTCACCCACTGCATTACAGTCGAGTTACCGTGAATGAGGTAACAGAGTAGTTAGACTATTTTGCAAAACTGAACCCGCTCCGTAGTTAGCTGAAACAACCGGCTTCTAAAATTATATTCCACGTTCCTCGCTGCGATTGTTTAAGGTAACTTCGGTGTGAATATTTAAATGGATGTGGATAGAATAATAATTTGGCTCTGTGATAAAAGCAGGTCAGTGAACTAAGCTAGGTGTCCTGGGTTCTATCTCCGGGTTGGGCTACAACTCGTTTTCTAGCTCGAAATGCCCGGTAGAAGCTCGGAGTCTGGATCTACTCGTATGTATGGCAATAGGACCGTTATAGCAAGTGACATTTAATTTCTTAAAGGTCACAATAACGGTGAAGGAAACATCGTGAGGAAAACTGCATCCCTGAGAGTTCTTCATAATGTTTTCGAAGGCATGTGAAGTCTGCCAATCCGCACTTGGCCAGTGTGGTGGACTAAGGCCTAATTCCTATCCCATTCTGAGAGGAGACCCGTGCCCAACAGTGGGACAAAGAAAGAGTTGTGATGATGGAATGATGGCAAAATAATAATAATAATAATAATAAATAAATAAATAAAATCTTTATTCAGGTTACCAGTGACCCATTTAAAAATCTTACAAAAAATTACATATAACAATTTTTAAATATCACAATTACAGAAAATCTTCAAAATAAGTTAATATTTAAATTTAAAATTTCATTACAATATAATTTACAAAAAAAATAAAAAATAAAAATAATAACAATAATAAAAAAAAAAAAATTGAAAATTAAAATTAAGTACATCGTCAAATTTAAAACAGAATAATTTTAGTAAAATAAATTAGATTTAATTTAGCTCTATAAATAATAATAATTTAAAACGTTTTAATTTTACTAGTGATTAAGTACAGTGTGACTAACGTGCCTGTTACAGCAGTTTAAAATATATGGGCAGTCTAGCCTATGTCCGATCATTGCCAGTACGGCGTTAGAGCTGGCCCGCACTCTGCGCACCAGGGACGCGCTGCGCTTGCGCATCGTGGCGTGGAAGCAGTCGGTGCGAGCCGCCGCGAACATACCAGACGCGCTACAGAAGCGGGGCAGACCCACCACCGCCCTGAACGCATTATTGAACTGGACACGAAGGGCGCTGTAGCATCTCTGCGAATAATTGGCCCAAAGACTACAAGTGTACAGCGAGGTGCAGAAAGCCCGAAAGAGCGTCACCTTTACGTCAACCGAACACCGCGCAAAACGTCTCGCGAGCATGTTGGCTCTTCTGGACAGCGCCCTCCGCTCCCGTTCAATATCAGCACGATCCTCGAGGTTAGCGGTAACGATGTGTCCCAGGTATTTAAACTCTTTGACTACAGCCAAGGGGACTCCATTTAGTCGAACGGGTGGAATATGTTGGGGACACCTCGCACCGACGCCTCCGAATACCATACATTGGCTTTTACTCACGTTGTACTTTAATCCATGCCTACCTGCGTACTCCTCACAGACCCGTATCAGCTGTCTCAGCCCACAGACCGATGCACTCAACAGCACCATGTCGTCGGCGTAACTCAGGTTATTAACACAGACGTCGTCTATGTAACAACCGACACGGCGACTGCTGAGCGCCGCGACCAGTGCGTCCACGTAGAGATTGAACAGCGTGGGTGATGTCAACCCACCCTGCCTGACACCGCACACGAGCCGATACGGCTCCGACATTGCACCCGCCCATCTGACATGATTGACCTGATGGTTGTACCAATATTTAAAAATATGTAGTAGCTCAGGTGGAAAATTAACTTTCTCGAGCTTCTCCCACAGAATGTCGTAGAATGTCGTAAAGGCTCACCACCTATAACATGAGATCTAAACATAAATGGTGAAGTAGTATACAGACAGACCTCTGTCTACCCCTTCAGTGAAATAGGCGTGATGTTGTTGTTATGTAAACCGTAGCATAATGATGAAGTAAAAATATTGTTCAGAAATCTACAATGCCTGAGAGTCTTTATTCTGATTAGTGTTAAGTACTTAAGGCCGAACCGCACTGGGAAAGCGTGGAGTATAACTTGTCCTTCCTCATTCTGAAACACGAGCCAGCAATAATAAATCACACAAGAAAACTCCTAAAATATATACCTTCCACTTAGATATCAGCGCTTATAAATAGACAGATCATAAACCATCTTTTCCCGCCAGATTCCGTTTTATTTTTCGCTGCTCTATGTTGACAATTAATTAGTCTTAACAAGTACAAACTCCGAAGGCGATGGTCGTTGTAAAGTTTTACATTTCATTTTTGTTTGCGGATTAAGAAAGAAAGAAATCTTATTACATTATTATCCCATTAGCAATACTCGTAGATGTTTATTCTTCTCTAGATAATAATAAATTAATGACATTTTATCTATAAATGTAACAAATCTAATGATATTGTACATGCTCCTACGTTTTACCACATATCAGACTTGGACACAGAAATATAAGCGAAGATGTTAGATTAATTTAAAATCTTCAGTCGTGATTCTTAATCACAAAAAAGGAGAGTGAATATTTTTAACATGCATATCTTTGAACGTGATTTTCGCCCACTTTTAAACGTCGGATTAATTTGAAACTTTGCACACTTATCAAGAACCGATGACAAAGCAATAATTAAAAGAAAAATTTAAAAATCTACCGTTTAGTTCGGTTTTGTATAAGCGTGTTTTTAAGTTTTTTTAAACGTAAATGTTCGAATTCGTTACCGAATATTTTTTTCATGATGTAGCAACGTAAACTTAAATTACATTATTTAAATTATTACCTACTGTAATATTTCTTTTCTATTTTATCTTAGTAATAAGTAAACATAATAGTTGTGGCATTATCACATCTAAATATTTTTATTTCTAGTTAAGCATTCATAATTCAGAAAAACTGATGAGCGCGGTTTCGTTTCCATAATTTTGTAGCAGTAAATTAAATGAAATAATTTATTTTAAGTACTTTGCAATAAAAACAGATTTTGACCATTGCACCAACATTGCTACCAAGAAATCCCGTCCCTACTTAGTTCAAGTCTCCTACTAAACAGGTTTTTTGTGCCGGTCCCATTTTACCTTTCCCAGTGCCCTTAGCGAGCCCAATATATGCGAAGGAAGATTTCCGATAAGCGCCAACAATGCCTATTTTTCCCCAATTTACCCTCGAAGGGCCGTTTTTCAGCAATATTTATTGCGATTTTTCGCGACTTGATTTAATGTAGATGGAAAGCCATTAATAAGTAAAGTTACACCTTTTAAGAGCTTTGAAGGTCTTTAATTTCATTGAGTAAGTATACATCTTCTATCTATATAAATAGAAATTGATGTTGGTAAGCGCATAACTCAAGAATGGCTGGACCAATTAGGCTAATTTATTTTTTTGTATGTTCCTTTAAATTGTACATGCCGCTGGGATTTGAACCCGGACCCTTTGCTGTAATCTTATTGTTGCAGCTCAGACCATAAGTCTAAATGTTCCGATTGAATTGTTCATCCAATAGCTTTCAAAGGAAGTAGAGGACAAAAAAGGAACAAAAATAATTGAATCATTGCATTTAATAATTTTATATTCAAAAATAATACTAATAATACAATTAATCGTATCTACAAACCTTACTTACTACTTAACTAAGTAATATCACATATCACCAGCGACATACTTCGTTGTATCCAAAAACAAACATTTTTTTAAAATGCTTGAAAGCTTTATCGTTAAACGAATCACAGGTTTCATAATGAACTGTGTACAGATTTTTTAAATCCCCTATACTCAATGCTAGAGATAAATATATTGCATCACATAAATGTCGACTTTGATGCCTACGCAATAAGGTTTTATTCAGAATGAATACCTACCTGAAATTTTATAAAAATTTCGTTGCAATAATAATCAGCAAACAAGTGTATCGTTCATGTTGTTTGCGTTCTGCTCTCGTGGAAATCAAGGTATAATACTGTATGGTTATACCATATCTAATCCCTCACACTAACTGTCAAGATATTAATTAATTTCTTACAATATATTTTGTTTAACATAAAATTTTTGTTCGCTCATTCATCATTCTCATTAATTCTCCATTATTTATTCTCTTCTCAACATAGATTTTAATTTTACTAACTAGATAGAACAGTGAACTGATAATTTGAATATCAATGTTTCAATTATCGTGCACGCTTGGCATTCAAACTAAACGAAAATATTAGGGTAACATTCTCTCTCTTTATCTGTTCTAATTAAATCTTACTCTTACTAATTAATACTTACTCGAATACGTATATCCAACGCTTTCAAAACCGACTAAAAATTTAACTATTTGCATTAGGGACAAAACTTCGTGCATAGATTTACGAGTATTTAAAGTGCACTCTACTAACCACAGAACACCTAGTGGTTCGTTTTGATTGACACACGTGTTAAGAGCCAATTACGGACTTTTAACCGACTTTAAAAAAGAAGGAATATAAAATAATTCATTTCAAGAATTATTTTTAAACGAAAACACTATTCGAAACGTGTCACTTGTCTCGATCTTCTGTTAAATTAATTATTTATTCACAGCCAGACGATACAATAAAAATAAAACAAGAAGCTTTTAGCTGAAACCCATGAACTGCCCACTGCTAAGCACGATTTCCTACTCGCAACTGAGAAGATCTGGTGCTTGCATTACCACGTTGCTCTAGTGGAGAATGAGGGAAAGGTTACGTTAACCTTTGTACAAAAAAATTATATTGCATCCCTCAAGCTCCCGACAAGGCTTAACAACTTATAGATAGAATAATATGACGATTGCAGTCAGGTCTACAACAACTCATATAATGTGATTCATAATAGAAATCATAAATAGCTACATCGGAATCGCAAATAATACAATCTACTATTCAATATATCAAAACTTAAATAAATATAAATAAACAAATCATAAGTACGGTCGTTTAAATAAAAACAATAAATATAAGAAAAGTGAAGAATCGTACAAAATAATTAAATGTAACTCAGTTGTTGATAAGTACAAAACGTATTAACAATTTTAATTTACAATTTGAATTCGACGATAGTCTTGAACTAAAATCTAAAATTCACAATTCTTAACAGAATTTAAATTAATTTCAAATAATAATTATAAAATTTTAACACTACGTTCCGGTCAAAGATAATATCAAAATACAACACGATAGTACAAATCCAAAAGCAGGCACTAATGTTACTGTCGATGATGTTGTATTATTAACGTATACAACAGGCCACCAATGTGTTATAGAAATTATCTTATCATCTTTCGGCTTTTCAGTTGTGACATGTTCGAGCATATTATCTGGCATGTAATTTCCGCAAGTTGGGAAATCAGGAGGAATCGGAGCCATATCCTTATGTTCCCCAACTTTGAAGACCAAGGCCATTCCGACTTCGACGTGAAATTCTATATGGCAGTGGAAGAGCCAATATCCAGGATTGTCAGCTTTGAACCTGATAACTGTATATCCTCCATCAGGTACAGTAACTGTATCTTTCAGTGGAGCGTTCTTCAGATTTCTCTTCAGCAATCCTGCTTGATCGAAAGCTTTGATTTCATCTATAGTTGTGTCATTGGCGAGTCTTCTCATTCCGACTACTCTGAAGTTATGTCCGTGTAAGTGGAATGGATGGTTGGCGTCAAATGTGACGCCTTCATCAACGATGATAATTTCAACGACAGCATTCTTTCGTACAGATAGCACATGAGGGCATTCGCAGAAGCCCTCCTTGCATTCTGCGTCTATGCTGGAAGAGTTACAGAAACCCTCAGGAGAGGGTCGGGCTAAGAGGAGAGGACTGTGCGGCATTTCCATGCTGATGTGGTTCAACTGAGGCGTGTACAGACGGTTGTCCTTTTCCGGAACTGCGAAACAAAATCAAAAGTAAGAAATGGAGGAAATAGGACCAAATGTCTTGAAAGATTTGTTAAAAAACTTAAGTGTTTTGCATAAAATATTATAAATAAGTAAAATCATTGTATAATTTATTCTAAGAAAGACCACTTGAAGATTTTAGAAAGGAACATTTTTCAGCAACAACGTGCAAAAATTCACTGATATTAAATGCTATGAAATGTTCCAATCAAAGATTCAATTACTACTAAATGTTTGACGACAACAAGTTATTATAAATGCAAATGAATTTCAATAAAGTGCCTAGTCAAATGGACTAAGCGTCAGTAACAATGGTAATTTTACTAAACACTTTTAGCTCTAGCCCCTATAATTTAATCGCACAAATAAATCCCGTTTAAAACTAATGTAGTGGTAACACAATTAATTCTGAAGCCAATTTAACTTTCCGGTAACTACCTAATTGTATCGCTTTAAAATTTGGCTAACCGAAGGACAGACTGTAAATATCGAGGCCAGGCTTCGTTCTTTGAACTCCTGAACAGAGGATTAGTGAAAAGTCACAACATGAAGGATAAACCTGTCAGTCTGTCTTTTTAGTGTAATTCTATGAAACCATTTCCATTGCAAAGTTAATATTTGACATTAGTTTTGTTCCATGTTCGTGTCAATTTTGGGAGCGCTTGCAGTTTAGCTACTCCAAGTATGTATAAGTGTTTTCAAATGTTCAAGTAAGTGTGTTCAAGTGTTTTCTAATGTATAAAACTATTCGCTCTGGAGCTCTATTATTAAATCAAGCGACAATCGCTCCAATTTGAGTAATTATTATATATATATATCACCTTATATCTTATCACAACGTATTATACATTATCGTTAATTATAACAAAACCGTACTATTTAGCCCTTTTCCTATATTCCCTGGGCCCGCCGTTTAATACAACTCGTTGCAACACTTGCAACCTAGTGTCTCAAAAATATCGATCAACATAATATGTCTCATGGTTTTTCGCTCGTCGGACTCGCAGTCCGACGATTCATCAATTGAGCTTATTTATTTAAAGACTTTATTGATACCTTACAAAAGTAAAATAAAAAGCTTATGGTCCGTTTGGAAATTATAAAAAATTGGAAAATATAAACTACAAGATGCGTTTTGATTTTCGTGGTGTGTGATCTGTGATCAAATTCATGTGTCCCCATACAAGCCTTCCAAATTACCTGGTCCACATCTGGACCCGTGAAATTTAAAGAGATACCATAATATTAATAAAGTGAGTTGCCACTTCATTGCCACCAAAAATATATAACATAAGTTATCTGTATATTACCGACCAATATATGTAGTTGTATTCTCGATTCCTTAGTTAAAAACGAACCTTGATAATATCCGTAGTAAGGCGACTTGTGGAAGTGCGAATTGTTTTTAGCATAGAAGTCATATGCGATGTAAAACTGGTAATCAGCAACCTCCTTCAGACTCTCGTCGTAGCCGGCTAGAGATCTCATCTCTGCCACGCTGATAGTCTCATCTTCTTCTTCACCTTTGTTAAGCGCGTTCAGTTGCTGTGTGCAATAAAATTTACTTTATTAAAAATTAAAAGAAAGACAGGTAATCTTTATTTCGACTCATATACAATACACACGCAGTACAATAAATAAAAATATATAATAAATATAATACACATGTCTCCTTAAAGAAAATAGGACTCTCAGTCTGTACCGTTGAGAGAACTGTAGCTGCTGGTTTACAACGTAGCTCCTTTTTTCCGAGCAGTCGAATTTGCGATACAAATCAACTTAATAACTTACATTACATAAACATAAAGCAATACAATAAAAGAATGACATAAAAAAAACAATCAAAATAGAACGACGAATTAATAAACAAGATTTAAAAGCAACCCACTTTATGTATCGTTTAATTTAGTACAAATTAATTAAATGATACCTACATTTATTTCCTGAAGGTGTGTTTACTTTCATCTTATTAAAGGTACTAGTGGAAGTCCGCAGCTTCGCTCGCGTGGAATTAGACATAACAATAGTTTCGTTTGCACCTAGTAATATTTAGCCTATGTCATTTTGTAGTTGTAGTTTTTGTGTGACAACATTACAAACAAATCTTTCCTCTTTAAAATATTAGTATAGAAGTATAAATATACATTGTTATAGGTAGGTAATAGGTGGCTTATTTTCATACAGCGAGCACAGTAACCACTGGGATGATCATGACATGTGGACTATAAGAGATGCTTCTCTTGTAGTCACGCTTGAGACCACGATAAATACGAAATTTATAGCACAATCTCACCCTAAATAACCTCTCGTGAACTCTCAACGAAGTCGTAGACATAACACATATCGTAGACTATCTACGCTACGCTAGTTGGATACCCAGCAAAATCTTTTCTTGATTACCATCATCGGGGCAGGTGCTTCATATCGTGTTTATATCTTTCTGAAGCACAGAACCCTGTGCTGTATTATAATGACTCTTACTCTTTGGCCATGATATAACATACACCTTGCGTTTTGCGACCGAAACAACCAACATTTTCGTATCTAAGTAAAACATTTAGAGTGGTTGTTCTAACTGCTTACTTAATATTAATTTACCCTTCAGCTGATGGAAAAATGAAGGTATTTTTAAAGATATTAATAAGATAAGGTTGCAGTCAAAGTGAGGAAAGTTAAAGTTACTGTTAGTACAGTTAGTCCAATTAGTTGGTGATAATAATATAGATTATACATTGCGGGCGCCCACTAGTGCGCGCCTATAACGGATATAAGTAGGAAAATAATTACGATACTAAATCATACAATATACGATAATCTTAAATCTCACAATTTGTTTCCTTAAATAAATATGCATGTATCAACGAAATCGCAAGTCGCACAAAAGTGATTCGTGACCGCGACCTAAGGCTATCTTAAACGAAATGTCACTTAAATCTGAGAAAATCATAAAGTGGGTGTTTTTAAGCGTTTTCCATAATGTCTCCTTATATTTGAAGAGATAGTGGCAGGTTTTATGCGTCTACAACCTCGCCAGAAAAATAAACTTTATGATTGGTATAAAGTCATATTTTTTTATCTTTATACTGCTCAGTTGAACTTAATTTAAGGGTTCAATGACTGAACTAATGGAACTGATGTTCAACCTAAAATATTTATCGATTTTGACTTACCTATATAATATAATATAAAATAAATGCCTAAAGATGTAAGTTATAGACACAAGTATGGCGTTGTTTCCGTTTATAAGTCTCAAGCAATACATCTGTGGTTCAACGATATTTATATTGTTGAGTTATCGACTTGGTCAGAACTACTGTTTCAAAAATACCCACTTCTCACAACCATCCAAAACTATAGCTAGTGGTGGCGAGATGATATCGAATCGAATAAACGCTCTTTACGAACTGAATATCAATTACTGGCTCTCTCTAAAATATCCGCTTTATACGATGTCCGTAGAGTCCCTATGTGACATTAAATCTGACATGCTCGATTTGCATTAAAATTTAAAGGAATTTTAACTGTGTGGTTTCTGATATAATTTTCTAGAGGCACCCTAGTCCTCGACATTACTCCACCGTGCTGCTCCGACGGATTGGGGATAGTGGCCAACCGATTATTAGAAGCTTCTAGACTGATCGAATAGTCGACTGTATGAAGAACCGCGCTAAAAGGACTCCTGTTGCGTTCCATTGGAGATCCCGGAGTCCTCCACATAGCGCCGAGGAAGGCCACCGGGGGGGTTTTAGTGCGGTAAAAATCCCACGTAACCCTGTGTTGCTCCCACGGCACCGGGTACCTTTTGAAGCAGCCTCGACACCAAAAAAAAAGGCTGTAGTGGTACTAAAAGATAGTACTCACCAAGCCCTCATTATGGAGTTCCTCCCATGTGGGGTCCCCAGATGGCTCTAAGTCCATTGCTCCTTCGTAGTGCAAGACACCCACTTGTTTCGCCTTCGTGAATCTAGAAGAAGAGTACACATAATTAACATCTTTGATTATTATCAAACGATATTTCTTCTACTTATTTTATGTATTTGATAATCCATCCATATCTTCAAGGTCCACGACTAGACATGGCCATCTCCTAAACGACGCCACTCTTTGAATTCATGAAGTTAAATCAAAGTAACTTTGCTTTCTTATAAACTCGCCAACCAAACAACAAAATCCAAGAATAATAATTACTTTAACTTATGTAACGTAAACTAAGTTGTTAGTTATTATACTTTTGCAACTTTAACATGTAAGTTTTGTAAAAAATAAATTATTCTATTCTATCATTGTAGAATCACGCAATATAGCAGTTCTTGATAAAACATCTAGTTATTTAGTAGGTCCTTTTTAAATGCATGGTATTATAACGATAGAGCATGCACCTTAACATACACTTTAATGTTGGGATAATTTCTCGACTCTAGATGTCGACAGGTGGCATAATTTCTTGAGCACTTTCTTGCTTTGGAAACTTTAGGCTGTCGGTAACGATTGCAATAGCATAACTGTCGTTAAGCCAAGCCTTCAGGTAATCTTAAAACTTTATATGACCGGGTTGCCCACTAACTCCTCCAACCTACGCGATGGAACAGCGTATAATAGAGTACGCTCCAATGCTCAGTTGTGGGAAGAAAGCCCAGCAGTGAGGCGATACTGGATTGCTGTCAGCCCAAAGAAAGGAAAAAAAAATTGTACCTACAGATTTTCTAAAAATAATTACGTACCTTTCATCACAATCCATGAGTCCACGGAATCGAATCCAGTAGTTGTCGATCTCGTTATTCGCCTCCACCACGAAGTCATAGCGTTCGCCAGCGTAAGTCACTAAAGATGTTGCTGTAACCAAGGAAAGGCTTGTTAGCAAATATATATCTATGTGAGAAAAAATGGGTAAAATAAGAATCAGAATAAGAATATGTTCATTACGACAAATTTCATACAAATACAACAAAAATAAAAATACATTGACCTTAAAAAGCTACATAACCTAATAAAGTATGAATAAAATATATTTTTCGCACATGTATACAACGAATGAAATTTCTTCTGTGATTTGTTCGGTGAAATATGACATGGGATTATTCAATAATGATGTAAAAAGAGACCGGAGACTCTTCTGTTGAGGTGGTTGCCCTTGACCATAGACGATGGTGACCACTTACCATCAGGGCTGTCTGCTTGCTCGTCCCGGTAGCTCAGGACCAGAATAGAGAAATGAGTAGGTATGGTTGTTTTTTTGTTTGTCGTAAAAGGCGACTTAGAAGAATTATATATGTATAAGTTAAGAAAACTCTAAATTCTTTATATACACATACTACATAACCCATTTTGATCTCAAGATAGCCGTTTCCATGAAAAGGTTTCTCCCTTGGAAAACAACAAAAAAAGTTAAGTACCAAAAGCTAGCCATTTTTTTAAACGGGCCTTCTAAAATCGTCGCCTACCCTCGAATGCTTCGATAATATCCCGTATACTGTATCCGAATTATTTTCCAGGCGAGGCTCTTACCCTAATATTGCTTTCAAACTACGAATTGAATTCGATTATTTCGTTGGGAAAACCTTACGATCAGTTTTTGCTGGCACTCACCCGATTTCCTTGCGTGCCCAAATTTCGAATGTTAGACCTTTCCTGTACCTACCTACTGCGCGGGTTTTTTGCTGATACGCTACATCGGAACGGGAACCGCAAATGCTTTTTTGATGTGTAACCGGTTGGAATGGGTTTCTGTTACATTCAGAATATCCATATTTCAAATACCTAGGTAGCATATGAATATTCTGAAGCTCAGAATGTTTTTTAATTTTTTTTCTGCTCAGGTTCTACGACTTTTTTGTTAGACAGACTAGCTTTTTATTTTTTAAATATTTGGAATGTAAAAATCCGGTCCTTGGTCGTTGGTTTTCTAAAGACATGTGTTTTCTATTTTATGTACCTAGTGAATTGCGTTGAAGTCATTACAGTGAGTATCTGTGTATTTTTTAATGTCATGGACATCCTCACACACGGCCATCTCACCCCAAACTATTGATGTGCCTGTACTATTGATGTCAAAGACTGATAAACAACATACATTGATATTGGCGCAGAGGCAGGGTCACTACCGATTACCCCATCGGTCCAGTGCATGTGTCCGCTTGTAGGTATGCATGTGCTTTTGTTTGTCTGTGTTCAGCTATCGAACAGAGCAATGTAGTTCACCTAGAAACTCAGAATACAAAGAAAAAACACAGGAGTATTCATAATTTTTCATTATTCCGCCGATATATCCAAATATAACGATTATTCAGTTTATTCAGTTTATTCAGTTTATTTACAAGTATATATAAATATTACAGGGAGATATTATAGCGCCGAAATATCCAAACTACGCTTTTTTAGTGTAGTTTATGTGGAATTACTATAATCGTTTGCGGTGTCTGTTATTTTGTATTTTATGCATACCAAATATAATTGTATAGTATGTACCGTTATGTGTATGTACAGTAGGTATGAACTGTTCATAGACGGCCTTCAGATATAAGAAGTTCATCGTTCATTCATTTAATGTCAGATGCGAAAGTAAAAAGGCAACTTTGAAACTTTTAAAAGCTTAATTCTGAGCCTTCATTAGTTGTCCTTAGACCCTTGATCAGGGTCGTGATGTCAACAACTTTTATTATCCTAATCAGGGTGAAGGCTTCACGGGCTCCTGATTAATGCGTTCGAGGGATGTTTTACTACAGATTTAGTACCGAAAACATTCAAAGGAGATGTGCCAAAAATGCGGACCTTGGGCGTGGTCGAGTACACCCGACTGGAAGTACTCGACCACGTAATATTTATGTAAAACATTTCTTACTATCCAAATTCTAGATTTGGGTCTAACGATGAAATATTGTAACACTAAATCAATATGGCGGATCGGGTTCATGTCGCCTGCATCTAACATTGACTTATACAATCGTAATTCCTACGACTTGAAATACTTACTTGAATGTCAAAAAAAATATTAATGTGCTGCTGTGCGGTATAACTGAATTGTGGCCTGAGTAGTAGTAAAGTAAACGCAATAAACATTTTAAAATAACACTCACTTGAAAATATCAATGAAGTATCAATCGAATTTTAGAAGTCGAAGACTTTATTTGACAGTAACAGTTCCTTTCGAACCACTATTATTGCCTCCATAGTATTCATACGTAAAACAGAAGTAGAATATTTTAATTAATTTCTCAATGGAGAACAGGTCATCTAACTATATTTTAATTATTTTTACGTATATTTTTTTCTATTTTTTGATACATCTCCTTTCCAGATACGCAGATATACTCAATCATTTGGTCAAAGCAAAAATATTGGAATTTCGCCTACTAATTCCAGAGTCTGTCACAGTTGTCATGGGCGGCAGCGGACGGGTGCTGCGTGCTCGTTTACAAACTTATATCAATAAGTTCTTGAAAGAAAGAAAGAAAGAAAATCTTTATTTTGTCTCAAATGTGGGTACACAATAAAATAAATAAGGAAAAGAAAAATAAGCCAAACATATAAGTTACCAAGAGACAAAATAGGACTACCTACTCTCACCCTGTGCCGTGGTACTGAATGAATGAATTTGATGAAGCTTGTCATTAGACCTGAACCACTGAAGTTTGGAGAATAAAACTGAAACTTCAGCTATCATTTAAGATCGCGCATGTTTCCAGCAACTGTCTACCATCTGAGAGTAGTAGGTATTCCTCGCGGCACGAAAGTCCAGCTCTGAACGAAACCCGGAGGGGATAGCTGAGCATGTGGTATCAGCGCAGGGGTCATAATAAGGCTTATGAATCAAACAGCGGTTACGACTAACAACCCACTCGCCCCGCGGCATACGGTGTCTTAATTTCGATTTCTGCATTCAAGGCGAGGGTTAGAATTTAATGCCGGTCGGTATACGTTTAATACGATGCTCTTTGATCCCGCATTTGAATATGCAAATTCAGGGATAGCGCAGACCTGAGCGACGCTAGCTACCGTTTCAGTTGAAAATTGGACAATGTTTTCCAAGTGATGCTCTCTTTGGACTTAATTAGTGCTTGGATATGATTTTCAACGCTATAGAACGATTATTTATATACCATAAAATAACATCTCTCCTGCATTTTCCGGCAGGGGTAGACCAGAGGTATTTAGTTCATGTAATATGTACATGACATTAACATAACTGGTGAAAACACGGCCTATTTCACAAGCTCAGAGTCACGAAGCGCGCTATGAAGAGAGCTATGCTCGGTATTTCGCTGCGGGACCGTATCAGAAATGATGACATCCGTAGACGAACAAAGCTCACCGACATAGATCGCAGATTTTGTACGTTAACAGCAGGCCACGTCGTTCGCAGGGCTGATAACCGTTAAGGGAAGAAAAGACCTCGATTGGAGACCTCGACAAGGTGGACGGACGACCTGAAGAAGGCAGCGGGAAACCGCTGGATTCAGAAGGCACAGGACCGGTCGGAGTGGCGTCGTTTGGAGAAGCCTATGTCGAGCAGTGGACCAATAAAGGCTTTATGGTCGCCACTTATCCCGATCATGCAAGAAAAAAATAAGATAGTAAGTAGTTCATTAAGTATTTGTAAATAGGAGTCATATTTCAAGATACATTATAGTAGAAAATATTGAAATCATTTGCGATTTCCGAAGAAAAACGATTTTGTTATCCCATTTCAAAGAGAATATTCATATTTTTATTATTAAAGTCTAACGCTGAAAGTCACAAAGAGGATGCTTAAGTCGCTCTCCTCACTTGTGCGTCTTTGATATTTGTAAAGAAAAAAGGACTGGATTTAATTGAATTGAGATAGCAAACCATTCTTGGGACAGTAGGTATCAATCCGTATCAATATTTTCTTTTCCGGTCGGTTTAGGAAGTAAGTTTCAAACAAAATACAATTTTATAATGTACCTGGATAATCGCCAATGCAGCTAAGATTTTTTGTAGATTTTATAGCTTTTATTTAACTTCACTCGTGTGTATTATGTCCTGGAATCTTGTAATCAATATTTGACCCACTTCCAGTGAAGCTATCGAGCTGAAAATTGGCACACATGTTTGGTTCCGATGCGATGACAATGCACGAAAATAAAAAAAAATAAAAAAATTACAGTTTTTTTTTTTTATTATCGCCACATAAGTATACCTACATAAAATTCCACACGAATTCTATTTCGAGACAGACAGACAGAGTTACTCGCATTTATAATATTAGAATGGATTCTGTTACGCTCTTAAAGAGATCTCGTAGCAATCGTAGCGCCGAGGTAGGCCACCGAGCGACGACGTCCGCCTTTTAAAGTTTCTCACTCGTTAAACAAAAAAAAAAACGAAAGTATAAACACTGAACACTGCTATGAACAAGCTGCGTGTCATAAGCTTCCCTTACCTACCTTAGCAACCCACAAAACCAACCCTCTAACCATAAATAAAATTATAAGTAGAAAGATATTTTACACGGCGGGACAATGAAACAGTAAAATGTTTTAGCGAAGCAAAACTGCAATTTGTGATTTTATGGAAATTGTTTCCGCACATTTCATTGTTAGGTTCGGTTCAGACAGTGGATATAATGAGGTCACGAATTTTCATCTACCTACATACTTAAGTAATTAACTGTATTTCTTCTAAGGCAGAAGTGTGTCTATCTAAGTCCTATCCTATGTAATCGATGGTGAGCCTATTACGATACACGACTACTAGTACGACTAGTAATGCAAAGTTAGAAAAACTCATTAATACTTGCTTGATCCGGGAATCGAACACAGGACCTTTAGCTTAGTACATAGCAGTTAGCTTTACAGTACAAATCACGTACAAATACAGCTGAGGAGAACCATTTAGTCCGCCAGTTGTAATACATAATATAGGGTGATTTTAAAAAGAATAAAAATAATTGAATGATGTTGTTGCTGTTGACTGTTCAATATTCCAAATGCTTTTTTTAAATGAATTTGTTTTCATAAAAAAACGTCGCACGTGATTCTGCCCTTAAATTAATGTAAGCGGTGATGTGAAGCGCTTTCTGCCGCCCACGGCTCTTCACCATATTTTCTTAAATCTATCCGTGAGATTGGTTTGCGAAACTAAATGGAACAGAGACAGACTTGGTTTCTTTTTATAAAACTTTCATATTTTATTTTTCGCTGCGACCCATACACGTCCCACTGCTGTGCACGGGTCTCCCCCACAGACACAGCTGCGGGAGGTCTAGAGCATTCTCCACCACGCTGCTCCAATGCGGATTGGTGGAGGGGTTAGTGGCCAACCCAGAGTCGATTGTTCTTAAGCCACCCGAAGCTCTTCGACAAGGCTTAACGACTGTTTCCACCATTGAAAACAACCGGGACTGACGGCTTTACGTGCCCTCCGAAGCACTTTATTTTTAGAACACTATTAATACGAGCAGATATAGGTACCTATGTGTTTTCATGTTACTTGATTCAAACGCGCTGTTTCATTTTATTCGAGGATCACGATAATATATTTCCTCTTTTGATAGAACACGCAGGTTATGGTTCACACATTTGTTATTTATTCTTGACGTGTATCTATTGATATATACTTCGATTTGAATAAAAATATGTTAAGGTTGCTCACATTAATTCACAAGTCGCTCTATTACCAGAATTTGAATTATAGTAGAAACAAATGACAAATAGGACTATTAACAGGATCACATTGTATACAGTAACAGACAGTCTTCTTCCAAGTTGATTATAATTACTACTTGTAATAATTTGCGGTATGTACCTACATAATGTCCATTTTTGTTAAATTAAGAGGATATCAGTCGACCGTCACTTTTGAAGAATAGGTTTTTACCAAAAATATTGCCGTCGCGCTGAGCCCCTTAGCGTGCGATAGAGAGAAGTGCAGTCTCGAACTGATTTTACCTACGTAAAATTAAGAAAATCGTCCTTTCGTAATCCCCTGTTTCCTCCTCGAAATCTAGACCGATTTCAATATTTCTTTCAGTTAAAATGTAGAACAGGGTCTAAGCTATGCCCGTACGTTTTGCTTTTTTGGGATATGTTAGTAATTACCAGTTTGCTTGATGTTTGAAAATGTATGTAAAAAAAGTCGATTTTTTTGATTTTAAAAGATTTTTTTTCTCTTCTATTAATCAAATTATGAAAAAAAACAAAACTCACAGTCATGGCAGAGGTACGTATAAATCGTATGGTATTTTTTTCTCTTCTGTAACTTCTTTATCCTAGGAGGAAACAGGGGACTACGTTTGTATGGAAAAAGTGTCGACTTGTTCGCTTGTGATATCCTCTTAAAAACATTTTACAATAATTCCATTCATAATTACCTCGTATCTTCAAGAACGAAAAAAAATCACTCAGGTCCAACTCAGATGAATATGATGAAGTAAAAACAAAAAAAAACAAAACGAATACTTTTTAAAATGATTAAAAACATATATCTAAGAAACGCGCTTTTGTAATGTAGATTTTCTTTTAATTATTGCATTGTCATTGGTCTTTGGTAAGTGTGCAAAGTTTCAAATTAATCCGACGTTTTTAAGTGGACAACAATCACGTTCAATGATTCCTTTACATACATACGAGTACATACCAATAATACCAAACTAAGAAAAGCGTGATAAAAATATACGGTTGTAACTCTTGTCACACACCACTATTTAATATCGCATAACGTGTAGTTACTCGTATGTTACTCGTATGTTTGACGCGATCCAAGTTGCAGGACTGCAATTCGATCCTCACGTCACGTAGTCAAATCTGGACGTGATTTCCACGAATAGAGAGATAGCGGATGCTCGGTTCAAGTAACAACGACCCACGACTGCTTTGCTTTTGCAAACTGATTGCACGCACACATTGATGCAGTGAAGTTACAAATAAAACCTCTCAAGCACCCATAAAACATTGTTCTATTGATAATTTAAGTTCTCAAGGGTAACAATTAAACGATACAAAAGTGATCAAAGAAATTAGAGTAGGTACCAACCAATAGAAGCCCGATTAAAATTTATTGGCAATTTCAACTAAGTAGGTAACATTCGGTAACATTGCTTGTTCCTGTTCATAATAAAATACATCTTGGATATTCTCACACATGGCCATCTGACCCCTGAAAGTAGGCGCGTGCCTGTTATATGGATGTCAGAGACTGATATACATACATAGATATTTTTAAATACATACCTAAATAGATAATATTTTAACAACCAGACATAGAACAAATACAAGTGTTCGTCACACGAATATTTGTCCTGAGTGGGATTCGAACCCACGACCCCTGGCGTAACAGACAGATTCACTACCGATAGTAAGAACGTGAAAGTGAGAATAATGATTCACTTCCAGTATTTTTTCTGCGTGTCAAGATTGAATGTCATTTTTGGTTCTAATTACCTGACAAAATCCGGTAAAGCTATGAATGCTACAATGTGCTATCGTTACAATCAACTGCTGCATTATATCGAAACTGTCATTGTCTGCGTTCTACACTCGATATTTTCCGTAGTCGAAGGCACAGTACTTCATTAATCCGTCGAACAATACGATGGAAGGCAGAGATTCGTAAAATTATAATCCGCGAGTCATTGTGCGGTTTCAATGGGCGTTCGGAGGGATAAGATTTTGCGTGGGCACCGTGGCTTATCTCTCTTTTTAATTTTGATCGAAACGAAACTTATGAAAACTCGAGCGGTCGACGTTCTTTGTAGCCTGTATCGTTATTTTTGTATTAATATATATTTCTTGTGTACGTGTGTATGACAGTGAACTCCTCCTAAACAGCCGGATAGATGTTGATGAAATTTTTTGTGTGTTCAAGGGGATCCGAGAATGGCTTAGATTCACAATTTGGTCCACTGGAAAATGTTTTTTAATCATTATTTTAGTATTTTTATATAAATTATCATTTGCATGAAGTGTCGCGTCACTTTGACATTTCATATGGCAGAACAACGTTTGCGGGGTCAGTTATTATACTTTTTTTTTGTTCTTCTATTTTATTTTCACTGTTTAATAAAAGTTTTTTAATAATCCTGTTTTTTTTTTAATATCTATGTTTATGCTTTAAGTAGGTATGTGTTAGAGTTAGGAAATAAATTATTTTTATCTTATCTTATCCTAAACTTACCTGTAATCGGCTCCAAGTCGTATCCGTCCGACGCTATCACGGTGATGTTGTGGCCATCTATGGACATCTCGATGGGGCAGTTCAGGAACTCAGCATTGATGACCCGGAATCGGTACTTGTAGCCCTAGTGATAGAGAAGCATTATGAGCTTGTTAAAAGAAAACCAGGAGTTACTGTTGTGGTCCAAGTCAGGATTATCCTTAGGGCAAACTAGGCAGAGTTACTTTCGAGTATGGATAGCATAAAATTAATTGCGCCATTTTTATTGCATGAAGCAAAACTAATGCAATACATACCTAACTCTTAATATTCTTAATATTATGTCTGCAACCTATGATGCTCCCATTGCAGAGAGTCATTTCTCAGAACTTAGAAGGCCTTAAACGTATAATATCTATTTTTTCCGTTTCTAACTAAATAATACACCTTCACTGCATTTTATCTTTAGCAAGAATTAAGTTATGTTTATTTGCTATGATAGTTGTGCCAGGCGTCTGTTCACAGCCGTTACAAACATCATGCCTTTATTTCCCCGAAGGGCTAGCCACCCGCCGCTAGGTGTAGTACACCCGATTCCACCAGTTATATTTAGACCACATGGTCAGAGGTCCTAGGTTTGATCCCAGCGATAAGCTAGAGCTTAGGTGTCGCGGTTACGACCGCTAGAGCAATGATAAATCAGAGATTACGCTGCTTAAAGTAATGTTATTTAGAACATGTTATCATAATGGGAGTGTCTATTCATGCGAGTTATTAAATAAGACATACAACATACATATAGCTTATGTCACTCAGTAAAGATGCAGCTTTCTAATGGTGAAAGAATTTTTGAAATCGGTCATAAGCTTTTGTGTGAAAACATTATAAACAAATCTTTACTCTTTTAATATTAGTATAGCTATAGATTATACTTTTTAATAAGTTAAATAGTGATCTTTAGTAGGTACCTAACTACCTATAAATAAAATAGGACTCGAATCGAAATGAGTTATGAATGTTCAGTGATTTTCGTATTTACTTAATAAAAATAATTTTATGTTATATTCATCAAAACACGTTTTCATTCTTAGCTACAGATTTTTTTATCACCGCATATAAAATTACCACTTGCTAACAGTTTCCAGAATACTCACCTAATACCAAAATGAGCTTATGACAATTGAAACTTAATACGTTGTATTTGCGTTAATGAAAACAGAAAATCATAACTAGGCAATTACAGTAAAATACGATCCATTAAATGCGTCGCCATGTACGGCCGTTGCAATTAACTATGACGCTTAGTATAAACCATTTGCAATCTTAACCACTTGTGATAAGGCTCATAAAGTGAGACCTCGTGAATTGAATTACGAACGCAGCTTGTTCAATATTCATACAAAATGACCGTTTGTTTTCAAATTTATGTACGTACGTTTCCGTTATAATTGGTTATACTGCTTTAGTGTAGAGCCATAGAAAGTAATTGTTGATTTTATTTACACTTTAATGATTGTAAGCTGCGGATTATGCAAGCACATTACCATCGCTATGTTTCGACTACTCGCCAACAGATGGCGCATTTTACAATATTTGAATAATCGCTTCGGTCATTGCTCAAGGAACGATGGTACAATACCAGTTATTTTTATTGTCATAAGATAGCAAACGAACATGCATCACCATTCAATTTCCCAGAATCCATAATCAAATATAGTAATCTTATACTATACCTAACTAATTAACGCTCGCGTGGAATTAGACATAACAATAGTTTCGTTTACACCTAGTAATATTATATAGCCTATGTCACGGTAGGCGTTACGTGCGGTCACCCATCCATAAACCGACCGCACCCGTCGTTGCTTAACTCTTTCGATCACGTTGAATCGACGCGAGCCATTGGGCTATGGACGCAACAGGCTAGTACGTTACCAGGAAACTCACTATGTAGTAAATATCATTCACCTTCCTATGGAGTCGTCAAAACTCACCTCGAAATAATATACATATTATAGGTATTAAGAGCAAAATAAACTTTCTTTCTTTCTTTCTATATTTCTTTCTTTCTTTCTTTATTTCTTTCAAATAGTGGTTCTTACCTGCTCCACGTTGAATCTCGCAGCCTTCATGTAGAAAGGCTTGGTCCCGTTGAACACGCGGAACCTGCCCACGCCGTTGATCAGCAGCGTCGGGGGCTTGTTGTCCCCCCTCGAGTGGTGATGGTCCGTGAACATACCCACGGAGAGCTCGTGGATCCAATCGGTTACTATCATCACGTGGTCTGATCTGAAAGGAACATTGTATTAGTTACTAGAAAACTTTAGAGCTTTAGATTACGCTATACTGTTCTGGAAGCCATTGTACTAATACGTTGTCTGATCTAGGCATAGAATAGAATTGAATATATTCAATTAAATTCTAGACTAATGGTCGCCCGCAGCTTCGCTCGCGTGGAATTAGACATAACAATAGTTTCGTTTACAACTAGTAATATTATATAGCCAATGTCACTCCTAATGGTGAATGAATTTTTGAAATCGGTCCAGTAGATTGTGTGAAAACATTACAATCAAATCTTTCCTCTTTATAATATTAGTATAGATTTAAAAAACTTATGGCACTAAACATAAAATGTTTAACCCAGGCGAACTTAATACTCAAAGCATTAACTGCGAGATAGATATTTAATAACGCAAATCTCAAGCTACGGAAACGCCATCAGTTTAATTAACTACATATTTACATGATTAAATTAATAAGTTATAATAACATGGGTATCATAAAAACTGTCCACGGTACCCTGCAAATTTTAGATCTTATGTAGGTAGTATATGACTTCTAAAACAGAACATGTGATCTAAAACATGAGACTTATATCCAGTTTCCATAAATGGCTTTTGATGTCATCGCGCTCAGCCAACAAAAACATTCCATTTAAAGGATGTTTAACTGGATTGAGGTAGCCCAATTATTTATGTTATTATATTATTTAGGTAGATCCTGTACCTACTTACCTTGTACGATTGGTTACCTAAATTCACACATCTCTATCAATGCTACTCATATTCGTCACACATTTTGTAATGATTTTTCTAATAATTATTTACCTTACGACATCACGCTGGTCCGTATTAAATACGTTTGAGTTTGTAACATTTACTCTACTATTATTTTATCAGTCTACTACTATCATTGAAGAAAAATAAAAGACGATCGAAAAAAAATTAACGATCTCCATAGAATTCAGTGCTAAAAAATTGGCATATTTATTTATTTATTTATTTCGAGCGACGTGGCCTGCCCATTGCCACTTCAGTAGGTAAGTTAGACAGACAGATAATAAGAGTTATCTTAATTCAAACGCTCAATTCACTGAGCATTGAACCCAGAATTTTGACATAGGGGTGTTAAACCTGTCTTTCAGTGTCATCTCCGTCATCAGTCATCTCCGTACCTAATACTTGTTAAGTCATGCGTTTTACTCGGCTATCAAGATAAGATCAGGGGCTTCCCCTGCAAAGGTAAGGTAAAGTACCTGACAAAATGTACGTTGACCTTTAGCTATGCGTCACGGGACCTTTGCGTCGAGATAGATACCTTTGAGGCTTTTGAGCACTGACCTGAATATCTTATCATTTTATCAAAGTAGTTTTACTTATATAGGGGTAGACGTACCTATAGCTGTTTAAATTGTACCTCAGTGTACTGCTAAATTCTTGATTGTGGAAATAGTGGTTGGTAATATAGTGTTTTAATTAAATTTCTGTCAGTATAGTTTCTTCTTTGTAATTAAAAATACGATAATGTTCGTTAAGTTTATGGTTCGTTCGAAAACAAAAATTATTTATATTTATATTGCGACGAACGATGACAATAAAACGTGATCATAATAAGTCCAAAATTAAAATTTAATAAGTACATGAATTTTGGTCAAATGGTGACCACTAGAATATTTTTTTATTTAGTTCTATTTATAACATGACAGAAATGGATATTTCTTCGGACCAGGCACTATACTATAATTATCAGTCTGCTCGTAGAACGTTACATATATATACCCCGAAACTATCTAAGTTTAATCATCAAGATTCTGGCAAAGATTCTCATCAAACTTTTACAAACTCGTTAAAGCAAGCATAGTGGTGGAAATCGCTCACCACAGTCTCAGTAAGCCCATGAGCTGTGGCGCTTCAGAACTTAGTAGGTACTACGGATAGTTTGAGTTGAACTTATATCTGGATATTTTTGTTAATCAATCAAAGTTTGATGTACATTTCACGGTTTTAGGGTCCCGTGCCCAAAGGGTGACAAACGGAACCCTATTAATGTGCCTCCGCTGTCTGTCTGTTTTAAGGCTCTGTCCCATGAAATAGGTAGACTTGAATTGTTACGAAATGCGTATTACCTTTTTTACTTTTAAAAAGTAAAAAAAATTGATCCTGAAGGCGGTCCCCATACAAGTATCCTTAGAAAAACGCTCGGTGGCATTGAAACCCTCGTGTGCCCGACTCGCACTTGACAGGTTTTTAGTTATTATTGACTGAATTTTGTGTCTAGAACAATTGATTTAAAAATTTACAGCACTCACTCCAAAGATATTTGAATTCTACATCATGTTTTAAAAACAAGAAGTAGGTAATTTAGATACTTATAGACCAAACTTGTACACAAATTTTATTTAATAATAGTGGACGCCCGCAGCTTCGCTCGCGTGGAATTAGACCCTACTAAATACAAAATTTCATTGAAATAATGTAGGTAGGTATATACGAAAAACTTTTATACCTACTAACTTTGCACCCCCCTTTTACCCCCCCTTAAGAGATGATTTTCGAAACTCAATAAAAAACCTTCATAGGTACTGAATTTCATTCGAATAACATCAAAAACGGCAAAGTTTCATACTAACTTTGCACCCCCGTTTTACCCCCTTAGGGGGTGAATTTTCAAAAATCCTTTCTTAGTGCTCCCCTACGTTATAAAAGGAACCTCTGTGCAAAATTTCAAATTTCTAGCCCTTATAGTTTAGGCCCTGCGTTGATATGTCAGTCAGTCAGTCAGTCAGTCAGTCAGTCAGTCAGTCAGTCAGTCAGTCACCTTCTCCTTTTATATATATAGATAAAAAAATATGATGCATCGGGATTCAAACCCGCACCCTGCACGACAGGGTCACCGCGCGTTGGACTTACCTGTCGTAATCATATAGGTTTCCATGAGGGTCTTGAGATTTGGGTTTCCTGATGATGAGGGCTCCGGCAGCCCCATCAGCTCGCTGCATTCCGGAGTGTGAATGCCAGAAGTGTGTCCCGGAGTGGGATGCGTTGAACTGGTACCTGGAGAGATTGCCCACTTTAATATTCATAACATTACATAACTTCACGCCTTTATTTCCCCAAAGGGGTAGGCAGATGTGTGTAGTACACCCACTTTTCACCAGTTATGCTTAGGTCCCTTGTGAACTACTCGTACTCGAATCATTTTACCACACATAAGGTTAACCAATAGTAATATCCAACGCGTTATTTTTTTGGTAGAGATTCAAAGATGGTCTCAACACCTCAATCGTTTAGGTAAATAACTGACCTGAAGGTTGTCTCAGGTAAGATGGGGCACTGGGTGACGTAAGGCGTGCCATCCATATACGGAGTCCCACGCTGGTGCTGCCCGTGCCAATGGACCGTTGTGCCTTCGGTCATCAAGTGGTTCTCCACGTCTACTATGATTCTGTCATGCTGGCATACCTGAAAACAATAAAATGTTAAATATTTAGAAATTAATTCAAGCAAACTTTGCTGCCGACAGTGCCGACTAAATAACAACGAACTGAATCCAGAAATATTAGTATGCATCGGATAAGATAGAAGGATGACTTGGTAATATAGCTGGGAAAGAGTGGACGAAAATTGGCGCCTTCAGATTGATGAACTGATGAAGATGATAGTAAATATTGTCGTTTGTTCATTTTACTTACCTCTACCGCTGGACCAGGCATTTTCCTATTAATAACATTGAGCGGCCTGTTCACTCCATCAGCTGGTATGCAGTCAAGTCTTGAACAGTCCGTAGCATTGTACGGGCAGTTGTAACACGCCTTGCTCATAGTTTGATACCATTCTAGATTGAAATGGTAGAAACATATCATAGGGTCTTCACCTTCTCGGCACTCCCTATGACATGGGTGATCACCGCCAATTAGCTCACCGGTTACTGCGTCATATTGAACGTGGGCTCGTAACTCTGACTTTTTGCTTACTTTTTTAGCCAACATTCGCTTCAGTGCTTCGAGTCTATAAGCGTCTCTTGGATCTTCCGCAGTCGCTTGTCTGGTTTTAGTCCGATAGTTGAAGTTGTAATCCTGGTTTGATATAACTGGAAATATTACTTTAGAAGCGCTTTCTGGTGTTTTTACCTCGCTGTTGTTCAACACTTTCACCATACCGTCTCCAGTATCAGGGAGTTCACCCGTATCCAGTGTAATATTGTCTAGGCTATCATTTTGTTCTTCGGCCACACTTTTAATGGCTGTTCTGTTTTCTTTGCTTGTATTGTCAAATGATGCATTTTCTTGTGTTGACTGGTTTACAAATTCCACATCTGATTGTGAGGTGATTCCGTTTATATCTGTAACAAATTAAAAATTTATTTTCACATAATTATTATCTATCGGCACTTTTGAAATTTAAACCTGTTGACATGACGTACACTACAAAGTAATCATAGTTAATTTATTTCAAGATACACCATATTTGTTTGATTACGTAATAACTTTTTAGAGAACATCTCGAATATAATTTTACCTACCTAACATTTCCCATATTGGACATGATTGGTTGTTTTGAACTTAATCACTGATTATTTTTATATTAGTCCCTCCCACGCATATTAACTTGTTAGATACCAAAAATATCGAATGCAAGCTGTGAGATTCTCATAAATCTTTTCAAAATTTATGACCTGAATGACTGTAGTTTTTAAATTTAAAACTTCTGACAATCGCTTTAGCTTCTAGCTCTTAGAGTGATTTACTAATCATCATCACTGGAGCAGCATGGACGAGTATGTTCCTGGCCTTTTTAGTTGTGTTGTGAGAATAGTACTCGTATAGTAGGTACTCGTAATAGTACTCGTACCTTGGGTTGAAACGTTGGTTTGTAGCAATAACGTTGTCCCAATGTTTTTGACAGGAACATTTTACAGACTACTGAGTACTAGTATTATTATGTCCAAAGCACACAATATTGATGTTTTTGTTTTAACGTAGATTTAAGAAACTAAATAAACTTCGCTTCAATTTGAATCTCCAACCACAGTAATTATGCAAAAACTATCGATCGTGGCAAAAACTGTCAATCTCGGGTGAACGGTCATGTAATTGCAATGTCACTTTTTACTTTACACGACAAATGAGGGGTTCAAATTAATGAGTACAATTTGAATTGAATTCAACATTAAAATTGCAATACAATTTGCCGCTTGAAGATCCGGGAGGACTGGGGAATCCCAAATGAGTTTTCATCCCAACGTGGATAAAAGATAGCAAACTAACATGCAGCAGGTCTACTCTTTTTATCGATTTCGCTGCGAACCATAGACGTCCCACTGCTGGGCACGGGTCTCCCCCACAGACACAGCTGCGGGAGGTCTAGAGCATACTCCACCACGCTGCTCCAATGTGGATTGGTGGAGGGGTTAGTGGCCAACCCAGTGTCGAATGTTCTCAAGCCACCCGAAGGTCTTCGACAAGGCTTAACTATTGTTTCCACCATTGAAAACAACCGGGACCGACGGCTTAACGTGCCCTCCGAAGCACGGTAGCATCCATGAAATTTTGCCACTAGCGGTCACCCATCCACAAACCGACCGCGCCCGTCGTTGCTTAACACTTTCAATCACATTGAATCGAAACGAGCCATTGGGCTATGGACGCTACATTTTATCGATTATCGTCCGACGTTTTATCGATTATCTATACGTATATCGTGACATTTATTGTGTCGAATAACTTAAACTTAAACAGACAGACAGACAGACGTATTCGTATTTATAATAGAAGTATGGATTTATTTATGTAGTTGTTTATCTATACTAATATTATAAATGCGAAAGTAACTCTGTCTGTCTGTCTGTCTGTCTCGCTTTCACGCCAAAACTACTAAACCGATTTAAATATGCTATATGAGAAAGGACATAGGCTAGCTTTGTAAAGGTTTGAAGATGGGGATAAAATGTTGAATGAATGTATTGTCATTTTCAGAACTTAAAGCATAAAATTTATATTTCAGGCTGTTGATTAGATATAAATAAATATGGCATTAAATGTTTGTAAAAATCTTACCCATATGGGTGTAATATAAACATAGGGGATAACACATTTACGGATTCATTACAAATTTGTGGAGCTAAAGTTAACGCGTTATGAAGAATCTATTATTATGTCTAATTCCACGCGAGCGAAGCTGCGGGAGTCCACTAGTTATCTTATATGTTTGTTTGTTGTTAAATTATTGTAACAGCAATAATCATACCATGTCGATAATTGGAGTAAGGCTTCAGAATTCACCCTATGTCGCCCATGTCAACTGTACTTACTTGTACTGTGGGACCTTGAATGCGATCTGTTTGCGTATGAAAAGACGGAGATATTGTCAGTTTGTCTCAAGTTTTGTGAGCGTAAAGCTGAGAAGTTATAATCAAGCGTCTTTAATTAATTGCACATTATATTGATATACCTTGTAATTGGTTTTCAGTATATTATTTACTGTCTGCGGTAACAGTTTAGTAAATTGTATGGCTTCCATAGCCCAATGGCTCGCGTCGATTCCATGGGATCGACAGAGTTATGGAATAGTTTGTGGGTGACCACAAGTGGCAACATTTCATGGGCGCTACCGTGCTTCGGAGGGCGCGTTAAGTGGTCGTTCTCGGTGGCTATCAAAAACAATTGCTAAGCCCGGTCGAAGAACTTCGGGTGACTTGAGAACATGCGTCACTAGGTTGGGTCACCAATCCACATTGCAGCAGCGTGAAGTATGCTCTAGTCTAGTATGCTGTGTCTGTGGGGGAGACCCGTGCAGACATTGGGATGTCTATAAGTTGTAGCTTAGTCGCCTCTCACTCGAGCGGTTCAAACCCAAGTGGCACGCACCAATGACTTTTCTACGTTATGAGCGACTTAAGAAATTAAATGTCACTTGCTATAACGGTGAAGGACACATCGTGAAGAAACGTGCATGACTGAGAGTTCATCATAATGTAGTAGGCATGTGAAGTCTGCCAATCCGCACTTTGCCAGCGTGGTGGACTAAGGCCTTACCCCTCCCATTCTGAGAGGAGGCCTGTGCCCAACACGAGGGACAAAGAAAGGGTTGTGATGATGATGACTTTATTACTCCGCTAGCATGGCAGATTGCCAATTGGATGAAAGTGTACCTGCATCTGCCATGATCAATAGACGTTGTAGAATTGGTTCTTAAAAATTCAATAGCACCTAACAACAACTAGCGATACTGTAACAGATACCATTCACGTTCAACCGCGAGGCTAGCGAGCCTTCGTGTGGCAGACTGCCAATTGGATGTAATTCCCGATTCCAGTCAGGGCCGGCCCAGATTTCTGTAGTGACGCGCACGGAAAATATCAAACAATGAAATGAACGGGTCCGGTGCTTAAGCTTTTTGATCATTGCTGCGTTTACAGGCGTTTATTGCCACGAAACGGTTAAAGGATAGAATGAAACACTGCAATGTTGAATTTTGACGGGCCCGTTGGCGCAATCGTTAGTGACTGCAGGAGAAACATTCGTGTGACGAATACTTGTGTTTGTTTTGTGTCTGGATGTTAATGTTATCTATTTAAGTATGTATTTAAAAATATCTTTGCATGTATATCAGTCTCTGAACCCCATAGTACAGGCTCTGCCTAGTTTGGGGTCAGATGGATGGATTTTTATTATTTATTATTATTTGATCTTTAAAGTATCCATAAAACACGCTAACCTATAAACACACGACGCTGAATAAATTATTTAAGTCATAATATGTTTACAAGGTTAAGTTGATTTCGATAGCCAACGAACATTCAGCAACACTCATTCGCAGCCGCCCATGAGATTCTTTTCTAATTTTCAACAACACTCTAGACTAGATGGCTAGACCAGATAACAGTGGTCAGTAGATACGTTAGTGGGCACGAAGACTGGTGCAGTTAGTCATATTAGTGTCCAATTAGTTACTGTTAGTAAGTCTCTTTCTAAGCCAGTCACAGATGCATAGCAACGCATGTAGCAACCCTTGAGCACTGATGGTCGCCTCTAATGAAGTGTAACTGAAAACCACACCTCTCAAACCGGACCACAATTGTTTTCTATAACAAACTGATTTAAAAACATACATTTGCTGTGTACAAAACATTTGGACAGGTCTGGGATTAGCTGAGACCGCAAATTAGTCTCGGTTTTCAACTAACATTGAAGTTAATCTACACAGTTTTTCGTGCAAAAATGTCCAATTAGCCATAAGCCTTAGAATTCAACGGAGACTTCGAAATTCATGAGGCTAGATCGTACGTTTCCACGACTCGATATTAACGTCATAGCATAGAGTGTACTTCAGCAGTTCCACCACCCTATTCCATAACCTACACAGTTTTTCGTGCAAAAATGTTTAGCCATAAGCCTTAGAATTCAACGGAGACTTCGAAATTCATGGGGCTAAATCGTACGTTTGCTCGTTTCGATATTACCGTCATAGCATAGAGTGTACTCCACCAGTTCCACCACCCTATTCCAGTACGCATTGCTGGCAAACCCAGTGTCGAATGTTACGACAATGTTCGACAAGGTTTAAAGATTGTTATAGAATTGAAAACAACAGAGACCGACGACTTAACACACAACTTACTGCGGGTGGTTTTTGTAGGGTTTATAGTTGGGCAATAAAACACGCCTTTGATCACTCAATAGGTGGAGTAGGTAATGCGTCCCGCGCACGTCCGAACTTGCTCACAGCTAGCGCGTGACTCCGTTTTAATGTCAACGAATGTGCGATTTAATTTTTTGATCACCTACCTCTTCATCTATACATTTACATAGGTACATATTTTTACATGATAATATCAATACAGTCTCTGTAACTTATAATTTTTTCATTGAGGCGTCAATCCAGAAATGTGGCGTGGACACAGTAATTGCAAAATTGTTAATTGCATTAATATTAAAACATACACAAATAGCGGGTTCCATCTTTTATTAAACAACGTCCAGGTTTCCCGTGTGCTGCGGTGCAGGCCATTTAATAATAGATTGACGAATGCGAATTTATTATTCATTGCACAGTAAATCAACAGATAGAAATTCATTTACTTACAACCAGATTTTTAAATTCAATACGAATTTAAGTATTCGTATACGAAGCATTTTCGAATATGAATTTCATAACGAGTTAACCGTAGGCAATTCAGTTAACAGTTTAAATGGAAGTTGAACATTGCAGTTGACATTTCTTACACAAAATTTATCGATAGGCGAAATTAGAAATCGAGTGCTAACGAATCGAGTGCTAAGGATCAATCTATACTTCTATACTATCATTAAAAAGAGGAAACATTATAAAGAGGAAAGATTTTTTTGTACCTAATGTTTTCACACAAAAGCTACCGGACCGATTTCAAACATTCTTTCACCATTAGAAAGCTGCATCTTCACTGAGTGACATAGGCTATATAATATTACTAGATGTAAACGAATGGCTAATTCCACGCGAGCGAAGCTGCGGGCGTTCACTAGTCGTTCGATAAGTTGAAATATAGAGACCGCATTCGCATGGACGATTTTCTTACACGAGTAAGATTTAAAAATCGAGGTCATTTTTGCGTTTTCAGAAGTCAAGAAAATGTAAATGGATTTGTCAAATAAATTACTAAAATCATCATGTTTTTTATTCTCGTGGTGTACCTACAATAAAGAATATTTGTATTTGTATTTATTTATTTATCTTTGTTGAATCGGAATAAATGCGGATTAGCAGAGGTCTTTACATACCTACTTATATTAACACACTTTTTTACACTATAGTACACCCCTACCTTATCAATAACTTATCATAACCATTACGAATGCCAATTAATATGCTAATTCAGAGATTATTTAATAAAGTTTGCGTAATATTCGGTGTCAATGTCATATTAACCCTTTCACTGCAGATAGACGTGAAAGTGGGGCTAGATCTGGTTGTTCTGGTTGGTCGGGTTACATTTCTTTATATCTTTTAATCGTTTAATCCAAGTTACGGACTTATTTTTAGCTAGTCAAGTCACTTAATACACACTCAGGATAAAGTTAAAAATGACTTAAGAGAAATACTGTCGTATTTCTCATTACACTGAATAACTTAAGACACTTACACTGAATAACTTAAGACTTGAGACACTGAATAAACTAATAGACTGATAGATAATAAAAACACTTTATGACTTACACCGATTGTAAGTGATTGACCAAGAGCAATGTCAGGAGCGGTCGCTATATGGATGGGTGCCCAGTTCTTCGTATTGCAGGTGAAAGGTGGTCCCAATTGTTCTTAGTTGTAAAACGATCGCTAAGACTTGTCGAAGGCTTGAGGACTTTCAATACTGGGTTGCCACTAACCCCTCCACTAATCAGCAACGGAGCAGTGTGATGGAATATGCATAATACCTTCCTCCGTCACTAAGCAATGTCAAAGACTTTTGGGCCACCTAAAACCTTCCGACAATCGAACTATCCACTAACCCATGCACATATTACGTAGTGAAATATTATCTACTAGATACTTGGTTCTTTTACCTAACCCTAACCAAATTAAGATCATTATTGAATTCAAAGAACATCAATACTTATTTTACCGTTATCAGTGGCGTCGATGGTATACCACAAAACCTGCCCTTTATAGTATTAAAATAATGTATAAAAGTACAAGGGCGTTTGCATGCAGGGCATTTTTATGCGCGACCGAAAACTTTCGTTTTCATACCATCTTGAATTTTTCAAGTTTTGTACGAAGCTGTGTAGAATTTCCAGACTGGACATAAAGTTAACAAGCTGGGAAAACTTCAGTTAAGGAGGACTTAATAAACTCGCCTAAATTTTAATTTATTTATTTGTTACCTACTTTTATACGTGACATTTTTTATCGAAATAAACTTGCTGCGGGAATCTGCATTCCTTTCTTTCTATAGCCTAAGTAACATAAGAGAAAGCAGAGGAATTGCGTCAAAATACCTCACCTTAAAATTTAAACGTGGTTTTTCCACAGATCTGGGCGTGTGGTAATAGTAATCACATTTTTGTCGTTTATGGTGAACAATGTGACGGCGCCACGATCGCTCCGCTTATGTGGAGACATACCTAAAGGATCCTTTAAACCCTACGAGTAGTAAAACTGCTATTGAAATGCAGCAAACGAATGAAACACCTAGGCCGTCTTTGGCATCGCTGTATGTGACTATATGCATGTGAATGACCCTTTTTTTTATAAAACCTTACGTAAACGCGCCGAACGAACGACCGATGTGTAAGGGCCCTAACGTTTAACACCCGCGTGTAACACAATCCGCTTAAATCGGCCACTCATGTCGCAAGAGTCGTGTAATTGGACCGAAAACATAAACATTTCATTTTGGAGTTGTAATTATTCTCTGCTTATCGTGTTTTTGTGCGTTGAAAATTGTTTTTAGTTTAAATTGATAAATAAGATTGTTACTAACGAAACAAAACAAAGAATGCAGGTTAACAGTCAGGCTGCAATCGCCAAGTGTAAATCAGCAGACTTCTCACTTCACGCACCTCTCAGGACAAACATTCGTGTGACGGACATCGTGTTTGTTCTGTGTCTGAATGTTAATATCTATTTAAGTATGTATTTAAAACGATCTATGTTTGTTTAACAGTCTCTGACACCCATAGTACAGGCTCTGCCTAGTTTGGGGTAAGCCGTGTGTAAGAAGTCAATGATATTTATTTTTATTTTAAAAAATCTCTTATTGGAATTAACGTCAGTTTTTAAAGCAAGTTGTATAATACTAAAATTATAGCCTGATATAGATACTTACATACTAAGGCCACCAGTACTGGGACACACAGGGCATCAAAGCCCCACAGGAACCGCATTTTTCTAGATCTGGAAAAAGAAAACTTAATTGAATCACACTTTCGTTAAGCGTGTCTAATCACTTTTTTTATTATTTGACTTTGACTACATGGGGGTTAAACATAACTGTTGAAAAGCGAGTGTACCACACAACTGTGTCTACCCCTTCGGGGAAATAAAGGCGTCATGTAATAGTATGTTATAAACTAGAGGACGCTTCGCTCGCGTGGAATTAGACAGCGACGAAGTTCCTCTTCAGTTTCAAGGTCTACCACCTAGTTATGACCGGTAAGGTAACGTTTTTGTAAACATGAAGTCGCTTCAGGGGTAATTATTATCCCGGGACCGTCCGCCAAGTTTGCGAGTTAACAGGTATAACGCAGGGATTTATTCTCTTTAAAGTTAAGCATCAATAAATATTGATGAGCCTGCGTTGTTTGTTCTCGTTGTTAATTAATACAAGGCCAATATTATCGACCAGTGCTCCTATCAAATAATATTATCACCCTAGAAGGAGGAAAAATAATATTATCACCCTATCTATACTAATATTATAAAGATGAAATATTTGTTTATAAAGTTTTCACATAAAAACTACTGGACCGATTTCAAAAATTCGTTCACCATTAGAAAGCTGCATCTTCACTGAGTGATATAGGCTTTATAATAATACTAGGTGTAAACGAAACTATTGTTATGTCTAATTCCACGCGAGCGAAGCTGCGGGCGTCCCACGAGTAAATAATATAACTTTGACAGTTTTCAGTTTTTCTACATCTGAAATTTTTTTTGAGTTACCTTTGAAGATAAAACAGTTTAATATTATGATGAATTTCCACCTCGCAGTGGTCATTTGAAGCGCTCATAGCCCTAGGCTGCCACTTTGGCTATACACATATGTATTACTTGAAACTGCTAAAAGCCTGTCTTGTTATCGCGCACTTTAACTATATTGATAAAATTTTGGTTGTCGTCTAACAAACGACACACATTCAAAAATACATAAACAACGTTCTTACTATAAACATTCTGAGTTGTTTATAATAAGGACTGGAAAAGTCGGTTTGTTTCATATTTACCTCAAAATATAATATCGCAAAACTGCTGAAATATGATGTTCCTCGATCAACAGCTTTTGATCATAATTTATTTATACGATAAGTACATAAGAAAATTTATATAAGGGGTTTACAGATATTATATATTTATTCCCTCCAATTTACATAATCGTCTGTAGGTAATAATGTCTCAAGTAATTCCTTGTTTATCATGGATAGAAGATGAAGTATTCGATTTGCTTATCAACGGTCCGCAGATAACATCTGAAGTGCGTTTGACACTTCAGGTGCCCCACGCCACGATGCAATGTTGCGCAAATAAAGTGTGAAAGCAAAACAATTAGTGGTACAGTTCGCGGCGCGAAAGTCTAGCCCTGAACGAAATTCGGAATGCGCATAGGCTAGCAGTGCGATGGACATACTACAGCTAGCGCACAAAGCAACCATTTATGACTTTGTTAGTCATCGATCGCCCCGATCCATAAGATAATTTCGACTTAGACCTTAATTTCGAGTTTTGCTAGACTTTAAAGAATAAAGAATAAATGGTTTGAGCGGAACAAATATGTTGAATAATTCGTAAAAAATTGTCAAATTTTAATAAAAACATTAAGATTAATAAGATTTTCATTAAAATAAAAGTATAAAATACAGAAATCGGCCATATTAACTGAAACGCCAATCAGAGCGGATGACGTCACGGCTAAGTAATAATTCACCTGTCGCTTGGGCTTCTGTTGAACACAGCGGCATATTTACCCAGGCGTAACGTCAAGCGGACGCCATGACACTTACGAGCGTTTTTGCGCAAATTCAAAGTAGATAGGAAATACTATAGAAATTTTTGTGTTAAAACTCAATTTATTGCTGAAATAATGTTTTTTTTTTTGTAATAATACATTACAAAAGGCAAATACAAAATCTTTCATAATGCCTATTGTTACCGTTTGAAGCAACGTCGGACGCGATCGGTTTGTGGATGGTTTGCCAGTGGTAAAATTTCATGGTCGATTCCGTGTGTTAATTCGTCTAGGCATTCGGTAGGCTTGCGAAACATTCGTCACTGGACATAAACCCTCGACCAATCCACATTGGATCAGCGTGGTGGAGAGACTTGGCCTTAGCTTAACCTGTGGGAGTCTACGACTATACTACGAACCGAGACGAACGGACGAGAAAAGTTAAACCAGCTTACTTAACATAAAGAACCTCTTAATCCAGCGAATTCATACATTCACGTCTTAAACAGACTTGGCTCTAGATATTAATTACCCGCTAAGTTGAGAAATGTTAAAGTGAGGAGTTTTCTCCATTCCCGCTGATTAGGCAAAACGAAACGACCGACAAACTGTTATATTAATGAATTATTCATGGACATAACGTAGCGGAAAAGATTAGCTTGTAACGCCACTTTTTGCCTATTATGGGGTATTATGAAAATTATGGAAATTAATTCATTCGTCACGCTCTATTTGAGACAGAAGCAAGTGATAAGGATAAGTGATAATCTCATGAAAGGAAGATGTTTTATGTGACGTACTTATATAGTATTAAACGTGTTGGATACTGAGTATATTTAATCGTAAATTAGACTAAAATAAAATAAGTTCAGAATTAAATATTAATTACATAAAAAATATTACAGGACTGCACGACTGGAACGAACGAAATTTCTAGGGATAACCATAGATCAAGATATTAACTGGAAAGGACACAATGGGGCTGCCTGCAATAAGGTCATAAGGTAAATAGATTTGTATACGTTCTGACTAAACTTCGCCAAACATACACTAGACACTGCACAAGCAGCTTATTAAGGATACGTCGCATCAATACGAAGGGAATCCCCTTTTGCTGTAACAACTCCTGTCATACAAAAATAAAGTTTTTTGATACAAAAAAAATATTAGGGCTATATCAGGAACAGCACCACATAACTCATGCAGGTCACTCTTTAAAAACTTGGATGTACTTACTATGTACCTACTCATTCCCTGCATTATATTTTAACCCCCGACGCAAAAAGAGAGGGGTGTGTTATAAGTTTAACGTATCTGTCTGTGTATGTGTCTGTGGTATTGTAGCTACAAAACGGATGAACTGATTTTCGTTTAGTTTTTTTTGTGTCATAGATAATTTTATACCGAGTGTTCTTAGCTTATTAGTTCTTATTGCTATTCATTCTCTATTTCTCATAAACCAGGCCTCCTATTTGAGCATAGCCTTAAGCAAATTTGAACACAGGAACTTGCTGCTTGGGTAGCAACTTGTAAGTTACTTACGAACAAGTAAGCTTAAAGTACGCCGCTCCTAGCACGGCGCCTGCAATCTCCTCGTACCTACTCGTACCTACTTTACATTAATTAGTGACATTAGTTCGTTATTCTTAAGCGCTCGTCGTCATGCGGCTCGGATCAACCGCTCGATAGTATTGAGCCGACCGTCAGAGCCTCTATTTTCGAACCGCTCGCGTGACTGTCGACTGACTATCGACATTTAATATTTTAAATCGCACATAACATATAAATGACATTGGTGCGTGCTACTTGGATTCGAACCTTCGCCTTTCACTCGAGGGAGTGTGAGAACTGTACTCACACTCCCTCGATTGAGAGGGAGACCCGTGCCCAGCAGTGGGACGTCTAAACGTCTATGGGTCGCAGCGAACCTACATTTAATTTTGAGACAAAATAAAGATTTTCGTTCTTTGTTTCTTTTAAATGATATTATTATTTTGTGCGAATGTGAACATAACGACAAGACAGGTAATAGGTACCGTGGGACAGATGACACCGCAAAGTATCGACACCGGATCCTTAGGATAAAATCCTGTGATACCACAGTAGATAAACAAAATAAATAATTTGCTCTTCATCTGTCACAGATGAGTTTATTGAGATGACCTTGCAACAGTTGCAACGGATGTGCTTCTTAGATTACACGAACCATTGCATTCCAATTTTAGGGTTCCGTAGAGCTTGGGATTATAACTACAATCTTAAACGTTAATCAACGACTAGTTACGCTGTATATAGTCGATTTTTTTAGGTCAGCTGTTATTTATTTGTCTGTAGATGTAAGACCAGGATGTACCTTTGTTTTTTATAAGATCATCGTAATCTTGAGATACCTTGTTTACAGAATGGACACGAGGTACCTACTTAGTCATATTTGAAAAAGCATTTTTATTCCGATTTATATATTATATAGGATATAAATCGGAATAGTGATATTTATGAATATGAATATGATATTTATATTTTCTTGCCGACAAACTGGCCTACAGTTTGACAAATTTTAGATATAAATAATTTTGTAACTCTTTCTTTGGATTAATAAATAAAATTTAAAAAAAAAAACACAAAAACCAAGTGGCTTGAGAACGTTCGAGATTGGGTTGGCCTTCACCAATCTGCATTGGTGCAGTGTGGTCGAGTTTGCTCTAGGCTTCCTTTAGCTATGGCCGTATTTTATTGATGTTCTATGGCTATTATCCGGGTATACTTGTAACGGATATCTAAAGGCAATTGATCCAATCTTGACTTGTCATGATGAATATTTGCTCGCCGGATATCCGGCCTCAAATTTCACCGGATATTGAATGTCGTATTACCGGTAAATAACGATCAATCGTTTTTCTTCTTCGTCTGTACAAAATACAATTTACAGATTGAAGAATTAGAATATCATATTAAGTTGGTAGAGCCTATTTAAAACCTATAAAATATATGAAACCTATTAGGTACCTATTGGTTTTTTTAGTTCACCCGAGACCTGTTACTTGGGTCTACCGCAACTCAAGGTTTGATACCATGAAAAATAAATGTTTGTTAAAATGTTTATTGAGATTAAAATAATTCAATTTAAATATATTAACAAGGTATAATAGGTAGGTACAACAGTAAAATATGAAATATAACATAATTCAAACCAAAAACTAAAATAACCAAATACTATCTATTTGTATCTGTGGTATTCTGGCTAGAAAGGGTTGGCATCACCGGTCTCAAAGTCTGTCAGTTTTCGTGGCCAGAAGTGGAGGGCTGATGTGGCATGCTCACTTGCATTTTATTTATTCTTAATTCATTATTATTATTATTTATTTCAATTTTATCTATACCCATAAAAAAAAGTAAGAACATTGGTTGCACTAAGTTGTATGTATGATGATGATGATGAACGGAACCGTTAGTGCACTTAGGTACTCGACTCGCGCTTGCCTAATTTTTACCAGTGTATGCGACTTAATTGTGGCTTAATTGTTAGATACAGCTGCGTGAGTAAATGACTAAACTCTAAAAAAATTGTGTCTGCGTTTCGATCAATATTTTAGTAAAAAGACATTCAACTGACTGTACCTTAAAAAACCATGATATTTACTAGCATGCATCTATGGTCGACATAGAATAACGTTTGGTCATGGTTTGGTCAAATCAAAACAAATCATTGAAAAATAAAACATACCGTCGAATTGAGAACCTGGTCCTTTTTCTGGCATTCGGTTAAAAATAATTAATCGACTAAAAGATTTTTATAATTGTTCTTACACTGTGTGGTGAGGACATCCATTTTTTAAGTAAATGTATATCTGTGTCAGTTCAGGATGTCCCGTTATATAGATTTTTTACTTATGATGCAGTTATTTTTTATACTATACATAATTAGATATGCCGTCTCAATAAAATTAATTGCTCTAAAATAAATAAATATGGCGGCGTTGTGTTCGTTACCCTGCGCGACGCAGAGTAAACAATAAGCGTACAAATTGGCGCGTATTCGAGGCTTCACTACATCGACCAGGCAAATCAGCTTCTTTTTTAATACTTTTTATATATTTTTTTGTCGTTGGCGGAAACGGTTATGACCCTGCCTGTTGCGCCAGGAGTCGTGGGTTTGAATCCCACTCAGGAGAAACATTCTGTGACGAACACTTTTGTTTGTTCTCTCTGGATGTTAATATTATCTATATAATAAAGCATTTGTAAAATATCTATGCATGTATATCAGTTTCTGGTACCCATAGTATAGGCGCCTAATTTTGGGTCAGATGGTCGGTATGTGAGAATGTCAAAACAAAACTTACATCTATGCTTAAAATATGTACGCTCTGACGCCTTCAAAACACACCTATCTGTTTAAATAAGCAGTTAGTAATTAAATAATTGTAATGTAAATTCGTAAAACTTATACTTACTAAGCGTACTAAGTTATTATAAACTCATTGCACACTCAATCACAGTCGCGATCAGCTGATCTGTCGCGTGTGAACACTTAGCGTCATTGACACACATACATAGTTCTGACGTAATGTTACGGTGGCAACGACGGGCGCCTATTCTGGTTGGCAGAATATATTATGTACGTTGGCTCTGTGTCGCTTTTAAAATGCAAATTCCACAGTCCACTTTTTATTTTTATCATATTTGTATAGCAATAAATGATTTTAATAATGTCGCTTTGCAAGAAATATCATCCAATAGCTGCTATACGACCTTCCGAACGTGCATAATTATGTAGTTCGGTACGGCGGTTGATGGGTGAGCGGCTAACACGGTTGTCAAAATTCAAGTCACCTGAAGGCCTCCGACGTCATGAGATTGCAACCGGGACAGACGGCTTAGCGTTCCCTCTGTATTCGTTCAAGAATGCCTTGGTTGATATGTCTCAAGCATCAACCTCAAGCACAACCAACCTCAACCATGAGCGCTGTAGAGCACTTAACGTTGTTTATTAATGACGAGCCTTTTACATATTTAATTAATCGAGGAATTTCCAGCAGGATACAAATTACATAACATTATTATATTATTATTTAAATCAATAGATACGTGATATTAATGAATATAGTCTATTTACTGCGAAATGTTCGTGACTTGATTTCTTTGTTAAGATCCGCATAAGTGAGAAAATTGTTATGGTTTTTATACCTCAAGTGAATCCAATGTAAATTACAATTTACTTGTGTCACAACATATAAAATACAGGATAAACATTTTAAACTAATGGATACGTAATGGTGGTTTATTTTAAGTAATAGGTACATAAAATGTTTCCAATGATTTGTGATGCAATACAATTTACTTTTATATAACTTGGACGTAAGTAAATATTAATATTATTCGAGCGATAAATAAAACTTCCAGAATAAGCGCCGGGGTCATTCAACGGTACGAAGCGACGTCTCTTTGATTTTATTCGCCATTGGTTTTTCAGAATTAGGTTTTTATTGAATGAACTAGATTGGAAGTCCATAAATTTCTCTATTAAGTACTGGTTTGTATTTTAACAAGTTTCTGTCTGTTGTTCGTTTAAGACAATGTGCAATAACCATAAGGCGTACATTTGTGATAGGTTGATACTGCACTTGAATTATCTTCAGTTTTTTTTCACTACTGACCAATGAATGAATGAATGACGCAGGATAGGACACATCATCATAAAGTATGAATGACGAAGGATAGGACACCTCATCATAAAGTATGAATGACGAAGAATAGGACACCTCATCATAAAGTATGAATGACGCAGAATAGGACATCTCATCATAAAGTATGAAGCCGCGGCGATTAGCTTAGCTTAATGCCACTGGGGCTGAGCTGCTTAGGTAAGTCCATAGAGATGCCTTTCTTCCTTCATGGGTAAGTCCAATTCTACGGAACTTGTAATGACAAAAATATTATTTGATGCGTTAATAATTACATTAATTTAAAAACCTTAGTGACTGGCATTTTTATCAATGCTTAATTTAATGATTGTGAATTATTAGACCTTCTAAATTTTCCGAATTCAATACATTCCGACCTTAGGAATATTAAAGCTGAGGTCAAAACATACTGAGTCATGCACGTCAGTCGGATGTCATAATCTTTTTCCGTTGATAGAAAACACATCCGAATCCAACACAAAGGATCATTAGGGTTGTCGCTTAATTAAACTACCAAGGTCTTGGCTAAAAACCAGCGCTGCTAAATCAATATGGAACAAACCTTTTTCTTAATGTAACTTTCATGTAATTCTTCTTATTATACTTATATAAGTTTTCTTAGATTCTTTTTCTATTGTTAATAAATAGTTGAATTTTTAAACAATTAATTCGAAACAACAAAACTAACCATACCATAATCGAGGCAACCCTGAAACATCTTTCTTGACGTTACGGTGATCGTCATTTGCGAAGCCTATCACAATGTCTTTACCAAGGTCGTGAGACTTGAGACAGTCTTGGGACCAACGATTTACCTTGAGACCATCTAATTTGTGTAAGAAAAGGGAATGGCGGAAGGCAGTTAATTACTACATACTACTACCACCACTATAAGTAATAATAACTTTAGACTAACCAAAAACCATCTAATTTGTATAAGAAAAGGGAATGGCGGAATTACTACATTACTACTACTACCACTATAATAATAACTTTAGAGTAACTAAAAAAAGTAGTAAAGAAATAGGTACTAAGATGAATTACAAATGAACCCTTCAAAATGACCTTAATTTTTTATTTACTTACCTACTGTAGGTATTACCAAAATATTAAATTCAAACTCCGTGCACGACAATGCGCGTTGAGCGACATATCTAATTTTTAACTTTCCATTATCTCGTGAACTGTCCAATTGAAATGCTATAAGGAACAAAGATAATCTTCATTAAATGTTCTTGATGATGAAGTAACTTTCGTTCGTTACAATTAACATGTCATGCATAATAAAACTGCTAAAAAACTCTGTACGAATTTGGCTAGTGTTTCTTCAATAAATACCTTCTTGTGATTTATGTTTAACAGTTAGGTATTGTATTGTAGACTTTTATTTACCTATATGGAGAAAGGATCTATATTTTTGTAGAATATTGTAATAACCTATGACAACGCAGTAAGACGGCGCTAGAAGCGCTTGGTCTTCCGTCTTTAGCAAATACATATTAATATTTTTTGGTCAAGCTAAGAAGTGAAGCCTAATCCTAGATAGGCTATACTATTCCTCATTAATGCGGCTATTTATTACCTTTTTTATTTTTAAATCGGTCTGGTAGTTCCAGAGATTAGCGCGTTTAAACAAAACAAAAATCTCTCCCGCTTTCAATATTAGTATAGATAATAAACATAGTGCATGCGAGTATGTATTAACTATTTCACCTCCGCTATGTGAATAACTGAATAAATAAACTCACGTATCCTAGTTGATTCTGATGTCATTGTAAATCGTCAATAGTTTTTTTTCTTGAAGTTAAAACCATTCAACTGAGTGTTCGGAAATTCCATGTTGTGTACTGAATGGTACGAGTATATTGAAATAATAAACATGCAATTTGATGTCAATTCCGTGATGCCAGATTACTGAGCTTGAGACTGACGTTCGATTCCCGGATGCGGGCAGATAATGAACGTTTGGCTGATAATTGGTAAAGGTTTGCAGTATCGGCCTTGAGTTACGTTAGTACAATATGTTTCTCGCCACTACTCTTTCATTTTCCCACTGTTGGGCACGGGTCTCCTCTCGGAATCGGAGAAATTAGTCCTTAGACTTCACATTCCTTCGAGAACATTATGAAGAACTCTCAGGCATGCAGGTTTCCTCACGATGTGTTCTTCACCGTTATAGTAAGGGACATTTAATTTCTTAAATTGCACATAGCTTAGAAAAGTCATTGGTGCGTGCCGCTGGGGTTTGAACCCGGACCGCTCGAGTGAGAGGCGAGTTCGATAGATAGATTGTTCAGCGTGACCAGATTTAGTAGATTTCTACTTTTAATGGAATACCCCGCATTTAAATCAACCATTACAATCCATTCATGGATAGGTACATATAGGATATTTCGAACTCTGAATAACACCCGTTGATTACTATAAATAAAACACATCGCATTTCAATTTGTCTAAAAAACCTACTGGCTACCATCCATCATTCATAATTAAATGTATAAAAATTTCGCGGAAGTTCTTCTCGCATACGATAAGTAACTGTGGGATTGCTGGCCCGTAGCAAAAGTTGTGGGGAAAAAATGATAAAATATGGCAAAAATGATAAAATATGGCAATAATCGCACACTCTGGTGCCCAGTAGCGGTGCCGCGGAGTTGCCAGTTGAGTCAAGTGTTTCAATGATAGCGAGTAGCTATTTAATATACAAAATACTAACTCCATTTCATGAATTTGATTTGAAATGAAATGATTTATCTAAACAATTTAAACTAAACAACCTAAACAAACTGCTAACTAACCTTAGTAACCTAGTCTTAGTTGTATTTATGGGTTATATTGTGTTTATGGGTTACCATATCTATACATATATACTACAAAGGTTAGTTAATGTAATAGTAATTTTTATGCATAATAAATATTATCTGTTCGCTAAAAAATTATAAAATATTCCTAATAAATGTAACACCCTAACAAATGTAAATGTAAGTAATCGATACAGATTCCGTTTTTTTTTTTTCATTTATTGTCTGGCTTTCTGTTCCTATGATGGAATCAAACACTACCAAACTGATTTTAATAAAACTTGGTACATCCATGCATTGCGTCCCCAGGATATGGGATATAATTATTGTTTGGATATATTAAATAACTCAATAGAATTGTTTCATATCTGTAACAAATTTTTACAGTTGAATGAATAATAATACCTACATAATTATGTGGTGTCGTTAAACATATCGATGTTTTCTTTGAGGATGGAAACGAAACTATCACCAAAGCTAATAAATAGTCTACATTACTGTGGTCTACTCAGATTTATAAGACGGCGTTTATTTTAAAATATCGCGCTTATCGCTTACCTGGTCGCAGTAAGACAAGTGCACGTGGTAAATGCATCATCTGGATCTTACCGAAGGTTAGCTGCATATTCGCAGCATTACTATATTGCTGTTGCTTACAATATGTATTACAGTTACAGAAAAATAAGGTTTTTTATGCCTGTGAGTGTAGTGTGACTAATTAAACTGTTTTTCTGACTGCTTTCTGTGATTGTAATAAGCAAAATATAGTGTTATAATGATAATAGTTAATTAATTACTTATAGGGTCAGCAATAAATACAAACAATAATAATAAAATACACATTAAAATTATACATTACAGGCTTTTGCGAATAGTAATGGGATGCGGATATTGTTTCATGTTTGTATCTGTTAATTAAACTACATTCAATTTATTTTTATTTTTCAATTCGATGCGCAAGAATCCAATCCCGAAACTCGCTGGGATATCCCGTTAATTGTCCTGAACTTGATATAAGTAAAAACCCGGAAAATGGCGGATACTGGACCCGTCTCAAGGACCGGTTGTCGTATGACCCGATGTCGTAGCGATCGTATTTTTTGATTAAATCTCTAAATGGTAAAACCCCCGGTACGGGATATGTTTAATCGGAGGTTTTACCGAAACGAACTCCTCATTGAACTGTTTTTTAGTCTGACAAAAGACCAAAATGATAAGGTACCTATTTCATTGTTAAGTCATGTGCTTAGTTTTTGTTGTGGACACAAGATCCACAAATCGTAAAAACAAAAAATGACGGAGGGAAGCGCGCGTGAAATATTGCCACTAGCGGTCACCCCACAAACCGTCCGCGCCCGACGTTGTTTAACTCGGTCGATCACGTACGATTGGCGCAAGCCATTAGACTATTGAACATGCGAACAATGAAAACAAAAATAAGATCCTTTATGGCGAGCACGGACTACGACTTAGATCAACATTCACAAAACTAAGATTTCTTTGACGACTTGTTTATCGAATAAAGCGTAGTGTTTTCAAACGGTTTTTATAATGATATTTTTACACAAACAGTGTATTTCAAGGTAAAATACTCGTAAATCAAAATAGTATTTTGCTATATCCATTAAAATATTCGTAATTTGCTTATGAAAAATAAAAGTCTGGCGTCGAATTGAACAAATTAATATTCGATTCAATGCGTGTGTTATCTATACTTCTATACTAATCTCTATATTATAAAAATAAATCGCAAAATGTGTTGGTAAGCGCATAACTCAACAACGCCTGGACCAATTTGGCCAATTCTTTTTTTTAAATGTTCGTTGAAGTTCAAGGATGGTTTTTACGGCGAGAAAAAATTGAAAATTCATCCCCTAAGGGGGTAAAACGGGGGTGCAAAGTTAGTATGAAGCTTTGCCGTTTTTGAAGTAAGTGAATGTGTAACGCGAGCGAAGCTGCGGGCGTCCACTAGTATTAAGTATATAGAGGAAACATTTTGTTTGTAATGTTTTCACACAAAAACTACTGGACCGATTTCAAAAATTCTTTCACCATTAGAAAGCTGCATCTTCACTGAGTGACATAGGCTATATAATATTACTTGGTGTAAATGAAACTATTGTTATGTCTAATTGTTTTTCCGCAGTCTAGTCCGGTCGTGTGACTAAAATTGAAGAATTTAAATCGTAATCGTTCATTAATTTATTATTCATATTATGTCGCCAGTCGAAATTATAATTCGAGTGGTTATGACAACTTGTTAGATAAGTCCTAGTGAATTCGATAAATTTAGCCAATATGAAATTTGTAGACGCATGACGAATTCGAAAACAGCTGAAATTCATACAAACTTTTTGGTAGGTACCTATAAGGTTCCGAATACTAACGAGTACTTATTTCAAGTTATTAGCATTTCATTACTGTCTTGACTCCTAACAAAGCTATAAATAATATATAAGTGCTAATTCTTGGACGTGCGCAGTAAATTTAGATTAGACTTGGCTTAGACGAAAATCTCGGCGACTTTTGCCGGAAACCGAGACTGAGTTCTCGGTAGGATTTTTGCCCGAGAATACCGAGACCGAGATCTCGTTCTAGCCCTATAATCAATACCAAACTTACGACTAATTAGTCGATAGCGAATGTCAATCCCATACATTTGTTAATCTATTCTACTAGCGTTTTTGCCACTTGTCTAGGCCCCCTGAGATTCATTACCACGCAGGTATACGAATTACATTTAAGAACAAATCTAAAAATTAAACACTTGCTACTGAAATAATAGAAGGTCGTACTCGTCGGTTTTCAAGGTAAATTAAATTATTCTGAAAAAAGATAGGTACGCTTTTAATCAAGCATTTCCTTAATATTGCCAATACTTATTGAATTCGAAAGACATGAAAATACGTGTTCCCATGTCACGCAGCTATTTCAATTTGGCAGATTTAAATTTTGTTTGGCAAATTATGGAATTAAACCTTGTCTGTCTCTGGACCACCTAACTTCCATAACTCGAGTCTCAAGTTATATTCCTCTAGGGTAGCAACTCATCTCAAGTATCACCAACTTAGAATGGTCCCTTACAAGCAATTACTAACTGTATTTCAATTAACAGTAACACAATCTAGCAGTACTAATTTTTCACTAACACTTCGCTAAAGAAATTATCAAATATTTAATGCTCCTTTACTAATTGGAATAGGTTTTTTTTTAATAATATAGACGGACAAACAGACATACGGGCCTGATGGTAAGTGGTCACCGTCGTCTATGGACAAGTGCGACACCAGGGGTATCACAGGTGCGTTGCCTGTCTTGAAGGAAACGTTTCACACTCTTTTTGAAGCGCTCCATGTCGTAGCTCGAGGGGAAAACTACAGTCGGAAGGTCATTCCACAGAAGACCAGTTCGCCATAAAAAAGGTCTCCTTTATCCTTTTTTTTCTGCATGCTTGCTTGCTATCTTGTATCAACAAATAAAATTCTCATTACCATTAGAATGGTCGGTCTAATGTAAGAGAATGGTTGTTGAAATGTTGCAATATCAGGACTCTAGGGCGCTCGTTCAACGATTATATTTCGTAATATTGCGTCCATTATCTCATGATACATCTATTATGTGGAATAATTGTATTGTTTAGACAACCTTCGAGCTATTAGTCCCAAGCTTATGACTTATCCGACAAACAGATGGCAATACGGAAAAAATAAAACAATTAAGTTTTGATAGTAAATAGTAGCGGTGACAGCCTAGTAGATCGAACTCGCCTCTCACTCGAGCGGTCCGGGTTCAAACCCCAACGGCACGCACCATTGACTTTTCAAAGTTATGTGCGATTTAAGAATTTAAATGTCACTTCTTTTCGTTTTTTTTTTTTTAAATTTTTTTTTCTTAATTTTAAACGGTTATACATACACGCTAGACCAGTTCATTAAGTATCTCCCAAGGGAAAGGACGCCCCTCCAGCGACCGCGCATACACCAATGTGGGGGTGGGGGACTAAACCTTAAATTTCGACATCTGACCAGTCGAAGTCAGAGCTACACTCTTGTGCCGACACTTATACCAGACGTAGGGCAACAAGCGCTTCGTTTAGTACTACTTAGTTAGTAAACAACTTATTTTTAATTATGCCTTTTTTATAAACATTAACATTTAACCCAAGTTTCGAAACACTCCAAGGGCTAGCAAGCCAATGTTACATCAACACAATCTGTTAAATCTCTAGACGGGTCATGCCCACCTATTACGTAATCTTAAGGTTAGTTAGTATAATATGATTCACGTTGCAGGACAAGAGTTATTATTATTATATCTTCTATATATATAAAAGGAGAAGGTGACTGACTGACTGACTGACTGACTGACTGACATATCAACGCAGGGCCTAAACTATAAAGGTTAGAAACTTGAAATTTTGCACAGGGGTTCCTTTTATAACGTAGGGGAGCACTAAGAAAGGATTTTTGAAAATTCACCCCCTAAGGGGGTAAAACGGGGGTGCAAAGTTAGTATGAAAATTTGCCGTTTTTGTAGTTAGTGAATGCGCTTCGCTCGCGTGGAATTAGCCACGCGAGCGAAGCTGCGGGCGTCCACTAGTTAATTAATATAAGACAAGAGTTTCTCCATAGATTAATATTGTATGCTGGAGAATGTTTAGTGGGAAGTTTCAGCCTTTCTCAGTTACAAACAACATAATTGTTGGTAAGATAACAATATTGTTACTAAGGCAGTGAGGTATTACCTTTTTGCCTTAATGTGATACTAAAGTTCATTGCCCGAGCATGGTAGTACGTTCTAGATTAAAAAAATCAAAAACAAATGCCGTTTTTATAGAAAATGGTACGGAACCCTTCATGCGCGAGTCCGATTCGCACTTGGCCGGTATCATTATTACCTGATCTAATAGCGACTTATACATAAAACCTTGCGCATTAACCATACATGTTACAATCAAATATAAGTTATCTTACAAAATGTGTCATGTTTTGTAAACTCCTAATTATGCTGCTAAAACAGTTTTAACAAAGCCAGAGGCAATTTCCGCTAGGATGTCAGATACCATCTTTGTAAAGCATTTTGAAGTTCAAATAGTAATTTTGTAGCATTGAACTACATAACACAGAAGGACCTTTTGACCAAAATAGTTTAGATGTCAGGTTTTAATAACATATCAACTTTAATAACATACCACGTTACTAAGGGGGCCGAGGAAGTTTACTAGTTACGTTTAGGTAAGAGCATTTGTGGCGAGTTGATGACTCTGATCGGCTTCAGATTTTTCAGATAAAATATTAAAGTGTGTGGTTTTCTATGTATCAATCCATACAAATACATTTAATTCTATCTATTTTTTTATTGTTATCTCCACGTAACAAGTAATTCAGTGTAGTTGGATGGTTTTCTTTTACATTTCTAACAGATTCATTTATTTTTCATTATACGCTATTTTAATACGCATAATGAACGTCGTTACGTTTTTTTATTTATCGCCTGTTTACAAAAATGACGCTACCGAGAAGAACACTGCACGAAACTCGTTACTCTGTTAAAAAAATTACAATATAATAAAATATCGATCAAGACACATTATCTGTTGAAATTGATGTGGAACTGAAGATAATTCGCACCAAGCGTTTTTATCGTTAACGTGTATATAAAACTTTAGGAGGTATTGTCTAACGTTAGATTTTAATTTAATTTTCTGACATACTTCTGTAATATTTTCAGGTAAGTACCTAGTTTATAGCGGAAGCGAACACAGTTCCCCATAAAAGATTTTGATACATAGTCTAGAGCTAGGTACAAGTAGATAATATAAACATTAACAAACGATAGTTGATAGGAAAGAATACTTTTTTGAATGTTTATAAAATTATCATCTTCAATGTCGTTCTCTTTCATATTCTCAAATCTGGCAAGGGGGTGAACCCTTAACCAGATTTGACACCAAACTTATTAAAAAGGGACTGAGCCACGGTTCTCGTGATAACTAGTTTTTAATCTTTGCCATTAGCCTTAATGCTTTCGCTAACACACTTTGCATTTGACAAACAACAATTTTTACTTTTAGATAATGCTGTGTTGAAAACATTTATGAATGTATAAGGTTATGTTTTGTGCTCAAGTTTAACCTTTAAAGGATTGATAGCTAATTATAAGTTTAAATATATAAGTTGAACAGTTATTAGAATGGACATAAAAATATAACCATAGGCGTCCCACGTATACGGGTCTTTTCTACAGCCACAGCTAAGGGAGGTCAGCAGTCTACAGCATACTCCACCACAATGATACAATGATTGGTGGAGGAGAATGAACATAATTAAAGCATCATTAAATTAAATAATTTTCTAAGTCAAGTAGAGTCTGGCAATTGGACACTTGGCCAGTGTCCAATCCATTTCCTAAAATGATAGTGGACTCTTGCTCAGTAATGAGCACGGTACTCGTCTTACTCCTCTCAGATTGAGAGGATCCAGGTACAGCTCGCGGCATGAAAGTTTATCTATGAAGTAAATTCGGAGGAGATAGCGGGAATCTGGGTATCAGTTCGGGGGACATAATAGGTTGGCGAACCAATCAGCGGTTACGTCTGGCAACCCGCTCACCCCACGCCATACGATAACTTCCTTAATTTCGACTTTCATGCCAGTCCGTATAACTAATAGGCATCCAGATGTTACCTATATAATTACAGTAGGTCACATTTAACTACTTAAAACGTATATAAGAGAAATATCGTGCCATCAATTCGAACTCGGATCCATTAACCACTGCTCTAACACCGCACCGCTTACATAACACTAATAAATGCGGTCTAAACACGACGTGAGTACACGCATTTTACGAAGGTAAAATAGTTATAGACGTGACAAAACCACACGTTAAGGGCTAATGGTACCTCCAAGGCTTAAGACGACTCACTCATCGCAGGCAATAAAACAACATAGGTAGGTTATATACAAAATGTTCGTAAGGAAGCTAAGTGCTTTGGTTTTTTCAAGTGCCCTTAACCTTTCAAAGATGACGGATCTACCTTTGTATCGCTATAGAATAGACTCACTATGACGAAATGTGATGAAATTTATAACAAAGTTTAGTTCGTTACATGTAGATGGTAGTAGTAGAAGTAAAGCAAGGATCTCTTCTCACAACTGCGAGCTGGAGAGCACTCCACCACGCTGCTCTTATGAGAATTGTCGAATGGGTCACTGTAGTAATGCGCAAGCGATCTCGGGGCCTCATATTGACGCTGAAGGTGCAGCTAAGTTTTAGTGGGTATCCTGGTCTGGTTGGATCCCACATACCCGTCTCTTTCTGTCTGATAAAGGCATTGCAGGATGCGTAAATGCCAGCGTAAAAAAGTAGGGGCAAATGGGCCCGATTGTCGGTACATTTTAGGCCAACCGAAGGCCTCTACTACGGTCACCGGTCACCCATCAAACGCTTATCACAGCTCTAAGCCCACTTGGGCATCGGAAGGGAGATTTGAATTTAACGCGGTTACATATTGATGATACTTTGTATATTACTGTGATTGCGTAGTTTAATTAACGACAATCAATACCTGACTGTAGCTTGGCTGTCGCCGTTCACATAGTGTAAGTGAAGCTAGTTACACACGGTCCGAAGCCGGTTCTCGCGGTTGCCTAACCCTAAGCTATTCGGTCCACAAATCCTTGACCGGAGCAAACATATATTTAACATTCATTACGAAGACGCAAATAGCGAGAACCTCTCGTTTCGCGATTACTTATTCTGAGTGAAGTACTGATAAATGAATAACATTTTATGACGAATTATAGGTAGGTGGTAGAGCCTGTCCCTGCAGCCCGGGACGAGAATAGTGCTACGGTATCCCCTGTCTGACGTAAGAGGCGACTAAAAAGGGGCTTCTGGGGTTGCGTGGCAGGAGTGGAAGCTCGAACCGTCGATCCAGTGCCCTGGGAAAGACGAAGTTGTGTATGGCTGCACGACGTCGTAAATAAATGCTGTGGATGCTGACATTTTCGATGTCTCGTCTGTGATGAGCCTGTTACTGCTTGGAACACAAAACAAACCGCTTGTGTCGCGATTACTTAATATCACACAGAATCGCGATAGTAGTTACTAATCCAGTCAGTAAAGTCGAGTGATAGGATCATCTATCGACTTGATAATGATTCGATTGATCGTATCAACTGAGGAGCTATCAAGACGATAAGATTTTATCGTATATGTTTCTTGCTCTCTAGGAGGGACGAATTTGGAGAACATGCAATCATTTTTATATCATATTTTTCTTGTATTAAATAATATATGTTTGATGAAATTATCTTCTACTATTCAACGTTTGCAGCTTTGCTCTCGTGGAATTTAGTTGCGGCAGTTTTGTTAACAGTTGCTACCGTCCTCAAGGATATTACTGGACAACCTCTACCCAGTGAATCCAAGGGAACCACCTTATTTTTCATCTGTATTTTATAATCCTTCTATGATTATAAAATACAGATGGAAAATAAGGTGGTAATGCTGAACAATTGAAATTATCTTCTACTATTCAACGTTTGCAGCTTTGCTCTCGTGGAATTTAGTTGCGGCAGTTTTGTTAACAGTTGCTACCGTCCTCAAGGATATTACTGGACAACCTCTACCCAGTGAATCCAAGGGAACCACCTTATTTTTCATCTGTATTTTATAATCCTTCTATGATTATAAAATACAGATGGAAAATAAGGTGGTAATGCTGAACAATCATCCAGTCATCCCCTTTTACAACGTATAAAACGCTGAATATTTGAGTCTGAAAATTACCTATTGACAGGTAATAATGGCCCGTCAACAATTGAGAATGCACATTTCTAGGTGGAAGCACAAACGGTCCACCTGATGTTTTCAACCTTTCAAGACTCCGTCGTCTTGAAAGGTTAAAACCTTATATCTTAAGTTATCAGTGTCAATTATAATTAGAAGAGTTGCTTGGTACAATAACCTGTTTTAAATAAGGTTTCGATACAAAAACCTACAGAATCATTTCGCATCCGCTCGGGGAAATACCAAAACCATGCAGCACATGCTTTCAAACGGCAATTTAAAACGGCGACAAGATCACTCTCACTGGCTCGGCATTTACATATTTATCTCATAGCTGCGTGTTTTATAATGTTATAGGTAGCTACCATGATTAGTGTGTTGGTTGAGTAAAGATACAGGTGTAATATAAGTAGAGATAAAATCTATTTTTGCTTGGAAATTGATATGCACAGGATTTAAAGGCGTACTGTCTTGTTCAGAAGAACTAACTTATATTAATACTAGTACGGGCTACACCGTAAGTTATTGTACTACGCGGGAACATAGCGGCGCGGGCGTACTGAAAATCGGCGGCCGTTGAAACCATTCGGTGTTCACGACTAGGTATGTCGAGTGACCCATTTTCGTCAACCTCTGCCTAATTTGTCTAGCCTGCTTGAATATTTGTAACTAATACTTACCACGTTGTTTATGGCGAAATCAAAAGATTTTTTAACACGCTTATAACAGCTTGGTATGTATGTAACGACACTCATCAAAATGTTTGAATTTTAGGTTTTCAGAATATAACGTTTTTATTTTATTGTTTCAATAATAATCTTATTTTAATTAATTAATTTATTTAATAATTTATGTACACACTTTTCAGCATAAAATACATAAATAGAATAACAATGGAAGAAAATGGTTATACTACTTTAAATAGTAACTTTGTTAATTAGAAATTCTTCCTAATATGTTCTTCCATAATATTTATAATTGTGTCGGCTAGTTTGATATGTAAAAGTGTCGTCATTCCAAAAATGTTTTTTCTAAAAAGTGCTGTTTTCTCTTGAAATGTTGTTATTTTGTTTTTCTTTGAACGTGATTTTCGTCCTCTTCAAAACGTCGGATTAATTTGAAACTTTGGACACTTATAAAGGACAATAATAAATAATTAAATACTTAATATAAATTAAAAGAGAAAGTTCGGGTATTTACATGTGTGTTTTTTTTATTTTTTTTATTTCTTCTTTTAATTAAGTTGGCTTGCTGGATTACCGCATCAAACAAACAAAGCCAGCTTAGTAAGTACCATAGATTTACGTACACGTACTACTTGTTCGTTTAAATAAAGTTGAGTGTTAAGTTATTTTTTTATTTACGTGCGGACAGGATATGTGCGATAATAAAATTTAATGTTCTCGTAAAATGTTTTAAGAGGTCTCTAGTAATTTTGTGTCTACCTCTACTTGAGTTATATCTTTTTACATTGTAAAAAAGATAAATAAGTTTACAAATTCAAAGAATGTTTTGATTATCTAACAACGATATAGCTATCGCCCTTTTTCAAACGTATCGTAATTTAACCACATATATTAATAAATAGAACTCTAGTTTGAAAAAGGTTCTGATTAAAGAAATGCTAATTTTAATCTTGATCCTAAACTAGTTTGATTCTTATCAATACCAACTTAAGGCTCGTATACCAGTCTTTTTAATTTAGGTTTGAAGATAAAATAAATAAAAGTGATGTCCGAAAAAGGACGAAAATGATCATAAAAAAATCCTAAAATAAAAATGGAATCACAAAATGTATTTCCAACAAAAAAAACAAACAATTAAAAAATACTTACATAAAAATAAAAATAAACCCAAAAAGAAATCCTGGCACTTTTCACTGAAACTGCACAGATTAAAAACTTCAAAAAAAAAACTTAACAAGGACAATTATTTCACTGTCTTTTTTATTTAATTTTTTTTAATATAAGTCCAATCCGTGGTGGCCAGCAGTCGCGGTGGCGGGTAGCGGGTAAATGGCAACACAGCCTCCGCGTTGCGGGTATCAATGGCGCACGGATGCGTAATGGACCGAGAGCTTACTGTCTAAAAAGTAACAAAAACAACGGGAAAAATGTACGTATTAGAAGTATTATTAACAGAAGTAGAGAAACGTTTATTCTTAAAGATAATATTAAAAATAAATAAAAGATAATGATATATAAAATCCCAATGAAAATTATATTCCTGATAATTTTTCTAGACACGTTAGCGGTCACTGAATGCATTCAGAGATGATGAGGAATGACAGTAAAAATTGTATTGTGTCTCGAATAGCACCCTTCACATGTTTAGTGTTCATGAAGAGTTGACTTATAGTACCTACCATTTTCAGAGACATTAAAAATTTGATACGTATAGGGACATTACAGGGCTCCCAATGCGTTAGTACTGCATCAAGATTAATCCAGGAAATATCAGGTCAGGTTATGTTTTCGGATATAAAAAATAAATCGTGAAGTTTGTCTGGATCGATTGACATAAAAATTCATAAAGGATAGTCTATTATACTTTTATTATTCAAAAAAAATTTGTGAATCGGCCGATAAAGGGTAGTGACCGATATACCGGTACCTGAACCCTATATAAAACACAAATATCATACAATATATTCGATGCGCGATCAACACTATTGTAACCCAGCTCCCGGTACACAAGGCGGCGCGTGCGCACGTAGATACGACCTTGAGCGAGAAAGGTGATGTGCGAGCAAGTGTTCCCGGAACGGAACAATGCGCAATGAAACAGATCGAAGCTTTTTATGTGAATAGCGAACGGCAAACAAGCATCCGATGCTGCCTATGACAACTGTGACAAAAATACTTTAATAAGAACTGGGATGGTTATGGTACGTTAGTAGCTATGATGACTGGGAAAGGATTTGTTAGACAGAACTTTCATTTGATGTTGAATATATGTATCAACATATTATGGTCCAGTTAGTAATTGTTTATTAGTAATTTCTTGTAACAAGTTAAATTTAGAAGAACAATTAGTCAAGTATTCACGCTCCGTTGTTTCTTAAAGGTCAGCTGGTTTTAGTCTATATAGTTTTTCTGTCGAATGAATAATGCGCACTGAATAACAAGGAAAAAGTCATGACCTTACTACTGAAGAAGAAATTTTAGGAATACTAAAATAGCTTCTTCTATTTTGGGATGTAGGATTAGTTAGTATCTTTCGTACTTACACTTCCTTCACGTCCTCTACTACCTACCTACTTTCAGTAGTGTCTTCACACCTACACATTATTATACACGCGTTAAATATCAGCTGTTACTTAATTCTAGGTTCATTAAATATGTCTACATGCCGAAAACATCTAATATCACACTAGAAACTTATTAGACTGGGCTAATATATTGTTAGCAAATTGTAAAAGCAATGTTTTTGTACGTAAAATACAATATAAAAATATTATACATGTGTAGTATGTTTGTACTGGATGTTTGTTACACAATCACGTTAAAACTACAAAACGGATTTGGATGAAACTTGTCACATAGATAATAAGCTATATTAAATAGGACACTTCATCCCTAAAATATGTCCCTTTGGGATGATTTATAGGTTTGTTGGAAAACTATTTGGCTAAACGTCTCTATATGTAGATGGCGCTGAAACTAACTCTTAACTTGATCAAACTAACAAATGATAGGATTATTATTTAAATTAGTTTCAACAACTTAATTTTTCTGCGGCCGAAGCTGTGGGAAAAAGCTAGTACAATATATAAACACACGACACTCAGAGCTAATTCTTTAACAAAGGTTATCTTATCACAAACATTATGTATTTCCATATTGCACTGAGTACTATCACTGAGTAGGTATACTTCAAACTGTTAAGAATGATTGTGAGGAGTGTTTTTTTTTTTGCCTGCAAAGTATATTGAACTTGCATGTTTACAAAATAGTAAGTATCCTCATCATCATCATCACAATCCTTTCTGTGTCCCACTGTTGGGCACGGGTCTCCTCACAGGATGGGAGGGATTAGGCCTTAGTCCACGCTGGGCAAGTGCGGATTGGCAGACTTCACATGCCTTCGAGCACATTATGATGAACTCTCAGGCATGCAGGTTTCCTCGATGTGTCCTTCACCGTTATAGCAAGTACATTTAATTTCTTAAATTTCTTATTCATATTAAGGATCCTGACATGATAATAAATACTTACCATTTCTTTTTTGTACTATGTAAGTGTAGGTAGGATAAGTAAGATAATACAACTGCAGCCTAATAACTATTATCACAGCATTAAAGTTCCTTTCCTATCATTCCTCTCCCCCGCTCGACAGCGGGCAAAGCGAGTAGTGGGTCTTCCCAAAACCCGAATTCCCCCATGCAATGCGACAACATAGCTGCGAAATAGGATGTTGTTTCAGTTGAGTACAGTATCATTCCTCTGTGTATCATAGTATAGATTTTCCACAATGATGCCACAGTACCTATAATGATAGATGTACATTATCATTCCTCTGTGATTACTAACATTACATACCAATTCTAAACTTTATTCAAGTAAAATCTGTCTTAGGTTTGTTCAATTCCGGACATCTTCCATGATTATTATATCACCTTTTTTTTTGCTATATTCAACAATTAAATATAATAATATGTGTACCTAAGAAAAGTTTTTATTCCTTAACAAAATTATTTACTTTTAAAACAACAAATTACAAAATAATAAAACACCTTTGTCCGCACTAACTCCGTTCAGTCACCTTCCTTCCAGCGAATCTCACGCTCGCGATTCAAAATGCGCGGCAAAACAGATGCCGCGCTCTGATTGGTCCTAGGCATAGATGGAGGACCACAGAGTATGGCCCGTTCCCTTTATGCGTTCGAAGAAAAATAAAAGGAATGTGTTCATATTCATTACATGTATTTTGTATGTATGTAATAAGTTCATGTGTACGTATCAAAGAGGATACGTACAGTTACATGATAATAAATATTCCAAATATTTTCCCCAACATTCTAAATAATAAATACCTAACTACTTTCCTCTTGCGAGCGAGATTGTGTTTTTGCACACAGAAACATGGTATTTCCCAGACGCATTGGCTCTAGGGGCACGGGCAGGGCAAAGCGGGTTCACTTGATCAAGATTTTGTTCAAATCAGATAAAGTCTGATTGATAAGACCTTGAATTTTGACCATACGGTCGGAAAAAGTTAAAAAAAGAGAGTTATTATTAGTTATTCTTAAATCAGTCGTTCATTTATTTGACCGCATATTAGCGTCATAACATTTATTTGACCGCATTATTAGCGTCATAAATACCCAATGTCTGATATTTTATCAGTGCATACTTTTAAGCTTCATTTAAGCGTGGAATTAGACATAATTTTGTAATGAATCCGTAAATGTGATATCCCCTATGTTTATTTTACACCCTTAAGGGTAACATTTTTACAAACTTTGAATGCCATATTTATTTATAGATTAGATCAAGTTGATTAGATCAACAGCCTAAAATATAAATTTTATGCTTCTAGTTCTGAAAATGTGAATACTTTCATACAACATTTCATCCCCCTTTTCAACCCTTTACAACACTTTTTTCCAATAAAAAAGTAGCCTATGTCCTTTCTCAGGATCTAGACTATCTGTGTACCAAATTTCATTTAATACCGATGTCAGCGATGGATGGTAGCGAGTGAACAGAGCTGCATGCTCGTTCGCCAACTAACGGGTAAATATGAGTTACTTATCAATAACTCAAGCATGAATGCAAGTGGTTCAAGAGATATCTTTATGGCGCTTGTTTATTTGCGTCTAGGACGTAAACTCGTCGTAAACACTTTATGCTTGTTCGAAACCTACCTACGTTTATGATATCAAAAATAAGAATGATTTATTCGACAACTTCTCACTAGCTTTTTATATCGGTACATTCCCCATCATTACTCTAAGAGTTTTATTGGAGAGTCAATACGAGAGAGTACATAACACCACGGCTGTATTTATTTAAAGAATAGAATCAATATTTATTTAGCTTTGCAGACAAACATTTTTTTTTTCTAAAATTGCAGCTTACAATATCATTAACCATTTAGTCGTTGGCGCAATCGGTAGTGACCCTGCCTGTTACGCCAGGGGTCGTGTCCATAGAATTTTGCCACTAGCGGTCACCCATCCACAAACCGGCTGCGCCGGTCGTTGCTTAACTCTTTAGATCACATTGAATCGACGCGAGCCATTGGGCTTTGGACGCTGCACACTGGAGGTAACACACCCAATAGGTGGTATACACCAGGCACAGATCCTCCGGATTCCAAGCTACTAGTACACATTTCAAATTAGAGAAACACAGTAATATTTCAGCCGACCCAACAGACCCCTTTTATCGAAAACAGAACGACTACCTTAGCAGTAACGCTTCAGACATACACACAAAGCAAATATAACGAGGCAATCAAAACGAGCTTATAACAGAACTAGGTACCAAGGAACTCAGCCAATTATTTACGGATCAATTGAAGAAAGCTTGTATTCTAAAAGGCATGACATGACATGTGGCATCCTTCATTCTTTTTTTTGGAGAAGCCCTGAGAAACTCAATTGCCTTTTATCGAACTTGGCTTCCTATAAAACATTTGTTTTTTTATATATAAGTTACCGGCCAAACCCGATTTCGGGACAGACTAGTTTTGCCTAGGTCTATCCTATCGGGCTTAAGACAAATTAGTTTAGACTAACCTAAACTGGTTTATCTTATCGAGCTTAGAAATAATTAGCTTGGACTAGGCTATACTAGTTAATCCTATCGCGTATGGGAAGAACTAGTTTAGCCTAGGCAAAACTAGTTTGTCCTGAAATCGGGTTTGGCCGGGAACATATATATAATTAGGTATATACTATATGGGATTATTGTGACGTAGACGAATTATCGTTAAAGGTTGCAATGTAGGCATTGAGTTAAATATACTAGAGAAGCAAACCTCATCAGAATGCCTCAAATATAGCGTAACCACTTTTTAAACGCGACGACGTAGCTTTGAAATCACTAAACATTTGAATGTAAACATATATATGTCTCACTTACACAAGTCACAATAACAATACCGTCGCGTAGATTAGACAAAGATCGCAATATTAACATGCAATTACGGGAATCGGCGCGACAGGGTTGCCTACCCACGCGAAGTTTTACCCAATTTTTTTAAGCCATAGAAAAGTTTTAATACTAAATTAAATTAACTTTAAAATATTTGAATTACATATGTAAATAGAATTTTGATGATCTGAAATTAATGAAATCATACTCCGCTTTATAACATAAGTTTTGTATACAATTGCCTTTTAGACTCTTTTTTGTAAGTTTGAGTAAATAATTTCCTTTCGTAATACAATCTTATTTTAAAATATTTGCAAATTATGGAATCTATCCTAATATTATAAAGAGGAAACATTTGTTTGTAATGTTAAAACACAGAAACTACTGGACTGATTTCAAAAAATCTTTCACCATTAGAAAGCTGCATCTTTACGTTCTGACATAGGCTATATAATAATATTATACATTTGTGTTTTTGAATGTATGTTTGTAATGTTTTCACACAAAAACTGCTGGACCGATTTCGAAAATTCATTCACCATTAAAAAGCTGCACCTTCACTGAGTAACATATATTACATTTAAAAAAAAATAGGGATCCTTAATAAAAATGCAATAATATTACCCAAGGTGTGAAAATTACCTAAAATATTCTTTACATCGCGTGCGCTGCGAAAACTATTGATGATAGAATAAAATAATGTACTACGACTTAGCAGATCACATCATTATTTACAAAAAGTCGCGATACCATATTTCCAACTACTGTAGTTATTCCACTATAACTACTTTTTTTCATTTTAAAAGTTGATAACAGTGCCGACAATAATCAAACCATTATTATTCATAACTTTGAATTAATCCTTATCCCATTAAATATTATTATATTAAAGACCGTTTCAATACCTGTTAAATACTTATTAAATTATTAAAATCCGAATAACGAATAAAAAGATATAACGAATTTAAAATGTCAATCTAAAGAAAATAATGTAATAATAAAATAATACGGTGTGGGTGGCGCCGCGCAGCGTAGTCTTAGATATATTACTTAAAAGATGAATAGAATTGATGAATTGCTTCATATTAGCAACAAATGTTTACAGTTGAATTAATTAATAAAAATGTAGGATATGTAGGTACTTTTCATCTCGGAGGGTGGCAACTAGGTGTAAACGAAACTATTGTTATGTCTAATTCCACGCGAGCGAAGCTGCGGGCGTCCACTAGTTTGCCACCACTAAAAGGGAATGATCAACTAGTATTGAGGATATGTGATCTCCCGGGTGTATCGCAAATTCTTTTAATATTTTGTAAGTAGCCAGTCTGTCTCTTTTCTCAATAATCGAATTATTTCCACCCACTTATCACGGCGTGCTGCATCTTTAGGTACACTGCAACGTTGTTATTATTAAAAAAAATATATATTCACTTATTCCATAATTTAAAATTCTCCCAGAATTGTGGGGATCTAAAACTAAGTTTTTAGTGGTCACACTGAACCTATATTTCAAAATTTTACAATTTATTTATTTTATTGCGTTTTTACGTTGATGTAAACACAGAAATAATAAAATTACGTGTGGAAAGTAATTCTAGTGGACTTATTAAGTTTTTGTGATCTTGAATCGCACATTTACACTGTGCATTTGCCCATTTTGAAAATATTTTCTGTCAGTTCAACTCGGCCGGCGTCACACAGAGCACTGAACTGACGTTAGCTACGCATACGCCAGTTGGCGTATGGCCTGTGGCAAGGCATAAGGGCGGTGATTGCTAATCTAGTGGTAACATATATATCAATGAATGTAGGTACCTAAGTAATGGTATTTTTATTTATTTCTTTCTTTTTACAGCTTTAGGGCGGACTTAATGCCTTATGCTTTTTCTTATCAGGTTTAAACCATTTTTAAATTTTTATTCTTTTTATTAATAAAAAACAAAAGCTTGTTTTTAAAAAGATTTTTTTTCTTTTTATTTAATTTGTCTACTCAGCGTCGCGCAGGACAACTAACACACCATGTTCATTTGTTTATGAGCTCATTTATTAGCTCTGAATTCTATGAAGGTGGTAAATTTAGAGTATAAAAAGTCATTGATTGCAGCCAAATGAGTCGATGTGGCAAAATCCCCCATACATTGAATCATTACCAGAGAGATAGTGTCGTCTTATGCTGGATTTCAATAACCTATCTACGGATTGATTTGGCTATCGGAGATAGAAATGTGACACATTTTATATGGAACTTATGTCAAATTTCTATCTCCGATAGCCAATTCTATCCGTAGATAGGTTATTGAAATCCAGCATTAACAATTACCGCTGCAATGATCTATCAAATTAATATCCTGATTCCAGCTATGACACATCAACGAACATTGACAATCAACCTACACTATTTAATACTAGATTTGTTGTATAAGAATGCATGCATTCATAGTCCAATGGCTCGCGTCCATGGTACGTGATTGACGACGGGCGCGGTTGATTTGAGGAGGAGTGACAGAAAAGGAATGAGATGCGGGGTCTATACGACCAGCTAAGGAAGAAACGTACTACCAATTTCTTGACTGGTATGTTCTAAGTCATCACAACCCTTTCTTTCTCCCACTCTTGGGCACGGGTCTCCTCTCAAAATGTGAGTTGATTAAGCGGTGACAGCCGAACTCGCAGCAGCTCACACACGAGCGGTTCGGGCTCAAACCCAAGCGGCACGCAATGACTTTTCTAAGTTAAATGTGATTTAAGAAATTAAATGACTCTTGCTGTAACGGTGAAGGACATATCGTAGGTAACCTGCATGCCTGAGAGTTCTTCATAATGTTCTCGAAGGCAAGTGAAGTCTGCCAAGCCGCACTTGGCCATCGTGGTGGACTAAGGCCTAATCCCTCCCATTCTGAGAGGAGACCCGTGCCCAACAGTGGGACAAAGAAACGGTTGTGGTGGACCGCTAGTGGCAATATTTCATGGTTGCTTCCGTGCTTTGCATGGACGATAAGCAGTTTGTCTCGGTTGTTTTCAATTGTATAAAAACCGTTTAAAAACAATTAGCCTTGTAAAAGACCTTCTAGTGGCTTGGGAATATTTGACAATGGGTTGGCCACTAACCTCTCTAACAATCCGCATTGGAGCAGCGTGATGGAGTATGCTCTAGAGCGCAACTGTGGCTGTGTAGCTGGACCTGTGCCCAACCGTGGGACGTTTGTGGTTGGTTTGTGGTTTGTAGCCAGAGGTAGATGAAGGTATTGCAAAAAATTTGAATGAGCTTCCGACTGAGCTTTTTCCTTCAAGCTACGACATGGAGCGCTTCAAAAAGAGTGTGAAACGCTTCCTTCAAGGCCGGCAACGCACCTGTGATGCCCCTGGTGTCGCACGTGTCCATAGGCGACGGTGACCTAACCATAAGGTATGTCTGTTTGTCCGTCTATATTATAAAAAATTAATGGATGTCTGTAAAGTTGGTTTACGGAAGATAATTTTTCGTATGTGTAGGCGATTTATAAGACGTTAACGTGTCAAAAAAGTACTACCTATGGTAGTAGTAGAAACTCTAAAATAATAATTGCAGCTCAACGAAATAACAGTTATTTATTAATTAATCCAAAGACCTTGCGTAGATTTGATGCAGCACATTAGCATAAAACGTCAAACTGAGTAAAGGCTCATGCAGATTGTCCGATTGATCACAGCTTATCTAACAATATCACTATCTACCACGGCAATAAGCAAAGATTTATTGAATACAGAGGTCCAAATCCAAGTAGTGAGTGAGAGTAGGTATAAATAAATAAAAATAAAAAAAGCCTTTATTTCCATTTCCCTCTTACAGTTGTAATGTTAGTATTTTGTTAGTAGTATATTTATTTATTTACATATTTACTTAATGTCTATTTGTTAGTAATGTTAGTTTAAAATATACTTTCTTCTGGGATATGGATCCCTCTTTGGGTGAAGGCCTCCCCCATCTTCTTCCATGCCTCTCTGTCTCTTCCTAGGGTCAACCAGTGTGGCCCTGCTCTTTCGACTATATCATCAGCCCACCGTCTATTTGGCCTGCCTACTCTTCTCTTTCCTGTTGGTCCGCCCCATCGGGTTGTCTGTAGCGTCCATCGACTATCAGAGTATCTGCATATGTGACCAGCCCATTTCCATTTAAGTCTTAGGGCTTGCTTGAGTGCATCGGTTAGTTTTGTTTTTGTCCTTATTATTTCACTTCTTATTTTTTGTATCTTTCTTATTTTTAATATGCTTCTCTCCATAGCTCTTTGTGTTGTTTGTATTTTTTGTTTAGCTTTGTTGGTGAATATCCATGTTTGGCTACCATACAGTAGACAAGGTAAAAGGCAGGTATCAAATACAATTTTCTTCATTGCCATAGAATAGTTTCCTTTTAAAATTTCCTTATGGGCCCAGAATTTTTTCCATGTTATATTTGTTCTCCTATCTATTTCTTCATCATTGTTGGTGTTACTGAATGACACTTGTTTACCCAGATATATGTACTTGTTTATATAGTCTATTTTATTTCCTCTTACTGAGATAGGTATTGGTAGGCTATTAGTCATTACTTTAGTTTTCGATTCATTCAATTCTAATCCTATTTTTGAGCTTTCTGAGGCTAATGCACTTATCATTTCTTCTAAGTCTTTCGCTGTTTCCGCTAGAATGACAATATCATCCGCAAATCTAAGATGACTTAGGTAAGTGTGCTTTATCTTTATTCCTCTATTTTTCCAGTTTAAGCCTCTAAATAGAATTTCTAATACAGAAATAAATAGCTTTGGAGACAGTGGGTCCCCCTGTCTAACTCCTCTTTCAATTTTTATTTCCTTGCCTTTAGTTTCTAGTCTTATCTTACTCGTACTATTAGTATATATACTCTTTATAATATTTATGTATGTACGATTTACATTTAGCAACTCTAGTGCGTTCCATATAGAGCTGTGGCTTATACTATCAAAGGCTTTACGATAGTCAATAAAGGCTAAGTACAGGGGTCTGTTAAACTCTTTGTACTTCTCCATGACCTGTTCTAACGCCTGTATGTGATCAGTTGTACTGAATCCTGACCGGAAGCCTGCTTGCTCAATTGGTTGTGCATTGTCGATCTCACTTGCAATTCGTTTTAGTATTGTTGATGCAAAGAGCTTATATAAATTTGCCAATAAGCTAATAGGCCTGTAGTTACCAATATCCAGCGGGCTTCCTTTTTTATATAGCAGTATTATATCAGATGAGCACCACTGACTTGGAATCTTCCCTGTTTTTAGTATTCTATTAAAAAGTTGTGTGAGGTATCTTAACAAGATAGGTGCACCTAGTTTGAGAGCTTCATTTGTAATTCTGTCCTGACCGGGACTTCTATCGTTTTTTAAATCTTTTATATTTTCATATAATTCTTTTTCTTCAATTAAGCCAAATGTTTTTGAGTTGCAGGAAAAGTCAATATTTTCATTTATTATGTTTTCTTCTTCCCTTTTCTTGTACAGTTCCTGATAGAATATTGTTGCTTGATCTATAACTTCATCTCTGGTTTTGGTTTTAGTGCCTTTGTTTTCTAATTCATTTATCCATCTTTTGCATATATTTAGTTCCTTGAAAGCTCTTTTTGTGCTTCTAAATTTATTTAAGTTTTTTGATATTACATCATGTCTATATACACTATAATCCTTTCTGATTGACTTACTGGTTTCCTTGTATAGTTTACTTAATTCCATTCTAGTTTTCTTGTCTTTTTTCTTTGTCGACAAAAGTTCATAGCGTCGCTCTAATAATTTAAAAGTATTTTCAGTAAGTATTTTATGTCCTTTTTTCTTGATTGTGTTATTATTATAGTCTGTTAGGCTGTAAATTATTGACTCTTCGATTCTGTCATAGTAGTCCTGAACTGTGTACGTGTCGTCAGATATGTTTGGGATCTGATCCATTCGGGATTTTAGACAGAATAAATAATGCTTAATTTCTTCATCTGTTTTTGGAATTCTAGGAAGAGGTTTGAAGTTTTTCCTGCTCTTTTTCGGCAGGTTTAAATTTAGCGTAGCTCGTAATAGTCTATGGTCGGATGAAAATTTAACCTTATTTAGAACTTCATATTTAATAATTAATTTTGGTGTGTCTGTTAAAATAAAATCTATTTCGTTTTTAACTTTCTCATCAGGTGCTGACCAAGTCCATTTTCTATTTAACCTTTTTTTAAAATATGTATTTATAATCGAGAGTTTAAATTCTAATGCGTAATCTATTAATCTTTGACCCCTTTCGTTTCTTTTGCCAATCCCATAGGATCCCATTATAAGACTTTCATCTTCTCTGGGTTGACCTATTTTCGCGTTAAAGTCTCCTAATACTATTATTATTCCTTGGGCCAATTCCTGAGCTTTTCTAACATCGGTGTAGAATTCTTGGATTTCGACTTCCGGCGATCTTTCTGTTGGTGCATAAACTTGTATCAATGAAATATTTAGTTCTTCAAATTTCATTTGCAGTAATGCGACTCTTTCTGAGATTCCCGTGAATTGTACAATATTGCTTTTGAACATTTTTCTTACTAAAAACCCTACTCCGTATAAACCCTTTGTTTGCCCCATGTAACAGAAAATATAGTCTTGGTATTCTTCTATAATGCAGCCTAATCTTCTTACTTCAGACAGCCCCAGTACGTCGATGTTTATATTTTCAAGTCCATTTAATAGTTCTAAAAATCGTTCAGTTGACGACAAGGATCGCACATTATACGTCCCAATTTTTAGTCTTTTGTTATCTTTGTTTTTCGATTTTTTTCTTAAATTGGTTGTGTTAGTGTTCGTTTCAGATGGAGGGTGAAGGTCTGATTCCCCACGATGACCAGTCGGCTTGGGGAATGATTCGTTTGTACTACGTGTTAGTTCTAGGTTTAATGTGGTTTTATTCCGGTGGCTGATGAATTTGTCCTATGCACTATGATCTGGTGTAGGTTTAATTGCTGATAAGGAATTGCTTCTTGCTCTCATGGCATCGAATGCATTAATTCTATTTATTTTAGATGGCGCATATTGTTTCCGAGACGTTAAATCTGGCGAAGAAGATTCGTCCCTTTTTCGTTTTTCCTTTTGCATATTTCCCTCTTTAACAATTAACTTATCATGTTTGAGCACGGCGTAGTTCCCTTTATTTCTTTCTTCTTTGAGCTTTGGCAGGAGTTCTCTTCTCTTTTCCATAACCTCCTTTGAGTAGTCATCCGAAGCGTATATGTCCTTGAATCTTTTCTTATTACTCATTATTTCATTTTTCTTCCAGCTGTTAACGAATCTCATTAATATTGGTCTTGGTTTTATGTTTTTATCGTCTTTCTTTCCTATTCTGTGAATAAAGTCTATGTCCCTACTTTCTACATTGATTTTTAGGTCGTTTTTAATTTTTTCAGTTGTTTTTCTCAAAAGATCAGTAGACGAAATTTCACGTTCTTGAAATCCATGAATGATAACATTATTTTTCCTGTTGTAGGTATCTAAATTTGCTATTTTTTGTCTTAAGTTTTGATTTTCCACTTTTAGATCGGCAATTTCACATTTTAACGGTGCTAATTTTTCCTCCATTTGAGATATAATATCTCGTGTTTGGTTTGCCATTTCTATCTTCATTTGTTCCAAAAACGGTACTAAGTTCTCCATAATTAAACGTTAATACTCTTTTGCTAAAGTAGTTCTGTGTCGTTTATGTATCTCGCTCTACGTTTCGTGCCGTATGTAATGAACGTTATACTGAACGCAACTTAATGTCACTGTTCGGTTGGTAATTGTTCGGGAGTATGAGTTGTCTATGGTTTTTGACGTCGTTGTCAGGAATATAACCTCTTATTTACTGATGTATTTTGTGATAATCACTGTTTTATTTCCACTTTCTCAACACTATTTTTAGTTAGTTATACACTTTTTGATGTTAAACTTTGGATTTGAGTGGATTTTTACGCGGTTAGTCGATGTAACAGTTTTTACTTAATTTTAAAACAGAGATGTGCAAATCTACGTATTGTTGTCAACAAGCCGGAACCTCTAAAATAATAATTGCAGCTCAACGAAATAACAGTTATTTATTAATTAATCCAAAGACCTTGCGTAGATTTGATGCAGCACATTAGCATAAAACGTCAAACTGAGTAAAGGCTCATGCAGATTGTCCGATTGATCACAGCTTATCTAACAATATCACTATCTACCACGGCAATAAGCAAAGATTTATTGAATACAGAGGTCCAAATCCAAGTAGTGAGTGAGAGTAGGTATGCTTCGACGTAATTAAAAGACAATAATAAAAATATACCGTTAAAAATTTAAAAAAAAAAATCCTCCCTAAATTTCTGCCAATATTGAATATTTAAGCGTGAGACACATCACACCTATTTTTATAGAAGTATGACGACATACACTAAGGAATTCCTAAGTCAATATGGACAAGCCCTTATTAAGTGATTAATTAATTAACCTTCCTTCTATTAATATATTATAACAATATTAAAAAGGTTACAGGTTATACGATTACCTGAAACATTAATTCTAAACCATTAACAAAGCAAACATTTCCTGGTCATAATATTAATTATTTTTGGTCCACATTTAAACTTTACTGAGAATACTTAAACACAACTTACACTAACTAACAAGATAATAACTTACACAAACTAACAAGGCTAAATGTCACTAAAATAACTCCTTTAATCTACATTGTCATACCTAGTACCTACATAAAGATTTTTTTTAAATCGCACTGGTAGTTCCAGAGTTGTAACTAGTAGTTCCAAAATAAGTTGAATTATTTAAAAAAATTTTTTTAATAATTCAACTTATTTTGTTTTAACTTTTTTTATTTTTTTATTTTCATGCATTGTCATCGGAAAGAAATATGTGTGCCAAATTTCAGCTCGATAGCTTCAGTGGAAGTGGGTGAAATATTGATTGCAAGATTCCAGGACATACATACGAGTACATACATACGAGTCAAGTTAAATAAAAGTCAAGTTAATAATATTATTATGTGGTATAGATTTTATACTAGACCACCAAAATTACCAACCTATCCTCATGTTGTCTTTTCTGTTAATTATACATTAGGTACTACTCTGCTAAATTAATTATGGAGACTTAGTAACCAGTCGTTATGTTCGCCTAAATTTGACAGCTCGTGTTAGAGCCGATCCCTAATTGCACGTAAATAATTTATAGCGAACTCTCAATAATCTAACGCAAGCGAACCCTCTGTGGTTGAGTATAGTTTGGGCGCCAGTGAAACTTTTCTAGGTTTTATTTACTACGAGTAAATTGCAATTCCTCTTATCCGACCGTGTTTAATTTTAAGTTTTTTTTTTACTATACGACTGCCTCGTTGGTCTAGTAGTCGTAGGCGCGACTGCTAAGTTGGAGATTCGAGTTTGATCCCCGGGTCGGGCGAAATATTGTTAAGTTCTTCTACCTGCCTGTGCCTACTTAAGTTCCGATTTCATGACAGTGCGTTTTTATGGTAAACGTGACTTGAATCTACACGGCCTTGGCTCCAGAAAAAGAAATATCTTTTTCAACGATTAACATCGATAACGCGAAATGTTTAATGAATTAAAATTTAATGTTGGCGGACTGTCATTGTTTTGCTAAAGATTATCCAAAAAAAAAAAGTTTACTCACCTAATTGTAATTACAGCAATACTTTTCATTAAAATGTTTTCCTCCATCCATCCATCCACTGCTAGAGATAGTCGTAGGCCCCTGCAAAGCGTTGCCACTTCGACAAAATAATAATCGTGTACCGGCTCCTACACTATGAACTATGCAGTTGGCTTTGCTCTCAGAGAGGTGTCACTTTAGGGTTTGCGCATACTAATGGGTATTCAATAGATATAGCGTAATAACTATGGTAAACCTTAATACAGACAGGTATTGGGATCCTGTCATTTATTATGTATAATATACACATCGCTCGTAACTTGTCGTGTCGTAATTCTATAGCTCTTATTGGTAGCTTTCATACTCACATCACCACGGTTCGGCTAGGCCTGTGTTGCAGTTTTTGAATACAAACAAAAAATTAATCAATTAAACCGGCCAAGTGCGAGTCGGACTCGCGCACGATGGGTTCCGTACATCTATAAAAACAGCAAAAAAATATCATGTCTGTTGTATGAGAATATAATTATTATTTTTATATTTTCTGTTTTTTTAGTATTTGTTGTTATAGCGGCAACAGAAATAGATCACCTGTGAAAATTTCAACTGTCTAACTATTACGGTTCATTACATCCTGGTGACAGACGGACACACGGACAGCAGAGCCTATAGTAAAAGAGTCCCGTTTTACCCTTTGGGTACGGAACCCTAACAACACAATTTAACCGGGACTAATGGTTAGGTTGTCAGGTACTAACTGTACAACAACAACAAGTACTAACTGGACTATTACTAACACCAACTAACAGGACTAACTATCACTAACGGTCCCCAGTCATTATACCTATTACTAACGAACTGACCAACTAATGTTCTAATTAACTCTCTCAACTAATTGGACTAACCATCCCAGTCCCTAATTGAGTCTTGTCACAGTTGTCATGGGCGGCAGCGGATGGGTGGTGCTGCAAGCTCGTTTGCTATCTTTTATCCATAAAAAAAAAATATCTGCACCTGGAAGTCGCCAAAGATTTGGTTCATAGTTAACTTCTATAAAAAAGGTTGGTTCACTGAAATCTTAATGTATATATATTTATTGTGTACGTGTGTATGACAGTGAACTCCTCCTAAACGGCTGGATAGATGTTGATGAAATTTTTTGTTGCGTTGCAACGTTTGCCGGGTCAGCTAGTCTACTTATAAATAATTTAGTTAATTAGTTATAAAGAATCAAAATATAATAAATCTTCCTGTCTTAAACAGACAACAAACAAACATTATAATTGTTTCAACAACACTGCAGTTAGACAAAAATATAAAACCACAAGGTAAATTCCACTCTTCACCACAAATCATAATAACTTATACGTGAAACAAAAACATTCGTAACCTTTTATGAAAATTACGTGGACGGAGGTGTATGAATTATAACATATGAACATTTTATATAATTAACATTAAAAATACATGACAATAAAAGAAACATTACACACACTACCATTGGCTTGACACTATATTTAATAGTGGATTGCCTGGATACGATGGCATGTTTTTGTCGCTTGTCACTTTGAACATTGGGTTATTGGTATATTTACAGTGTTTGACATTAAAACCTTAATAAAGTTCAAACTTAATGTTTAAAAAATGAATTATTATTGAATTTCGACCGTTTGGCGATCACTAGTAAAGTTTTAATTTGACTAAGAGAGGTTTAACCTCGCGTCTCACTCGAGCGGTCCGGGTTCAAACCCAAGCGGCACGCACCAATGACTTTTCTAAGTTATGTGCGATTTAAGAAATTAAATGTCACTTGCTGTAACGGTGAGGGACACATCGTGAGGAAACCTACATGCCTGAGATTTCTTTTTAATGTTCTCGAAGGCATGTGAAGTCTGCCCATCCGCACTTGGCCAGCGTGGTGAACGAAGGCCTAATCCCTCCCATTCTGAGCGGAGACCCGTGCCCAACAGTAGTGGGACAAAGATAGGGTTGTGGTGGTGATTTGGGCCAAAACCAGCCCGGTAATTGAAATTCGGATTAGAAAGAAAGAAAGAAAGAAAGAAAGAAAGAATCATTTATTTGCCAAAATTGTTCATGCAACACAGAAAAATATAATGTACCTTCATGGTATGATTAACAAAGGTTATCATAAAAAAAAAGTTCTGTTGCAGTGACCACTCAGCAAATAGGTCTACACTCAGCATAGCTGCAGTTGCTCAAACTGCAACACTGATTTTCAGTGCAGCCTGTAGTGTGTAATTAAGATTTACAATTGCAATCATCCCACATTTCGCTACTCAACTGCGTTCGCGATAATCTGTTTACTGTTTGTATTTGGGTATTTCCTTCTTATTAACACTGATTGATAACCACAGATCCGATATAAATTATTTTGTTTTTCTCTCACAGTTAAGCTGCTTCTCTGATGTGCGTGACTGCTAATGCGTCCAGGGTTCAATTTCCAGGTCGGGCAAAGTATTGTAGGGTTTTGAATTTAAATTCCCTCCATTAAAAGGATAGATAAATGTCTATACCTATCATGATGGCTTTTTTCAAGATTTATTCAATGTACAGACGCGGACTCGCTAGAGTTTTATTATTATGTATAGATTTATTTTATACCATAACAACCAAATAAAAATGACATAGGTACCTACTTATCTATAGTTCAGTGTGTGAAATATTGCATGAATCGAACTATTACTAAAAAAAGTTAGTGATATTCAGTACAATATTCCCGTTATTATATCTATTACTGCATTGTTTTAGAAAAACTAAACACTTAGTTAAGGAAGATAACTCGTGTTATAAAACTCCAAACATAAATTAACTCTCTATTTATTTTCACTTAATTAATCATCCAAGTCTTTTTCCAGATACATGTGAAATTAAATGTCCGTATGGGTAGATGCTGTCTACATAGCTATGTTTTGATACACAGGGTAAAATAGAAGTCAATACTTTTGTTAATAAATATTGCAATGGATTTTCAAGATTTAATGTAAGGTTTTTGTCTTAAATTTTTCCTCAATAATGGCTAGTGAGTCATCTCAAGATGTTTTGATTATTACTGTGGGGGCTGTGGAGTTTGTGTGGGGGATTCCCTTTCGACATTAATATAATAAAAACTTTTATAAGTGACCAGTCTTGCCAAAATTCCCCTCTTCCATCAATGCATATACATATACATAATATATAATAACTACTTAGTGGATGCCCGCAGCTTCTCTTGCGAGGAATTAGACATGATAATAGTTTCGTTTATATCTAGTAATATTATACAGCCTGTGTCACTCAGTGAAGATGCAGCTTTCTAATGGTGAAAGAATTTTTGAAATCGGTCCAGTAGTTTACGTGTGAAAACATTACAAATAAATGTTTCCTCTATATGATATTAGTATAGATAAAACTCAACACAATTTGATCGGTATCAATTCCATTTTTTAAAAGCTTTTAATTAACTTCACTCGTATGTATTCATGTAAGTATGTATGTCCTGGAATCTTGCAATCAATATTTCACCCACTTCCACTAAAGCTATCGAGCTGAATTTTGGCACATATATTTGATTCCGATGACAATGCACGATTCAATAATTTCCGCCATTTTTATTTTTATGTCCGTCTGCCCCTATCTGCGCGATGAACTCAAAATCTACCAAACCGATTTTGATGTAACTCTGTACAACTATGCATCGAATACCTGAGATGGATCTAGGATACTTTTTATCTCTCATTTTTGTCTCCACCAAGACCTACCTGTTTACGACGCTGTGTAACAACGGACTAGTAGATAACCCGTTGTCTTGGGGTCAGTAATAGCACGGACTACACACCTCCTTACTCTATGGTAATAGTTTGGCGGTTTAAGCTACAAACTTCTTCTGAAACTCCAGAAGTCCCTTAAAACTGGCAGAGGATCTCAGAAGTGGACACCCTAATGATTAAATATTTTTTTTGTTTTTTTTTTTTTTGTTACAACCCATAGATGTCCCACTGTTGGGCACGGGTCTCCCACACAAACAGCAGCGAGAGATCTAGAGCATACTCCACCACGCTGCAATGCGGATTGGTTGAGGAGTTACTAGCCAAACCAGTGTCGAATGATCCTAAGCAACCCGAAGGTCTTCGACAAGGCTTTACATGCTGTGAACTTCTGACTGCCACAGACAACCACTCTACTTCCGTATGCTACGATATCGTGATATAAGTATGTTTATACGTATCTACTCGTAGTGAAAACAAGTAAATGATATAAGGGCAACAATATTTGAACCAGATTTAAGAATTTTATTCACATTTTAATCATCAACCGGAGCCACAATTGAATTCGAATTCAATAAAATGAATTGCCAATTATGTTTTTTACAATAATTAAAATACGTATTCATACAATGAGTATTGTAAATTTTTTCCTCATTCTATGTTCCTCGTACTCGTATTGAAGCATTAATCATGAATGAATAAAGGTAAAGTTCGGAAGTGTCGTTTACATGTGACGATATGTCGTCGCGACTAATCGATTCAAACAATGTATGATACGATAAAGTTGATCGAAACTGAAGATAATATAGGTACCTATCAGCAACATTATTTTAATTTTCGTAGAAATATAAATTTTAACTTAGAAAACGGAGGAGATTCTGAGAGCATCAGGACAAGCCGGAGTGGCGTCGTTTGTGTCTTCTAAAGTGCCTATGTCCGTCTTCTAAAGTGCCTATGTCTGTCTTCTAAAGTGGACCTCCAAAGGCTGACGGATGAATGGGATAAATAGGAATTAATGAATAGGAAATAAATCTATATATATAAAAGGAGAAGGTGACTGACTGACTGACTGACTGACATATCAACGCAGGGCCTAAACTATAAGGGTTAGAAAGTTGAAATTTTGCACAGGGGTTCCTTTTATAACGTAGGGGAGCACTAAGAAAGGATTTTTGAAAATTCATCCCCTAAGGGGGTAAAACGGGGATGCAAAGTTAGTATGAAACTTTGCCGTTTTTGAAGTCAAGTGGGCAACCAAAACGCGGGCAGACGTCGTTAATGGGTCTAATTCTACGCGAGCGAAGCTGCGGGCGTCCACTAGTATTAAATAAAATGAACGTGGTATTTTTTTTTATAACTACAGTTGCAAAATCGCAACGTCGGAACAAATAGGCTGTAGTTTAGTTTTAGGTCTATTTTTAAATAATGACACATTGAATTATACCCTATTCGATGATTTATTCTGTAATTTTAACATTAATTATAGCATTTACCTTCTTTACCCAACGTATACGTAGTTTTTCATTATTCTGATTTATCCGTATATTCATCTGGCAAAACACATCACACTATACATCCTACATATTACATTTAATAGGATGAAAAATCTCCTAGTGATAAAAAACTCGTGCAATATCTTTCATTAGATACAAAATAAATGAATGATTGATTAAGATTTTATTTTGTAAGATTACGATAATTTACGTCACGATAAAACGTATATCTTACCTATATAAAAAATCGCTGCTGGTGGGTGGACCGCGGTGGTTAGAGTTAGAGCATTCCCACTAGGTATTTAAGGGAAGGTAAAAATCCTACACGGTGAATTTTTCTCGGCAAAATAAATTTATAATAAGCATTTAATTGTATGCCACTTCCTATTTTATTTTATTTCTATTATATTTTGTCCTTAATTCACGGTTGGTTGTCTGGAACAGATCGCTTTAAGCGATAAAACCACCAATTGTTCACCTAAATGTGCTGTAATTTACTGTATGTATGTGTTTTTTGCTATTGTATAAATATATATTTGATTTCATAACACTGTGTGTAAGAATCACAGAGGAATTATATGAATCTATACATACTGCGTTCGTAGTTATATGAATTTGTTAAACAGTTTTCTTGAAACAACGTGAATCAGGTACTTCCCTGATAACTGGCTACGACCAATCGCTTCGATATTCTCGATTGTTAAAACGGCGACTTTTCGGACCATATAAAGGCGCTTACCCTATAAAAAATGAAGACGAACTCACGTGACGCGGTCCGCTCCATACACGCGACTGCTTACGTCACTGCATAATCAACTTGGATCGGTATCAAATTGTATAATTCAGATTTTGAACGTTGTTGGTTCATTACCCAAGGCTTAATTATATTTTTTATGACAGACCAGCGATTTTTTATACAAACATGGATGAGTCTTGATCATTAGTTCAGCTTTTTTGTTCAAGGATAGTCTTGAGTTTAATGGGGATTATAATATAGCAGTTGTAAAGGCTAAATTATGGGGTGATTTTTTAAAAAACATAAAATTGCGCCTGTACTCCGAAGGGCTTAAGCAGAGGTGTTTAATAACTCACTTTATACCATGTTTACGCCTTACATCCCATAAAATACTAACCCAATCCACTATGGAGCAGTGAAGAGTGGACCGTACCAGGCCTTGAAGAGACACAGGCCCAGCTGTGGGACGCTAATGGGTTCAAATTCAGTAGTTTTTCAAAAATTTTGTTAGAAAACCCAATAATTGTTCTCCGAACCGGGTATCGAAGCCCGAACCTCAGAACAACAACAACTGGACAACGAGGTATGACGTATTCAAAATTAAAAATTATAGTTATGCACCTGATAATTCTGCCAAACTAGTAATTAAGTAAATAATAATGAACTAGCTACGTCGTCAAAAATTTTAACAAATTGGCGCTCAGTTTAATTAAATTTAGTAATTTTTTTCTTTTTTCGCTGCGACCCATAGACGTCCCACTGCTGGGCACGGGTCTCCCCCACAGACACTTCTGCGGGAGGTCTAGAGCATACTCCACCACGCTGCTCCAATGCGGATTGGTGGAGGGGTTAGTGGCCAACCCAGTGTCGAATGTTCTCAAGCCACCCGAAGGTCTTCGACAAGGCTTAACGACTGTTTCCAGCATTGAAAACAACCGGGACCGACGGCTTTACGTGCCCTCCGAAGCACGGTAGCGCCCATGAAATTTTTGCCACTAGCGGTCACCTATCCACAAACCGACCGCGCCCGTCGTTGCTTAACACATCGATCACATTGAATCGAGGCAAGCCATTGGGCTATGGACGCTACATTTTACAAATTTAGTAATTTAGTATAATTAAATTAAGTAATTTAGTAAATTTAAATTAGTAGCGTCCATAGCCCAATGGCTCGCGTCGATTCATGTGATCGACAGAGTTAAGCAACGACGGGCGCGCTCGGTTTGTAGATGGGTGACCGCTGGTGGCAAAATTTCATAGGCGCTACCGTGCTTCAGAGGTCACCTTAAGCCCCGGTTGTTTTCAATGGTAAAAACAATCGTTAAACCTTATCGAAGGCCTTCGGATGGCTTGAGAACATTCGACACTGGGTTGGCCGCTAACCCCTCCACCAATCCGCATTAGAGCAGCGTGGTGGAGTATGCTCGTTTTCGTCTGTGGGGGAGACCCAAGGAGACGTTGCAGCTCAACTCATTATTAAATTTACCTACTCAGATTTATTCTTATAGTCGTTACCAATTCAAATATCATAATAAAGCACCTTATTAAAGACCCGTCTGGGCCTGTGGGTGTCTCGTTACTACCCAATTCCAAGCCTTACTTAGAAGCGAAGTGTGATAATTGGGCGTATTACGTTTCATTCGACTCATTTCAAACGAGCTCCTTATTATATGTATATTATTATCGAAGATAATTAATTTGGAATCGCAAGTAGTCACCGGCTTAAACGCTCGTGTTTCGGGTAAAAACTATTTTAAAGTAAAAAAAAGGTGTTCGACTTTATAAGGACACATTTTAGTTAAAAGATGATATTTATTGGATTACACACTCGAATTACACATAACAAAATGAAATCACTTGATACTTACCGCTTCCGTATGTTTAGTTCTTCATTCTACTAATTAATAATGTTATTCAAGTTTTTGACATGCAGATGTATCTTCAATTACCTATTTTATGTAGGTAATTACCTCATTGCCATTAAGTCAAGTGAAGCTTAAAAGTCAGGTAAAATGGTCGCAAGCGTGACTGGAGAGACAGGGGTCTGTGTTTCAATTCCCGGGTCGGGTAATGACTCTTACTACGATGGGGCTGGCGACTGGCACTTTTCAGCAAAGGCCGGACGGATGTATTTGTACAGCATTAGGATGAGGCACTGTTTCGCAATCGCCCATTCCTCATATAGCTACAATAGATCTCTTTAGGTCGCAGTGGCATGTGGGCATAACTGCCCACACCCCCGTCCTATAAATAAATTCCTCATATTGAGGGATGAGCAGTTTGGGTTTCGGGCCGATCACTCTACTACAGCTGATAAGGGTGCTCCACCACTAGGCCTTCGAGGCTAACTGCGGGGGGAACACGGTTGGTGTCTTTCTCTATATAGAGAAAGCGTTCGACCGTGTGTGGCACGCGGGCCTGTTGTACAAGCTGTTTGAGTCCTTGCCAGCGATGCTGGTGTAGTTGATAGCGTCGTATCTGGAGGGGCGGGAGTTCATTTTGCATATGCTCTGGCCGCGGTCATACAGCGCAAGCGTCTTCAGGCGCAGCAAGACCTCATGCTGCGATATATCACAGTTCTTAACGTCCTTTCAAAAGTTCATTTAATTATTTTTATTTAAAAAAACTTTATTTACACCTTCAAAAGTAAAATGTACAAAAGGCGAGGCATTAAGCCTGATAGATGCAAAATATGATAATATGCAAAATATTTTGAGAACCTCTGTGCAGACTGGTCTTTCTTTCAGATATTGAATCGGCTGGGAGGCCTGGGAAATGTTCTACACCCGCATACCGTCGGAAATCTTCATCTTAGACTATACTCCATTAACGGTCGCCGGGTATTTTAATGCAAACAGAATAGAAAAAGAACATCCATTCAAGCATTTGCTGTCTGCCTATATGTGACCATCAAATGACAAGAGAATGAGAGAGACTAATAATGAGTGAGAGAGACTAAGAATGAGAACCAATGGAACGCAGTATACGACGTGCCCGCCGCGAGTGCGTTCACTCCTGAAGATCATCGTAATCGATCGAAACTAGTCGGCCTATTTCCACCCCCGTGAACTTTGCACCCCCGTTTTATCCCCTTAGGGGATGAACTTTCAAAAATCCTTTCTTTGTGCTCCCCTACGTTATAAAAGGAACCCCTGTGCAAAATTTCAAGTTTCTAACCCTTATAGTTTAGGCCCTGCGTTGATATGTCAGTCAGTCAGTCAGTCAGTCAGCTTCTCCTTTTATATATATAGATATACGTTTGTCCACTACCATACACACGCTTGATACCCTCTGACCTGATTTTCTCTGTCCTCTTCAACACAAATAAGGTGCCTTACCTACATTATAAAGGGGCTCACCCAAACATGTCAATCTAAACGCAAGCCTTATATGTTACACTCTGATGCTACCAAAGTGATTTTTGTGGGTCGAATCTGAGAGTGCGTTCGCTATAACACTTAATGCCTAGAACGTATTTTGTTCAATCTAGTTCTTTATGAGCTCGTGGTGCGTGACAATGACAAGCGGTGACAGCAGTGGCTATCGAACTCGCCTCTCACTCGAGCGGTCCGGGTTCAATCCCAAGCGGTACGCAACAATGACTTTTCTATGTTATGTCACAGAATAATAATACAAGTAGTTATGTGCGATTTAAGAAAATGAATAAAATTGCTGTAACGGTGAAGGACCACATCGGGCAAAGTGTTAATGGGTTTTTCTAACTTGAAATGCCCGGTGTATGACAATAGGCCATACACCGAGCTGTTATATTGGACCTATATTACTGGTGAAAAGTGAGTACCTATACTCTCACACCTCTGCCTACCCATTCGGGGAAATACAAGCGTGATGTTATGTTTTGTTTCTGTTAAAAACTCAAGTAAATTCATAGGAAATCACTAGTCGAATAAACAGGAACGGGAATAAATTATGCGCTTATCGATTACATAGCGTAATGATATGCTATTATGCAAATCTATTCTGTGCCTCGGTGACGCCCAGAACAAATTCATATTGCTCATTTTACAAACATACTAAATCCATTTATAAAAGTTAAGTGCCTTATAGATTAGAATAGTGCTACGGATTCACCTGCCTATCGTAAGAGGCGACTAAAAGGGGGCTTCTGGGTTCACGGGCGGCAAGAGTGGGAGCTCGAACCGTCCATCCGAGAGACGACGTTGTGTGTGGCTGTACAACGTTGTAGATGGGTGTTGACGTCTTTGGACGTCACGTCTGAGACGAGCCTGTCATGGGCACAGCACTGGAGGGCACCGGTGCGTTCTAACAGAGATCCCGGAGCCCTACACAAGCGCCGAGGAAGGCCACCGAGGGGGTTTTAGTGGGTGGAAATCCCACATAACCCGGCGTCGCCCCCACGATGTCCGGGTACCTTTTAAAGGTATCCCACTAGTAAAACTAAAAAGGTTCCTTAAAGATACTTTACATAGGCAGGTCAGTGGCATTGATGAACATTATTTGTGGGTCCCGAGCTCAACTTCCCGCAGAAGTCATTAAAGTGTGTGTCTTGAATTTAATCTCGGTACTTCTCAAGTAGATGTCGTTTGATCGCGATTCGCCTACTATGTAATTTATACAATAAACTATAACTATCAACAGAATTTTGGTGGTAGAGCCTATAGGGAACCAAATAGTTTTTATATGAAGCCTATTTTGTTCCATATAAAGTTCGCCCGGTTCAGTACCAGCGCCCGCCACGGTACCTAGTACCATTTCTACCGTGTAGTAATGTTTTTAAAACAATTGTGGTCCGGTTGGAAAGGTGTGGTTTCCGGTTACACTTCTTTAGAGGCGATTTTTTAGTACTATACCCACTATCGAACTGACCAACTAATGTTCTTATTAAATATCTCAGCTGGACTAACCATCCCAGTCCCTATTTGAGTCTTGTTAAAAGTTAGTCACAGTTGTCATAGGCGGCAGCGGATGCGTGGTGCTGCAAGCTCGTTTGCTATCTTTAATATATAAAAAAGAGCAAAATAATGAACAAGAAAAACACGTAAAACACATATGAAATGGTACGTCATTAAGTTATTAGTACCTGGCGATAGCCGTGGACATTAGCACTAATGTTTGGTACGTGCATGAAACAAAAACATGATAAATGAACGAAGTTTTTTTCTACTTAAGGAGATGCCTACCTACAATATACTCGTAACTGCGATATTTGTTGATTAACTACTACGTGTATATCTGGGTTAGGTCCGGGTTTTTTGATTCGAAAGGTATAGGAAAGGCTTTATTTTTATTTTATTTAATACGCACAAACTTAAATCTAGCATTACAGCCCGGCCCAATTCGTCAGATAAGTAAATAATTATATAATCCAATGTCAAACAGAAATAAAAATAATTCAATAAGTAATTCATCAATAAATATTCAATAATAAAATATTCATAAAATTACAAGTAATTAATTCTACACAGTGTCAAATAAAATTAAATGTCATGATTCACTATGTCAAGTCAGATTACTGGTGATGTCAACAATAAAATTTTCAAAATATATATGCTTACACTCTTTTATGGATAAAAAATAGCTAAAGAGCATGCAGCAACACCCTGTGGCCTATGGCAACTGTGAGCACAAACAACTGTGACAACAACTATATAACAGTATATTGTGCTAAAAGAAACCAACAATTTAGACCTCAAGGGTTGCAAATTGAAGCATAGGTATCTGTAAACTAGATAAACGGAACATTTATTAATATTGACTGGACAAATCAGTAAGTATTAAAAACATAAAATAAGAGTTAGAAAGGAACCTAAACAAAAAAAAGTTAAATTTAAAAATGAATTCCCGTTTAAACAGCAATTAAATCATTGTAACTGGGTTTGTATTTTACATACCTTAAACAAATACCGCTACAAATTAGGGATGTTTAGAATTAGGATATGTAAAGTAGGTAGGTATTGGTTACCTAAATAAAATAAAATATCCGAAAAACCAAAACAATAATGGGGTCTGAAATATGAACTAACCATGAACTAACACTTAAAGTTTACAGAACTCAAATTATATATTTTGATTATTTCGTTCTTTTTGTACATCAAATTTAAAATTTATTTATTCAGAATGTTGAATCGGTAATTTATTGACTAAACCGAATATGCATGAAAACAACATGGCAAAATACTAAAGGATACCACTTCCATATTTAAAGGAAATGATAATACTTATTAATAAAAACAGAAGGCTAGTTTTCATCTCAAACTCATAAGGGAAGAAAGTTTGTAGTAGGTACATATTTGCTTCAGGATCTCTTTACTTTGGCTTGAATAACTCAGCTCAAACTGGCTTACAAAATCAGGTGTAGCTACTGACAAAAATAAATAGCAATGAAACGTGAAAACCTTTGCGCTCTGGTATTATTTATCAATCCATCCATCCATAAGTATAATAAGGTTTCTGGTTTAGGCCACGATGCTGCAAATCCTTTACTTTACACTACAATCACAACCCACTATCCCACTGTAGGACACTGGTCTGGCACTCCTTGGAATGGGAGCTGTTAGACTATACTCTACCGCGCTGGCCAAGTGCGGATTGGCTTCACGTGACTTTGAGAACATTTTAAAGAACTCTCAGGCATGCAGGTTTCCTCACGATGTTTTCCTTCAGCGTTACAGCGGGTAACATTTAATTACGTTAAATGTACGCAACTTATAAAAATCATTGATGCGTGTCGCTGAAACCAGAAACCTCGCTGTTACCCGTGTTCAATAAAATAACACAATTAAGTGTTCACTTAAACTTAAATAAAATTGTTTATTTTATTATTTATTTAATTAATTAAGTACACACTTTAGTTAGGACATAGGTACAGTATATAAGACATGAAGAAAATGGTACAAGGGTACTACTTATTTCTACTTATTACCACTTGTCGTGGTGATAAAGTAAAAAAAAAACCTTAAACGCTATTCGCCTTACGGCGTCTCTAATTAAAACTGTCAGTTAAGCAAGTAAATGCTCCTTACGACAATTAAGAATGCTGATACGTGTGTCGGCATTAGCCGTGGAGAATTAGCTCTTGCACGGTGAAGATAAGAGTTTAAACTTGACATTGTGTGTCCTCCACTGAGAGATACCTAAGTCTAGAGTCTAGCCTAACTCTATTATTTTAGGTATATTTTGTAAGACTTTTTATTAATTTTATATATGTATACAAGATACCAAACGAGCTTGCAGCACCACCCATCCGCTGCCGACCATAACAACTGTGACTCTGAACAAGACTTAAGTTAGTTGGTGTTAGTTATAGTCATGTTAGTATTTGTTAGGTAGTAAGTCTACCCTTGAGGACTAAGATGGTTGCCTCCAAAAAAAGTCTCCGGAAACCACGCTCTCTCTCCCTTGTGGTTCTTCTTCTTTTAAACATTATGATTATATACCTATCATAGCTTTAGTAAAGCAAGTAAGTAAATATTAAATGTTTCTTGTACGTCTCGATCATCAATGATAATAACTCCTTATAACTTATAATGATACGATATCTTACCGATAGAATAATCTTTTAACACATACTCGTAAATCACTAGTCAATTGTCTATTTGTACTACCACTATAATATTTTATTATTTTTGTGTGTACTTCTTGTTGATGGTATCTTTATCGTGTTGTTTGGTGTACAATAGAAAGAAAGAAAGAAAGAAAAACTTTATTTGTGTAGTATGATTGTAACAAAGATAACACACAGACTCCATACAATTCTGTTCGTCTATATAAAAATAAAATAAAATTACAGCTTATATTTAAATGTTATCTGTTGCATTGAGTGCAACAAAATGGTCTACACTAAGCATTATGCTGTTGGCTCTGAAAAAGAAACCAACAGCGCTGATTTTCAGTGCAGCCAACGTTGGGAGAGAATAGTTTGGCCAAACGAGAAGCCTATACCTACATAACATTAGTTGTAAAGTGATACTTATAAAACAAAGGAACTTGTCTGTCTGTCCGTCTGTCTGTCAATTAGATAAACAACACATTACCTTTATATAAACAATCATCTTTGGACATTATCAATTCCCACGTTTAGTAGTGTAGGTGTCTACTACGTCACGACTCGGTGGCATTGTCAACCAATCACTGTACAAAGCAATTGGCCTATTGTGGCTACCTAGATGAATGTAGGTATCTTGGGCGGATATCAGCGCTAACGTCAGGTAATAAAGTTGGTATCGTTGTAACAATTTAGCTTATGCGGAATCCTTTGAATGAATCTCAGTCAATGGGCAGAAGGTTAGATATTCGTTCTTAGTTCTAATCTAACTAATAGCTACTTAGGTTTTACCACGGACTACACGGTCCTTACTCTATGGTTTTACTATAAATAAGAGCGACAGTTTGTACGTTCAGGCCTTATCAGCTGCCTTTAATTATAAGTAATATTTAAGTGGTGTTCTATTAAAATTAGAATTAACTTAAATTGTTTGACATCCCTTGCGGGGCGTCCACTAGTTTACAATAATTACTAAGCTAAGCTCTAAAGTCACGATAGACTATCTATCTGGTCATCGGCTTTAGGAAGAATAATTTACAGTATTGTTATCCTATGCCCTAGTGTATAGTGTAGGCCGAGAGCTATGCGAGAGTAGACCCAAGTCCAGTAAGTCCAAGTAGAATGTATAGGTACCTAGTTTCGTTTAGGTTTAAAAGATAAATAGGTATAGAAATTAGTTTTAAGTATCCAATTGGCTTAATAGGCAACATTGAGTCACTCCCGATCCCAAGAGAATGGTGGCCGACGGGACATCTCTTCGCTAGACCGGTGTATCCTGTGGGGATTAGGACATAGAAGCCCTATAGGGATGAAACGCGCCTGCAAGTATCCAAAAGATATCTGAAGCTGTATCCGAACTGAACCTGAGTTTTTGGAAGTGATAAGCATATTTGTGTTAAGGAATGGCCTGCCCATTAGTGATCTAACACAGCTGGTATTCCACCACAGGGCTAGGGAACAATTATGACGGTTAGGTGAGGGCATCCTTGTTAAAAATACAAATATTTACACAAATACGTAATGTAGTAGGTACATAGTAGATACACAAATGAAATCTAATAAATAAAAATTATGTGTTCTGTTCATGTTAATGTGTATTTGTTCATACAGGAAAATATACAAAAAACATTACAAGACTTACGAGTATGTTCAAAGGAACTACTTATTTTCATGTTTCTGTTCATGTGTTAAAAATCTTTATATTTAGGTAAGTAAACCACGTAATTAATTAGCGTAAAATAGATAAATTAAAAGTATCGAGCCTGTAATATCTTCAATACCTACCTGTTCAATAGGTATCTAAAAGGTGTATGAATGTGTCGGATATCCGAACGTTCCTAAAGTATCTTTAACATGCTTACATCCCTAGTAGGTAGTTTAGAGCGCGTGAGGCATCGGGAAGGAACGATGACGCACAGCGATCGACTAGGGAATCACGGGACCACAGCAAGTAGGTACCTATTAATAATTCAAATTGAACTTGACTTCTTGACTTATCCAGGGTACTCTGTGAGTGTAGCAGGCTGTCAATTATACTCGCTACTGTTACTCGTATGTGCTATGCTATGGAGTCCCAATGGATTGAAGTTCCTTTAGAGAAACCTTGAACCATCTCTAAGATATCACAAATTCACAATGCATATTGGCCCACTATTGCACATCGGTGTCTTAATGCCAAGATATACAAACTTTCTAGAACATTTTATACTTACTTCACCTATACAAGCATTACATCAAAGAAAAAAAAATTAAGTCGTTGGCTCGAGAACATTATGAAGACTCAGTCATACAAGTTTCCACGATGTGTACTTCAATGTCACTTGACATTTAATTTCTTAAATCACACATAACTTAGGTACGTGCCGCTGGGGTTTGAACCTGGACCGCTCGATTGAGAGGCAAGTTCGATAGCCATACAGCAATTATAGAGCAATGCTTAGCAAATAGCACAAAAGTGCAATGACAGAGTTCCACAGACAATTTATTAACTGATCTAAGAATGAAATATGGCTGATCGGCAGTCGGGATACAGAGCAATCAAACTAATCAAGGAAGTTAACGATGAGATGGGACGACGACGCCGTTCAAAGCCGTTAAATTATTACCCAGACGATATGCAATATTGGCACTCTCCGTCTTCGAAGCACTAATAGATAGCTACCTATAGGTCCAGAGAGTCAACATTCTCATCCTGAGCTTGTACTATTTCTAGGAGTTTTAATTGTGTAAGGTATTAGTATTGTAAGGCAACACATGCACACATGCACTGAGTTGGTTATAGAATAATAGAATATTTAAATAACGTCATAACAAAATGTCCACGTACTTCTATCTGAGACACGAACTGTTGAAGACATAAAAGTCATGTTTATATAAAATATCATAAATGTATTAATAAAGTGTAATTGTACAGTGTTTACAATATATATATTACTATGAAGTGAGTGTTTAAATAGTCCCTCTCCTCCAAAGTCCACACACATCAAAAAGAACCCTCCAAAAGTATTCTGTGTCCTGAGTTTTTAAGAACGATACATTTAGTAGGTAAATGTATATTTTTTTTTAACACCACCATCAGACACGTGTAGCGTCCATAGCCCAATGGCTCGCGTCGATTCCATGTGATGAAAGAGTTAAGCAACGACGGGCGCGGTCGGTTTGTGGATGGGTGGCCGCTAGTGGCAAAATTTGGTATGCATATGGAGGGTTGACACGCAGTTAGTATGTCTACCTGCTTATAATTTCGGTCATGAAACTCATAGTTATTTCAAAATTAAATATTTTTTTCAGAAGAACTCGGCGTGAGATGTAAGGATTGAATTAACGACTTAAGATTAATCAAATAGTTGAAGAATTATAATTTTAAATTCTGATTCATTTGTTTTTCTTGGTATTTGTTTTTTTTTTATCTTTAAAGTCATTTATTTTATAGAAAGCTAATTTAATGATGTAATATATATTTTTCATAATATCATGAAACTAAAGAAAAACAACCTAGCAACTAAAGGTAAAGACTACAGTTTTTGACATTATGTAATGATAAATACGACTTATGAAGTATGTGGGATTAGTGGGAGTGGCTGGTGCGAGGTAATTCTTTTAACAAGAGACTACTTGTACCTACATCCTTAACAAATTATTGCACAACATTACAAAATGTTATAACAATATTAGGTAATAAAATATTGTAAGACAAAAACGCTTTTGATGATCCATAAAATTTGGTTTTGTAGTTCATCTTTCTAGATGTTTTCGTTTCTACGAAGGTAGATAAGGTGCCTATAAGGTAATCGGGGCATTATTCTACACCACCTCCTATCATATTTATGACTAGCTCTTGCCAGCATCCTCGTCTGCATAAATAGGGTACTCAAGTTAAGAAATTAGTGTCAGCGCCCTCTATTGGCGGTGTTCGAGATGAAAAGTATCCTATGTGCTAGTCTAGGTTATCCAAATTTCATGCAAATCCGTTTTGTATTTATTGCGTAATTCAGTAACAAACATCCAAACATCTAAAACTAAACCATCAAATCTTCACATGTATTACTAGGTTAAGTTAACCACCGACCCGCAGAAGACAGCATGAAAAGCGTAATTCGATTAAGAAGTACTTAGTGTAGAGAACAGTTTGTTATGCATTTGGAACTTTCAAGATCATTGCTAGTTTGTTTAAAGTGAATTATGCCGTGTCTAGTCACACTACCTACATTGGATTTATTTAGATAATGCTAACATACAGAGTAAAATTGAATTCGCTAATTAGATTTATATAGATAATGCTTACTTAATAATATGAGTTAAAAATTTATTCGCTCTGACGTAGTTCTTTGAACGGTTTAAAAACATTCGTACCTACTTGAATCATACTAATCCTCTCGTAGTAAAAGAAATAATAATAGTAAAGCCATATAACCCATTGTACTTGTGATAATTATTTTGTCCATAATCCAAACCCTACCTACTCACTATCTAATACGTAAATATCGAATTTGCAAATAAAACAAACAGTTAAGACGTGTAAGTAATGCGTACATAATACGCAGGTGCATTTTAAATTGCTAATTTTAATTAATTCTTGAACAAATCTAAGTCTATATTGACAAGACATGAAATTACACTGTGATATGTACGTAAATGACCTAGCGGTAGGTACTTGTCCCTACTAAAAATAAAAAGTGAGGGAATCTATACTAATATTATAAAGAGGAAACATTTGTTTGTAATGATTTCACATAAAAACTACTGGACCGATTTCACACAACAAACAAACATAAAAATAATATTTAAAAATTGTCAGTCTCTAATTTTAAAGATCGATGGTCTCCAACCTCCAAGTCCAAATCAGCTAAACGACAATACAACAGGACGAATTTGTCAGAGGTCAAAAAACCGATATCTCACTCGAACGAGCGACACAATAAAAAACTTACCGTATCTCCAAAATTGTCGAATCCTTGAACGTCGCTGCTGATATGTGAATTGTCTTTGAAAAGTTTTCTAAATTCTCACTGCTTTCAAATAGGAACTTTAAAGTTAGCCACTTTAACTCAACTTATGGATCTATCGAGAAACGAAGTTTCTTCTTGAAAACTTTCATTTTTCTTTTTACAAAAGGATCCACCGTGACAATGTTTAGAAATGACCAAATTTTTTTTTTTAACTTTAAACACAATCCACTAAAACTTTATTAGAACGACACTGGCCAAAATTTAAAATTCGTGCTGACCGTCAAAAAAGCCATTTGCCTAGTGCACACAGAGTAGAAAACTTTCGCGGCAAATTTCGAAAATAGAACACGCATACGTCACTCCGCCAAAACGGCGATACACGAGCCCGTGAAGGAAACAGGACTGCTATTTTCACCGTTCCATGCTACGTATTATTTACTTCTATTGGAAAATTAGCCTTTAATGGCCGGATTGGTGCGTAACGTTCTATAAGTCGGTATGCCCACGCGAACTCGCTCGGGGGCGACTGAACGCGCAATCCTTTTCGACGTCAAATATTCTGCTTAATAATTTAAGACTGCTCCTTGCTCGATATAGGGCTCTCTATATGGCAGATCTCTGGTGTCACTTAATGTGTACATTCGCATTAAGAATTATATGGCAAAGCTACAACGCATAAACTCAATTTCTATCTTGTCTACAAAAAATACTCGTGATGTAAGTAAACAAGAATTTAGATAACCAAATTGACCTCTCAAACCAAAATCGAACAGTTCTTTAATAACTGTGTTTAATTTTTTCGATGTTTGCAAATGATTTGAAACTTACTTTTTCAATCCATAATTATTATATTTACATATTATTGCTAGTAAGTAAGTTAATATTACAAAACATAACATCACGCTTGTATTACCCGGTTCCTATTTTCAAAATTTACAATTTAATTATTTGATACAGGCACATTATTATTAAAAAAAGTTGAGTTGGAGTTATTCACCATGGATTTTTATCCTGTTACTTAGACGATAGAAATCAGTTTTTAGAAATTTATTTTATAGAATAATTTATTATGGAGGTTTTGTTTCGTGTTAGATTTATATTTATTTACTGAGCGGCAAGTAATACTTTTAGGTAGCAGCGAACACAGTTTCCCTTAAATGTGTCTGTCTGTGTTACAGAAACAACAATAGATAGTAGATATCTAGAAAGGAACTGCAGGAAATCAACGTAACAAATCACGCAAGTCGTTATTGTCCTATAAATTGAAAGAGGGTTTTAACAGCTCTACATAGTGTCCCGATATACGATTTATAGTGGCGTGTCTCAATAATTTTATTGTACACTTAGACTGCGCCGCCCACATTCGTCTTTGTTCTGTGACCATTACAGTAGAAATTTGTTCGGTCGCACATAGGTACGTTATATTGCTTTTGTCCGTGCCGTGTCGCCACAATCGCTACCTTCTATGTCCCACCTTTTTCGATCAGCTTTTAAGGTCCGGCATTCTGAGAGTTAGATTTTAGGCCGATAACTAAAATACGCTCTATATCGGGAGAGGGACTGCCTCGTTGGTCTCGTGGTCGTAAACGCGACTGCTAAGCCAGATGTCCTGGGTTCGATCCCCAGGTCGGACAATAACTACTTATTCGGTTTTTCTAGCTCGGAGTTTTATTATTTCGTTATAAAAAAAAATTAAGGGTAACTGACTATAAGTTGAATTATTAAAAAAACTAGCTTTTACCCGCGGCTCCGCCCGCGTGGTCAAAGGGAATTAACAATGAGTTGTTTACATAGATAAGAACTTGAAAATGAATTTTACTAACGCCATCTATTAACAGTATCCGGAACTAAATATCTAGCAAATAACAAAACATCGATATCTACCCATGGGGATGTTTTACCGCGGTAAAAAGTAGCCTACGTCACTCTCCACCCTCCTCACTATCTCCACACACAAAAACCATACCATATAATAGCTTCGTTGCGACGTGAAAGCCGGACAAACAAACAAACACACTTTCCCATTTATAATATTAGTATGGACTTAAAAAAAATGCTTTTTGTAACTTTTTTTATTTTCGTGCATTGTCATCGGAACCTAATACGTGAGCCAAATTTCAGGTCGATAGCTTCAGTGGAAGTCGGTGAAATATTGATTGCAAGATTCCAGAACATACATACTTATATAACATAGATACATACGAGTGAAGTTAAATAAAAGCTTTTAAAAAATTAAGGTTATCCCGCGCGCGGAAATTTGGTTTCCAATAAATATTACTGACACACAGATGTAAGTGAATTTTGTAATTCTTTTTTGAGAAATAAATATTCTTAAACCACATTTCTAACATTTAAGGGATGGTTTAAAATCAAATCAGTAGCAATAAACCCGATCCATTCAACGAAAGTGACAGCGCCATCTGTTGTCGCTATGCCAAGCAACTTTCCAATAACGTATTCCATGTTCTAATCTACCAAAGCGCGCAATGTTCCAAGTTTCATCCAAATTTTGTAGTATGTGCGTGACTCAGCAATAAACATAAACTTCACATTATAATATTAACTAGTGGACGCCCGCAGCTTCGCTCGCGTAGAATTAGACCCATTAACGACGTCTACCCGTCTAACGACTTCAAAAACGGCAAAGTTTCATACTAACTTTGCACCCCCGTTTTACCCCCTTAGGGGGTGAATTTTCAAAAATCCTTTCTTAGTGCTCCCCTACGTTATAAAAGGAACCCCTTTGCAAAATTTCAAGTTTCTAGCCCTTATAGTTTAGGCCCTGCGTTGATATGTCAGTCAGTCAGTCAGTCAGTCAGTCAGTCAGTCAGTCAGTCAGTCAGTCAGTCAGTCAGTCAGTCAGTCACCTTCTCCTTTTATATATATAGATAGGAGTAAGATTAAAGTACTACCAGAGTATGGAATAGACGTGTTGTCAAACGGGTGGACGCGGGTGCAGCCCTATATTATTGTTTGAGGTGAGAGAAATTAACGAGGGCTGCTGGGAAATAAATTTTGTTCTGATTTAGACTTCCAGGAATCGTGATCAAATGACTCGTACCCCATATTACGACCACAAATACGAGTAGCTCTGGGGCGTAAATCAATTAGTGCGTTGTGTTGTTTTTTTTCTGGAGAATTTTTTGTTTAGCAAACGGTTTTTTAGGTAAGATTATGTTTTGAATTGATTAGATTGAAGCGTTCATAGCCTACGGCTGGCGTCGATGACCGAGTCAAGCAACGTGAAGCGCGGTCAAAATTTCATGGGTGACGGCTCCGGTTGACTTACGATACCTACTGGGTTGGTTGCTAACCTAACCAATCCTCGTTGGAGCAGCGTGGTGGAGTATACTCTACTTGGAAGAGACTCGTGCCAAAGCCCTTTAGGGCACTCCTATCTTTGGTTTGAACCTTAGCTTTACCAACTTAAATAGGTGACTATAAGTGTGTGTGTACACAACTATCAACATAAAAATTCAGAACACGCTCTTTCAAATAAAATCTTCCCTGATCGGGTATCGAACCTACATTAGGATACGGAAAAGTTAGATCACAGTTTTTCGTTCGGTTCCGATATTTTCGGTTTGGTACGGAAAAGAAAAGTAAATTCAACTTTTTACACAATCCAGTCGGAATGCATTTACTGTTCTTAGATATGGGTAAGGTATGTTTTCTGTGTGGCAAAGAATAGTATATTTAGATGTTTAAACGTCCGAGTAACATTTAAACAATATTGTTTTAGTTCCTAAATACTTTAACACTTTTGTTTAGGCTAAAAGTATTAAACTAAAACGAACGTGGAATCCTTGAACGACAGAATTCTACATATGAAGTTGCTTCATAACCTGAACTATCCAACACTTAATTTTGGACTTCATCCACTGATCCAGTTGCTATTGTAAGTACCACAGAACAGGTAAGTGCCCTGACATTCTTTATACGAGCTAAGCTCAGCTACAACCTTTTACTGATCCTTGCCATAGGCTTGGCACGGATCAGTAAAAGGTGTGATGAGTTCAAGTAGCCCCAGCCAACCACGCTGCACTTCATAGGCGAAGAAATATGAAAAGAAAAAATACACAAAAACCTCAAGGGTAGCAATACCCACTACTCTTATAGCCTACAACCCATTAACGTCCCACTGTTGGGCACGGTTCTCCCCCACAGACACAGCTGCGGGAAGTTTAGAGCATCCACGCTGCTCCAATGCAGATTGGCAGATTTAATAGTGGCCAACCCAGTGTCGAATGTTCTCAAGCCAATGTATTCGACGTATTGTATGTTTTTATAAGTGCAAGCAATCGGGAGCGCCTTAGAAATGTTTTCCACTAGCGGTCACCCGCATCCCCAAACCAACTGCGCCCATCGGTCGATCACGAACAATCGACACGCGCCAATGGGCTGTAGTATGATATTTCGGGGCTTAGTTGTACCTTCGCGGAACGTCACACGAAATAATCAAAACCTGATATCCCTTCATTAACTTCACTCGTATGTATCCATTATTAATGTATGTAAGTATGTATGTCCTGGAATCTTGCAATCAATATTTCACCCACTTCCACTGAAGCTATCGAGCTGAAATTTGGCACACATATTTGGTTCCGATGACAATGCATGAAAATAAAAAAAAGTTTTATAAAGCTTTTTTAAAAATAAAAAAATTTTAACGGTATAATTTTTCCTAACAACACGATCTCCCCTAGTAACTAGCATTTGTCTGTTACGTAAGTATAGTTTTGGTAACACATTGGGTAGTGCAATTTCTACTGGGCGCTCGCTCTGGTTTTTCTGTACCCTGTAAAGTTCCTTCTATTTAATAGCTGTACAACGTATTTACCAAGTTCATTTCCCAGTGGCGACTCTTAACCCGAACGAGGTGTAAACGTCCGGAAATAAAGGCAACTAACGATCGTTTGTATTCCAGTTAGAAGAGAGTTTGTAAACTGTTACAAAATAATAGTGACGTTATTGTTGGACGATGCAACGTTTTGGCATCAAGCTAATCTAATGCATAGCCATCCATTCATCCATCAGCCTTTTAAGGTCCACTGCTGGACATAGGTCTCTCATAAACGACTCCACTCCGACCGTTCCTATGCCTTCTGAAAACAGCGGTTTCCCGCAGTCTTCTTAATGACCACCTTGTCGATGTATAGTTTAGGTATCACAGGTCTAAGGCTTGATATTGTTATTCACTCCCCCGCGATAGGCCAAGTAGAACTGTGTTGAGGTGGCAGACACACAGAAGAAAACACAATTTAACGTCCCATACACGAGTACAAATATTTATTCCTGTAATATGATCTGCTCCGGCCAGGATCAGAACCAGTCCCTGGTTAGGATCCGCGGAGTTAGGGTCACAAACGTTGTTAATTAATTCTATAAAATATATTACCATCTAGAATTCTACACATAATGATAATTTAAAATTTTATTAATGCGAATTTTAGGTTAGAATGAAAACCCAGAAGGAATTATAGGGCACAAGCGTGACTACTAAAGAGGTTTTTGCCTTCGATCTCGGGGTCGGGAAAAGTAAATAAAGTAAAGTAAAAAAAAAGATGGGTTTTCATTCTAACCTATAATTCGCATTAAAATTAAATTAGTATGATGTGTAGAATTGTAGCCGGTGTATGGCAATAAGCAATATAGGTAATAGGTATCTACCCCATTTAAATACATTGGCCCTTAGCATTGGGCATACAACATATCTGGTTGCAAGTAAGAGTTAAACGCCCCTCTGCCTATCCCTTCAGGGAATTTCAAGCGTGATGTCATGTCATAGATAAATTCAACGCTCTTTGCACGGACGTTTGCGTCTAAACTATTTTACTGTCCAAAATAAGAACTGACAGATTCAAAAAGAAATAGAAGAAAATAAGTACCCAAATAAAAGTCACTTGAAGTCTCTGCAGAAAGCGCATAGAGTAAGTACAATATACGAACAAAGAGACCGGGAAACTGCGAATTGAAAGGATCCGGGATAAAATGCTTGGCCGTATCAGTGTCACGGCTCACAGCTTCCGATTTTCATAGAAAATCTGTAGAAGAAGAACACTTCCACAAAACTGACTTTTTATTTGTTTTTTTTTTAATGCATAAAATCATTACAGGTAGGTAGTAGTAGTAGGCGTGCGCCTGTAATTTCTGTAAGGGGTAGACAGAGGTATGTACACACCCATATTTCACCAGTTATATTAGGTCCCATGTAGGTGGTAAGCCTATTGCCATACACCGAGCAAAATTTTGGCAACTTCAAGTTCGAAATACGAATAATAATTTTCCCGACCCGGGACCTCTAGAAGTTTCGCACGACCAACGAGGCAGTTATTATTTCAACACAGATAAATTAACCAACTGGTATCACGCTTAGATATAAATAATCTATGGTATCACGATCCACTTCGGCTAGGTACACCAGGAGTTGCGTTGCTAAGCTTGAAACTCATTCTGAAACACTGATGTGTGGCCCGATTGGTGGAAGTAATACCTAGTTCGCTACGACCCATAGACGTCCCACTGCTGGGCACGGGTCTCCCCCACAGACGCAGCTGCTGGAGGTCTAGAGCATACTCCACTCTCTAATACCTAGTAATACCTAGTAATATTATAATTATATAGCCTATGTCATTCAGTGAAGATGCAGCTTTTTAATGGTGAAAGAATTTTTTAAATCGGACCAGTAGTTTTTGTGTGAAAACATTACAAACAAATCTTTCCTCATTATCATATTAGTATGACAATGTTATTAAATTATTATTATTATTATATGCAATTATTATAGAGATTATTATAGAAGTATAGATATGAAAACTACCTATTCGTCCATATGTATCATCACAATGAGTATTAAGATATTATCCAGCTATCTCACTGTAGTCTCAAACCAGATTGATGAATTTCAGCACGCAACAATAATATTGTGTTAACAACCCACGGGAACTGGGAGTTCCAGGAAATATTATGTTGTTGGAATATAATTCGTAGCTCGAGGCAGTGGCAAGTGCCCTATGACTTTCAGGGTGCAAGGTTCGAATTTCAGACATGCAGCCGTTTACTGATTTTGATGTGTATTTTTATTAAATCTTATACACCATGATTTGACAAGAACACAACAGAACATTACAGAAGAATTCTTATCAAAAACTTTATTACATAACTAGTGGACGCCCGCAGCTTCGCTCGCGTGGAATTAGACTTAACATTAGTTTCGTTTACACCTAGTAATATAGTCTATGTCACTCAGTGAAGATGCAGCTTTCTAATGGTGAAAGAATTTTTGAAATCGGTCCAGTAGTTTTAGTGTGAAAACATTACAAACAAATGTTTCCTCTTTTTAATATTATTATAGATAGGATACCTAACTATACTATAAATAAGCAATAGTGGTAACATATATATCAATGATATATACCGTATGTTATTATTTTTCCCGCCATCTTACTTTCCAACTCGACGCGTGACGGCGGGAAACCATTAATTCACAGAGGGCAGGACCTAGTATAGCAACATAATATCCACAGATTACTAATAGTTACTTTGGTATAGCGTCTTCGTTTAGGAGATGCCTGTATCGAGTAGAACATAAAAATTTGGACTGATGCTGCTAAAATTCTTTGGTAGAACAGCTTGCTTAAAGTGTTTAAGAATTTACCGAATAGTGGTTTTCATGGGAAAAAATCCAGGGTACCTAGGTAGAAGAAGTTGCCTTCTTGCGTTCCTAGTTAGGTACCTAACCTAACCTATCGGTGATCTTGTCTGTTACGCCAGGGATCGTGGGTTCGAATCCCACTCAGGACAACCATTCGTTTGACGAACACTTGTGTTTGTTCTGTTTAATAATAGGTATATCATTCATCTATGCTTTATAGTATAATTTCTACCGTGTAATAATTGTTTTTACTGGAAAGGTCCAGTAAAAACAATTATTACAATAGTTAACAACTATTATTACAATTAAACAATTATTTTGAATATTTTTCAAAGTCGGTCACAGTTACAACATGGGCGGCAGCGGGTGGTTGGTGCTGCGTGCTCGTTCTCTATTGCTATCTTATACCCATTAAAAAGAGGAAGTAAACAGAAACTGCTGCGTTAATATTCTTCGAAAAATATCGGAGTCCCGCTTGCATTGATGACTTGAATACCACTAAACTCGCAAGGTCATTTCTATAAGCATTTCCTAGATTAATCTAGGCACTTCAATAGGACCATTCGTGCAATTTAATGAAACTATTAAACATTAAGTGACTGTTAATTGAAAGATTGAGATATTAAAATTTAAGAGCAATTCTTAATTACAAAAAGATTAAAGATCGTGACAATAATACATACCAATTCGCATTTTTTTTTAAATGATGAGAACCGCGTACATAATAAAACGCTATTAAACATAAAAAATTAAATACTATTCACTAAGCACGCTATCACTTTCGAACTCTATTTTTGAACCAAATTCTGGAGCATTTTTGTCGTGATGACCGTGTAAACTTGTGAAGGACACGACTGGATGAAGGAGAGTGACCCACCTATGTGATGATAATTTTGGTATAATCGATAGTACAATTACCGTGTAATCCTTAAGGAATCCCTGCAAATTACCATCGATATACTATATATCGATGTACGATATGTTCATGTACGTACCTACATTGGATGTAAGATAGACATTATCTTTGCACACTGTTTATAAAAAATAACTGAATCTTGCAACGTCATTTTGACAAATACATAACATTAGATAGATGTCAGTTTACAAAAATTTGAAAGAATTGTGATTTCAGCATGATTTTATTTTCTTCGTTATATTATCGATAATTTCTTTGCATATTTCACGTGTAATGTCGTTGTTCGACACGGCCGTATTCAATTCTACCCTTTACGAGGCTCTGTATCTTCAGATTGGGGATACTTTAGGCTTCGCAAGAGACTTTTTCGGTTTGTGCGTGTCTTCATTGCCGATAGATAGTTTGCCGAAGACTTTCTTAAATTTTAGTGAGTTCACATTTTACGAGGATCTAGCCGAGGTATTTTACTTCAATGAGTTCCAGTGCCTTCTCCTAAAGACGTTTTCCTTAATACTCTTGTTTACTTTACTTTTAATTATAATATCTTGGCGTGTATATGGCAATCGTATTTCCGAACGGTTTATGAGGCCTGGTAAGTATTTCCATCCCTATGTCAGAGATTGAATGATGATTTTTACTATAATTACAGCAATATACATAGATTGGAACACATTGGCGTATCTGAAATGTATTACAAGTGAAATAAACGTATGTTGTTGTTGCCTTTAGTACTCAAGATAAGCAATCTTTATTTTCATTACAGCCACCTCTGCCACGATAGAGCAACTTAGAGAGAGTGTGTCTAAACTCAAGCTGCCTAAAGAGCATACTCCGAGAATATAGAGCAATGGCCGATAAGATTAAGAAGTTTTTTCAGAAGAAGAAAGCTGATGCTAAGTTTAAGTTGGCTGGAAAGGGGCATAGGTTGAGTGAATCCACAATAAGTCAGAGTTCCAACTCCAGTAAAAAGGAGGTGCCAGTGGTAAAGAGATCAGGGTTGTCAGAAGAAAGCAAGGTCGCAGCGGAGGCGGCCCTGGCTAGGTTGCAGCAGAAAAGGGAAAATCCATCTTTCAATACATCGTTGGCTGCTATTCAGGTTTGTATTGCTAAGCTGTTAACCCTTGGCTACATCCAGCAGCAGTGACAATCAGTAAATAGCTTTTTTTTGCATCAATTTGCTGTTGTCTATGACAACTGACCAGAAGCTCTATTTTTGAATTGCTCTCATGACTTAATCACTCAACTGATACTCATTGTTGTTAAATAGAAATGAATACCATATTATTAAATCCATCGCTTGGCCGGCCCATTGACTGTTGTTGTATTCTAGTGACTCAAAAATTTTTTTTTGTAATTTGGTATTACCAGTCACCCTCAAATTAAATTCAAATGAAAACATTGGTTGTTGTATGCCCCAGGAAATAACCATTTTCTTACATTAACTAATCTATAATGTATCAAGTATGTGATATCAATGCAAAATATACAGGATTTGGTGTGTAGCTGGGGACGGAAGCTAAGTGATTTAGAAAATAGTTTGATTGCTGCCAATGACCCTATAATTGAAACAATGCAGCAACTACAAGATGAATTCCAGTCTTTTAAGGCCTTTGTTACAATGAGACTCGATTTTCTGGGGCAACAAGTCTGTCAGAATGCAAGGCAAATTGAGAGACTAGAGGTTTGAACCCTATAAAAAATCTATGGGGTTTTTGTATGGCCATGGGTGTATGGGAGATTCTGTTAGTGTGTTTGTTTGTTGTTGCTTAGAATGCAGACATTATCTCAAACTCAGAGTACATTACATAATCCATAACAAATTAACAAATAAATAAATAACTTGGACATTCTCACACACGGCCATCAGACCCCAAAGTAGGTGGGAGCCTGTAATATGGGTGTCAGAGACACCATACATACACAGATATTTTTATATACATACTTAAATAGATAATAGAACAAATACAAGTGTTCGTCACACGAATATTTGTGCTGAGTGGGATTCGAACCCACAACCTCTGGCGCAACAGACAGGGTCACTACCGATTGCGCCAATGGGCCCGTCAATTAATGAACCTGTTATACACACACATTTTTGCCACTTTCTTTCAAATATTGAATTGTGTTAGCATAAAGAACAAAATATGCTATAGCTTGAAATAGGTACGAGTATATGATTTTATATGAATTACGGGGTATATTACACATTATTTCTATCCATCCATCAGCCTATTACTGTCCACTGTATCCAATATGCCTCTCACAGTGTTAAAAATAATGTTAAGCTTTTCATTACATAATATGTCCGTATTGTCTGTTTATGGCAATCAATTTAACTATTTTAAATTAGTTAAATGTAATTTCAGGCACAAGTAAAGAAGGAATTAGAAAATGAAAAGGCAAGTCACTCGAAAGCGGGAGCATCAGTTCCTCAGCAGATGGAAAAGTTGGAAATAGATGATGCTGTACCCAGAAACATGGTCGCTTCCGGAGTGTATTTCAAGTATGATTTGATTTTTAATAGTTTTTATTTCTTTTCATGTTTAGTAGCAAAGTCCATTAAAGAGTAAATTTACCCTCAAGATTCTCCGTTTGGGGGCGTAACTCATGTTCGTGTATATTTTCATTGTTCTGTGTACATGCTTTCTTATGTGGGAGGTGCTATATGCATGAAAGTTTTTCTTTTGTGCACCTTGCTCGCAAACTAACACCTGATACATTCATATACAGATACATGATAGCTTGTTTTATTTCAGTTTATAGCAGTTGAAGAAAACTTTGTTTTTTATTTTGTTTGTAAGAAATAAAAAATAAACTGAAACAAAATATTTTATTTCTGAATTATTCTAGTAAACATTGAACATTTTTAATAAAATTACATACCAAATTTTTATGGAGGGTTAATTACAATCATTTATTTATACCTCTACACATAAAATTATACACCATCTGTTATAACTATATTTTCAGATGTCCATTGATTAGCAATGATATTCTGCCCAGAGATGAGTGGAAGAGAAACATTAAGACGTTCCTGTATGAACAACTCGAGGAAGAGAGAGGGCTGACTGCCTGTCTCATTATACAGTCATGTAATAATAATAGGGAAAAGGTATGTTCGAAATGTTTTGAAAGAATTTATTCAAAAATTCAAAAAGACGAAAGTCACTGTAAAACTGTACAAAATATAGGTACTTAAACATGAAAAAAAGGATTAATCATACAATATAACAAAAGTTACCACCAGTTTTAACAATCACACTAGGTAGACTGGTAGAAAATGCCTTGGGGCATTAAGTCTGCCTTTTGTAAAATCTTTCCTCAGGATTTATCAATAAAGCCTTAAATAAATAAATAAATAAAAAGTTAAGTAAAATACACTGTATATCTGTAAATGTTCGTTAACAGTTGCTACAGTTAAAACCACAGAAATTAATCAAGATAGAACGGCGATGACGTATTATTTTGATACAAACGATGCGAGTCACTTTTTTCGACAGTCCTGTCCAGGTTGTTCGTTGCGGGCCTTCCAGGACGCAATTAACACTGTTCTTGAAGCGCTCCATGCTGTAGTTAAATGGAAATATAGACATGACTAGCTTTTACCCGCGGCTCCGCCCGCGTGGTCAAAGGGAATTAACAATGAGTTGTTTATAATACATGACACATTTGTGGTGGATGAATAGTGACAGTTCCACGATTAAAATATACTAAGTTAAGAACTTGCAAATGAATTTTACTAACGCCATCTATTAACAACATCCGGAACTAAATATCTAGCAAATAACAAAACATCGATATGTTCCCATGAGGATGTTTTCCCGCGGTAAAAAGTAGCCTACGTCACTCTCCACCCTCCACACTATCTCCACACACAAAAACCATACCATATAATAGCTTCGTTGCGACGTGAAAGCCGGACAAACAAACAAACACACTTTCCCATTTATAATATTAGTATAGATAGTCCCCTATTCGGTGACGCCATAAAGGTCTCTATGACCATACAGCAAAAGTCCATTCGAAAAAAAAACAAAGGCATGATAGTTGATGCATTCTGTTTTTTTTTTACAGATTGACACGTGCGTAGAAACATTGTGCAAGTATCTAGAGAACATAGTGAATTTTCCTGAGGAGGAGAAGTATCAGAAAATCAGAATGACTAACAGGTATATTGTGTTGCGATGAGGATAAGATTGTTTTGTAGAAGTCTTTTTTACATAATATCACGCCTTTATTCCCCTGAAGCGGTAGGCAGAGGTGTGTTATACAGTCACTTTACAGCAGTGATGTTTAAGGTCATTGTTGCATGTAATAGGAAGGTAATGAGTTTCTTTTTCTACACAGTAAGGCCACCACAATTGCCAAATGTTGAAAGAATTGTTGAATTACGGAGAACTGTCAGGCATGCAGGTCCTCATTATGTTTACCTTTTCCGTTAGAGCAGGTTATATTTCATTTCATAAAACGTACATACCTGAGAAAAGTCATTGGTTTGTTCCATTGATTAGGTTTTGAAGGTATTTGATCATCAAAACCCCTATTTGAGTCCCACTATTGGGAACAGCTCTGGGAGGTGTAGAGCATGCACACCACGCTGCCATTGCAGATTTGTTAGTGGCCAACCCTGTATCGATTGAGCCCCCCGAAGGTCGAAGACTTAACAAGTTTTACAATTGAAAAGTCGGTGACGGTTAACGTACCCTCCGAAGCACGCTCCTATTAAATTTTGCCAATAGCGGCAAACCTTGTCCCCCTCCACATACCGACCGCGGCTGACGTTACTTAACTCGGGTGATCCCCGCGAGCCGCAGGGGTATGAGCGCTGGTTTTATTATTTTTTGTTGGGGACGAAGGCATGTGAAGTCTGCCAATCTGCACTTGGCCAGCGTAGTGGACTAAGGCCTAATCCCTCCCATTCTGAGAGGAGACCCGTGCCCAACAGTGGGACAGAGATGTGATGTGATTGTGACTTAACTGATGATGACTGACTGATTTTCAGGGCGTTCTGCGAGCGCGTGCAACCTATAGAGGGCGCTATGGAGCTCCTGCTAGCAGCGGGCTTTACGCAGAAGAAAATCCCTAATGCAGAGGGATTGGAAGAAGACTTCTTGGTGTTCGATAAGAACAATGTGCCCTCCATTGAAAGTCTCACGGTGAGTGTATTTTTTGTGAATAATTTATTTATTCATTTAAAAACTATGGTCACCTTACAATAGTAAAAAGGTGGCATAGCGGTAACAGCCCAGTGGTTATGGAACTCGCGTCTCACTCGATCGGTCCGGGTTCAAACCCCAGCGGCACGCACCAATAACTTTTCTAAGTTAGGTGCGATTTAAGAAATTAAATGTCACTTGCTGTGAAGGACATATCGTGAGGATACCTGCATGCCTGTGAGTTTTTCATAATGTTCTCGAAGGCATGTGAAGTCTGCCAATTCGAACTTGGCCAGCGTGGTGGAATAAAGCCTAATCCCTCACATTCTGAGAGGAGACCCGTGCCCAACAGTGGGACAATGAAGTTGTGATGTACAAAGGGTGAGCTTAATGCCTGACGGCATTCTCCAACAGCCAACCTTGGGTGGTGTCAAATGAAATCAAAACGAAAGACTGATATGTGTAAGACAGAAAGACTGTATTCATAGTTGAAGATACCGGCTTACTCGCGTGTGATTTAAGTCGGAAATAGTCCGACTAGTTTCGATCTATAACGATGATCATCTTCAGGAGTGAACGCGCCCGCCGCGAGCACGTTCGTACACAGTGTACGGCGTACGTAATAGATCGAACCTAGTCGGGACTATTTCCGACTTAAATCGCACGTGAGTAAGCCGGTATCTTCAACTATGAACATAGACGAATCGTTCAGTAATAAAACAGAAAGACTGTAAGTAAGGATACATGGTCTAAAGCAGTGGTGGGCAAACTTTTTAATGGCGGGCCACAAAGGTTTAGAAATTCTAGAGGAGGGCCAGAATTATAGAATAAAATGCATTTTGTGTTAAAGCTTTTAATATAATTTTATAAAAAGCATTAAGCTGTAAGCATTAAACACAAATATTACAAAATACCTTTTACCCTAAAAAATAATAATCAATTTAACTTTTATTCGAAGGCTCTCCCTTGTTAGGCGTGTCAGACATATGGAATTGTTTTTGATTTTCCATAATATTTTCGAAAGCTGTTTCGCTTTTTTTGTTTAGCTTCACCTATAGGTTATGCATCTATTATTCTACTAAGTAGAATCTACTTTTTCTTCTCGACCGTCAAAACGTAATTATAACGGGCCATATACTCGTACTATCCATATCGACGGACCCTCGGCGGGCCGGATTAAATACTTTCGCGGGCCGTAGTTTGCCCATCACTGGTCTAAAGTGAATAAATATTTGACTTTCTCGTTGACCTCCAACTTGCAGATGCTGATAGATGGACTGCGTTCAGCCGAGCCGATACAGCTGGAGTTGGACCGTAACCTCCAGGTGTTGCTGCCCTCGCAGGCGGCGAGCATGGTCCAGCTGCCGGCCTCGTTCTACGCCCTCACCCCGGAGGAGCTGAAGAGGGAACACCAGCTCAGGTGCGGTAGCGATTTTAATAAATACTAGTGGACGCCCGCAGCTTCGCTCGCGTTACACATTCACTAACTTCAAAAACGGCAAAGCTTCATACTAACTTTGCACCCCCGTTTTACCCCCTTAGGGGATGAATTTTCAAATTTTTCTCGCCGTAAAAACCATCCTTGAACTTCAACGAACATTTAAAAAAAAGAATTGGCCAAATTGGTCCAGGCGTTTTTGAGTTATGCGCTTACCAACACATTTTGCGATTCATTTTTATTATATAGATAATACTAGAAATAAATAATTATACCGTTAAAAAATTTTAAAAAAAAAAGCTTTTTAAAACTTTTTTTTTATTTTCATGCATTGTCATCGGAACCAAATATGGTCAAAGTTCATTACAAGACTTTACCACAAGTGCAAACACGACTATGATACGATATTCCATCATGAAGTTCCAGTTAATATCTCCCGGCTCCATCATCAGATCAGTTCGACAGTACCATATTATTGCATTGTCATCGGAACTTAATGTGTGCCAAATTTCAGCTCGATAGCTTCAGTGGAAGTGGGTGAAATATTGATTGCAAGATTCCAGGACATACATACATACATAGATACATACGAGTGAAGTTAAATAAAAGCTTTTAAAATAAGCTGACTCGTCCTCCTTTTAGGCTCCATAAAGTCAGAAATTCTTTTAAAGGGAAATGTATACGTTTCTATAACAGAATGACTTGTAACTGCCAAAAATTGTCTTTAAATAAATTTAAACGTATGATTAAAGCTAATTTAATAAGCAGAACTTATTACAAAGTTTCTGACTTTTTTGACGACCGCATACCCTGGAATTGTGATGATGACATACCTAGCAAATTTATTGTAATATGAACTTGCATACTGTGACATATCTCAAATATCTCTTTTTCTATTTAATGTACCTATACAACATATGTTTTGACGTTCGCTGAGTGTTCCTTTGCTGTACCAAATGACGAATAAATATATTTGAATTTGAATTTGAATTTGACGCGTCTTTGACTGAGTACGCTTACCAATGTGATGAACGAACGTTTGAATGAATTAAAATAAAATATTAAAATGTATCGTCCTCGGTGTAGCGTCCATAGCCCAATGCCTCGGTTCGATTCAATGTGATCGAAAGATCGAAAGAGTTAAGCAACGACGGGCGCGGTCGGTTTGTGGATGGGTGACCGCTAGTGGCAAAATTTCATGGACGCTACCGTGCTTCGGAGGGCACGTAAAGCCGTCGGTCCCGGTTGTTTTCAATGTTGGAAACAGTCGTTAAGCCTTGTCGAAGACCTTCGGGTGGCTTGAGAACATTCGACACTGGGTTGGCCACTAACCCCTCCACCAATCCGCATTGGAGCAGCGTGGTGGAGTATGCTCTAGACCTCCCGCAGCTGCGTCTGTGGGGGCGACCCGTGCCCAGCAGTGGGACGTCTATGGGTCGCAGCGATTAAAATGTGGTAACATATTATATTCGCTACGACCCATAGACGTCCCACTGCTGGGCACGGGTCTCCCCCACAGATGAATTTTCGATTATAATCTGTTCTCCTTTTGGCATACTGTTGAGTTCAGAGATCTGCTCTTCTGATTACGAAAGCACGCGCCATAGTCCTAAGCGGTGAGATGACGGCTAGTGGCAAAATTTTATGGGTACTGGTACTACTGTGCTTTGGAGGGCACGTGAGACTACACGTGCAAGACTCAATTTTGCACACGTGCAAAAATCAAAATACAGTCATCCGGGAAAAAGTAGTATACATACTTAAAGTTATATACATAACTAGTGGACGCCCGCAGCTTCGCTCGCGTAAAATTAGACCCATTAACGACGTCTGCCCGCGTTCGGGTTGGCCACTTAACTTCAAAAACGGCAAAGTTTCATACTAACTTTGCACCCCCGTTTTACCCCCTTAGGGGGTGAATTTTCAGAAATCCTTTCTTAGTGCTCCCTACGTTATAAAAGGAACCCCTGTGCAAAATTTCAAGTTTCTAGCCCTTATAGTTTAGGCCCTGCGTTGATATGTCAGTCAGTCAGTCAGTCAGTCAGTCAGTCAGTCAGTCACCTTCTCATTTTATATATATATAGATAGATTATTGTAGTATCATACTTTGTATGAGCATTGTTGCTCTTCCCTTCGTCCTTCCTCTATGGTTCACCTAAAAGACTAATCGTTTCAGGCAAGAAGTCATAGAGAAAAGTCAGCTGCTACGCACCAAAGCTATGCGGGAGAGAGACGAAATGCGGGAGATACGCAAGTACAAGTTCGCTATCATCCGGGTTCGGTTCCCGGACGGGATACTTTTGCAGGTTGGTTTTTTATCAGCTCTTATTTTATTTTTATGGTATGTATGTATGTATGTATGAATGTATGTATGTAAGTAACAATCAAGCTTAATTTTAAACTGTACACCTGTCATCAACCTTTCACCATCACCAAGGGCTGCCTGGCATTAATACAGGGCGTACTTACCAATTTGTGTACGAAAAATAAATAAATAAATTGAAAAATATTTATATCAATTAATATAATAAGAAATACAATAAGAAAGGAATAATATATATTATAATATTTATTATTCTTTCTTGCTTATATATTTCCTAATTTATTCTTGTGCCCTACCATATTTAAACTCTTTCTCTAACTCCTCAGCCCATGGTTGCCTGGAAGTAATCGCTAGTTAGCGATAAGGCCACCTATTGTACCTACGTAGTTTTTTAGTCCTTAATCCATGTAATTGTTCTTTTATGTCTTGGTGTGCAATAAAGAGTTAATAAATAATCTATATATATAAAAGGAGAAGGTGACTGACTGACTGACTGACTGACTGACTGACTGACTGACTGACATATCAACGCAGGGCCTAAACTATAAGGGCTAGAAACTTGAAATTTTGCACAGGGGTTCCTTTTATAACGTAGGGGAGCACTAAGAAAGGATTTTTGAAAATTCACCCCCTAAGGGGGTAAAACGGGGGTGCAAAGTTAGTATGAAAATTGGCCGTTTTTGAAGTCGTTAGACGGGTAGACGTCGTTAATGGGTCTAACTAATTCTACGCGAGCGAAGCTGCGGGCGTCCACTAGTAAATAATAAATAAATAAAAATATTTATTTTCAGGGAACGTTCTCAGTATACGAACGTTACAACGAAATCCACGAGTTTGTCCAAGAGAACCTGGAACACAGCGACCTGCCTTTCATCCTGAACACTCCTACGGGACACAAGCTGGTCCTGGAAGAGGACGCGAATAGGACCCTTATAGACCTGAGGCTGGTACCGGCCACAGTGCTCACTTTCGCCTGGGACAGTACCGTGGTGGAACAGGTCAACAGCAGTCCGAATAGGGACGTGTATTTAAAGCCAGAGGTTATGGTGTTGGTGCAGGAGATTTGAGCGTATTTATAAATCCATACTAATATTATAAATGTGAAAGTGTGTTTGTTTGTTTGTCCGGCTTTCACGTCGCAACGAAGCTATTATATGGTATGGTTTTTGTGTATGGAGATAGTGAGGAGGGTGGAGAGTGACGTAGGCTACTTTTTACCGCGGTAAAACATCCCCATGGGAAGATATCGATGTTTTGTTATTTGCTAGATATTTAGTTCCGGATGTTGTTAACAGATGGCATTGTTAATTCCCTATTCCCACGCGGGCGGAGCCGCGGATAAAAGCTAGTGAGAAATACTATAAAGCTATGTATATGTTGTGAAGTTTTTTACTTGTAATTCTCATTAGAAGCAGTAGGGTTTGTGTCCGGTGTATACAATAGGCTAACCTAAATAAATATTGTTTACATCCATCATCTATAATCAGGTAATACACAATTTTTAAAATATACCGCCTTAGCTTCTCTCTGCTTAGCCCAAAGGTTGACTGGCAGAAAATGCTCTTAGCATTAAGTCCGCCTTTTGTACCATATTTAGGTATAATAAAGCGTTTAATAAATAAATAAATAAATAAATAAATAACCTATATGAGTCCTAAACATAACTGGTGAAAACTGGATCCTTTACATTCCATCGTGGAAATACAGGCGTTATTTTATATTTTGAATGTAATAATAACGTCGTTAAAAAAATAATAATAAATAACACGCTTTTGTAGATAACCGAACTAAAATTATGGTGTTTTTTTTAAATATTGCGTTGTTGTCGGTCCTTGATAAGTTTGCAAAGTTTCAAATTAATCCGACGTTTTGATGTATGCGAAAATCACGTTCCAAGATTCCGTTACATACATAACTACATACATACATATGTACCTATATACATACATACCTACCTACATACATAATATTATCGGACGGAAAAACGTAAAAGCGGTAGGCAGATGTGTGTACGTGTGTAGTACTCTCACTTTTCACTTGTAGGTTTCATGTTATAGTAGGCGCCTATTGTATAGTATTTAAAACATCTAATAAACACATATTTTTTCTGAACAAATACTTATTTAACATTTCGCAGATACGGTTCTTTATGAATACTTTGCTATTTCAATACATGTACAGCTGTCGGCACGAATGTTAAGCTCTGAATGAAATTCGGAGGAAGGAGAAGAGGAAGGAAATTTCGGATATATTGAGTGGGGTATTTTACGGGGTAAAAATTTCATGGGCGCTACCGTGCTTCGGAGGGCACGTAAAGCCGTCGGTCCCGGTTGTTTTCAATGCTGGAAACAGTCTAACAGCCTTGTCGAAGACCTTCGGGTGGCTTGAGAACATTCGACACTGGGTTGGCCACAACCCCTCCACCAATCCGCATTGGAGCAGCGTGGTGGAGTATGCTCTAGACCTCCCGCAGCATAGTCTGTGGGGGAGACCCGTGCCCAGCAGTGGGACGTCTATGGGTCGCAGCGATTCAAGATCAGAGCTAGACTTTCGCTAACAGCCGCCGCTAACTGTATCTGTAGTTGGATTGTTTTAGAAAATGGTGTTTTATAATATCCTACCGTGGCTACCATTCATTTTAAAAGTCAATTTTCATCTTTCACTCACGATGTTTTCATGTGTATTAAAAACACTAAATATATGTTTCATTTTCACTTTCAATTATCGTTACATTAAAATATTATTTATAACATTACCAGTTTTGTGTATATAAAACTGTCTGTTTACAGAAATACACTAAGCAATCGATAAAAATGTTTGAATGTGTGAGCGAAAGGGACGCGAAATACGCTTTGTACGTCTAATAGTAATGGTTATAAAACTTCTAATATTTAACTTTAAAAAGACCATAATATGCACATTTTGCACGTGTTGCCAGAAATATATTCTCTCTCTAATAAAGCGAGTTTTCCGTTTTCTGGTCTACCTTGAATCATCTTTACTATTCAACTATGTGCAAATTTCTAATATAAGTATGTCGATGTTTTTAAAATATTTCGACTAATATTTATTATTTATTTATAAGTTTTCACTTAATAATAATTTTACGTAAAGACTTTTTATCAATAGATAAATTGATATATGAAGTGTAAAAACTAGGAAGAAACGTTTTCTTCATTAAATGAGCCTACATTATAGGGCTTCGGCGAATATTTGCACTATCTTGATAAATGTGTTGGCCACTTTCATAGCGCAAATAACCTATCTACCTTTCTTACATTTAATATATCCATACTAATATTATAAATGTGAAAGTGTGTTTGTTTGTTTGTCCGGCTTTCACGTCGCAACGAAGCTATTATATGGTATGGTTTTTGTGTGTTGTGTGAGGAGGGTGGAGAGTGACGTAGGCTACTTTTTATCGCGGTAAAACATCCCCATGGGAAGATATCGATGTTTTGTTATTTGCTAGATATTTAGTTCCGGATGTTGTTAATAGATGGCGTTAGTAAAATTCATTTGCACGTTCTGAATTTTGCAATTAATTGTTAATTCTCTATGACCACGCGGGCGGAGCCGCGGGTAAAAGCTAGTATCAATAATAAATTCCCTCCATTCTTCCTATTAATTATTTTAAGTTATTTTTCCGCTGAAGGAACATACTGGGTACTGATGATGAGTAAGTACCTTGTAAAGGTACGATTGGAAATCAAAATGTCGTATTGCATAGAGATTAGTTAATTGCTTAGTTTATTTTCTATTGACTCCGGGATTCTGGCATAGAAACGATAAACAAAAACTAATTGATGTGTGCTATCAACTGTCATTCCTATATCAACTGTCAGTCCGTCTATTCGCGTTAAGAAAATAGTGACTCATGAGTCCGACTGCAAAGTAAGGGCGTGTTTATACTTGGGTATGTTAAACCATTAATATTAAAGCAAACTTTTTATTACCTACATTATTTTCAAATATTAAAATTAAGTAATAAAAATTAATCAGAATCGTCTTTCTTTACTATGATTTATTGATCCACTTTTATTTTTACGAATAGGTGAGGTATTTTTAAAATTGTCAAAAAACACGTCCACACTATCTGAAGGGCTCACTTGAACTGGTCAAAGTGGACTTTCGCTGCGACCCATAGACGTCCCACTGCTGGGCACGGCATACTCCACCACGCTGCTCCAATGCGGATTGGTGGAGGGGTTAGTGGACCAACCCAGTGTCGAATGTTCTCAAGCCATCCGAAGGTCTTCGACAAGGCTTAACGACCGTTAAGCCACCATTGAAAACAACCGTGACCGACGGCTTTACGTGCCCTCCGAAGCACGAACAGGACTTTACTATGATCTAATTGATCAAGGGGCGTGGCTAAGCTGAGTGACAACTATTGATCGATGTGTCACTATTTTCTTAACGCGCATAGACTAGTTATATTGTAGGGTAGTAATTTATTGTTATACTGGGTGGAAACGATACGACATTAAAATATAAATGATTAGATTCAGATTCATTTATTTTTCATTATATGGTATTTTTTATTACGCTTAATGAACGTCATAACATTTTTTATCTACCGCCGGTTCACAAAGTTGATGCTACCGAGAAGAACACGGCAAGAAATTCGGTAGTTACTCTTTTCAAAATTTACAATTTTTATAATTTGATCACATTACATTATTATTGAACAAGTGGAGCTGGAGATACTTCGCACCAATCATTTCTATCGTTTAAGTAATCATTGATGTCAAATTGTATTTGTTGTAGGCTACATACAGCCAATCTGTAAGGCTGTAAAGACTGTTTAAATAACTTCAATTTGTAACTTGAAAACGTCAAGTCTGTAACGCCCATAGTCATAGATAAACACACATACGCACTTTGTAACTTGTGTATTTATTTGTAATTAAGTCTTATATTTTATGTATATCGAGGTGTTACTCGCTTACTTATGTGTAATAAATTTAAACAACGTTGATTAAGTTTTGTTTTTATATTCGCTGCGACCTATAGACGTCCCACTGCTGGACACGGGTCTCCCCCACAGACGCATCTGCGGGAGGTCTAGAGCATACTCCACCACGCTGCTCCAATGCGGATTGGTGGAGGGGTTAGTGGCCAACCCAGTGTCGAATGTTCTCAAGCCACCCGAAGGTCTTCGACAAGGCTTAACGACTGTTTCCAACATTGAAAACAACCGGGACCAACGGCTTTACGTGCCCTCCGAAGCACGGTAGCGTCCATGAAATTTTGCCACTAGCGGTCACCCATCCACAAACCGACCGCGCCCGTCTTTGCTTAACTCTTTCGATCACATTGAATCGACTCGAGCCATTGGGCTATGGACGCTACGTTTTTATATTAATTACCCATAATATTTTAGAAAATTGGGATCATTCCTAAATTTTCGTAATTAGTCTCCACAGAGTCTTAGTAGCATAACTTTGAGTGTGAAATGTGTAAGTCGTCCTGAATACCCACTACAACCCTTTCTTTGTCCCACTGTTTGGCACGGGTCTCCTCTCAGAATGGGAGGGATTAGGCCTTAGCCCACCACGCTGGCCAAGTGCGGATTGGAAGACTTCACATGCCTTCGAGAACATTATGAAGAACTCTCAGGCATGCAGGTTTCCTCACGATGTGTCCTTCACCGTTACAGCAAGTGACATTTGATTTCTTAAATAGCACATCACTTGGAAACGTCATTGGTTCGTGCCGCTTGGGTTTGAACCCGGACCGCGCGAGTTCGATAGCCACTGCCACCGTTAAATTAGCCCTAAATACGTTTCTGCTAGGTCAGCGTCGCGCAGGGCAACAAACTCAATACCATGTTATTTATTTTATGAGCATGAGCAAAATCATTGATTGTAAGATAAAGCTGAAGATTTGTTGAATCGCACCCCTTCTCAACAGCATTGAAGCAGCGTGGTTATGTATGCCTCCTCCAGCTCCTTCAGCTTTAGATATGGGAGAGATTCGTGCCCAACAGTGGGACGCTTATGGGAAGGTTGTATAGCTAATTGGTTCCATATAGTTTGCCCGGGGCAGTACCACCGCCCGCCACGGTACCTAGTACCATTTCTGCCGGGTAATAATTGTTTTTAGAGCAATTATGGTCCGGTTGGAAAGGTGTGCTTTCCGGTTACACTTCTTTAGAGGCGACCATCTTAGTCCTCAAGGGTAGAAACACATCTGTGACTGACTTAGAACGAGACTCCTACTAACAAGTACTAACTGGACCATTACTAACACCAACTAACAGGACTAACTATCACTAACAGTCCCCAGTCCTCATACCTACTAACGAACTGACCAACTAATGTTCTAATTAACTTTCTCAACTAATTGGACTAACCATCCCAGTCACTAATTGAGTCTTGTTCAAAGTCAGTCACAGTTGTCATGGGCGGCAGCGGATAGGTGGTGTTGCAAGCTCGTTTGCTATCTTGTATCCATAAAAAAAAAAACTACACGCTATTTTCAAAAACCTAAATCCCCGATGAACTCGCTAAAATCAACTTGTAACGAAGGTACGTAAAAGAAAACACAATTTATTTGTAAACTTACTATATTTGTACAAAAATCCATGCTATTTATTTAAAATTGAACCTTCATCGCTGCGACCCATAGACGTCCCACTGCTGGACACGGGTCTCCCCCACAAACACTTCTGCGGGAGGTCTAGAGCATACTCCACCACGCTGCTCCAATGCGGATTGGTGGAGGGGTTAGTGGCCAACCCAGTGTCGAATGTTCTCAAGCCACCCGATGGTCTTCGACAAGGCTTAACGACTGTTTCCACCATTGGAAACAACCGTGACCGGCGGCTTAACGTGCCCTCCGAAGCACGGTAGCATCCATGAAATTTTGCCACTAGCGGTCACCCATCCACAAACCGACCGCGCCCGTCGTTGCTTAACTCTTTCGATCACATTGAAACAGGACTTTACTATGCTCTAATTGGTCAAGGGGCGTGGCTAAGCTGAGTGACAACGATTGATCGATGTGTCACTATTTTCTTAACGCGCATAGACTAGTTATTTTGTAGGGTAGTAATTTATTGTTATACTGGGTGGAAACGATACGACATTGAAATGTAAATGATTAGATTCAGATTCATTTATTTTTCATTATATGGTATTTTTTATACGCTTAATGAACGTCATAACATTTTTTATCTACCGCCGGTTCACAAAGTTGATGCTACCGAGAAGAACACGGCAAGAAACTCGGTAGTTACTCTTTTCAAAATTTACAATTTTTATAATTTGATCACATTACATTATTATTGAACAAGTGGAGCTGGAGATACTTCGCACCAATCATTTCTATCGTTTAAGTAATCATTGATGTCAAATTGTATTTGTTGTAGGCTACATACAGCCAATCTGTAAGGCTGTAAAGACTGTTTAAATAACTTCAATTTGTAACTTGAAAAGTCAAGTCTGTAACGCCCATAGTCATAGATAAACACACATACGCACTTTGTAACTTGTGTATTTATTTGTAATTAAGTCTTATATTTTATGTATATCGAGGTGTTACTCGCTTACTTATGTGTAATAAATTTAAACAACGTTGATTAAGTTTTGTTTTTATATTCGCTGCGACCTATAGACGTCCCACTGCTGGACACAGGTCTCCCCCACAGACGCATCTGCGGGAGGTCTAGAGCATACTCCACCACGCTGCTCCAATGCGGATTGGTGGAGGGGTTAGTGGCCAACCCAGTGTCGAATGTTCTCAAGCCACCCGAAGGTCTTCGACAAGGCTTAACGACCGCACCCGTCGTTGCTTAACTCTTTCGATCACATTGAATCGACTCGAGCCATTGGGCTATGGATGCTACGTTTTTATATTAATTACCCATAATATTTTATAAAATTGGGATCATTCCTTCGTAATTATGTCTCCACAGAGTCGTAGCATATCGTTGAGTGTGAAATGTGTAAGTCGTCCTGAATACCCACCACAACCCTTTCTTTGTCCCACTGCTTGGCACGGGTCTCCTCTCAGAATGGGAGGGATTAGGCCTTAGTCCACCACGCTGGCCAAGTGCGGATCGGAAGACTTCACATGCCCTCGAGAACGTTATGAAGAACTCTCAGGCATGCAGGTTTCCTCACGATGTGTCCTTCACCGTTACAGCAAGTGACATTTGATTTCTTAAATAGCACATCACTTGGAAAAGTCATTGGTTCGTGCCGCTTGGGTTTGAACCCGGACCGCTCTAGTGAGAGGCGAGTTCGATAGCCACTGCCACCGTTGAATTAGCCAACAAAGGCAACTAGGGCAACAAACTCAATACCATGTTAATTATTTTATGAGCATGAGCAAAATCATTGAAGATAAAGCTGAAGATGAACGAAGAAGAAAGAGATGATGAATGTTGAACCGCACCCCTTCTCAACAGCATTGAACCAGCGTGGTGATGTATGCCTCCTCCAGCTCCTTCAGCTTTAGATATGGGAGACTCGTGCCCAACAGTGGGACACTTATGGGAAGGTTTGATAGCTAATTGGTTCCGTATAGAGTTCGCCCGGGGCAGTACCACCGCCCGCCACGGTACCTAGTACCATTTCTGCCGTGTAATAATTGTTTTTAGAGCAATTATGGTCCGGTTGGAAAGGTGTGGTTTCCGGTTACACTTCTTTAGAGGCGACCATCTTAGTCCTCAAGGGTAGCAACACATCTGTGACTGACTTAGAACGAGACACCTACTAACAAGTACTAACTGGACTATTACTAACACCAACTAACAGGACTAACTATCACTAACAGTCCCCAGTCCTCATACCTACTAACTGACCAACTAATGTTCTAATTAACTTTCTCAACTAATTGTACCAACCATCCCAGTCCCTAATTGAGTCTTGTTCAAAGTCAGTCACAGTTGTCATGGGTGGCAGCGGATGGGTGGTGCTGCAAGCTCGTTTGCTATCCTGTATCCATAAAAAAAAATAACACTACACGCTATTTTCAAAAACCTAAATCCCGATGAACTCGTTAAAATCAACTTGTAACGAAGGTACGTAAAAGAAAACACAATTTATTTGTAAACTTACTATATTTGTACAAAAATCCATGCTATTTATTTAAAATTGAACCTTCGCTGCGACCCATAGACGTCCCACTGTTGGGCACGGGTCTCCTCTCAGAATGGGAGGGATTAGGCCTTAGTCCACCACGCTGGCCAAGTGCGGATTGGCAGACTTCACATACCTTCGAGAACGTTATGATGAACTCTCAGGCATGCAGGTTTCCTCACGATGTGTCCTTCACCGTTATAGCAAGTGACATTTAATTTCTTAAAACGCACATAACTTAGAAAAGTTATTGGTGCGTGCCACTGGGGTTTGAACCCGGACCGCTCGAGTGAGAGGCGAGTTCGATAGCCACTGCAACTCGCTAAAATCAACTTGTAACGAAGGTACGTAAAAGAAAACACAATTTATTTGTAAACTTACTATATTTGTACAAAAATCCATGCTATTTATTCAAAATTGAACCTTACATCTATGTAATTAAGCAGCTATATCCCCCTGCGCTTGTTGCGGCACCTCGTTCTCTATGGGAACGGATTTGGTGCAATCTTCCGTCTTGTAGATGCCCACGAGCCGGTTGGACACTTCGAACATGTTGTATCGGAGTGATATTATTATGAATTGAGCGTTCTTCGTCCGTTCCTGGAATAGTGATGAAAGTTATGAGAAAAAATATGATAATAATGGAAAATTCAAACAGCTCACAACACAACACTAGTGATTTGCCCCACGGTTGGGCAAGGATCTCTCATCTCTCTCAGAATGGGAGGGATAAGGCCGTAGTCCACCAGGCTGGCCAAGTGCGGATTGGCAGACTTCACATGCCTTCGAGAACATTACGAAGAACGGGCCCGTTCTTCTTGTAACACACGTACACGACGCGCATGCTTTTACACGTACTAATTAGTCGTCGCAGGGATGTCACTGCATGCCTGTGATATGGGTGTCAGAGACTGATATACATACATAGATATTTTTAAATACATACTTAAATAGATAATATTAACATCCAGACACAGAACAAACACAAGTGTTCGTCACACGAATATTTGTCGTGAGTGGGATCTTGGCGCAACAGGTAGGATCAATACCGATTGCGCCAACGGGCCCGTGTAAACGCACGTTCGCTCGCTGCGACCCACAGACGTCCCACTGTTGGGCACGGGTCTCCTCTCAGAATGGGAGGGATTAGGCCTTTGTCCACCACGCTGGGCCAAGATCACAATTACCTTGATGTAGTTGGCCACGATGGACACGTTCTTGAAGTCGAGCGCCGCGTCGATCTCGTCCATGACGTACAGCGGCGTCGGCTTGTAGTAGTGCAGCGCGAACACCAGCGCGAGCGACGACAGCGTCTTCTCGCCGCCGGACAGGTTGGATATGTTCTTCCACGACTTGTCGCAACAGGTAGGGTCACTACCGATTACCTTGATGTAGTTGGCCACGATGGACACGTTCTTGAAGTCTAGCGCCGCGTCGATCTCGTCCATGACGTACAGCGGCGTCGGCTTGTAGTAGTGCAGCGCGAACACCAGCGCGAGCGACGACAGCGTCTTCTCGCCGCCGGACAGGTTGGATATGTTCTTCCACGACTTGTCGCAACAGGTAGGGTCACTACCGATTACCTTGATGTAGTTGGCCACGATGGACACGTTCTTGAAGTCTAGCGCCGCGTCGATCTCGTCCATGACGTACAGCGGCGTCGGCTTGTAGTAGTGCAGCGCGAACACCAGCGCGAGCGACGACAGCGTCTTCTCGCCGCCGGACAGGTTGGATATGTTCTTCCACGACTTGTCGCAACAGGTAGGGTCACTACCGATTACCTTGATGTAGTTGGCCACGATGGACACGTTCTTGAAGTCTAGCGCCGCGTCGATCTCGTCCATGACGTACAGCGGCGTCGGCTTGTAGTAGTGCAGCGCGAACACCAGCGCGAGCGACGACAGCGTCTTCTCGCCGCCGGACAGGTTGGACATGTTCTTCCACGACTTGTCGCAACAGGTAGGATCAATACCGATTGCGCCAACGGGCCCGTCAAAAATACATACATACAATTGACATCCATACACAGAACAAACACAAGTGTTCGTCACACGAATATTTGTCGTGAGTGGAGTTTTGGCGCAACAGGTAGGATCAATACCGATTGCGCCAACGGGCCCGTGTAAACGCACGCGCGTCGTTGCGACCCATAGACGTCCCACTGTTGGGCACGGGTCTCCTCTCAGAATGGGAGGGATTAGGCCTTAGTCCACCACGCTGGCCAAGATCACAATTACCTTGATGTAGTTGGCCACGATGGACACGTTCTTGAAGTCTAGCGCCGCGTCGATCTCGTCCATGACGTACAGCGGCGTCGGCTTGTAGTAGTGCAGCGCGAACACCAGCGCCAGCGACGACAACGTCTTCTCGCCGCCGGACAGGTTCGATATGTTCTTCCACGACTTGTTCGGCGGACGGACGCTGGGTAATTGTTAAAGTCAAAGTCAAAGTCAAATAATTTATTTCGCTACTAGTGGACGCCCGCCCGCAGCTTCGCTCGCGTGGAATTAGACATAATAATAAATGTTTATTTTACACCCTTACAAAATTTTTACACACTTTGAATGCCATATTTATTTATATCTAATCAACAGCCTATGATATACATTTTTTATGCTTCTAGTTCTGAAAATGACAAAACTTTCATAGAACCTTTCAACCCCCTTTTCAACCCCTTACAACACTTTTTTCCAAATAAAAAGTAGCCTATGTCCTTCCTCAGGCTCTAGACTATCTGTGTACCAAATTTCATTTAAATCGGTTCAGTAGTTTTGGCGTGAAAGCGACACAGACAGACAGAGTTACTTTCGCATTTATAATATTAGTATGGAAGTATGGATGAGGTAATTACACACGCTTAACGAAAGTCTAGGTAACTACAAACTACATAAAGAGAAGAGATATAATGATAAATTCTAAACTGATTAATATAAAGCAAAGGATGAGCTATTGATCCTTGAATGAATAGCTAATCCTACACAGGTGCCTAACCTTATGGCTAATCCATATCCATACTAATATTATAAATGTGAAAGTGTGTTTGTTTGTTTGTCCGGCATTCACGTCGCAACGAAGCAATTATATGGTATGGTTTTTGTGTGTGGAGATAGTGAGGAGGGTGGAGAGTGACGTAGGCTACTTTTTACCGCGATAAAACATCCCCATGGGAAGATATTGATGTTTTGTTATTTGCTAGATATTTAGTTCCGGATGTTGTTAACAGATGGCGTTAGTAAAATTCATTTGCAAGTTCTTATCTTAGTGTCTTTTAATCGTGGAACTGTCACTATTCATCCACCACAAATGTGTCATGTATGATAAACAACTCATAGTTAATTCCCTTTGACCACGCGGGCGGAGCCGCGGGTAAAAGCTAGTTAGTTAAATAAATTAGTTACCTGAAAATGATTCCTTCAGTGAACGGATCCAATGAATCAACGAGCTCCAACTCCGCGTCGCCTCCGAGTGTTATCATCTGGTACATTTCCTTTAGCTTTGCCGTTATTGTATTGAACCCTGGAAAACACAAGTATAGCGTGATTTGTAAGCTACTCACGTGTATATGATAGAGAATGCCGCCAGGCATTAATGCCCGGTTTCTGAAAGGCTGATCAACAGAAAAATTAACTAATCGGCTGTCAAATCTCTTGTTAAGTAACATTTGGGTTGCTAGAAGCTTAATCATAGATTTGATTTGATCGGATTGTCAGTTGACAAGACAGTCAAATCATGCGCCAGAATCCTATGTCAACTGCAATTTTGAGTTTCTGAAACGCTTGTTACGCGATAAAAGTCAACCGAATGTCAAATCTACCCTTTGTAAAAAACTTTTTGTTTTTTATTTCAATTAAAAGCTTTTATTTAACTTCACACTTATGTATCTATGTATGTATGTATGTATGTCGTGGAATCATGCAATCAATATTTCACCCACTTCCACTGAAGCTATCGAGCTGAAATTTGGCACCCATATTTGGTTCCGATGACAATGCACGAAAATTAAAAAAAAGTTATAAAAAGCTTTTTTTTTATTTTAAATTCGTTTGTCTTTACAATAAAAAAAAAATTAAGCCAGCTAGTTTAGGTCAATCGCAAAATTTGAAGCGCTCGTCATCTTGCGGCTTGCGGATATAATCAATCGATTGAATGTAAAGCCAAGTTGGTCCCGGCCGGCAGTTGAATGCGTGACCACCACCACAACCCTTTCTTTGTCTCACTGTTTGGCACGGGTTTCGTCTCGTAATGAGGGTTAGGTCTTAGGTGGACTAAGCTAGGCATGTTACCAAGTGCGGATTGGCAGACTCTACATGCCTTCGAGAACATTATTCAGAGCTCTCATGCATACAAGTTTCCTTCGATGTTTATCCTTATCAGTTGATATTTATTTTCTTAAAATACAAAACTCATTGGTGAATGCCGCTTGGATTTACATGCCTTCGAGAACATTATTGAGGACTATTAGGCATGCAAGTTTCTTCACGATCTTTTTCCTTTATTGTTACAATAGGTGACATTTATTTTCTTAAAACACACATAACTCTGAAAACTCATTGCTGAATGCGGCTTGGATTTGAACCCAGACCACTCGAGTGAGAGGCGAGTTCGATAGCCACGGGGCTGTCTCCGCTGTAAATGATGATGTTGATTCCAGCAACAATAACAATATAAGGCATATAATCTATATATATAAAAGGAGAAGGTGACTGACTGACTGACTGACTGACTGACTGACTGACATATCAACGCAGGGCCTAAACTATAAGGGCTAGAAACTTGAAATTTTGCACAGGGGTTCCTTTTATAACGTAGGGGAGCACTAAGAAAGGATTTTTGAAAATTCACACCCTAAGGGGGTAAAACGGGGGTGCAAAGTTAGTATGAAACTTTGCCGTTTTTGAAGTCGTTAGACGGGTAGACGTCGTTAATGGGTCTAATTCTACGCGAGCGAAGCTGCGGGCGTCCACTAGTATAATATATAAGGCATATATCAGTCACTTAGAACATACCACTCAAGAAATCTGTAGTACGTTTCTTCCTCAGCTGATCGTACAGAGCTCGCATCTCATTCCTTTTGGTAGTGACCTCGTCCAGTTCGGCTGCGCGTTTCAGGTACAATTCTTCTTTCAGTCTGTATTCCTGGTAATGAAGACAAATAAGTTAGAAAATAATGGTAAACATGTTTTATTCATAACAAATTAATAAGCCTTATATACCTATAAAATATTTTGTCAAATGTCAAATTCTGAATTGAGTTTGAATATAGTAAACATATATCTCTACTATCTCTATCGCAAAAATAGGTTTATTAATTTGTTGTGAATAAGGGAGTCTGCCAATCTCCACTTAGCCAGCGTGGTGGACTAAGGCCTAATCCCTCCCATTCTGAGAGGAGACCCGTGCCCAACAGTAGGACAAAGAATGGATTGTGATGAAGTGAGTAAGGCTGCAGAATTGTCATAAACGTGGGGGTTAGTGCATGTGCATATATACAGACTAGTGGACGCCCGTAGCTTCGCTCGCGTGGAATTAGATATAACAATAGTTTCGTTTACACCTAGTAAGGGAGTCCGCACTTAGCCAGCCTGGTGGACTAGGGCCTAATCCCTCCCATTCTGAGAGGAGACCCATTCCCAACAGTGGGACAAAGAAGGGGTTGTGATGAAGGGAGTAAGACTGCAGAATTGTCATGGCCGTGGGGGTTAGTGCATATGCATATAGACAGACTTGTGGACGCCCGCAGCTTCGCTCGCGTGGAATTAGATATAACAATAGTTTCGTTTACACCTATCTAACTCAGTGAAGATGCAACTTTCTAATGGTGAAAGAATTTTTTAAATCGCTCCAGTAGTTTTGTGTGAAAACATTACAAACAAATCTTTCCTCTTAATCAACTCAGTACATCTCACCGCGTCATTGTAAACTCGTCCAGCTCAATAAATAAGAATAGGCATTATGACAGTATTATAAAAATAAAGATTAAATGGTTTTAGCGGAACAAGTATGTTGAATAATTCTTAAAAAACTGTCAAGTTTCAATAAAAACATCGAGATTAATAAGATTTTCATTAAAATAAAAATATAAAATACAGCAATCGGCCATGTTGACTGAAACGCCTGGAAACGCCAGTCGGAGCGGATGACGTCATGGTTGAGTAAAAATTCACCGGCCGCTTGGGCTTCTCATATAAATACCACGGCATCTTTTGTTCTAACATCTAACGTGACGTCGATGCGGACGCCATGACACCTACGAGCGTTTTCGGGCTAAATTTAAAGCAGATAGGAAAAACTGCAATAATTAGCGTTAAAACTCAATTTATTGCTGAAATAAAGTTTTTTTTTTTCGAAATACTGGATGTGTACCTACATTACACAAGGCAATTTCAAAATCTGTCATCATGCCTATTACATGGAAAGAAGTCTTTGCTATATAATATACTGTCCACTACTCTGTACTCTCTGTAGTCAGCTACAGTGTAATATTAGTATAGATTTAGGTACCTGTATGGCTTGCACGTTGGGCTTGTTGTCCCCAACGCGCGCCTTTTGGGCCGTCAGTCTGTTCCGCAGTTCGTCAACGGTGCATTTCTCCAGTTCGTCGGCGGTGTGGCGCACGAGAGGGGTCGGCCGTTCGATTCCCGGTACGCCGTCCAAGCCGGGGTCTTCCAGTTTCAAGCTTGTTAGCTGGGGAAAACGTGTTAAATAATATAAGAACAAATCTTTTATTTTGTCAAGCATTGCAAACGACATAAAAATACATACATATGTAGTTCAAACGAAAGTAGGATTAAAAATAACTCCAAAAAACAAAAATTAAACAGTTTGTCTAAGACTAAATCATACTTGCTTAGGACTATTCAATCTGACCCGCACTTGTACCTTTTGCAAAATTGTAACAACCCTCCGCGGCATACCTCTCTCACAGAGCACCTTCTCCTAGATTCCTTTCACAGCATCTCCATTTCCATACCTCTATTCATAGTTGAAGTTACCGGCGTACAGTACTCCCAAATTAATAATGCGCATAGAAATCTTCGTCACTGTTCGGCAACGGTCGTATTCCCCGAGCGTCGGAAGACGATATGTATATAGAGTGGTTAAGTGCATTTTCTTCATGCATAATGCATTCATCACCTTTGAAAACAAAACCAAGAAGGGTGTGTAATAGCAGCTCTATATAATTCCATACAGAGAAAACACGTGCAGTCACCACCAATATAATACAAAGACGACTGACGAACCTTTGACTGACCGGCGACAGCCGCCGACCGCCCGAATTGTTTTCAATTGTTTCACATGATTTGATATATGACATTAACTCCTGTTTCTTTCGAACAAGGTGCAAAATGCAAGTGCATTGTTTAGGGCTTTCTCCGATTCAATGATTCGGGTGTTTCCGGGAATACGACAATTAGCGAAGATTTGCATGTGCATTATTAATTTGGGAGTACTGTACTCACGTGTGATTTAAGTCGGAAATCGTCCGACTAGTTTCGATATATTACGAAGATCATCTTCAGGGGTTAACGCGCTCGCGGCGGGCACGGCGTACACTGCGGGCCAGCGCGCGCGCAGCTCGCTCTGTCATTTATTCATTTATTCATTTATTCATTTATTCATTTATTCATTTATTCATTTATTCATTTATTCATTAAATCAGTATCATGACGACATAACTGTCGCTGTCCGCTGTGTTGCTGTCCTCTTCGCACACCACACTAACCGTGTCACATTCCACATCCAGTTCACTGTGGTCGGTAGTGTTAGAGCTGTGGTTTCCAGGCTTGGGATATTACCAACCCACTATCCCGGTTATAGTTCGGACGCCGGCCAATTTCAATAGATTCCATACCTCTCTCTCCCAAAGCGGCGTCTTCCCCTCGCAGTCCTTCACCGCCTTCTCCATCTCAGCGACGGCGTTGCTCGCCTCGAGCCGCTCGTTCTTCACCTTGTTCTCTTTGGCTAAATAAAAGGTACGAGTGCGGACACGTACCTTTTGCAAAATATGTAACATACCCCCTGCGGCATATCTCGAACGGCATACCCTCCGCGGCATACCCTTCGCGGCACACCTCTCTCACACATCACCTTCTCCTAGATTCTCTTCCCCAGCATCACCATACCCATACCTCTCTCTCCCAAAGCGGCGTCTTCCCCTCGCAGTCCTTCACCGCCTTCTCCATCTCGGCGACGGCGTTGCTCGCCTCGAGCCGCTCGCTCTTCACCTTGTTCTCTTTTGCTTGCAACGCGCTTATCTCCTGTCGGAGGCCAGAGAATTCGCCCGTGCCTTCGCTTATCTGTTCCTCTAGCTGGGGGAGTGAATTTAATTAATCTAAATATCTTGGACATTCTCACACACGGCCATCTGACCCCAAAGTAGGCGCGAGAATGTGTTATGGGTGTCAAAAGCTGATATACATACATGGATATGTTTAAATACATACATAAATACGTGCATGAAAGTATACATACATCACCATACGTTTTTGTTCGCGGATTGTTGCAAAGTAGATTAATTCTTGGTTTGACATAGGTACATAAATAGATAATATTAACATCCAGACACAGAACAAATACAAGTGTTCGTCACACGAATATTTGTCGTGAGTGGGATTCGAACCCACGACCCCTGGCGCAACAGGCTGCCATTGCGACAGGATTCGATTAACAAACAGCGAAATAATTGACTGTTAGCATTGTTGTTGTAGCGTCCATAGCCCAATGGCTCGCGTCGATTCAATGTGATCGAAAGTGTTAAGCAACGACGGGCGCGGTCGGTTTGTGGATGGGTGACCGCTAGTGGCAAAAATTTCATGGGCGCTACCGTGCTTCGGAGGGCACGTAAAGCCGTCAGTCCCGGTTGTTTTCAATGCTGGAAACAGTCGTTAAGCCTTGTCGAAGACCTTCGGGTGGCTTGAGAACATTCGACACTGGGTTGGCCACTAACCCCTTCACCAATCCGCATTGGAGCAGCGTGGTGGAGTATGCTCTAGACCTCCCGCAGTAGTGTCTGTGGGGGAGACCCGTGCCCAGCAGTGGGACGTCTATGGGTCGCAGCGAAGCATTGTTAAGTTACCTCATCGAATTCCTTCTGGAGCTGAGAGCTGTCTAAAGTCAGCTGTTTCTTCTGGTCGGCCAGGCTTTCCAAGTTCTTTACCGTTTCTTTGAGATCTGTGTCCATTTGGTTAATTTTGTCTTTTGATTTCTTTGCGTTTCTGTAAATTTAAAATATACATAATTATGGATTATTATGAATGTTAACGTGGGTCTTGATATGGCCAGAATCGCCAAAAATTTATTGCAGTATTCACGTAAAAATTATACTTGATAAATTAAGAATAAAGATACAATAAAGATTTGAGGGAATTCCCTCAACTATTAGTTTTAGCTCACAAAAATGTTAATTTAGGACAGGCAGGGCAAGACCGGTAAGCGGTGACAGCCCAGTGGCTATAGAACTCGCCTCTCACTCGAGCGGTCCGGGTTCAAACCCAAGCGGCACGCACCAATGACTTTTCTAAGTTATGTGCGATTTATGAAATTAAATGTCACTTTGCTGTTACGGTGAAGGACACATCGTGAGGAAACCTGCCTATATGTACTGTTCAAAATGATACCGTAAAATTTTTTTTTGACGTGACAACGTCTTATAAATTGGTTTGCCGGGTGACACTTCAAGAAACTGCGTTACGCTCCGCTCACGTTATGCGCTCACAACGAGAGCGAGTGAGAGGCACGCGTCCCTTCCACTCGGGCATGGTTAGCCCGCCTAAGAGCGAGAGAGACAGACATAAAAAGTGAACAAGTTATTGTATGTATATTTGTATATAAATACGTATGTATGTGTAAAGGTAAAAATAAAATTTTGTTAATATGAAATTCAGTGCGAGATTCTTTGTATAAATTAATGTTTTAAATATAATTCTTTGTATAAATAAATGTTTTAAATTGTTACTATTATTTCATCCTTCTTCCTACTATACGAATGAATATTCACATTAAAATTATTTTACCACTCAAAGTCGTTGTCACGTAAAACTTTCGCCCGTATACCGACTTTACAGGCAACCAAGTGTTTTTTTTTTAAAAAAGCTTTTTAAAACTTTTTTTTTATTTTCATGCATTGTCATCGGAACCAAATGTGTGCCAAATTTCAGCTCGATAGCTTCAGTGGAAGTGGGTGAAATATTGATTGCAAGATTCCAGGACATACATACTTACAAGATACATCTGAGTGAAGTTAAATAAAAGCTTTTAAAAAGAAAGAGCTTTTGTCATAAACTCTGTCTCAAACTCACCTTATACTTGTAGTAATAGCCACATTAAGCTTGGTGATCTCAGTGGATATCTTATCGATCTTCTTGGTCAGTTCGTCGACGTTCTTCTGGAGATCTCTCACTTTCCCACCAGCTATGGCCGTGATCTGTGCGTCTACTCCCGCCACTTCTTTCTCCACCTGGGGGTAGAAAAATAAATTAACGCTCACTAACCGGTTTAATCCGGTTTTGATCCGGTGTGAGTACACCGGATTAAAACCGGATTAAACCGGTTCAACGGCTACTTCTCATCACCACGTCACGGAGTCGTCACAGGAAGAGACATGAAAGTCGGTATTAACCTTTGTTTTTAAATACCAGTACCATCTTACAATTATTGACAGTTTTTATGGTTCACGGAACAACATAGATGTTACTTAAATACTTTACAAATGATAGAATCAAAATGATACGTAGAAAATGCAATGCTATACGGTATGTGCGTAAGATACTGTTAGAGTAGAGCCTGTACTGTAGAGTAGAGAGAGAGAGAGATAGGCCTCAGTCCACCACGTAGCTATGTGCGGATTGGCAGCACTTGAGAACACTATGGAGAACTCTCAGGCATGTGGGTGTGATCACGATGTTTCCTTCGCCGTTACAACAGGTTACATTTAATTCCTTAAATCGCATATGACAGAAAAGTCATTTGTGTATTACATAGACAAGCACTGCAACTCTGACTCCAATGTTTAACAAAAAGACATACATTGAAAATGACATTAAACTTTGACATTATCTATATCCATACTAATATTATAAATGCGAAAGTAACTCTGTCTGTCTGTCTGTGTCGTTTTCACGCCAAAACTACTGAACCGATTTAAATGAAATTTGGTATACAGATAGTCTAGAGCCTGAGGAAGGACATAGGCTACTTTTTAATCTATTATTATGTCTAATTCCACGCGAGCGAAGCTGCGGGCGTCCACTAGTCTATATATATAAAAGAAAGTCGTGTTAGTTACACCACTTATAACTCAAGAACGGCAGAACAGATTTGGCTGAAAATTGGTAGGGAGGTAGCTTAGAGCCAGGAGACGGACATAGGATACTTTTTATCCCGTTCGACAGCGTTCCCGTGTGACTTGACATGAAACGTCAGTCACTATAAAACGTGGTATAACAAAAAAGAATCAGACTCGGAATAACAAAACGCAAATGACAGCTATGTAATTGACGTATAATGACAGCTATGTAATCTACTATATAAAAATAAGTCGGGTTTTCCTTCCTGACGCTATAACTCCAGAACGCACGAACCGATTTCCACGGTTTTGCATTCGTTGGAAAGGTCTCGGGCTCGGTGAGGTTTATAGCAAAGAAAATTCAGGAAAAATTTCAACAGAAAAGCGGGAAAAATCTTTTTTCACATACAGCGCCATCTCTGATACATAGCATGTACTACAAACCAATATTTTAAGTAGATGGCGCCGGTGCGTGATAGGTAGTGGTAGGGGTAGATGTAGGGGTAGTAGTAGTGGTAGGGGTAGTGTTAGTGGTAGGTGTAGTGGTAGGGGTAGTGGTAGTGGTAGGGGTAGTGGTAGGGGTAGTGGTAGTGGTATTGGTAATGGTAGTGGTAGGGGTAGGGGTAGTGGTAGAGGTAGGGGTAGTGGTAGGGGTAGTGGTAGGGGTAGTGGTAGGTGTAGTGTTAGTGGTAGGGGTAGGGGTAGTGGTATTGGTAATGGTAGGGGTAGGGGTAGTGGTAGAGGTAGGGGTAGTGGTAGGAGTAGTGGTAGGGGTAGTGGTAGGGGTAGTGGTAGGGGTAGTGTTAGTGGTAGGGGTAGTGGTAGTAGTAGGTGTAGTGGTATTGGTAGTGGTAGTTGTAGTCCACACACTTACATTAAGTTCTCCCAAAATATTCAGTAAAAATTATTTATATGGCAAAACAACGTTTGCCGGGTCAGCTAGTAATATATAAAAGGAGAAGCTGACTGACTGGCTGACTGACTGACTGACATATCAACGCAGGGCCTAAACTATAAGAGTTAGAAACTTGAAATTTTGCACAGGGGTTTCTTTTATAACGTAGGGGAGCATATGGCGCTGATTTTCAGTACGGCCCTATTGCGAGCTAGTTTGATCGATAGACGACATCATATTATCGATGCGTCAAAATTAGGTAAGTATGCCGTAGAGATACGTACCTCCCCCGCGTCCCGCCGGGCCCGCTCCAGCCTGGCCTCGGCGGCCTCCACCGCCGCTTCCAGTCTACCCTTCTGCTCCGCGTCCACCTTGCTTGCGGCTGCTTTGTTCTGTTGCTGTTTTATTTGACTCTACAAAAAATAATATTATCTATAGAAATAAAAATGACATCACGTCTGTATTCCTTCGAAGGGGTAGGCAGAGGTGTGTTGTGTATAATAAATATATCTTTATTATAATAATAATAAATATCTTGAACATTCTCACACACGGACTCCAAAGTAGGCGCGAGCCTGTACTATGGGTGTCAGACACTGATATACATGCATATATATTTATAAACGCATACTTAAATAGATAATATTAACATCCAGACAAAGAAAAAATACAAGTGTTCGTCTCACGAATATTTGTCCTGAGTGGGATTCGAACCCACAACCCCTGGCGCAACAGGCAGGGTCACTACCGATTGCGCCAACGGGCCAGTCAAAGTATATACTCACTCTTCACCAGTTATGTTTAGGACTGATGAGAATATTGCCATACACCGGACACAACTCCTGACTTCGAGCTACTATCGAGATTTTTAAGTTAGATAAACTCAATAATACTTTACTCCAGTAATCGAACCCAGGATATCTGGCTTAACAGTAGTACTGACAATCACTAGAAGATTATTATTATGGATAGATTAATATTGTTTATTAGAAATGTTACTTTTTCACCTTCAAAGCAGGCACTTGTTCGGTCAAGCTTTTGAGCTCGACGTCTAGTTTAGAAAGCGTGGATTTCCCGTCGCGCGTGCTTCGCTGCAGGCCGCTTACAGTGTCCTCCAGGTTCACTTGCTCACCACGCAACTCGTTCAGCCTACGAGACAAAGAAATAGTTAATAATGTTTTAATCCATACTAATATTATAAATGTGAAAGTGTGTTTGTTTGTTTGTCCGGCTTTCACGTCGCAACGAAGCTATTATATGATATGGTTTTTGTGTGTGGAGATAGTGAGGAGGGTGGAGAGTGACGTAGGCTACTTTTTACCGCGGTAAAACATCCCCGTGGGAAGATATCGATGTTTTGTTATTTGCTAGATATTTAGTTCCGGATGTTGTTAATAGATGGCGTACCTTACGTAGGTACCCTTTATCTGCGGTCAGCATTACCTCTGGTTCCTCTAAGTATCTTTAACTGTCATTATTCATCCACCACAAATATGATAGACAACTAATTGTTAATTCCCTTTGACCACGCGGGCGGAGCCGCGGGCAAAAGCTAGTTGATTAAAAGTCGAAACGTTTACGCCTTTAAGATGTGACTTCATTAAAACTTGAAATTTTTCTATATTTTGACAGACTCGAAAATATTTAAGTACCTACGAGCTTAAAATAATCATACTAAGTAGTCGCATCTTTTTTACAAAATTAAATATTATGGTGGATGCTTCGATCCGTGGTGGGTTCTTTTTTTTTTGGTACTCAGATAGTCTAGTCTAGAGTATGAGAAAGGATATAGGCTACTTTTTATTTGCAAAAACTGTTGGAATGGGTTGAAAAGGGGGATGAAAGGTTGTATGAAAGTATTGTCATTTTCAGAGATAAAAACATAAAATTTATATTTTAGACTGTTGATTAGATATAAATAAATATGGCATTCAAAGGTTGTAAAAATGTTACCCATAAGAGTGTAATAAACATAGGGGATGGATAACACATTTACGCGTTAAGAAGATTCTATTATTGTCTAATTCCACGCGAGTGAAGCTGTGGGCGTCCACTAGTACCTCCACTGGTAGTAAACTAGTTACCTCTCCTCGAGTCTCGCCAGCTTGTTCTCGGCGGCCTGTATGCGGCGCGGGTCCTGCTCGCTGGTGTCCTGCTGCACCGCGCTGCCCATCCGGCCGCGCATCGTCGTCTTACCGCCGCCGGACATCGTACCTCCACTGGTAGTAAACAAGTTACCTCTCCTCGAGTCTCGCCAGCTTGTTCTCGGCGGCCTGTATGCGGCGCGGGTCCTGCTCGCTGGTGTCCTGCTGCACCGCGCTGCCCATCCGGCCGCGCATCGTCGTCTTACCGCCGCCGGACATCGTACCTCCACTGGTAGTAAACAAGTTACCTCTCCTCGAGTCTCGCCAGCTTGTTCTCGGCGGCCTGTATGCGGCGCGGGTCCTGCTCGCTGGTGTCCTGCTGCACCGCGCTGCCCATCCGGCCGCGCATCGTCGTCTTACCGCCGCCGGACATCGTACCTCCACTGGTAGTAAACAAGTTACCTCTCCTCGAGTCTCGCCAGCTTGTTCTCGGCGGCCTGTATGCGGCGCGGGTCCTGCTCGCTGGTGTCCTGCTGCACCGCGCTGCCCATCCGGCCGCGCATCGTCGTCTTACCGCCGCCGGACATAGTACCTCCACTGGTAGTAAACATGTTACCTCTCCTCGAGTCTCGCCAGCTTGTTCTCGGCGGCCTGTATGCGGCGCGGGTCCTGCTCGCTGGTGTCCTGCTGCACCGCGCTGCCCATCCGGCCGCGCATCGTCGTCTTGCCGCCGCCGGACATAGTACCTCCACTAGTAGTAAACTAGTTACCTCTCCTCGAGTCTCGCCAGCTTGTTCTCGGCGGCCTGTATGCGGCGCGGGTCCTGCTCGCTGGTGTCCTGCTGCACCGCGCTGCCCATCCGGCCGCGCATCGTCGTCTTGCCGCCGCCGGACATAGTACCTCCACTAGTAGTAAACTAGTTACCTCTCCTCGAGTCTCGCCAGCTTGTTCTCGGCGGCCTGTATGCGGCGCGGGTCCTGCTCGCTGGTGTCCTGCTGCACCGCGCTGCCCATCCGGCCGCGCATCGTCGTCTTACCGCCGCCGGACATCGTACCTCCACTGGTAGTAAACAAGTTACCTCTCCTCGAGTCTCGCCAGCTTGTTCTCGGCGGCCTGTATGCGGCGCGGGTCCTGCTCGCTGGTGTCCTGCTGCACCGCGCTGCCCATCCGGCCGCGCATCGTCGTCTTACCGCCGCCGGACATCGTACCTCCACTGGTAGTAAACAAGTTACCTCTCCTCGAGTCTCGCCAGCTTGTTCTCGGCGGCCTGTATGCGGCGCGGGTCCTGCTCGCTGGTGTCCTGCTGCACCGCGCTGCCCATCCGGCCGCGCATCGTCGTCTTACCGCCGCCGGACATCGTACCTCCACTGGTAGTAAACAAGTTACCTCTCCTCGAGTCTCGCCAGCTTGTTCTCGGCGGCCTGTATGCGGCGCGGGTCCTGCTCGCTGGTGTCCTGCTGCACCGCGCTGCCCATCCGGCCGCGCATCGTCGTCTTACCGCCGCCGGACATAGTACCTCCACTGGTAGTAAACATGTTACCTCTCCTCGAGTCTCGCCAGCTTGTTCTCGGCGGCCTGTATGCGGCGCGGGTCCTGCTCGCTGGTGTCCTGCTGCACCGCGCTGCCCATCCGGCCGCGCATCGTCGTCTTGCCGCCGCCGGACATAGTACCTCCACTAGTAGTAAACTAGTTACCTCTCCTCGAGTCTCGCCAGCTTGTTCTCGGCGGCCTGTATGCGGCGCGGGTCCTGCTCGCTGGTGTCCTGCTGCACCGCGCTGCCCATCCGGCCGCGCATCGTCGTCTTGCCGCCGCCGGACATAGTACCTCCACTAGTAGTAAACTAGTTACCTCTCCTCGAGTCTCGCCAGCTTGTTCTCGGCGGCCTGTATGCGGCGCGGGTCCTGCTCGCTGGTGTCCTGCTGCACCGCGCTGCCCATCCGGCCGCGCATCGTCGTCTTACCGCCGCCGGACATCGTACCTCCACTGGTAGTAAACTAGTTACCTCTCCTCGAGTCTCGCCAGCTTGTTCTCGGCGGCCTGTATGCGGCGCGGGTCCTGCTCGCTGGTGTCCTGCTGCACCGCGCTGCCCATCCGGCCGCGCATCGTCGTCTTACCGCCGCCGGACATCGTACCTCCACTGGTAGTAAACTAGTTACCTCTCCTCGAGTCTCGCCAGCTTGTTCTCGGCGGCCTGTATGCGGCGCGGGTCCTGCTCGCTGGTGTCCTGCTGCACCGCGCTGCCCATCCGGCCGCGCATCGTCGTCTTACCGCCGCCGGACATCCTACCTCCACTGGTAGTAAACATGTTACCTCTCCTCGAGTCTCGCCAGCTTGTTCTCGGCGGCCTGTATGCGGCGCGGGTCCTGCTCGCTGGTGTCCTGCTGCACCGCGCTGCCCATCCGGCCGCGCATCGTCGTCTTACCGCCGCCGGACATCGTACCTCCACTGGTAGTAAACTAGTTACCTCTCCTCGAGTCTCGCCAGCTTGTTCTCGGCGGCCTGTATGCGGCGCGGGTCCTGCTCGCTGGTGTCCTGCTGCACCGCGCTGCCCATCCGGCCGCGCATCGTCGTCTTACCGCCGCCGGACATCGTACCTCCACTGGTAGTAAACAAGTTACCTCTCCTCGAGTCTCGCCAGCTTGTTCTCGGCGGCCTGTATGCGGCGCGGGTCCTGCTCGCTGGTGTCCTGCTGCACCGCGCTGCCCATCCGGCCGCGCATCGTCGTCTTACCGCCGCCGGACATCGTACCTCCACTGGTAGTAAACTAGTTACCTCTCCTCGAGTCTCGCCAGCTTGTTCTCGGCGGCCTGTATGCGGCGCGGGTCCTGCTCGCTGGTGTCCTGCTGCACCGCGCTGCCCATCCGGCCGCGCATCGTCGTCTTACCGCCGCCGGACATCGTACCTCCACTGGTAGTAAACTAGTTACCTCTCCTCGAGTCTCGCCAGCTTGTTCTCGGCGGCCTGTATGCGGCGCGGGTCCTGCTCGCTGGTGTCCTGCTGCACCGCGCTGCCCATCCGGCCGCGCATCGTCGTCTTACCGCCGCCGGACATCGTACCTCCACTGGTAGTAAACTAGTTACCTCTCCTCGAGTCTCGCCAGCTTGTTCTCGGCGGCCTGTATGCGGCACGGGTCCTGCTCGCTGGTGTCCTGCTGCACCGCGCTGCCCATCCGGCCGCGCATCGTCGTCTTACCGCCGCCGGACATCGTACCTCCACTGGTAGTAAACAAGTTACCTCTCCTCGAGTCTCGCCAGCTTGTTCTCGGCGGCCTGTATGCGGCGCGGGTCCTGCTCGCTGGTGTCCTGCTGCACCGCGCTGCCCATCCGGCCGCGCATCGTCGTCTTACCGCCGCCGGACATCGTACCTCCACTGGTAGTAAACTAGTTACCTCTCCTCGAGTCTCGCCAGCTTGTTCTCGGCGGCCTGTATGCGGCGCGGGTCCTGCTCGCTGGTGTCCTGCTGCACCGCGCTGCCCATCCGGCCGCGCATCGTCGTCTTACCGCCGCCGGACATCGTACCTCCACTGGTAGTAAACTAGTTACCTCTCCTCGAGTCTCGCCAGCTTGTTCTCGGCGGCCTGTATGCGGCGCGGGTCCTGCTCGCTGGTGTCCTGCTGCACCGCGCTGCCCATCCGGCCGCGCATCGTCGTCTTACCGCCGCCGGACATCGTACCTCCACTGGTAGTAAACAAGTTACCTCTCCTCGAGTCTCGCCAGCTTGTTCTCGGCGGCCTGTATGCGGCGCGGGTCCTGCTCGCTGGTGTCCTGCTGCACCGCGCTGCCCATCCGGCCGCGCATCGTCGTCTTACCGCCGCCGGACATCGTACCTCCACTGGTAGTAAACTAGTTACCTCTCCTCGAGTCTCGCCAGCTTGTTCTCGGCGGCCTGTATGCGGCGCGGGTCCTGCTCGCTGGTGTCCTGCTGCACCGCGCTGCCCATCCGGCCGCGCATCGTCGTCTTACCGCCGCCGGACATCGTACCTCCACTGGTAGTAAACAAGTTACCTCTCCTCGAGTCTCGCCAGCTTGTTCTCGGCGGCCTGTATGCGGCGCGGGTCCTGCTCGCTGGTGTCCTGCTGCACCGCGCTGCCCATCCGGCCTCACATCGTCGTCTTACCGCCGCCGGACATCGTACCTCCACTGGTAGTAAACAAGTTACCTCTCCTCGAGTCTCGCCAGCTTGTTCTCGGCGGCCTGTATGCGGCGCGGGTCCTGCTCGCTGGTGTCCTGCTGCACCGCGCTGCCCATCCGGCCGCGCATCGTCGTCTTACCGCCGCCGGACATAGTACCTGGTCACAGAATGGTATTCAAACTCAGAGTCATATAATCTATTTCGCCATGAGGTCTGGATGTTAATATTACCTATTTAAGTATGTAATTAAAAATATATATGTACGTATATCAGATAGAACAAGCTCGTGCCTCATTTGGGGTCAGATGGTCGTGTGAGAATGTCAATGATTTTTTTTTAAATGCTTTTATTTAATTTCACTCTTATGTATGTATGTAATAGGTTGGGGAAAAAGTCCTTTCGCATTATAGTATGTAGGAACTTGTAATAAAAAATCTTTGGCTATACTATTTGTATCTGGCTGGTTTTGGTATCATTGAAAGTTTAAATTTTAAAGAACATAATTCCAAATTCACATTAGGAAAATGTGTGATTTTCATTTGTTTTTCGTACCGCCAAGATGAGTGAATCTAATGAAGAAATTCGATACATTTTAAAATTTTACTACAAAAAAGGTAAAAATGCAACGCAAGCCGCGAAAAAAATTTGCGACGTTTATGGACCTAGTGCAGTGTCTGTGAGAGTAGCACAAATTTGGTTTAAGCGTTTTCAATCCGGAAATTTTGATGTCAAAGATGCACGTCGCTCTGGTCGCCCAATTACGGATAAAATGGGTGCCATTTTTGAAAAAGTGGAGCAAGATCGGCATGTCAGTAGTTACGACGTAGCTGAAGAACTGGGAATTGACCACAAAACAGTTTTGGCGCATTTGAAAAAAACTGGGTACACAAAAAAGCTCGATATTTGGGTACCTCACGAGCTCACTGAAAGAAACCTAATGAACCGTGTACTCATTTGTGATTCTTTATTACGACGTTATGAAACCGAACCATTTTTGAAGAAGCTGATAACTGGTGATGAAAAGTGGATCACCTACGACAAGAACGTGCGAAAAAGGTCGTGGTCAAAGGCCGGTCAGGCTTCACAGACTGTGGCAAAACCCGGGTTAACTCGCAACAAGGTGATGCTGTGTGTGTGGTGGGATTGGAAGGGCATTATTCATTATGAGCTGTTACCACCAGGCAGGACCATCGATTCTGAACTCTACTGCGAACAACTGATGAGATTAAAGCAAGAAGTTGAGAGAAAGCGGCCGGAATTAATCAACAGAAGGGGTGTGGTTTTTCATCATGATAACGCTAGACCTCACACATCTTTAGCCACTCAGCAAAAATTAAGAGAGTTTGGCTGGGAGGTGTTAATGCATCCGCCGCATAGTCCTGACCTTGCACCTTCAGATTTCCACCTGTTTCGGTCTCTTCAGAATTCTTTAGGCAGTGTCAGGTTAACATCACGAGAGGACTGCCAAAACCACTTGTCGCGGTATTTTGATCAGAAGTCCCAAAATTTCTATAGGAATGGGATCATGTCCCTACCTACAAGATGGCAAAAAGTTATCGAACAAAATGGTACCTACATACTTTAGTTAAATGTAAATAAACTATATTAAAAAAAGTTTGGAATTTTCATAAAAAATGCGAAGAAACTTTTTCCCCAACCTAATATGTCCTGGAATCTTGCAATCAATATTTCACCCACTTCCACTGAAGCTATCGAGCTGCAATTTGGCACACATATTTGGTTCCGATGACAATGCACGAAAATAAAAATAAAGTTATAAAAACCTTCTTTTTTTTTAATTTTAATAATTCAATTTTTTTCATAACATACCGGCGATCTCGATGACGTCCCCGTTGAGAGTGACCACGCGGTAGCGTGTATGTCCGTACGCTATGCGCGACGCCTGCTCCAAGTCGGCGGCGACTAGGGTGTCGCGCAGCGCGAAGTAGAAGGCTGGCAACACGCGGTCGTCTTTATATAACATACCGGCGATCTCGATGACGTCCCCGTTGAGAGTGACCACGCGGTAGCGTGTATGTCCGTACGCTATGCGCGACGCCTGCTCCAAGTCGGCGGCGACTAGGGTGTCGCGCAGCGCGAAGTAGAAGGCTGGCAATACGCGGTCGTCTTTATATAACATACCGGCGATCTCGATGACGTCCCCGTTGAGAGTGACCACGCGGTAGCGTGTATGTCCGTACGCTATGCGCGACGCCTGCTCCAAGTCGGCGGCGACTAGGGTGTCGCGCAGCGCGAAGTAGAAGGCTGGCAATACGCGGTCGTCTTTATATAACATACCGGCGATCTCGATGACGTCCCCGTTGAGAGTGACCACGCGGTAGCGTGTATGTCCGTACGCTATGCGCGACGCCTGCTCCAAGTCGGCGGCGACTAGGGTGTCGCGCAGCGCGAAGTAGAAGGCTGGCAATACGCGGTCGTCTTTATATACCATACCGGCGATCTCGATGACGTCCCCGTTGAGAGTGACCACGCGGTAGCGTGTATGTCCGTACGCTATGCGCGACGCCTGCTCCAAGTCGGCGGCGACTAGGGTGTCGCGCAGCGCGAAGTAGAAGGCTGGCAATACGCGGTCGTCTTTATATACCATACCGGCGATCTCGATGACGTCCCCGTTGAGAGTGACCACGCGGTAGCGTGTATGTCCGTACGCTATGCGCGACGCCTGCTCCAAGTCGGCGGCGACTAGGGTGTCGCGCAGCGCGAAGTAGAAGGCTGGCAATACGCGGTCGTCTTTATATACCATACCGGCGATCTCGATGACGTCCCCGTTGAGAGTGACCACGCGGTAGCGTGTATGTCCGTACGCTATGCGCGACGCCTGCTCCAAGTCGGCGGCGACTAGGGTGTCGCGCAGCGCGAAGTAGAAGGCTGGCAATACGCGGTCGTCTTTATATAACATACCGGCGATCTCGATGACGTCCCCGTTGAGAGTGACCACGCGGTAGCGTGTATGTCCGTACGCTATGCGCGACGCCTGCTCCAAGTCGGCGGCGACTAGGGTGTCGCGCAGCGCGAAGTAGAAGGCTGGCAATACGCGGTCGTCTTTAACGTTTATCAGGTCGAATAGACGCGGGGCGTTTTCTGGACTGGAAACAACGATATTTTAAGTAAGATACGTCACGTTCATACTGCACGCAAAACATTATTGCTCCGCGACACATACATACATATTTAATAACATTGTATATGTAACTCACGCTATAAGTGCGACAGTAAATACGCAAAGCGTAAGAGTGAAAGAGACAGCTATTTTTAATCAGTACAGGTAGCGAGCGCGCTCACAATGACAGGTCACAGCTCGACTGCAATGGTCACAAGTGTGACCCATTCACGGCACGCGTTTGGTTAGTGGCGAATCTACGTCTTGTAATGTATATAATATCATTGACTGGAAACAAAAAAAAATTCAAGTTACGCAATATTATAAAACATTTTTAATACGAGAAAATTTAGGTGTAACGAATGCGAATGTATACGGGCCATCTGATAAGCGATCAGCGGTCTAGCTATAGAATACGCAGTGTGTCGTTGGCTCAGAAATATTCTGCACTGAGTGATTGTTTATTGCATCGGCAAATTCCATTAGAATTTAACGCATCCGCTCATCTTATGGGGTCTTATTACCATTCATAGTCACTTTTCGCTATGAAGTTTGGGTGCCTGATTTATTTATTTATTTAAATCTTATTGTACAATTTTATCGAACAAAGGCGGACTTAATGCTAAAGCATTCTTTCCCAGTCAACCTTTGGTGGGAAAAGCTTCGGAGGCGGTATTAAGAAATAAATAAAAGTAAGAACAAATAATTAAATCATAATATACAAAATTTGAATGAAAAGAAACAAAATAAATTGAGAATCTAAATAATTTCAATAAATAGTAATTTAATAATAATTTCGTTTTGTGCTGTGTCCGATCGTGTCCTGCGATATCATGTCGTACTCACTAGTGACCCCGCCGCTCGCACGCCTGCCGCAGGTGCGCCTGCTTGTCGAGCGCTACGAAGGTCGCCCGCCCGATATCGTGCCGCTTGAGGTGCTCGACGCACGCCTGCGCCGTCTCCACCGTGTCGCACACGATATTGGGTGCCAGATGTCGCATACAATCGTTTTCGTCGTCGTATCATGTCGTACTCACTAGTGACCCCGCCGCTCGCACGCCTGCCGCAGGTGCGCCTGCTTGTCGAGCGCTACGAAGGTCGCCCGCCCGATATCGTGCCGCTTGAGGTGCTCGACGCACGCCTGCGCCGTCTCCACCGTGTCGCATACGATATTGTCGAGCGCACCGCAACACGTCGATATGGCGACGTCATACTTCGCGTCTATGCCGCCCAGGTCTCCCTGGAATTGAACATATTTTTTTATGGACCCCCGCAGCTGTGTTCGCGTGGAATTAGACATAACAATAGTTTCGTTTACACCTAGTAATATTATATAGCCTATGTCACTGAAGCTTTCTAATGGTGAAAGAATTTTTGAAATCGATCCAGTACTTTTTGTATGAAAACATTACAAACAAATCTTTCCTTTTTAAAAGCTTTTATTTAACTTCACTCGTATGTATATACATACTCGTAGATATAGTATCTATGTATGTCCTGGAATCTTGCAATCAATATTTCACCCACTTTCACTGAAGCTATCGAGCTAAAATTTGGCACACATTAGGTTCCGATGCCAATGCACGAAAATAAAAAAAAATAAAAAAATAATAATATATATTTTTTATAATATTAGTATAGATGAAAAACTGCATCGTTGGTCTAGTGCTCATAAGCGCGACTGCTAAGCTACAAGTACTGGGTTCGATGTCTGTGTACTAACTATGGGTCGGCCCGGTAGCAGCTCGACGTCTGGGAAATAAAGGCGTGTTGTAATATTATGAAATTTTATGAATTAAAAAAAAAATCCAGTCGAACCTTCCAGACCACCTCCTTTTAATAGGAATTAGCGTCTTGTTTTGCATGGAATAATATATTTCACAATGTATCATACCAGTCCGCTAATAAGAGTATAAATATTTTATTTTACTTCACACAGTATAGTGCAAGGTGAATCTTAAGTATCGTTTTACTAGATGGCGCTGTTTTACACCAAGTAAGAACATAGGCAAAGCGGTGACAGCCCAGTGGCTATCGAACTTGCCTCCCATTCGAGCGGTCCGGGTTCAAACCCCAGCGGCAACACCAATGACTTCTCTGAGTTATGTGCGATTTAAGAAATTAAATGTCACTTGCTATATATAACGGAAACCTGTGATGCATGCCTGAGAGTTCATCATAATGTTCTCGAAGACATGTGAAGTCTGCCAATCCGCATTTGGCCAGCGTGGTGGACTAAGGCCTAATCCCTCCCACTCTGAGAGGAGACCCGTGCCCAACAGTGGGATAAAGAAAGGGTTGTGATGATGATGATGATGATGATGATGATGATGATGATGATGATGATGATGATGATGATGATGAAGAGCACAGTGTAGTAACTCACCAGCCTGCCAAATATACCGGGCAGTCTTCCAGACTTCTTCTCAGCCATGAGAGCGTCCAGCACTCTTCCTTTGGACTTGTTAGCACTCATCGCTTGCTTCGACTCTTCCAGTTGAGCTCTGAGGATGTAAACTTTTAATGTAAAATAAAATATGTTTGCTTCAATCTATCTATCTTCTATATATATAAAAGGAGAAGGTGACTGACTGACTGACTGACTGACTGACTGACATATCAACGCAGGGCCTAAACCATACGGGCTAGAAACTTGAAATTTTGCACAGGGGTTCCTTTTATAACGTAGGGGAGCACTAAGAAAGGATTTTTGAAAATTCACTCCCTAAGGGGGTAAAACAGGGGTGCAAAGTTAGTATGAAACTTTGCCGTTTTTGTAGTTACTGAATGTCTAATTCCACGCGAGCGAAGCTGCGGGCGTCCACTAGTGTGTTCATGTAATAATAATAATAATGTGATAATAGGTACTACAATTTTAACGATTCTCAAATCCCAAGCACTACTAGTATTATTGATCTTACTATGTGTTTTATTAAAAGATTTTATTTAACTTCACTCGTATGTATGTATGTATGTATGTCCTGGAATCATGCAATCAATATTTCACCCACTTCCACTGAAGCTATCGAGCTGAAATTTGGCACACATATTTGATTCCGATGACAATGCATGAAAATAAATAAAAATTATATTTTAAAACAAAAAGCTTTATAAAAAAAAACATTTTTAAATGTAATACTTATTTAATTCGGGACCACAATAGTGCTACGGTAGCACCCCATCCCAATTAGTCCAATTAGTTGAGAGAGTTAATTAGAACCATTAGTTGATCAGTTCGTTAGTAGGTATGAGGACTGGGGACTGTTAGTGATAGTTAGTCCTGTTAGTTGGTGTTGGTAATAGTCCAGTTAGTACATGTTAGTAGGAGTCTCGTTCTAAGTCAGTCACAGATGTGTTGCTGCTACCCTTGAGTGCAACAACTTGAGTGATGGTGGTAGAGCCTATAGGGAACCAAATAGGTACAAATTATTGCTATTTACCTGCTGCATGCTCTTTTTATTGCCAATAATGTCGGACGTAAGAATATGATGAAGTTGATGACTTGCCTTAAAGACCTGGCTTCCGAGGCCACCTTGGTCTCTTCAGTCTTCAGCCCTTGCAGCCGCGTACTCAGTTGCTTCAGCTGTTTCTCGTTCGCTGGAACTGTTGACGTCAGCTCTTGACGTAACCTACAATTTAGTTTAATATTTAAGTTAATCAAGTACATATATTATGTAAATTCTAGAGTTCCCAATATAAAAAAAAAAAAAATCATGCATGAACTCCACATGTAGACATTGGTTACCACGTACGCTGCTGCTACCCATAGACGTCCCACTGCTGGGCACGGGTCTCCCCCACAGACATAGCTGCGGGAGGTGTAGAGCATACTCCACCACGCTGCTCCAATGCGGATTGGTGGAGGGGTTAGTGGCCAACCCAGTGTCGAATGTTCTCAAGCCACCCGAAGGTCTTCGACAGGCTTAACGACTGTTTCCACCATTGAAAACAACCGGGACCAGCTTTACGTGCCCTCCGAAGCACGGTAGCGTCCATGAAATTATGCCACTAGCGGTCACCCATCCACAAACCGACCGCACCCGTCGTTGCTTAACTCTTTCGATCACATTGAATCGACGAGAGCCATTGGGCTATGGACGCTACCATTACCACGTACAATGAAGTGTAATTCAAATTGGTTAAATATGTCATTTTTTGGGATTTTTATATGTATGGAGAAATCTCCGAGAACATTATAAAGAACTCTCAGGCATGCAGTTTATCTCACGATGTGTCCTTCACCGTTACAGCAAGTGACATTTAATTTCATAAATCGCACATAACTTAGAAAAGTCACTGGTGTGCCTCTTGGGTTTGAACCCGGAACGCTCGAGTGAGAGGAGAGTTCAATAGCCACTGGGCTGTCACCGCTATGTTTTTCATCATCCCGTTTTGTCATCATTAAGTTTTAATTTAAGCTATGCTTCATCATTCCATCTTCGAAAGACTTAACAAGGTCTCTATACCAAAAAAAAAGAGAAGACTTACTCTTTCTTGTCCCGCAAATCCTTCTCAGCCTTCTCATACGCCTCTCTCATCTTCTCCAACTTCTCGTTCTCCTTCTGTTCCGTGCTCAGATATATCTTGAGCTCGGATTCTGCCAGCTTGAAGTTCTTATTCGCTTCATCAACGACCTTCTTCAGTTCTATCAGCTTTGCTTGGAGCTTGTCCTTTTGCTCCTGCAAGCCTTGAGTTTTTGATCTGTGGTTAAATATTAACTCGATATTAAAATTAATATCTAAACGTTTTTATGTACAAACTAGTGGACGCCCGCAGTTTCGTTCGCGTGGAATTAGACATAACAATAGTTTCTTTTACACCTAGTAATATTATATGTATAGCCTATGTCACTCAGTGAAGATGCAGAAAAATTCTAATGGTGAAAGAATTTTTGAAATCGGTCCAGTAGTTTTTTGTATGAAAACATTACAAAAAATCTTTCCTCTTTATAATATTAGTTATAGACAAAAAAAAAAATGATTTCATTATACAGTACAGAATTGTAACTTGTAACATTAAATATCCTCGAGTCTACACTACTCTTTAGGATTGACTATTGATATCTATCCATCCATCAGCCTTTTGAGGTCCACCATTGAACATAGGCCTCTCCTAAAGTGTAGGTCCTAGGCCTTCTGAAACCAGCGGTTTCCCACGGTCTTCTTAAGGTCGCTGTATGTGTGTAGTTAAGTTGCAAAATTTGTATTTGTAACGGAAGGATGTATTTACATAAAAAATCAAAATGTACACGTTCAAAGGCTTAGCTAGAAACTTTTCTTGAAGAAAATGTTTTATTTACCTTACTCCAGCCATGACTGTTTGCAATTCCTCCTCAGCTTGAACCTTGTTCTCTCTGTGTTTCACTAACAGCTTCTCACAGTCTTTTATCTCTCTTTTATTCTTTTCTGGAATCTGAAATTATTTGGAAAGAAAACAATGAAATAAGAAGACTTACAAGACCGGATAAATTCTTAAAAAATAACATCAATACTGGACGTATTGATGTTATCAACCCGCGAAGTTTGCTGTTGGACATTGGCTTCTGATAAGTGATAACAGCGGGAAAACACTGGATTCAGAGGGCACAGGATCGAAGTGGTGAGGCTTTATGTCCAGGAGTGGACCTTAAAAGGATGGATGGATGGATGGATAAACTAAAACATTTCCATATTACCTGCTCCAGATCGATGAGTTTCCCCTTCTCCTGCTCTAGTAACTGTTCCAGGTTCTTTTTCTTCTTGTTCCCCTGTGTTGTATCAGCTGCCACGGACACAGTTTTCCTCTTGCATGCTTGCAGCTTTTCCGCTATCTCGTCTTTCTGCTTTTGCATTGTGTCGTATTTTCTGAAAAATTTCATAGCAGATATTTAGACAAAGTTAATATTTGACGACTCAATGGCGCGGTGGTGGGTGACCCTGACTACCGGACCGCGGGGCCTGACTTCAAATTCCGTCCTGGGCAGATATTTATTTCGCAAATAAATATTTTGTACTCGGGTCATGAATATTAAATTGTGTGTGTGTAGCGTTTTTTTTTAATAGTGAAATATTGGATCGGAGATGAATGCCCGGGTCAGCTTAAGTAAGGTAAGTTTAATTGGGTTTTTCTAACTTGATATTCTCAGTTGGTAGTCTGTGTTGTCGGTAGTCTGTTTTGTCAGTTTTCTCGTCACGCAAAAATCTATATAAAAAAACTCACTGTGTTCCATTCTTCAGTATGGTAGTTTTTTCTTGAAGACCTTCCTGTATTTTAGCCAGTTTTTCATCTATCTTTGCGAGGGCTTCCTTCAGTTCCACCATTTTCAGTTTCTTCTCTTCGATTAGTTTATTGATTTCGTGTCTATAAGGAAAAGACCAGATATAATAACATAATACGGAAAATATTACTAAACAAACACAGAATGAGATTAGGAAAGACACTAGGAAATCAACTAAACTGCCCATTTCTGCTTCACCTGCTCCACCAGACGGACCGCGTTCAACTTCTGCTTGCGAATCTCTTACATATTTCTTACAGTCACTTACATATACTTCTGCAACAGCATATTCCTGGTGCGTAGCGCCGTGTTCGTCAGGTTCATCAGCTCCACTGCTTCGCGCATCGGCTGCTCCAGTTTCTGCTTCTCCTGCTCCACCAGACGGACCCTGTTCAACTTCTCCTTGCGAATCTCAGTCAGCTCTTCAACCCTTACCGATAGCTTTTCGATGGGTTCCTACAACATTAACTGTCAATTAGTCACTTTTGTTACTCGTTCTATTAATCATTGTATAGCTACACATTCACATTCTTTAGAATTACTATTATAGTCATGTTGGAGCTCACCTTGTATCTAGAAGTACCAATTATGTCCTCTAAGTATTCGAGCATGCCCGACTCGTGTTCAGTCAACGCCTTGGGCTTCATCATGGCTATCTGTTCCACCTCACCCTGAAATAATGTTGTTGTTTTGTTATGAACTAGTTCCTTTATACTTCTATACGGTACGGTTCCAGGGTTCCAGGACGTACAAGTTTATTGCTGTACAAGTTAAGGACTACCCAGTGTCGAATGTTCTCAAGCCACCCGAAGGTCTTCGAGAAGGCTTAACGATTGATTTCAACATTTAAAATAACTGGCACCGGCTTAACGGTAGCGCCTATATTGGGGTATGGACGCTAGGCCATGGTCTATTTTGAATTGATCGCGGCGCCCATTCAGGAACCGGTTGTGATCATGTGCCACAACCATCCGTCACTCACCTGCAAGATGAGGAACCGATTGTGATCCAGGTCTATCCCGTGCGAGCGAAGCATCTTGGCGACTTCCTTGAACTGAACGCGGCGACCGTTCAACATGTAGTGCGACGAGTTGTCCTTGAACGCGGTCCGCGAGACCACTATCTCGCTGTTTGGGACCACTGTGAACTCTTCTCCTTCCTAGTAAGATGAAGCAGCAATAAAGATATTAAATAATAATGAGTTATATAAAATTGTCATTAATCTCAAGGCTCAAGGAGAATAGCTAGACAAGACCAGATGGAGAACTAGAGACATGAAGCTGAGTCGATTGATTTTTTAGGTTCTCACCAAAGACCACCAGAATAAAAAAAAATACAAAAAAATTGTATCATCTATGGTTTTGGATTTCCACCTACGGGGTCTTATATAAAGGCACACTGTATTTACAGTTTTGTATGAGGGTACATAGATAGGATTTATGTTTATTAAAATATAAAAGTTTTTCATTATTTATTTGGTTACACAAAACATTTGTTTGTAAAAATATATAAAAGTATATATTACATATTTTATATTCTATTAAAAGTCTGTTATACGACTTCGATAGAGAAAATAAATTACATAATTACACTATTACCGTGCCGTAAAGATAAGCCTTTATGTAAAGCATACAAAATACCATTAGAAAGGGTTTAAATTAAAATGTTGCTAAACTAGCCAGCAGACCTGATTTTCCTTGGTTATTTTATGTATTTTCCTATAGTTCAATATTTATGATTCGGTAGAACCCATTATTAACTTAAATTATCCATACTTGACATAAATCAATTAAAGATGTCTGTGAATCAAGACTTTTTGACGTACAAATACTCAAACTTTATGAATTTAAAATGGAAGGGTAGTTTTATTTATTTTAAAAAAATAGGCCAATTTTCTATCTAATTTTATTTTGAAGATTTAGTTTATATACTGCTTTTCTAAAAAGAAAATCTAAATCCTAACGAGTAAATATTTAATAATTAAGTACAAATCGCAACTTGGCATACCTACATTTTGAAGAGGTTTTAATTTATTTTAATATTTTATGTTTTGTATACCTACTTTTCAGACAAACATAAATAATTGTAGATGACAAAATTATACATAAGCATGACAAACAAGGCTCACCGGGCAGAATTTAAGTCATGATTGGATTATGTTATTACATTGGTACAAAAAAATATGACCATAATAATATGAGGCTGTGGCGAATTTCCGCATATATAAGAAGGTAATTTTTTACAACACAACAGAGTCTACGGTAGGCCAGTATTATACAAAAATGAAATTTTTTATTTTGTGTTTACGTAAGTACCAGAAATCTTAAAGGTTTATCTTTTATTAATATCAATTTAGCAATAAAATAAACAGCAATTAAAAAAAAAAAAATTTATATCCCTATAGAAAAATAATTAATTTTTAATCATGATATTATCTCTCAAGAGACTCCCAGACGTAGTTAAAAATCAAACAAAACACGTTTTTCACATTTCATAATTAAGATTGCTTCGTTATTAAAGTGGTTTTTTTTATAATTTTTTCAGTGATGTTTTGGCTACGGGTTTTATATCTTATTTTAATGTTTCATACCCAAATAAAATGCTTACTAACCAGAAATAATTATATTCGTGGTTACGTATTCCGTAATAAAGCAAAAAAATATTGCATACGTAATAACCGATTAACGCTCTAAGCAAAATTCTCATTTTCTTTTCTTATTTACTGAGGTGAATATGAGTTATTCGCGCATCAAAGTGTTATGCCGCGACATCAGTGGTCACACTTCTACGACGTCTTATCGCGACAACGCGACACGAATATTTGCGCGATAATGTGGCCCCAGCATAAGAAGTGTCAAACTACAAACGCAATAAGATCAATTTTAGATTGTTCTAATGAATTTTAAAATGTATCATTCATTCTCTTTTATAAAGCTTATAAACCTTTGATATTTTAAAAGCTTTTATTTAAATTCACTCGTATGTATGTATGTCCTGGAATCTTGCAATCAATATTTCACCCACTTCTACTGAAGCTATCGAGCTGAAATTCGGCACACATATTTGGTTTCGATGAAAATGCACGAAAATAAAAAAGCTTTTTCTTTTTAAACTTTTATTAATAATAATTCAATTGTTAATGATTTGCAGTAGCTACCTGACATTCAAAATAAATACAGTTTATTTATACTAACTTGAATAGGAATTAAAATCACAGATTCGTTTGAATGTCTATTTGTTACAACAAAATAAAACAACAAGACAAACTGTTTTTTAACCGTACACTTTATAACTGAATATAATTAGGTTGCAATACTTTATTCACTATGAAGGAACATGGAAAAGTATATATTGTTAACAGAGAAAATAACCATAAGACAACCTTATCTAATGCTTGTGGCGTAGGTATAAATAGGCCAGTTTGTGCTTTCTAGATACATAGTTTAACTCTACAAGTAGTTGGTGTGTACATTAGGCCAATATATAACCGAACATGAAATTTTATATCGTATTTTTACGTAAGTTGGTGGTACAATAATAATATCTTATAAAAAATATAGTTAACGTTGCTTTTGCTTTATAAAGCTTCAGGGGCATAATAAATGATCATACAAACTCACTTGAGTGTAGTTCCATCATTCTTGTACGAAGGCTTTGTTCGAAGATGAATTAAATAACAAAATCGTTTTAAAATTCTAAAAATCACGCTTTTGTAGATAGCCGAACAAATATTTTTTTTATTATTGCACTGTCATCGGTCGTTGTTAAGTGCAGTTTCAAATTAATCCAACGGTTTGAATTGGGCAGTTTTAAAGTGGGCTTTTTACTAAGGACTATGATTATGAAAACCATTAGAACACGAAAAAAGGATGAGAATAACATGAATAGTGGATACAAATGGATTCGTTAAATTCGTTGGTCCTGTGCTCGCAAGCGAGACTGCTAGGTTGGTCCTAGTACATTCCCCGGGTCTGCCAAAGTATTATTGTTTTTTTTTTCTTTGACTTAAACATAACTGGTGAAAAGTGAGTGCACACCTCTGCCTACACTTTCGGGGAAAATGAGGCATGATTAATTGTTATGTGCAACATGTCATTAGCAACCAGTGTCCGTGGTAGACGCTGACGAGTCAAAAAATATATTTTTCCCTAACAAATTTTCTCTTTTCAGTCTCCACTTTAGCCGTGTCAGCTAAAGCTTCTATGTGGAACCCGGACCTGCCACCACTGCCGCCACTGCCACCATCGCCAATGCCACCAATGCCGCCGACGCCGGGACCGCAGCCGATGCAGCAATGCTCCTACTGCCCGCCCGGGACGCAAGTGTGCGCTAGCGACTACCGCACGTATCCGAGCGAGTGTGTCATGAACGGCGTCGCCCAGCTGACGGGCACCTATCTCCGCGTGGTGTACTACGGACAGTGCTACGGCGGCACCGGTATAGGTTCGGGCGCGCCCGGCGCGGGAATGCCCGGACACGGCCTCGGAGCCGGGATGGGATAAGGCTCTCGATAATCCAGTTTGACAATTCAATAAATTTGTATAACTTAAATATTGTTTCTTTGTAAACTCAAAATATTTTTTTGTATACACAAAAACATTTTACAAGATTTGTGTACAAAGGAACTGCATATTTCCAAAAGAAATATCTTCCAGCAGCTCTGTGAATGGTCACGTGCAAAAAAATGGTTAAGTCGGTTTACGGACGATAATCTTACGTGATAACGTTATAAGAAAACACATCTTTTCACGTCACTTTATAAATCGGATCGGCCGATGGAGTCGGTGGTCGGAAAACAATGAAGCAAGACGCCACTATCCTTTTTGGAGTCACAAATAGGTAACAACACAACATTTATTTACACTAATTTCCCAAAGTTTCTCACAATCTATATATTAAATAAGAGTATTGCGAGAATGAACAAAACACTACACATCATTTAGTTTCCAGATCAGAAGCATTTTCAATAGTTGCAAATCATAACGCAGCTTCATTACGTTAGCGCCGGAACAATAGCGCCGGTGTCATTTCCATGTATTATAATTAGTGCAACCGATTATTCGCTCTGTTGCTATCTATGGGTTACAGACAGACTAAAAGCTACATAATGTCCTCTGATTGTATGGAGTGTAAGAGATGGATGCGGGCGTGTTCCGCGCTCTCGCTTGCACACGGAACGCTAGCTGTACTCTCAGCATGAGTCATGCTTTTTCATGTAGGCGTTCATCGATTTATAAGACGTTATCACGACAAAAACCCGAAGTATGTAGACCACGTTATTAGTTCTACAGAGGCAGATTATCTAACATACACTTGGTGATTAAACATCAGCAAAAGTAATCATCTGTCTGCATCTGAACTACCGCAAATGGGAAAAAGCTGTGGGGCCTTGTGTGTGCTAGTTTTACAGATTATAATGTTTTATTAATTCTACGGTGATATGTTGATACAGACCGATACATAGAAGAAGTAATAGAAATAAGTATAGGTAGGTACTGTTAAATTTTTTTTTTTAAATCTTTTTATGTACTTATAACTTTTAATTTTTTTATTTTCATGCATTGTCATCGGAACCAAATATGTGTGCCGAATTTCAGCTCGATAGCTTCAGTGTAAGTGGGTGAAATATTGATTGCAAGATTCCAGGACATAGATCCGAGATTTAACGAGTGAAGTTAAATAAAAGCTTTTAAAACGTTTATTTAGACAACATGCAGCATAATACATAAAAAAAAATGCAGAAAGGAACTTAAAACAGTGTCGATGCTAAAGCAGCAACGCTGGTTTTCACTGCGTCCGTATGTATCTCATAGTTTGGGTGATAGTGAAACTAAATAATGTTAATAATTATTTAAATCTATCACACAGCAACAAATAAAAACGAAAGACTGATATCTACATACGGTATGCATATATATGCCAGCAGCACCCATGTCAAAGCTATGAAAAAAGCTTAGAAAAACAAACAGACTCTTTGACATTTTTATGAATAACTACGTGTAAAAACAAACATTAATAATTAAATCGAACAAAATCATTAGCTAATGACCGTATGAATTACGATTATTAGACCGTATAACTCGCTATAAAACATCGTCACATATATTGTAACTTTACGTACCTATATTATTCTTTTTGGCTGGAGCATTGGCACACAAATTATAAATTGAAATGAAAATATTTTTCTATATTTTTCGTAAGTCATCAAATTCTTTATTTCAATTTCCTATAAAGATATCCTAATCAGCCATTACATAAATTTTAAAGCTAATTCAAATAAGACTTCAAAATTTATCCGAGTACTCCCACATCAGAGTTTTCATCCAGTTTGTGAAAATTGAAAAATTATAGATTTAATATTTAAAAATAAAAAAGCTATTTTGGCAATTTTTGTAAAACCATGGATATTTTTAAACGGTTATATTTAGCTTGCCCTGTTCGTTTATTTATTTCTTTATTTTATATTGTATAATTTGATTATTTTCCTCTTATTTATAACATAGAGTCAACCAAACAAAAATAACTTGCAACTGATACACAGATCTATTTTACCGTTTTCAGTCTCCAGCTTAGCGATTTTCGCTCAGGCCTGGAACCAATGCGACTATTGTCCGCCCGGTGACCCGGTATGCGCCAGTGACTACCGCACATACCCCAGCGAGTGTCAACTGCGATGCTACGCGCGGCGTTACGGCATATATCTGCACGTGCTTTACTACGGACCGTGCGTGGCCGCTTCCTTGCGGTCCGGAACGGACGAGGTCCAGGGTTCGGTGGACGCGGCCCCTCCTACGAAAGAGGCTCAGAACCGCTCCAAGGCGACCGAAGAACGGACAGGATACATACTAACCGGTTGGCCATCGGGCATTGCGTGTCCTAGTTGCTCCAGCCAGCTAAATTTGGTCGAGCGCTCAGCGGATATAACCCACGACTCCGATACAATCGAAGAACGTTACGGGCATCATATCCCGCCCGGTTGGCCTTCAGGTAGCGCCCGGCGTTATTGGAGTCAAGGATCAAGTGGGAATGCAGCAGTGAAGGCAGCGGATAAAGCCGATGACCAGTCCCAGTCCATCAAAGAGCGTTGGGGGCATATCCCGCCTGGTTGGTCATCGGGCACTGCGTGTCCTAGTTGCTCCAGCCAGTTAGATCTGGTCGCGCGCTCAGCAGATATAACCCACGAGTCGGATGCAATCGAAGAACGTTACGGGCACCACCTCCCGCCTGGTTGGCCATCGGGTAGCGCTCGCAGCGACTGGGGTCATGCGGCCCAACCAGCTTTAGGTCAAGGCCATCATGTGTACGCACGATCAGGTTTGGGTGCAGGAAGGGGCGCGGGAAGGGGCGCGGGAAAGGGCGCGGGATTAGGCGCGGGAAACGGCCAGGCAAACGAAGAACGGAGAGGGCATCATCTACCACCTGGATGGCCCTCGGGTAGCGCTCGCTAACATTCTATATTCAGCTAATGTTGGCAATACAATATGACGCGCTGCTCTTTTTCGACATTACAATAAATAAATGACAATTCATTCCAGACCTGTTTTTATTTTATTTTACTACCCTCTCTCACTAAGAAAAGATTTGCTTGCTGTCAGTGTCAATAAAGAACAACCAAAGAACAAAGTAAGTATACAATTATTTTATCTGATAAATTTTTAATGAATATCTGTTTATTTTTCTCCCTGGTAGCTTGTTGGCAGACAGGCAATTACATACTCACCAATTCAGTGGAAAATTTTATAAAAATCTCAAGGTTTCCATTACAGTAGGTTTCCCTTGAGCATTCCTATGGGTACTTGCAAATATTTCACCCTGGGTCCTATCACAACAATGCCAAAGAGCGGTCAGGGCGTGGGCTACTATACAGGTTGCTGGTCAGACAAGGGATAAATGGTAAGAAGTAGGGAAAAGCCAACCGGAAATATCTAGTTCCGGGAACGACTATCTAGGGTTCTAAGAATGACGTATCTATCTATAAATGTTGTCTAAATCGGCCTCGAGACTCCTGATAGCATTTTCTCTGTTGCATACATCACAATCACATGTATTACATGTCTCACATTCAGCCTACCAACTTGACTTTCTAAATTCGAAATATTCATTAATATACAGAATAAAGAAAACCTTTGTGGATTGCCAAAAAATGCCTGTTAAGTTAGTTGTTCGTAAATCTAAATATAACGTAATGTAACGTCACGCCTGCATTTCCCCAAAGGGGTTGGCTGAGGTGTGTAGTGTACTACACATATCACCAGTTAGTCCCATGCCTGCCTGTCGTAAAAGGCGACTAAAAGGGGACTTCTGGGGTGCAGGCGGTGAGTGGGATCATGCGACCCCGGGAATGACGACGCTGTTTGTGGCTGCGCAGCGTTGTGTAGTAGGATAGCATAGAGTAAGGACCAGAACTATGGTATAGTTAATGAACACACCATAGTACCTAATGTGTTACGTATGGGCAATTCGATTGGACTTTATTATACATACAGTGTTGTGCTGACTGTGCATCGCGAGATCCGAGAACCGCTGTAGGTGTCGCGTAGCGGTTCCCACGAACAAGACATTCCCGTGCCTAACATTGGACGGGTCTCATCACTAGATTAGGTTAATTTCAAGTTCAAAATGTAATTTTCTATGGAAGAAAATTAAATAGCTCGTAGTAAAAGTTATCTCGTCTACCTAATTTCACCCTGCCTGCCGCCGATATATAACTAATGGACTTAAATTTATGTGTATTTTCTTTTACCAATTAATGACTATTGACCTTAGATCAACTAATGTTCATAATTTCATATTTAACTTACTAACTAAACTGACCATCAAAGTCCCTGCAAGATCTTGCAAGTCCTTGTTCAAGATTTATTACAGTAGTCATGAGCGAGAGCTGATGATACAGCGTGTTCGCTTGCATCTTATATCCATAAAGAAATAATTATACTTGCTGATACAATTATCAACGAAAATTCAACCACTAATTACGTTACAAACTAAATTATTTTAAACCGTAGCAAACTGTAACCAATGCAGCCTCTATAAAAGAGATATTTGTTCGCGCATGCAGCGATCTGGCATGTTCAACGAATCTGGTCACAACGCAAGATATTTCACAAGATGAAAAATTGCGCTCTCTTATTTCTATGTAAGTAGTGTATAATATTTGTAAACCATTAGATAGATTATATAATTAGACAATAGTGCAGTGATTGGGAGTAGCGTAAAGTTCATAATCTGCTTACGATTTAATTTTTCTAAGTTTGACATCATTATTAAACTGATATGATACAGATTCCCAGTTCATTTAGGGCTAGTAGATGGCTAGAGAATGACTTCTAAATTCTTTGACCATGTTATGAAAAGGATTATTTAATACCTACTGGTCTGAGCAACTGGATATACGAAAACCACCAATCGCCTGATCGGACGTAGCGTAACAAATTACGTCATCTATAACTACCTCTTTCGTAACGGTCTACACGGAGGCTTTACTAAAAAGATCTTCATTCCAGTGTCAACCCTAGCGATTGGCGCATTGGCATGCTACTGCCCACCCGGTGAGCCGATATGCGCAAACGACGGAATAACATACTACGGCGAGTGCGAAATGGAATGTGCGGCTCAATACAAGCGGACGTATCTATACAAAGTGTACCACGGCAGGTGTGAAGATGTGCTATACGGCTCCGTAGGGTCTCGTCCGGTCCAGATTCCTCTGACTAAACATCTGCAGTATCCCGCATTGAATCGCATGGCCGGGTTACAACTTCCTAACGTCTATCCAACCGATTGCCCCACTTGTGGGTAAGCTATTCCAAGACGTTAAATGGTTTTGATTTAAGCAGAAAAATTATCAAATAAAATGTCTTTGCAGGCAGAAATTTTGTTTTAATTTGCATTCAGTGTAATACTTCCAACAAATTTTACAATGGTGGAGAGTTCCTAGGGCAACTTGGACCTTATAATCATAATCATAATCATTTATTTGCCTTAAGGTGGTACATGTTGATGTTACAATTAAAGGTAGTCCCTCACTCTAACCACTTGGTGGTATGCAAATGTCAATATAGACAAATTAATGAGATCATTAGGGGGGAAATAGCGACTAACGGCTGCAGTTCCGCGCGCGAGGTACGCGTGCGCGATGACACACCGTCTCCCACGCTCAACAGTGGGGATGTCACCGACGGGGTTCAACCCTGGAGTGATTGCCTGGATAGAAGGACCATCTTTACATCCGATTTCCCTCACGCGGGAGCGCTCGCAGCGCCGCGCCGCGAAAGAGGTTTCGTTCGTTGAGCCTTAACGGTGCATGCTATCGGAGAACCCAGCACCAAAAGCAGGAAGGCCACCGAGTGGCACCGAGATTTCATCGTCATCATCATTTGGGAATTCCACATAATCCGGTAAAGCTTCCATTATACGATGGCACCTTTAAATGGAAAAATGTTCTCCAACAAAAAGTACAACATTGTTAAATGTAGAAATCACGTTTATATTTTTTAATAAATGCAATATTTAATTTAAAAGTATTAAATTGTAGTGAGTAAGTCTTGACAACCGTAACCGTATGAATTTAAAGCCTTTTCAAGAAAGCAATATTCGCTACAGTTGTGGTACATTTAATAATGATATGTACGGTAATTTAATTACAATATTATTCTCATGTGCCTGTACGTGACATAAGTTAGCGTCGAGACTATATTGTACCTACAACGATGAGGCAAAATGAACTAATACCTTTAATACCCCCAATTGACCCCAAACTAGGTAGACACAACTGTCACACGAATGTTTATCCTGAGTGGGATTCGAACCCAGGACCCCTTACGTAGCAGGCAGGGTCACTACCGATTGCGCCAACGGGCCAATCAAAACCATCGCTTATTTTCAATTAAATACATAAAATCATTTATAAGGGTCATTTAAACGTTGAAACTTTTATATCTGTGTTATCCTCTTATATGGCTTTCTAGACGTAAATGTATTGAGACAAACAGATAGACAAACAAAATTATTATGTAAATAATACACACAGCACTAAATCTTAATTGTCGTTCAACTGTGGCTAATATTGCCAGCTATAAAAGGGTCTTACTGGTGGAAATTCATCTGTCCATCAAGAGCTAGGAAGAAATCACATCAAAATGAAAATTTGTATCCTCTTATTTTTATGTAAGTACCAACATCATAATATTAAATACGTCTAGCAAAAACTTTCAACCGACACACATACGAAAATTACGTGGACGTGTGATGAAATTTGGCACAGTTAAAGTTTATATGAGATGTGCAGAAAGCAATTTTTTTATATATACTAATATGCATTAGAAATACATCATCTAAATTAATAAAAACATTACACACTTTACCCTTGGTTTGACACACACATTATACATTGGTAACCTGGCAAAGCCAACTTCTTTGTTTACCTACTAGCGAGTAGAAGCATAATATTGGATGCGTGTCGCAGATACGTTAATATACGAAATGATACATTCACGCGGAATCCTTCAAACTGGCTACACTTGTTTTTGGTGCGGATCATATTATACAGTATGATAAATTAATATGGCAATGATTTCGCGTTTATTGTTTTTTTTTATGGATACAACATAGCAAACGAGCTGCAGCACCACCCATCCGCTGGCGCCCATGACAACTGTGACTGACTTTGAACAACACTCAATTAAGGACTGGGATGGTTAGTCCAATTAGTTGAGAGAGTTATTTAGAACATTAGTTGGTCAGTTCGTTAGTAGGTATGAGGACTGGGGACTGTTAGTGATAGTTAGTCCTGTTAGTTGGTGTTAGTAATAGTCCAGTTAATACTTGTTAGTAGGAGTATCGTTCTAAGTTAGTCACAGATGTGTTGCTACCCTTGAGGACTAAGATGGTGGCCTCTAAAGAAGTGTAACCGGAAACACGGCAGAAATGGTACTAGGTACAGAGAGCGATATGGACAGATAAGCGCTCAGATACAGATATCTTACCGCATCTGCGTAGTGTGTGATACGCTTAACACATTGTCTGATGTCACATGGCTTTTGATGACTTTTAAACTTAGACGGATTCTCCGATTCCGTCTACGCATTTGAATTTGGCCGGGTAATAAATGTATTGCATGCGACAATTATTTTTCTCTCTCCCACCTACCCAACAAACAAACTAGGCTTATAAAATTAAGTCTATAAGGTCTAAACTCTTATACTTGTTATAAAAGAGCATTATTTATGTCAATGTTCCTTATAATGGCACATTATTAGAAGATTTGGCTAATATTACCTTTATGCTTATAATTTGGCTGGGTAAACGTTAATAAATCCAATTAATACGGCTACAATAAGGGTTCGAAATGTGTTCTTCTTATAGAGGCTAGTTACATTGCTTTTTAGCCGTATAATATTCAAAGTCATATAAAGGCTTTTAATATGGTCAATTATTCTTTTAAAAGTAATGCACAAGGTATCTATGACGCTTTTCAATTATAGGAGCATTTGATAAGACGTCTATCCAGCAAACGAATTCTAACATTTTATATGATCTTAACAAGGATGAAAGCAATCCATATTCTCTTATACAGTGATTATAAAGCTATTATTCTCTTTAAGGTTATATTAAAATGGTTTACATAAGTAGATTCCGCCATATAACGCAGCGGAATTTGTATTTAAAAAATGGATTCAAAACACTGGAAGAAGTTTAGATGAAGCGGTAGTTACAGAAGAAAAGTAAAAGAGGTCTACGAAAACATGGTTGTGAGCATTTACACCCACCACCTCTTCTCCTATGAAACTACAAAATTACCAAGCCGATACCAACGAATCAGGCAGTGGTTCCGTAGAGGATTATTTTATTGAAAATGAGAATGAAAAGGAAAGCAGTGAGAATGAATATAATTGTAGCGATAGTGATATAGAGATATAATTAAATGAAGAGTTGAAGAATATTGATATTCGTAGTGATATCATAGAATGGGCAGTGAAATTCAACATCTATATAAATAAAAGGAGAAGCTGACTGACTGACTGACATATCAACGCAGGGCCTAAACTAAAAGGGTTAGAAAGTTGAATTTTTTCACAGGGGAAACCAAACAAACCTTACAAAACTATGAAGTCCCAAAAAAATTACCTTGAATTTAAATATCGATGGTTTACCGATACATTAAAGCTCGAATCATCAACTCTGGCCAATACTATGCAACATTACTGAAATTAAAAGTATATCACCTATCGTAGTGGGAATAGGAAAGGTAAGGGAAATCAAAACCTGCCGATTTAAACTTAAGTATATTTAATTATTTAATAATTACAATACAATTTTGGCAAAAAATTAAAGTGAATCGTTGCAAAACCTATGTTTTTACGACCTCTCACGAAGTGTAAAGATAAAAGGGTCGGATATATATAGTACAATTAAAATATTCCTTTCTTAGAATAAAATTTGTCGACTTCCATGGGCATCGCAAATTATATAAATTAAGATATTTTCCTTGTAGAAATTTGTCTACATCTGCCAATATGTATACTACCATTGCAATATCTGCGGACAAACATATTATATATAGAATTATATTCTGTATTGTGTACTACTATTACGTACCTACTATTATATTTCAATCTAAAATTAGTGCACAAAGTATCCCTATAAAGAGATATCTCCCAGCCAACTCAACTATAGTGAAAAATAAATTTTATAAATTATGGGAAAAGACTAGCTAGGTACGATTTAGTTCGTGTGCAAGGAATCTTAACAATATCTAAAATGGCGATAGCATAAGCAATAATCGTTGCCATTATAAGTCTTCTCTCTCATAGACACCTTGTAGAAGATGTGCGAATCCTTTTGCTCTTATAATAGCACTGTTTATAGCATGACTAAATAATTAATAACGTTTTAGGCACAAAAACAGCTTAATTTCAAGGGCGGGTTGATCCTACAACACACAGCGTAGTACCACATTTTACCATGCATTTGAATTCCCATACACTTTTCACTATAAACGACATTGATATATATGTTACCATAAACGAGCACATAAATCACGTAAATAAACTACATAAAAAAATAACTTACCGTTCACTTTTCAGTAAAATGGATGACGTTTCTCTTTCTTCGCCAAACTGTTGCGAAAATGTAGGTAAATCTTACAAAAATACTTATAGTAGAATCAAAAATAGACGGCTATAAGGGCCAACGAATTTTTAAGAGCCTTTGATTTGCCGCAATGAGTTTAAGTCCCTTGTACCGGACCATAATAAAACACGTATAAGGGTGATCGCCCGTATTAACGCTATCCATATGTTTCTTATAAGTGTATTGGATTTTTAGGAGCTTTTTTCTTGCCATTATAAGTTTAACTTCCTTATTCCTTGTCATAATATAACACGTATAAGGAAAAAAAGCGGATGATAAAGCAACTATAAGGAGGGTATAAGGTTTTAGTCTTTATAAATTGTGCCCAAACGCACCCTTATTAGCGATAATGCGGCTCTTATAAGAATATTATTTTTGGCAATATAAGCCACAACAAGAGCAATTTTTGTTAGTTGGGTAGTTATTATGCCCTAAGATAGAACAGGTAGGTTCAAGGGATATTACTTGTGATTGCTTAATATTGTGGTTCTACTAGTAGTGTGAGGTTGGCGCTTCAGACTAAATGAAACGAGTGCTTTTGGAATACTGTTTATTGTAATTCAATTCATCCTTATATATTAGGTACATCTTACAAGCTACCTTATGACGCAATACATCTCACCTCCCTATTAAAACAAAAAAAAAATTAAACTAATGTTACAGTTTTTTTTTTTTTATATACTATATATATTTTTTACCAATAATCTAAATACAAGTAATAATTCAATTTTATTATACTGATACAAGCTACAAAATAAACACATTTAATTTAATTAATTCTTACTATACGTACTTAGATAATGCTTAGGTATAAAAGTTAAATCATACTTAGGTATACAAAAGATAGGATTATGAACTTTTACAATAAAGTTTAGTGCGATTCTTATGTACTATATCTTCTTTATCATTTTTTAAAATCTTAACATTACAGTCTAAATCATCTAATACCAAATATGGTCCTAAATAAATGGGATCAAATTTATTGTCTGAAGGATTTTTTAGCAACAATAAGTCTCCTTTCTTATAGTATATAGGATTTATATGCTTATCGTATCTACTTTTTCTGTCAACTTTTGTCTTTACTAAATTATCTCGTGCCTCCTTTTGAGACAGTTCCAACCTATACCTTAATTCCAAAGCATAGTTGTCATGAGTGTAAAGGGGGTGTACCACACCACCATTAAGATTACTCGGTAAAATACATCGCTTACCAAAGACTAATTCATGAGGCGTATACCTGGTCTCCGAGTGCACCGTGTTGTTGTACGCGAAGCACCAGTAAGGCAACCAGCTGCTCCAGTTCCTAGATTGGTTATTGCAATTAATTCTGAGATACGCACCCATAGTCTTGTGTGTGTTCTCCAGGGCACCGATGCTCTCATGGTGATATGCCGTTGAAGACAACTGATTAATTTGTAGTGATTTACAAATCTCTTTCATGGTGCTAGATATGAACTCGGAACCGCGATCGGATGCTATTTCGCGGGGTATTCCATACCGTAAGATGAAATTGTTTACGAAAGCTCTTGCTACACTCACGGCGTCCTTGGTGTGCAGCGGATACGCTTCGACGAATTTTGTTAACTCACATTGCAACGTAAGTACGTATCGGTAATTATTTAGATCGCTAGTCAAAGGTCCTACTATATCCAGAAATATTTTTTCAAAAGCTGAGTTCGCGGTTGTCGTGATTGACATAGGTTGTTTGGTTGGTACCGAATATTTTTGCTTTTTACACTCATCGCATTTGGAAATAAATTCTACTATGTCTTTATCCATACTAGGCCAGAAATAGTACTTTTTAATATTATTTGACATTCGTCTAATGCCCGCGTGGCCACTTGTGGGCAGAAGGTGAAAATCATTCAATATGACTCGCCTATTATCTAAATTCTCTATTCTCTGTACGTTACTAATTATACATATTCGTGGTCCGGACCACTTATCGTCATTTTTTATTATTTCTACAAGTCCACATATAAAATGTCCATTGTTTTCATTCCTTCGTATGCATACTTCATTTATTTTTAACTTCTTACATAATAATGACAATTCTCTCACCAATCCGTCTCGCGTAATTGATGACCGAGATATTGTACTTATGTAAATAATGGACTTACTGGGTACGTAAATAAAGTTTTTATATTTAACCACGAATATACCACTTTTTAACAATGTATTTAATTTCTTATTTGCGATTAACGAAAGCTCCGTAATATTTTCCGGTTTTTTAATAATCTCCACAACTCTCGGTTGCGCAGGCCTCGAGTTAGTGTTGATATTATCCACCGATAAACTATCACTGGCAGAGTGTTCGTCACGCATCTTCATTCTGCGAATCTGCCCTCGCGTCATTACGTTAATAATTTGCTCATTCAAAGCCTTTAAATCGTCGGACTTAATAGTAATGCGCGACAACGCATCGGCTACCGTATTGGACTGACCTTTTATATATTCTATAATAAAATTATATTCTTCTAATTGTAATCTAAACTTTAATAATCTACTAGAAGGGTCCTTCATCGAAAATAAATAAACTAACGGTCGATGATCGGTTTGTATTATGAACTGTCGCCCATACAAATAAGGTCGAAAATGTTTCACACTCCATACAATAGCCAAGAGCTCCTTTTCAATTGTAGGATAGTTTAACTCCGCCTTATTTAACGGTCGGCTTGCATAAGCTATAGGTCGACCATCACTATTACATAACACGGATCCTACTGCTTTCCCTGAAGCATCAGTTTGTAATAAAAATTGATTATTTTCAGAGAAATCTGGGTATTGCAACACGGGTGTTCTCGTTAGAGCTGACTTCAAAGTCTGAAATGCGTATTCACATTCCTTTGACCATGAAAACTTAATGTTTTTGCAGCACATTTTATTGAGTGGCTGAGCCAATTCTCCAAAATTCCTAATAAACTTGCGATAATAATTGGCAAAGGCTACAAAACGTCTTATTTCGTCTGTATTTTGTGGCCTAGGATAGTTTTCTAAAACTTTGACTTTTTCAGGGTCTGGCTGAATTCCATTTCCCGATACCTTATGGCCTAAATAAACAATTTCCTTTTGCAAGAATTGGCATTTTGAAGGATTCAATTTTAAATTAACCTTTCGCAATCTACCAAAAACATCTAACAAATTTTTATTATGTGACTGCAAGTTACGGCCTATAACTACCAAATCATCCTGGTAAACAAGACATTTTTCAAAGTTCAGGCCTGTCATGGCTATGGTCATCATCCTACTAAAACTATTCGCACTAATTTTAAGACCCATGGGACTCCTAGCCATTTGATACTGATTACTACCAGTTGAAAACGCAGTACAAGGTCGACTATTCTTATTTAAATTAATTTGATAAAATCCCTGATAAAGGTCTAAATGTGTAAAATATATTGCTCCTGCCAAGGAGTCAAGTACCTCTGAGATATTCGGCAAAGGAAATTTATCGTCTTGTATTTGATTATTTAACTTTCGATAATCTATAACTAAACGCCATTTCTTTTCACCTGAACTGTCTGGTTTTTTCGGTACTAGTAATAATGGGCTAGACCAAGCGCTCCTAGCTGGTTCAATTATACCGCTCTCTAACATATTCTGTATCTGCTTGTCAACCTCAGACTTTTGTGCGTAAGGCAATCTATACGGCTTAGGGCGGATTCGACCAAACGAGAATAAATTTTAACCTTAGAATAAATCACTAGTTATCCGAGCGTAAATCCATTTTGCATTTTACCATCTACTGTTCTACGAATAGCGCGCTTATTCGGAAGTAATTCTTATACCCACCCTATGGCGTGGAATAACAGCTAATCCAAGAATATTTTAATGGCGCCCGCTCGCCATATGATTGCCTACGCGATTTTTAGGTTCTGTCATACGTCTGTAGAAGCTGTCATGTCAAAGTAAAATTAAGACATTGATTGACAGCTTTCAGCTCGCTATTTTCACTATTCTACGCTAGAATACGACAATGTTGAGTTGACAGGATTTAAGCCTTCACAGCATACCGTTTTAGTGCAACATTGATTTGCCGGATAATATATCATTAATCATTAATTCTGCTATTCCCGTTTAGTTATTCCAAGTATAGCTAAACTTCAAATTGCGTCGAAAAACGACTTTCAGTTACTCGGAGTATAAAATCATTGAATAAAATTATCCCTAGTATAGTTACGCGCGTGTAAGTCTATGTTTGGTCGAATCCACCCTTAGTGTAAATAGGAGAACTGTGTGGTTTTAATTCAATTGTTTGCTCGTATATAGGTGTAGTAGTTAATTTATCGCCCGGAAGATGAAAAATATCCGGATACTTTGCACAAATATTTGTTATAGATGTTCGTTCCTCTGCGTTCAAGCCTTTAAAATCTAATGCCGATAACAAACTTTTAACCCTCTCGCAACCAATAGCAGGTTTCTCAAACTGACATATATAGTATTCATTAGCATTATCAAAATTTATTTGAAAATAGTTTAAAGTTACATCTTCATCTCGTGTATTTAAAATTCGAATAGGAATTTTTCCTTCTATTGCGCGACTCAAGGAATTAGCTAAAAAAACACCTTCGCACAGCTGTTGTTTTAAAACCACACATTCATCCTTCAAGCTAGTATGTACATAATGCACCGACTCGCTACGCGCTGGTACTTTTAAATAATAACTTTGATTCGGCAAATTGCATTCAAATGTCAACTTAACACATTCGTTTCGGTCCGTAATTAACTTCAAAGTACTAAATTCAAAATTCAATTCTGCTCTAAATCTTTGAAGAAAGTCTTGACCTATGATTCCGCTAGTTCGACTCGGTAACTTCTTAAACACGTAAAATTTATGTTTAAAATCAAGACCGCCATGGTTTAAAGTTAAATAAACAAACCCTTCCGAGAAAATTTCACCTCCAATACCTTTTACCTTTATTCTTTGTTTATAAAAAGGTATGCATAAATATTTCAAAGAACCGAAGTCGACACCTGAAATCGATGCACCTGTATCGATTAGCCAATAATGGTGACTTTGCCCGATATTAAATGCAACTTTATTTAAGTTATTACAAGAACAGATGATGTTAGGAACGAAAAAACTTATTCAGCGTTTCTTGGTTTTCCGAATCCGTCGACGGTCCGCGGCCCGCTTCTAAGAAATTGATGTTGTTGTCATGCCACCTAACGCCACGGCCACGAGTCCGATTATACCTACCTCTAGAGTTAAAGTTAGTACGATAATAATTGTTAAAGGGACGATAGAAATTATTGTAGTTACGTACCTGCTGACCGCGATGTCGAGGTGCGTACGCAGCCGGACCGCGACCTCTCGTACCATAGCTACGCTGCTGATAATAGCTACGCTGGGCCCTCCTAGACGGATACCTCTGTTGCCTATGCATGTTCATTACTTCGGACGTATCAGCAACCGCAAGCTCCTCGTCCTGGGCACCTTGAATAGCATCTGTCAAGGAAGAATAGTTACGCGCGGCGACTATAGTACTCAAGCGACGGTCTCGCAACCCGTCGGCAAACCTTTTAATAGCTACTTTTTCATTCAATGATTTTAATACCTCGTAGTTATTTGAATTCCCGTCTGCCTGCGAGATAGTTAAATCAACAAACAATTTGGATATGTCTTGACCAAAATCAGAAATAGTTTTGCTATTTTGCCTACTTTGTAACAATTTTGTTTGCAAAGCTGTATGACTCTTTTGAGGTAACAATATTTTACGCATATCTGCCAAAAGTACTTCGACACTTTCATATTTTTGTTTTAACTTCAATTTTCCCTGCTGCGACAATCTATTTTTAAGAACAAATTTTATCAACTTATCTTTACACTGAGATGAATTTAACAGGGAATTATAGTAATCTACGCTATCTATTAGCTGCTTTGTATTTTCCTGTGTATCCAACATAGCCGGAATGAGGCTCAAAGCAGTCTTCAAATCAAAGGAATCCACGGCCATGGTGAGAGATGTCTCCCTTTTATTTCCTACCTTACATAAGAAAGAGATTTCTTTATACAAAGTGTCAAAGTTATGACAAATATTATTAATCAACGAAATCTCCTCTTTCGAAAGTTTATTTAACGTACATACTGTTAAAAATTCATTATATTTCTGCAATATATTATTGGCTTCTTCTTGCTTTATCTCTAAAACTCTGTCTTTTCTACGACTCGGACCTATTTTTATTAAGTATGTATATTCCTCTTAACTCATTTAGTAGTAAAAGCAATTCTTCCGCCATAACATTTCTAAATTATTAAGCATGTTTACTTACGTGTGCAATATAAAATAATAAAGTTAGGTAGTAATTAATACAATCCTAGAAAGTAGAGAAAAAAAATATAGACCAAATACTACTAACACTACTAAATACCAAATATAGACAAAAACTCTATACTTCATACTCTTACTTATTTTACTCTTAACACATTGATATAATTAACTAATATTGTTCAAGTCTCATTTTTTCTTGCCTTCACTTCCGCACACTTTCACTGTCCGCTTGCACCAGGGGGTCATGTGAGGTCGCTGGACTGGACTGGACTGGGCTGGCTGGGGGCCACCACTCGGTGACTACTGGGCTGGCTGGGGGCCACCACTCGGTGACCACTGGGATGGCTGGGGGCCACCACTCGGTGACCACTGGGCTGGCTGCGGGCCACCACTAGGTGACCAGTGGGCGATGACGACATCTTTTTGCTTCTAACTAATTTGTATTGTGTAATCGGGCTTCTTCTTAGTAAACGAAATATGGGCAGGACATCAGACACTTTTTTTTCACTGTTATGGTTCTGGTTCACTGGTTATGGTTAGGGTTTTTTTTTTTTTTTATTATATAACTAAATTATTTTCACGCGCGGTCGCGATCCGCGATTGCGCCACGGTCGCCATGTGAGGTTGGCGCTTCAGACTAAATGAAACGAGTGCTTTTGGAATACTGTTTATTGTAATTCAATTCATCCTTATATATTAGGTACATCTTACAAGCTACCTTATGACGCAATACATCTCAGTAGAATTCCAATTTCTTTGTACCTAATCTGGGCACGTTATTTGTCACTTTGAATCACAGATTAATAAGTATATTTAAGTAGGTGCAGCCTTGAAAGCTGCTGCTTGAAAGGCTAAAGAAGATTTCACTTCAAAAAAAATTACGTAATTGACCACTTGTTTCAGAGCATCAATAAAACCTTATTTGTCTATTACAGTTTCAACTCTAACCAGCACAGCTCTTGGCGTAAGGCGTAACATATTTTGCGCGTGTGCTCCCGGAGAACCTGTATGTGCCAGCAATTGGCACACGTACTACGGCGAGTGCAACATGAGATGCGCCTCGCAGAACCTGGGCATACCCCTTCAAGTGCTGTTTTACGGACAGTGTGAAGATTATATGCCACCCGTCTACCCACCGCATCGTCTTTAAAACCGACAAAAAGCAATCGGTCGCTAACCAGTAGTTACATTTTTACTTCCTTTGGCAAAAAATAGCGACTGTCTTTAAATTACAATAATGAAAATTACAGATCAATAAAAAAAAATTAACAACCATCAATGGAGCGGCGCGGTGGAGTACACTTCAGATATTTTCAGTTGTGAGAAAACACCCTTGCCTATCGCAAGGCAAGGTTAAAGCTTAGGCTGCTGCCAAATAAACAGAACATCAAAAGCGCAATGTGTTTCATTTCATTATTGTATAGACATCACCACAAACCCTTTCTTTGTCCCACTGTTAGGTACGGATCTCCTCTCAAAATGGGAGCGATTAGGCCTTAGTCAAATTCAAATAATTTATTTCGCTATGAGGTGATTACACACGCTTAACGAAAGTCTAGGTAACTACAAACTACTTAAAGAGAAGAGATATAATGCTATTCTAAACTGATTAATATAAAGCAAAGGATGAGCTATCTGGTCATCGGCTTTAGGAAGAATTTACAATATTCTTATTTTATGCCCTAGTGTAGGCCGAGAGAGAAAAAAGCCGGAGGAAAAAACTCTTTTAAAATTCAGATTAATTTGTACAGAAAAATGTACAGTATGACCATGACATGATCAGGACAGACACGAGACAGCCAATCGTGTATGCCAAGAATCACCACGTAATGTCACCGCTTAGGTCTATCAAGCTGGGGTATCAGTGGACGGAAATAATAAGGCTGACGAACCAATCAGCGCTTTCCCATGTTGTCACTTCTCTCACTTTTAAAATAATCACTAATAAGAACTCTGCTCTCTCTCTCTGTTTGTTTCCAAGACAGATATAACAACCTGTGATTCTCTGTATCTTATGGTTTCATATTTCCCCAAACTTACCCTCTTAAAAAAACACCCTGTATTATACTCCGTCCAGTATTAATGCCTCACGTAGGTCTCTGACCGTGCTAGGAACGTATCACGAAAAGCAACACGATACCATACGACACGCTCTACTATGCCCATTGAATCGGATCGACAGCGTTCTATACCAATATACATAACGTCTGATGCCAGTATACAACCCGTATGATGCCCGTATGCATCCCGTATGTTGCTCGTGTATTTTTTTACTTAAATGTTTTTCTAAACGTAAAGGTTGAGACAAACAAAATTATTAGAAAAGTAGATTTTATATAGAAAATATTAATTATGTAAATAATTAACTAATTAAGAACACAGCACTAAATTATGTTAATTGTCGTTCAACTGTGGCTAATATTGCCAGCTATAAAAAGTGGTCTTACTGGTGGAAATTCATCTGTCCACCAAGAGCTAGGAAGACATCACTTCAAGATGAAAATTTGTATCCTCTTATTTTTATGTAAGTACCAACATCATAATATTTAATACGTGAAGCAAAAACTTTCGACCCCATTATACGAAAATTACGTGGACTTATCATGAAATTTGGCACAGTTAAAGTTTATATAAACAAGAAGTACAGAAAGCATTTTTTTTTATATATTATGCATTAGAAATACATTAAATTAATAAAAACATTACACATTTTACCCATGGTTTGACACACACATTATACATTGGTAACCTGACAAAGCCAATTTCATTGCTTTAGTTTACCTACTAGCGAGTAGACACATTGTCTGAGATCACATGGCTTTTGATGTCTTTTAAACTTAGACGGATTCTCCGATTCCGTCTACGCATTTGAAGTAAATTGGTCGAATTTCACCTCGACCATTCGCCGAACGCTTGAGTTATACAAAAACTGTCACTTTGACAATACCAATCGTAAGATGTGGCTGTCAGATAAAAAATATGTTTTTTTAAATTTATTTCTATTTATCTTTATCTTTTAATGCTGTATATCTGTGTCCCTGTGTGTGTGAATAAAGTTTTCTTATTTCTTAATTGACCACTTTTAGTGCATCAATAAAACCTTTTTTGTCTATTATAGTGTCAACTCTAACCAGCGGAGCTCTTGGCGTATGGCGTAACATATTTTGCGCGTGTGCTCCCGGAGAAGATGTATGTGCCAGCAATTGGCAAACGTACGCCGGCGAGTGCAACATGAGATGCGCCTCGCAGAACTTGGGCATACCCCTTCACGTGCTGTTTTACGGACAGTGTGAAGATTACTTGCCACCCGTCTACCCAACAAATCGTGTTTAAAACCGACAAAAAGCAATCGGTCGCTAACCTGTAGTTACATTTTTACTTCCTTTGGCAAAATTTATAACATTAAATAGCGACTGTCTTTAAATTAACCGACAAAGAGCAATCGGTCGCTAACCTGTAGTTACATTTTTACTTCCTTTGGCAAAATTTATAAAATTAAAAAGCGACTGTCTTTAAATTACAATAATGAAAATTACAGATCAATAAAAAAAATTAACAACCATCAATGGAGCGGCGCGGTGGAGTACACTCCAGATCATCAGTTGTGAGAAAACACCCTTGCCAATCGCTAGGCAAGGTTAAAGCTTAGGCTGCTGCCAAATAAACAGAACATCAAAAACGCAATGTGTTTCATTTCAATTTCATTAATGGGGAGTATCGCGTGTGAATTTTCCACTAGAGGCGCTTGTGTCGCGCGAGGTCAAATAACATTCATTTTTCATGACATAAATTATAATTTATTTAATTTACCTGTTGAAAAGTGATCTCCTTCGTGAAATCATCGTAAATATTGATTATGCAATTTTTTATAATGAATATGGTGCACCACCGTTTTGGAAGCTGTTGTGATAATATAAATAATTAAGATTATCTTGAATTTACTGACAAAATGTATGTAAATTCATGATATATAAATGTATGATTTTCTGTGTTTAATTCTTTGGGTAACACATAATCCTCTGGGGTTAAATTGTTTTTTACAAACACGACAATATTTTGTTGAGTATAGTTATTCCTGCGAATCGCTACTAGCCACTGTTTTAGAACAGCTTTATCTTTTGGAAACATGTGTCCTCCTTTTTTTCCGAACAAAACGGTACTGCACAACATTGCGGCATAGCTACTCGATATGATGATAGTTATTTAAAATTAATAAACTTAATGAGATTCAAGATTTAAAACTTTGTTATGGCTCCGAATTTATAGTTGCCTTTGACAACTTGACCTTATTCAACAGTGGCGCCCACTGGTGAGCAAAGAAACGATAGTCCCCATTGTATAGACATCACCACAAAACCTTTCTTTGTCCCACTGTTGAGCACGGGACCCCTTTTTTTATGGATATAAAACAGCAAACGAGCTTGCAGCACCACCCATCCGCTGCCACCCATGACAATTGACGATTTTAAACAAGACTCAAATAGGGACTGGGATAGTTAGTCCAGTTAGCTGAGAGAGTTAATTAGAATATAGGTTGGTCAGTTCGTTAGTGGTACATTATTGATCGAAGGTTAGTGGGTATTAGAATAGAATAGAATAGCAATTTATTTATTTAATTAATTTTATTATATTAATTATAATTTATATATAACTAGCTGACCCGGCAAACGTTGTTTTGCCATATAAATAATTTTTACTGAATATTTTGGGAGAACTTAATGTAAGTGTGTGGACTACAACTACCACTACCAATACCACTACACCTACTACTACCACTACCCCTACCACTAACCCTACCCCTACCACTACCCCTACCACTACTCCTACCACTACCCCTACCTCTACCACTACCCCTACCCCTACCAATACCACTACCCCTACCCCTACCCCTACCACTAACACTACACCTACCACTACCCCTACCTCTACCACTACCCCTACCACTACCATTACCACTACCACTACCCCTACCACTACCCCTACCACTACCACTACCCCTACCACTACACCTACCACTAACACTACCCCTACCACTACTACTACCCCTACATCTACCCCTACCACTACCTATCACGCACCGGCGCCATCTACTTAAAATATTGGTTTGTAGTACATGCTATGTATCAGAGATGGCGCTGTATGTGAAAAAAGATTTTTCCCGCTTTTCTGTTGAAATTTTTCCTGAATTTTCTTTGCTATAAACCTCACCGAGCCCGAGACCTTTCCAACGAATGCAAAACCGTGGAAATCGGTTCGTGCGTTCTGGAGTTATAGCGTCAGGAAGGAAAACCCGACTTATTTTTATATAGTAGATTACATAGCTGTCATTATACGTCAATTACATAGCTGTCATTTGCGTTTTGTTATTCCGAGTCTGATTCTTTTTTGTTATACCACGTTTTATAGTGACTGACGTTTCATGTCAAGTCACACGGGAACGCTGTCGAACGGGATAAAAAGTATCCTATGTCCGTCTCCTGGCTCTAAGCTACCTCCCTACCAATTTTCAGCCAAATCTGTTCTGCCGTTCTTGAGTTATAAGTGGTGTAACTAACACGACTTTCTTTTATATATATAGATTTTATTATATTAATTTTATTAATTTATTTATTTATTAGGACTGGGGACTGTTAGTGATAGTTAGTCCTGTTAGTTGGTGTTAGTAATAGTCCAGTTAGTAATTGTCAGTAGGAGTCTCGTTCCAAGTCAGTCGCAAATGTGTTGCTACCCTTGAGGATTAAGATGGTCGCCTCTAAAGAAGTGTAACCGTAAACCACACCTTTCCAACCGGACCACAATTGTTTCAAGGACAATTATTACTGATACTGCGGTGATACTGCCCTGGGCGATCCATATAGATATGGAACAAAATAGGTTTGTAAAACCTATTCCTAAACTAATACCTAATCCGCTGGCCAAGTGCGGATTGGTACACTTCACATGCCTTTGAGAACATTATGAAGAACTCTCAGGCATGCAGGATTCCTCACGATGTGTCCTTCACCCTTACAACAAGTGACATTTAATTTCTTAAATCGCACACAACTTAGAAAAGTCATTGGTGTGTGCCGCTTGCGTTTGAACCCGGAACACTCGAGTGAGAAGCAAGTTCGATAGCCACTGGGCTGTCACCGCTTAGGTGGTGTATCAGTGGACGGAAATAATACGGCTGTCGAACCAATCAGCGCTTTCGACTGACCTCTCGCTCGCCCCGCGCCCGTCGATACCTTAATAGTAGGGGAGCCCAAGAGGGGATTTTGCGGGATACTCAAGCGCGTCAGTTTAATATACAGTGGGATACCTTGTACCCGGTTAAGTACCTCCACCAAATATGAGCCCCATATATAAATGGGGCCGTCAAGGATAAAGGGCTCGAGCCCTCCCCTTTCTTTACGTTACTCTCAAATTGTAAGATTAGTGGAATATACACTTTTTAGCATGTAATTAACTCAACCTACCTTAATCTAACGCGCTCAAGAATTTCTGATGACAAATTTTATTTTTTTCTTATTCTGATCCTTTATTATCGACCTAAAATTTGGCACACATATTTGGTTCCGATGACAATGCACGAAAATAAAAATAAAGTTATAAAAAGTTTTTTTTTTAATTTAATATTTCCCTTGGTAGGTAGGTATACCTATGCCCAAAAATATACCAAGAGTACGAATTTCAAGATTCTGTTAGAAATGGATTAGGATTTTGTTACGTGAGTATATATAAAAAATAGCACTTTTTGAACATCAATATCTCAAAAACTATAATAGATTTTGTCATTAAACTTGGAATGCTTTTAGTAATTTTTTAATTAATTTGTTTTCGGGATTCTTACTTGAATTGCAAAATTGTTTGTCTGTAAGTCTAACAGTAACAACAACAATTTCTAACTGAAGAACATTAGGGGTCAAAAGTGTCTCGAAATGATTCGTGTAAATATACGAGCACACACTGCCGTCGTCGCCACCTTAACTTGGATTTGAAATGTTCCGCCCATGGCCAGTATCAATGCCTCACTTATCAGTGTTCTCCTTATATATGGTTTTCTACACGTAAAGGTGTTGAGACAAACAAAATAACTAGAAAAGTAAATATATAGAAAAAAATAATTAAGAAAATAGGTAATTAACTAATTAAGAACACCGCACTAAATGTTAATTGTCGCAAAACTGTGGCTAATTTTTGCCGTTATAAAAAGCGGTCTTAATTGTGAAAATTCATCTGTCCATCAAGAGCTAGGAAGACATCATTTCAAGATGAAAATTTGTATCCTATTATTTTTATGTAAGTTATATTGATCTACGAGTATGTACCTATATTAATAATTTATTTCACGGAGAGAAAATATGTACAATTTCTTTGTAATCTGATATAACTAATCGTCAATCAAAATGTGTCAAATATCTATCTTCGCAAGCGTGACAACAAATTTTAGGGGGTAATGGGATCCGATTCCCTGGTCGGGCAAATAATTATTAGAAACCCATCCAAGTACTGCCCGCGCCCAACGTTGCTTAACTTCGGTGATCGGACGAGAATACGACGAGACCGAGAGAGAATGGATGGAGAAGGACCATCCTTACATCCGAATTCCCACACGCAGGAGCGCTCATAGCGCCGCGAAAGAGGAGAAAAGGAAAAAAAAAAGAATTAACTCGAAATTTCCAATAGTAGGTAGATTGGAGTTTGGGAAATTGTACCCGGTCTATAGCAATAGGCTCACCATTTATTACATGGGACCTTAACGTAAACCGGGTTACGTTTAAAACTCTGCCTACTCATTCGGGAAAATAGAGGCGTACTGTTGTTCTGTGTTTAATATCTTTCTCTAGTAGACAAATCTACGGTTAGTAGTTGAACTGATGTAAATACATTTCATATTTTTCCCAATTGCAGTGTCAGCCCTAACTGGTGGAGTCCTAACTGATGGAGCGCTAACTGGTGGAGCCCTACCTGGTGGAGCCCAACCTAGACCTATATTTGTTTGCATGTGCGCACCAGGACCCCCAGTGTGTGCCAGCAACTGGCAAACCTACTACGGTGTGTGCAACATGAACTGCGTATCGAAAACATTGGGCATACCGCTGCACGTGTTGTTCTACGGAAGGTGTGAAGACGCCAGCATCATACCGGGACCGATTACCCTGGTGGGGACGCCCGCAGTTCGATCACCTTTAGTACGGTCGCCACTAGCACGGTCGCCTCTAATCGGGTCGCTTGTAGCAGACGCGCCACAGCTTGGCTAATGATAGTTAATGACTGCACGTACATTTTTAATTTTGAATTTCTTTGAAATTTCGAAATAATAGATGATACATGGAAAATTAAGCCTTTTATTTGATGTCAAATGAGCTATCATACATTTTTTGGTGAAGCGTAAGTTCACAAATAAACTAATGCTGATAGTAACATATTCCTATTAAGCTAGTTATAGAAGTTTTTATCGATATGTTCCTATTTGCACGCCTTTCAAAGTCTAGTCTACTGCTATCATCTAAAAAAAAGAACAGAGCTAGGTACATATATTTTTTACTTATCAGTTTTCGTAAACGCTACCTACGGCAAAGTGATCTAGTCTAGATGACCAGTCCAATTTGTCCTAGAATTGTACGAATATTTAATTATTATAAATTGATTATGGTATTTTTTTTCTTTTCACGCCTGTAGTTACTTCTTAGGTTACTGTATCACAAGAAACAGAACCCTTTACTTTTGGCCACTTTTGATCGCATAAATTTTATAAGGAACTTGAGATATATGGCTTAGCTTATCAAATGGAAGATCAGGAAAACCACTTTTCGGCAAAACAAAAAAATCATGGAATTGTCATTAGCATGCGCGTTGCTAATATGAGCAGATTACCATCAAGTGTGTAAGCAATAGTTTTTAATCACAAATGTGTGAAAAAAATAAGTAAATTTGATAAAGAATAAACAATTTAGCACAGAACATAAATCATGAGAGAACTGTGACAAATGTTGTTTAGTATAAATTAACTTTCTGTTTGTACCAGCTTTTATTTATAATATTTTATTGATGGTAAAACATAAAATGAAAATCAATGTGTTTCTCATTTTCTGTAAGTAGTATTATTAAAAATTGATGATTAATTTTTTTATAAATTCAAATATTTAAAATTTTTTGGATGGTTTTGTAGATGGATTGATAATGAAATGTTAATGAATTAAATATGCTTCTGAAGCATTGCTGGACATAGGCCTGCCTCGGTCGACACCACTCTTCCCGATCCTGTGTCCTGTGAATCCAGCGGTTTCCCGCTGCCTTCTTCAGGTCCACCTCGTCGGAGAGCGGCCAATACTCAGTTTTCTGAGTCATGGTCTCTACTCAGGGACAATACTTACCCATCGGTTTAAGTGATCAATGCATATAAATAAAGACAAATATAAAATATAGTTATTGATGTACAATTTCAGTGTCAACTGTAGCAATCTCCCAGCCATGGCAAAAAAAGTGTCAATGTCCAACAGGTCCATTAGTCTGTGCCAGCGATGGTAACACATACCATGGTGAGTGTTACATGCGGTGCCATAATAAGGGCCTATATGTGCTGTTCTATGGCAGGTGCGACCGTGGGGGAAGAGGGCTGGATGCTAATAGCACTGACATTGAGGCTTACAATGTGTTATAACTTTATATGAGATACTGTGATTTATCTACTGATGTCTTAGTTGCAAATAATGTAATTGGAGAGTTTAAGATGGTTTATTTTCATAATTTGTTGCATAAGAAACTTGAAAAAAAAAAAACTTGCTACCTTACATAACACACATAACAAATAATAGGAACATTATTTAATTGTTATACTAACACATTACATTGTTAAAGCACAAGCTACAAATCTTTGTTGGAGCAAGATATTTATCCCTATTATCAATATTTTAAATTGGTTTAACAAATCCGTATTTTTTTATTTTTTCAATATTGTGTTCAAGCTGTTTTAATCGGCCATAAACCCCATTTGGTAAGATAGATACGTATTTAATAAAAATTTTTATTGTGAAATATAATTTCATTGCTAATGCTAAAAGAATTTAATTTTATATATTAAATTTTAATGTACTAGATTAAATTTCTAAATTATTACATTACATTAAATTTTAATAAAATCATAATGTTTTATTTTCAGCCAAATGTAGTACAAATGAAAAATACATGTGCAGCGTGTTTGTTTGCTATCTTATCCATAAAAAACTCACCCCATCAATGATCTGGCAGAAGTGAACAGCAACATTGGCACTTGTTATATTAGGAAACTTGCTCGACGAGTGAATGAGGACAGATATTTTCTTAGACCTGATCTTGGTAGCTCGGTAGCCAAACACAAAGAGCATTGAGTCTATCACATTGCTCTTTCCACTGCCATTTGGGCCAATTATTGCTGTGAAGCTCTAGAATAAAAAAATATATATTAGTTGCACATTCACATATGCAAAAAAGTCACAGTCAAAAACAATCAAGGCAATATTTTTTATTGATATAAAAATTAATCAAAAGTAAACAGGAATTAGGTCCAAATGACTATATACATATACAGGGTTATTGGTAATTCGATGTATTCCCGTTATATTATCAAAGCAAACTTAAGCGAATCAGCTTTATGTAGTATTTGTGTGCTTCTATAATAAGTTATTCCATTCAGGTCATGAGAAGAGATGGTAGGAAGATGAAAGCAAATGCAGATGAATCCCAACATCTTGTTGGACAGGTATCATTGTGTATCTCATCTGCACTTTTGGCCTGTATACCAGATAAAGGCCAAAGGTGCAGATGCAAAAAAATAGAACAGGACACATTACATAGGTCACAGTTAAAAGTACTACACAAGTACACTCCTCAGTGACACCTCTGCCTACGCATTTAGGGAATTACAGACGTGATGTTTTATAACAAATCTAACTAATTAAGATATACCTTATGAAACGGTCCTAACATCTGCACTCCAGCATAGCTCTTAAAGTTCTCATTGACAATATGAGTTATGATCAGCCTCGGCCCGGTGGTATCAAAAGTAAGGGAGGGCTTCGGCGCTGGCGGGATGTAAATATCACCAATGCGGACACCTCCTTCCTCGTCATCTGATATATGGTCGATGTCTCCGTTTACATCACCATTAACATTGCCGTTGCCATTCTGACTCGGCGCGGTTGGAACTTCGTCAACTTCCATCGGTTCATCGTTTCCTCTTTTTTTCTTTGTTTTCTGCATTTCCCAGGCTTCCTCTTACACTGATTACAGGAAAAGAAAACAGTATTCCGTACTATTATATTTTTTCACACCGAAATTGTTATAAAAATAACGTTAATTGATGAAAACAAATCCGCGCGGCAGTTATTTTTGTATTTTTTGGTGTTTTTGGTTCTATTTTGACTGTTATAGGTTGACACTTGACATTGACAGTTAATTTTAAAATTCTAGCGTCCATAGCCCAATGGCTCGTGTCGATTTTAAAATATTGTGATCGACAAAGTACATGCACGCTTCGTTCGTGTTTGTTTATAAAAACTAGTTCGCCGGATCTCTAAAATTGTGTGTTACTAACGATAACGACGTCGATACAACATGGAGCGCTTCAAGGCAGACAAAGCACCTGTGATACCCCCGATGTCGCACGTGTAGGCGACGGTGAGGGCGACCACTTACCGTGGCCCGTTTGACTGTTTGTCCGTCTATATTTTAATAAAAAAAAGAAACGTGAATGTTTTGCAAGTGACATAATTACTTTCATGCATAATGCATGTAGGAGTTGGTAATAGAATAGGTAGTAGCTATAAGTTTAAGCTGCTATAGTGCTTTTTATTAGAATAGATTTCTTACCAATTATAGAGACGAACACTTATATTTGTTCTGTTTAAGGGATGTTAATATCTATAAATGAGTATGTAAAAATAACATACATACGTTTAACAGTCTCTGACACCCGTAGTACAGGGTCTGCCTGCATCGTAGTATCCCTTATTAGTTTGTGGCCTGCATATTTTGAATTGAAGTCAGATCACCGTGTGTATGTCTATGATATTTAGTTAAATATATATATTATTTCGATCTCCCATTCCGTTGCGGTAGAGAAGAAGGCCAAACCAATAACCACACTTTTCCATTTTATATATTATTATTAGTATGGATTGGCCCTGCATGCTCATACACGATACCATTGGCGAATACGAATGGCACTGTCTGTAACCGCTGAAACGAGGACTATGTGTAGAGCGCTTTAGACGTGATATATATTGCCTGTTCCTATATTGCCTGTGGACGTGATCCATATTGTCTATGCTGCTAGCCGAGGGATGTCCATTTAAAATATACATCGATGTTTTTTTCGATGTATCAATCGGAAAGTTTGCATCGATGTTTTTTGATATATCGAATTAATACATCGATGTATCGATACATCGCTAAAAATATATATTTCTATAAAAATGAGTATAGATTCTGATATCTCGTTTTTTTTAAGTGTCCCTTAAAAATAGCGTTATAGCTCAAAATATAGGACAGAAAAATGAAACACAATCTGAAATTTTAATACTTTATTTCTTTTTATGAATAAAAATTTTTTTTGAAGTAACATTTAAAATTACAATTTTAATCAAGTACAATAATTATAAGTAATCACACAATTATAATTAATTTAAAAATCCCAATACTTTATTTCCAAACTTTGGAGAAATTGTAAATGTGAAGACAGAAAACCGAATTGACACCCCCCTGGACTTGCCCATCTTCTTCGAGAGAAGATAGAAGAAAACAAGGACCATCACTGAAACTAAGAACGACACGAAGACGACCTCAGGACCCCTGGGGACCACCCCCATATCCGGCCCCTATCCATGGGCCGAGCAGAAAGCCCTCGGACAGGGAGCAACACTCCGACCCCGACTCCACGCCTCCCTAAGGGAGGAAGTGAAGACCTCTTCGACGTAGTAAACATACAGTCCGCTACTCTGTAGTCAGATATAATCATCATCACAACCCTTTCATTGTCCCACTGTTGGGCACGGGTCTCCTCTCAGATTGGGAGGGATTAGGCCTTAGTCCACCACGCTGGCCAAGTGCGGATTGGCAGACTTCACATGCCTTCGAGAACATTACAATAAACTCTTGGGCATGCAGGTTTCCTCACGATGTGAGCCTTCACCGTTATAGCAAGTGGCATTTAATTTCTTAAATCGCACATAACTTGCCAAAGAAGACTTGAATGAAAAATTATCGGCGCGTGCCGCTTTGGTTTGAACCCGGATCGCTCGAGTGAGATGCGACTTCGATAGCCACTGGCTGTCACCGCTATACAGCATTATATAGGTATACGCACAAGCGACCTTCGTTATTTGGACGGGTCTATGGATTATTCCAATTAAAGGAAGGGTTAGTTTTTAGGTGCTAGTGGAAGAAAATATTTTTTTTAGTTGTAGACAGTTCCAGTGCGCGTGTTTCAAATTTTCTACAGCAAGCTGTTTTCTTAATCGCTGCGACTCAAAGACGTCCCACTGCTGGGCATGGGTCTCCCCCACAGACAATGCTGCGGGAGGTCTAGACTTCTAGAGCATACTCCAGCATGCTGCTCCAATGCGGATTGGTGGAGGGGTTTTCTTAATAGTGCCGATTTATATTTGGCTTTTAATGTTTCTGTGCTTTGTTTAGTTCTTATCGGAGGAGGCAAGTCGTTCCATATTCTTGTTGCAGCAAATTTGAAACAGCCCCTGAATCTGGCAGTTCTATGTCTTGGCGTTTTGAGTAACGTTTGTATGTTCGGGCGACGAGTTATAAAAGAATGATCTTTAACCCAGTGATTTTTTCAAAAAGGTACTCCGGATTCTTATTCCAAATTATTTGCACCGTGCAGGCTTAATGGAAGTTCTCTTTTCGCGCTCATATTAATTAAACCTTTTTTATTTAGGTATGGGGTGATGTATTCAGCCAACGTAAAACCTTATCCTGTATAACGTTTTCAGTTTTAAAAACGCTGTGTGGATCTTATTAACGACATGCTCTTTATTATCCGTGTAAGTTTATTGAAATTGTAAATTACTATTATAGAAAACTTATAAATATTATGAGGTGGTTATTCGATGCATCGAATAAAATACATCGATATATCGTTAAACATCGACTAGTAGCGATGTATCGAATCGATTCGATGTATCGAATATGGTAAACATCGATGTTTTCGATACATCGATGTATATCGAACATCCCTACCTAGCCTAATAAACAAACGTCAATGTCAAATAAAGATGGCGAACCGCACGGTGAAGGACGCGAAATCAATACGAGGCACAAATCCCCAATATTTAGTGGAAAAGATAATCCGAGCACGCATCTACGACTCTAAATACTGGAAGGAAGAATGTTTTGCCTTAACAGCAGAGTTGTTAGTGGACAAGGCGATGGAATTGCGGTACATAGGCGGCGTGCACGGTGGCTTCATATACCCGACTCCCTTTTTATGTTTAGTTCTAAAAATGTTACAGATACAGCCAGAAAAAGATATTGTGGTTGAGTTTATAAAAAACGAGGAGTTCAAATATGTCCGTGCATTGGGTGCGTTTTACATGCGTCTCACTGGTTCATCAGTGGATTGCTATAAGTATTTGGAGCCTCTTTACAATGACAACAGAAAGTTAAGGCGCCAAAACAGGGAGGGCAACTATGAATTGATTCATATGGATGAGTTCATTGATGAGTTACTGCGCGAGGAACGATTGTGCGACGTAATTTTGCCAAGGATACAAAAGAGACATATTTTGGAAGAGAACAATGAGTTAGAGCCAAAAGTGTCTGCTTTGGATGATGATTTAGATGAAGACATGGCCACAGATGACGAAAATAATGATGCTGAAGCCAAAGAAAACAGAAGAGATAAGGATAGGAGAGACAGAGATAGAAGAAGAGACAGGTATGACTCTTATTTTCTCAACACTTGTAGGATGTAAACTGCAATTTAAGAACAATAAATTTTTTCCAATCCTTACTATTTAACATTCCACAGTTGACTGGTATGATTTTCAATGACTATATAAATTAAAGATATACATTTTGGTCATTCATTCATCAATAATTACCCAGTTAAATCGATCTGCATTAATTTTAGTTATTATATGTAAAGTTTATTCATAAACATTAATTTATTTACAGGTCAAGACATCGGGAAGTTAAGCGCGACAAAGACCGGAAACGAGACCGGTCTAGAAGTAGAGATCGAGAAAGGAGAAGAGAACGAGAGAGGGAGAGAGAAAAGGAAAGAGATAGAGAACGTGAGCGTGAACGGGATAGGGAACGATTGCGAGACCGGGAGCGTGAAAAAGAAAGGAGAGAACGACACGAGAATGAGAGGAGGAGAGAAGAAAAGAGGAGGGATGACAGGGGTGGACGTTATTAGTCTAAAAATTAAATTAAATGTAAGTTACTAAAAGGTAGTTTTATTCATTTGAACACCATCTGAAAAAGAAGCACAGGCCGTCCTTCGACTAGATGGACACCTGAAGAACACAGCGGGAAACTTCAGAAGCCACAAGATCGGTTGGAGTAGCATCATTTAGGAGAGGCCTATGTCCAGCAGTTGAACTCTTCTCTAAGCCAAGGTTTTGTAGCTTTTTACCAGAAAATATGCCTTCTTGTGGCCCCACTCCTACTATCAAACAACAAAGATGCACTGTCAAAGCTTTACTTTATGTTGTAGCCTAAATAGGGTTATTTAATAGTGAGGTACATAACCAAGTGGTAGTGAACCCAAGAAAACTACATAACCAGGGACTCCTTAAACAAACTGCATGGCCAACACACCACCATGATGAGCATATTTAGTTAAAATTCACAATTCGTAAACAACAAAATTATCAAACTGTAATTATAATCTTTACGGCAATCTAAAGCCTAAAAAAATTTACAAAGAAAAATCTCATAAATAACATTAATAATTATGCCCCCATGTCATTGTACCAATGATATCATAGCTCCAAGCTGTTTTGGGTTTTGAATTATGGCCCCTCTAGCTAGATCCCTCGCCACTGGGTTTTTTGCTCATAAGATTTAAATTTACTAAAATTATATATGTATATAAATGTTTAAAAATAAATGAAGGAAATGTTTTAAAATAAAATAATGCAGAAAAGGATATTTTACAATGTTTATTATAAGCAGTTTTAACTGTTTTAACCATTAAAATTTAGAGCTTAGCTCAACTAACAAGTCATTATACTATTTACATTGTAAATGGTACAATAATTTTGTTAAAATAATCTCAAATTACTGACCATCTATTTCATTCTAAATCCATTGAGATAAATACAGTAATATGTTACATACATGCAATTTATTTTTCTTTTATTATTATTTAAACATAGTTTTGTTCCAGGGTTTATAGGTACTTTATTTAAAATAAATAATTGTGTAACATTTTAATAATAGACATTAATTATCTTTTCAGTTTTATACAGCATTTAGAGAATAAACATGAATAAGTACCATGTATGATTTCATAGAGATCATTTTATACAATTCCTGATAATTGATTGACTTCTTGCATATGAGAAAATGAGAACATTCAAACAACAAGCTCTAATAAAAGTTGTACTTGGAATTTCACAATGAAAATAAAAGATTAAAAAGCAATTTTTAGTTAGGCTTCCTTTGAGTTCCTACCTACTCAATAAAGTTGATCTATAGTGCAACATACTGATCAAGATATTTTCGCAATCCAACAAAATAAAATTTAGAAATCTTAATTACATAATACTGGACTGCACAAATGAATATTCTATTAAATTTTACATTTATATACATTATTTATGTAATTTCTATAGGACTATTACTCCTAGAGACATAAAAATTCAATTACAATATAACACAATGAATGTTACATAACAATTATATTTACAGAAATATTTTAAGAGTACTTATAAACAAAGTAAAAAGTGTGTAATTATATTTAAGGTGGACGCTTTGATGTGTGGCAGAAAATGTTGTTTTAACTCGTTATAACATAAATAGTGACATTATTTTTTTTACTTTAAATTACTTTTCTTTTTATGCTCTAGACCTCCCGCAGCTGTGTCTGTGGGGGAGACCCGTGCCCAGCAGTGGGACGTATATGGGTCGCAGCGAGATATATGGTATATCATTGCATTATTTAATGAATCATTTTGGTTCTACAGTTAAGCCAAATTTAAATATAGCCCAACCGTACAAAACCTGTCAAAAGACAGGTTTTTGTGGTTCATGGAGCAATATTCAAATTCGGGTTAACTTCAGATCCGAAATGATACATTGAAATATGCAATGCTACTCGGTACATGCGCAAATTAAAACATAATGTCACTGTATGTTCTAATTAGTTGAAAACAATATTTTGATTTAAATTACCCGCCGTGGATCGAAGCAATCACCTGAAGTTAAATAAAGTTTAGTCCGGTCAATTTAGCTTCAAAAATAGGGGTAACGTTACATTCACAAAGCTGAAAATTGGCATGAATGTTGGGAACACTATTACAAACAATTTCTCAAAAATCCCGATCGAACCGACGGTGTTCCCAATTAACCTTGAATTTTAACCGGACAAAGTTAGCTAATTCAAAACTCATTCATTAACAATAGAGCAACTATCCAATGATTGGAAGGCTTTTAAGGAAAATAAGTTACAGTATTACTTGATAACACTGACTTGAGTACTACTTGAAAACAAATATTCTTCATATCATCTTTAAAGACATGATTTATCTATCATATATGAACACATTATATTTAAACGAAATTTGTATATGAATCAATAAATTTCTTATTAAAAGACCTAAAAATAAGTCAATGCAATTTTTATAACACTGTTTGATACCACCGCATGCGCAACTATTCCTGCCGGATTTCGATTTGTATAATTGATTCAATTTTGAACATTATTTAATAATAAAATAAATTTTTGTCTCTATTATAATACATATATATTTTAAGGTTGTATTGATATGTACGAAACATATTTAATTATGTATGAAACTGTTAAAATTAGGTACTTAAATGTCATGATAGAAAATAGGCATTTTGATGCAAAAAGCTGACAGAGTGATAATATCAGTAAACCACTCAATACAAAAAAACGGTTAAAGCCAATCTGAGTTGTAAAACTAATTTTACACACAATAACACAAATTAAAGTGAGGTGGGGTAAGTAACACAGGGGACAAGAGAAACACTTAAATATCTCATAAAGTACACATTTTCATTCTATTTTAATAATGGTTGTCTGTAAAGTCAGTTTACGGCCGATAATTTTACGTGACAACTTCTTAAGAAAGATCGCAACATTTATTTACATTCATTTTCCAATGTCTCTTACAATCTATATACATATTTAATAAGAGTATTTGCGAATGCCTCCTAGCGTTACCGATTTATAAGACGTTGTCACGTCAAAAGTCGGTTCCCGAAATCGTAGTTGATTGTTAATCCGGCATTTAGTAAATTTTTGCATTGAAAAGTGTTAGTCTTATCCTTCCCCACCTCAGTATATAAAATATCTTATTATTAACAACTAAAAAAAAAGAAGGAAATTCAAACAATCGAACACAGAACCTCCTCCATTTTTTTTAAACCCTTTAAAAAATTTAGTTATTTGCCAATTTAAATATGACATTGGAATGAACACTGAGCATTACCATATTATAAATCAAAAGATATATATGTATAAATATAATATTATAAATTAAAATCTGAAATTAAATCAACAACTTTTTTGCTGATTTTCCCGTCAGTACGTGACGGATATTGTCCACGTTGTGCCATTTGCGGACAGTGATTTATATGAAAGTAATTATGTATATACCTTTTTTATTTGACATAACAATACTTGTAATTAATTGTATCCGATAACCAACGAATTTACAACTGGAACAAATATTACACAGCTGATTCTAAGTAGCCCGGCTCAGACGAATCGTACATAGGTTCTACCATTTGGCACGGTAGTTTTACTAGCTAAGTTTACACTAAGCTCGTTTATGAAAATATATTACTTTACCTACAAATGAGATTGCAATTTTAAGCCTTTGTTATATGAACAATTCTGTAAAGTAAACTGACTTTTACAATGTTACCATTTTCTGTTGACAATGATCAGTTCCCCAAAAGTCGAACTGTGTAAACTATCGATCACTAACTCATTATATTGTAAATCTAAATGCATGGGTTTAAACAAAAATAAATCCATTATAATTAGCAATTTAATATTTTGAAAAACAGTAAGTCGTAATATCATTGCTTGTATAAGGAACTAGTGGACGCCCGCAGCTTCGCTCGAGTGGAATTAGACGTAACATAACCCAAAATACAAAATTTCCTTGAAATAATGTAGGTATATACGAAAAACTTTTATACCTACTAACTTTGCACCCCCCTTTTACCCCCTTAAGAGATGATTTTCGAAATTCAGAAAAAAACCTTCAAAGATACTGAATTTCATTCGAATAACATCAAAAACGGCAAAGTTTCATACTAACTTTGCACCCCCGTTTAACCCCCTTACGGGGTGAATTTTCAAAAATCCTTTCTTAGTGCTCCCCTACGTTATAAAAGGAACCCCTGTGCAAAATTTCAAGTTTCTAGCCCTTATAGTTTAAGCCCTGCGTTGATATGTCAGTCAGTCAGTCACTTTCTCCTTTTATATATATAGATTGATAAGGATATATTAGGTATACAGAGAGTTATAAACCAAACCATCATTATCGTTATTATCTAATAACACCTGTATGACTTATATTCTGAATTATTGTTAGTAATATTTATACTATCATTGACCGAGCTTTTACAAGTGAACTGACTCATTGGTGCTTTTGACTTTAAGTATGGTAACATTATATTTTATAGTGACATTAGGCCCTGTCAGTTTACTCTACTTATTTTAAAGAAATTGGAGCTGCCTACTAATAAAAGCTAATTCAGTTACAATTCAGTTATATTTAAGGGATATTACTGAATTGTTGATCCTTTTATTTTATTTACAGTGTCACGAATTGTAATGTCGCTTAGGAAATATTTTATCCATTTCCCGGCGAAATTTACTACAAATGAGTAGACTGATTCTCGTCATCAAAAGCCATACTAAATTGACATTTTCAATCTTGTGGCCTCTGCCAATGTATAATCTCTATTAGTAGGAAGCCCCAATTTCTTTGAATGAATTATAAATACGACATTAATTTTCAGCACTGGAGTTTCGACTGATCGAATTCTTAATAATCTCACCGAGGTTAAACTTATGCTAGAAGGTCGGGGCGTTCATTATGAATATCCTCTGTTCTTCTTTCTTGATCCAACGGAGAAGACGGTCTACTGCCTTTATCGCTTGGTCTTTTTCCATTAACGGGTCAAACGTTACGTACAGTTCGAACCCGTTTGTGACCTGAAAATGTAGAAGTAATGTGAACACATTCCATTTTGATTCAAATTCTAGGGCTTATTACTATTTAATTATTTAACTAATTATTTTTAGGGCTTATTGGAACGAAGTTCCTTATCGCGTGTTGCGAAAGGGGGGACGGAAAAAATTAAGACTAAAAGTTCTAACGACACTTTGCTTTTTGTGGTAGAACCTGTATACGGTGCGCTTTTTTTTTTATGGAAAAAAGATAGCAAACGAGCTTGCAGCACCACCCATCCGCTGCCGCCCATGACAACTGTGACTGACTTTGAACAAGACTCAATTAGGGACTGGGATGGTTAGTCCAATTAGTTGAGAGAGTTAATTAGAACATTAGTTGGTCAGTTCGTTAGTAGGTATGAGGACTGGGGACTGTTAGTGATAGTTAGTCCTGTTAGTTGGTGTTAGTAATAGTCCAGTTAGTACTTGTTAGTAGGAGTCTCGTTCTAAGTCAGTCACAGATGTGTTGCTACCCTTGAGGACTAAGATGGTCGCCTCTAAAGAAGTGTAACCGGAATCCACACCTTTCCAACCGGACCACAATTGCTTTAAAAACAATTATTACACGGCAGAAATGGTACTAGGTACCGTGGCGGGCGGTGGTACTGCCCCGGGCGAACTCTATATGGAACCAATTAGCTTTCATATAAAACCTATTTGGTTCCCTATAGGCTCTACCACCTGGCTCTACCACCTACGCTTGCTGTTTGTTTTGAATATCTAGCTGGTAGAACTTATTTACGGTGCGCTTGCTGTTTTATTTTGAATATCTAGGTGGTTGTACATAATAAAAATAACAATAACTTATAATAACTTATACATATATCCAATAACTTCGTTCCATCCGGGTGTCCCTTGACACCTCTAAATTTTTTACTTATTACTACGGCCCCTAGTTTGTTACCTCCCACTATGATTAGTATCAATCAATATATTTGGCAGTACTCACCCACGCTAAAATTGTATCTCGAGAATTCGACCTAAATATCAGCTTAGCCGGTGTTGTTGTACTATGGATTTGATTACAAAATTGCCTGTAATTCCTCACATAGTCAATATCTGATAGCTTATCTAGTTTCTCATCACATATATCGCCTCCCTCCTTATGCCTTATTCTGTAATCCTGTAATCTGTCTAAACTGATTGGATCTGAGGTGAAAAGTTGTGCCGTTGACTTGCATTTGTACATAAAGTGTCTTATTTCTGGTATCGCTATATGTTTTAACGGATCTGTTGTTGGTAGATCCTTGTTCCTGTTAAGGGCATCATTGATAGCCATAAGGCAATTGGATCTTCTCAATTTGTCTGCTATGGTGTGCTTGGCTTGTGAGAGAGGGAAGAATGCGTCTCGTTGCACTGTTAGAAGGAGAAGGCATGCTTGACAGTCCTCCGAGATGTAGGATACATGGCCGTGGAGAAATCCCCTGGAATTATAATAAAATAATAAGTTAGAAAATATCATAATTATGATGTACCTAACTAGAGTTATATAGTTTTCCAACGACGAACGAACAAACCAGCAACAAATCAACAAACTTTCGCTTTCCATAGAACTATGAGCGCCTCGGATAGGGATATGAGCAAAAAGGAATTATACTGTAAAAAAATTTTTTTTTAAAAAGCTTTTACAACTTTTTTTTTTATTTTCGTGCTTTTGTCATCGGAACCAAATAAGTGTGCCGAATTTCAGCTCGATAGCTTCAGTGGAAGTGGATACATACATACGAGTAAAGTTAAATAAAAGCTTTTAAAAAAAAGGATTGAAAGTATTGTATTGATGAGGATCGGAAGCGATGAAAGCCCATTGCGAAGATTGTATGTATGAAGTGATAGACTGAGTTAAGCAACGATGGGAGTGGTCGGTTTGTGGATGGGTGACTTCCGTGCTTCGGAGGGTACGTTAAGCCGTCGGTCCCGGTTGTTTTCAATTGTAAAACACAAACTAAATAAAACTAAGCCTTGACTACGATCACTAAGCCTTGTCAAAGACCTTCGGTTGGTTTGAGAACGTTTGACATTGGCGTCACTGACCCCTACACCAATCTGGATTGGAGTAGCTAGGTTCAATATGCTCAAGACCATCTGCAGCCGTGGAAGAGACCCACGCCCAACAGTGGGACGTCTATGGGTTGTAGCTAAGCTGTGACAGGATCCTTCAAATTAAAAATAAACAAAAGCATTACTTACGTAGCATCAAACTTTGGCAGACAAATAGGTGTCCAACTCTCCGCTGTCTTAAACGACTCCGAACTCCTCACCAGATTAAACAGGAGATGTATATCTGACGGATGCAATGTATATTTCTTCATTCTGACCAAAGTTATCAACTGATTCCCGGCTATTAGTATAGCGAACACTAGATCCCTTATTTTATTACACGTTGTTATAATAGCATTTGTGATGTTCTCTCGAGATTTTTCAGGGAGTGGTAAACACCTGACTGCCCCTAATAAGAAAGCTGGGTCCTTTTCCATAAATATCAGTAAGTGGTCTATCAGTCTTTCGGCTCCGGATAGAAGACGTCTTAGGTCATAGTTGCGCCGCTGTTCAAAAATTCTGTTGAGCTGTGTCAATGTGAGTACTGACACTATTTGGTTGAATGCATATCTGGAATCACAAAATTCATAATTATACCTCACTCCTATATCTATGACTAGCTTTTTTTAAGTCAAAAACAGGATAGTGATATTTTATTTTCTGATAAAATTATAGACATCAAAATTGATGGAAGATATTCGCAAGATAAAAATTAAGGGGGATGACAATAAAAAAAACGTCACGCTTGTATTTCCCCGAAGGTGTAGACAGATTTGTGTAGTACATCCACTTTTCACCAGTTATGTTTAGGTCCCATGTAAAAGGTGGTGCTGTATTGTACAGAATCAGAGCTACTACTACTACTTCAAGTTAAACAAACAAATTATCACAGCGGTCATTATTTATTTAGACTGCTGCATTTCTCAAGTGGTTACATCCACGACTGCATAGCTAGAGGTCCTCGAGTCGGGCTAAGTATTATCTGGTTTACACAAACATGAAATTCTGTATATGGCAATTAACTTACTACCTATTACATAGTACCTAAACGTAAATACTGGTGAAAAGTGGGTATAAAACCCATTTAGTACTATCTGGGTGTGTGTATGTTTATATTGTGTTTAATTAAGAGTTTTCAAATGGAAAATAACTAACTTACGTCAACTGCAACACCAGCTGTGTCTCGCTTTCATTTGACTTAGACACTGCAACTAGTATAAGCGGACCTTTCACTAGGAACACAGCCTTGCAATCTTTGGTGCTCATCGATCTCAATATATCCTGGTTTTGATCCTCAACTACGCTGACTAGAGCCTGGATTACTCCACAAAGACCTGCTAGTTTATCTTCATTGCCATACCTGGAAATTGTTTATTGGTCTGTTATGGTAACAGGTGGATTGTAAAACTGTTCCCTTTATTTTAACAGGCCCGTTGGTGAAATCGGTAGTGACCCTACCTGTTGCGCCGGGTGTCGTGGGTTCGAATCCCACTCAGGACAAATATTCGTGTGACAAACACTTGTATTTGTTCTATCTGGATGTTAGTATTATCTATTTAAGTATGTATTTAAAAATATCTATTATGTATATCAGTCTCTGACACAGGCTCGCGCCTACTTTGGGGTCAGATGGCCATGTGTGAGAATGTCCAAGATATTTATTTATTTATTTATGTAGCACAAAGTAGCATGCAGCACCATGCATTCTCTGCTACCAATGTCAATTGTGACAACCCTGAATAAGAGTGCCATTCAAAAGTGGTCAGGGACGTTTCTACCCTTGATGTCTACCCTAGTCATCACAGGAGACCACAACCACCAGAACACAATTGCTATAAAAAAAATTATTACATGATACTTGATACCTTGGGTGGTCCAACTCAGGGCAAACCTATATGTTCTCATAGCACTTGACCTTTAAAGATCCTATATTTGGTCTACCTAAATAAATTTACTCCATATCCACCACAAACCATTCTTTGTCCCACTGTTGGAGTCGGATCTCCTCTCAGAATAGGACATTAAGAACTCTCAGGCTGTAAAAAAAAATTAGGAATCCTACATTTTCCTAATTTTTTTTACAGCCTACAGCAGGTGAAATTTAATTAGTTCAGTCGCGTATAATGTGGAAAAGTCAATGGTTTATGTCATTTGGATTTGAACCCACACCCCCTTGAGTGACAGGTGAGTTTGATAGCCATTCGGCTGTTGTCACTGTGATACTTCATATACCTTGAGTAAATAGGTTTGCCGGCAGAGCTTAGTATGAAAACATGTTTCTCCTTGTTAACCAGTTCCGGGGACTGTAGGTAGTCGTCTTTTCCACTATCCTCATCTTCTTCATTCTGATCCACCAGATTAGAACTGCTTGCAGATCCAGAAATTGATTCCTGAAAAATTTTATTGATAAGTTCAGAATAAAGTCACATTAAGTGATTATTTTAGGATGCAATTTTGGTAACAGGGCCTGAAATGTTATGAAAGTATTGATAGTAAGATGCCACTGAAACAGCCTTCATAAAAAAGGTGGTTTAAGTTAGTACTATTCTAACTGCTTATCAGCCAAATGTTGCTTAACAATCACGTTTGTTATTATGAATTTAATGTTTGAACTATCTTTTATAATAAGGCTATTTTAGTTTTATTTTATGGATGTATATCCACTAGTTATTAGACTAGTGAAATAGTCTTACATACATATGTTTATTTTAAACATGTACAAAGTTGATAGGTATTTTCTGTGGACTTTAGGAGTAGAATAGATTTAGATTTTATGGTTTTGTCTTCACCAGTTCACAACAAACACGTCATTACATTCATCCAAGTTTTAGAACATCTAAGATAGCTTGAATGTACAAACTCATGTAATAAATAACTGGAAATATAATAGAAACAGTAGGTTACGGTTATGTACTTGCATTTTTACTCCGTAAATCATCAGTAGAATTTGTCGCTTTTAACTGCACTGTATCTGTTCCTTCTGCAATACCACACTGTATCTCGATTATGGTACTGCTTTTTGCAGTCAAATTATTCGTCTCCTGAAGACTTGAGCTCAGTTCAGAGACGAAATCTTCAAATGCATCTGTTGTGTTTAAGATGGTCTCTGGACACGCACCGGGTTCTAAGTCATCATCAACGGTTTCTTGGGACGGCGCACTAGTTGATGAACTATCTTTAGAAGTGGATGCCATGATTTTTGTTAATTATTTTATGATATATTTACAGAAATTCTGAATTAAAAAACAAAAAATTTTCTGTTTTAGTAGGACGGCGCTGACGACATTGACACTTGATAGCAGTGACAACAGTGACTTTTCTGACAAATTGGCAGTTACTGTTGTCGGAAGAAAAGTTTTAATAGCATGAGAGGGCAAAGATTATGAATAAATAATGCCATTAGCTAAACCGTTCAGTAGTTGCAGTATGTATGTAGGTACGGTCTTTATATTGCTGGCATCTGGTTTTTATACGCGTATCCAGCCAGTACCAGTATACCAGTAATTTATATTTATCATAAAAATAACCTTTATTTTTTTATAACTACTATTTATATTCAATTTAACTACCAAGTATTAAAATTACCTTTTCTGAAAGTATCCACTCTTTAGAATTAATTAAGTACCTACCTACCAAGGTCAGGTTGAGTCTGGTAATTAATTTATGATGAAATTTACTTGAAGGACTCATTTAATATGTATCATAATAGACTGATATAGGGAAAATACAAATAAATTCAGATTAATATTTAGGTAGGAGTATGTAATATTAATATTATACGTAATTTTATTAAAATTGGACCAGACGCAAATATCCGGGATAATTTTATTAAAAATATAAATTAACTGTAAACTGTAAATTGTAAACTGTTTTAATCTTAATTTTAAGTATTTCTTTTCTTTTTCTCACCTACTGCATGCAGCTATTCCCCACTCAACCAGGGTTTGACTGGTAGAAAATTCCATAAGGCATTAAGTCCGCCCATTGTATATCTCTGTAGAGGTGTCAATAAAGTTGTATAAATAAATAAATAATGCCGCAACAAATCATAAGAAACGAACAAGCTTATGTATTACCTAAGCTACATAATAAGTAAGAAAACTAACTGAATAATTCAGACATAGATATTTTCGAGTAGGATCAAGTTTATCAATAGCATTAAACTTAATCTGGGTAGTACAAGCACGGACTACATCTTTGTCCTTCCTCTATAAAAATTCTCTCGCTTCTTTTCAACCCCAATAGCCTCAATATTATACCTAATTTAAACAAGGTCACCTTTAGTTATCAGCACTTCAACCTCAATATCGGCAAATTATCAAAGGACTGGCAGAATGGTCCAACGTCGTAACAAATTGTCCCAATCGTGTCCAAAGCGTCCAAGTGGAAACTGTAGATAGTACTCGAGGCTTATGGAGCGTGCTAATATAAGTAGAATGATTCCCAATGCTTCTATAAATTATTGTAATCTACTTAAAGCATATTCTTATATGCTGACGTCATGGATTTGTGTCATTAACATAACCAATCATTGGCCCATTATAGAGAATGGGTCCACCACGCTGGCCAAGCTATTTTTTAATCCTTGCTTTATATGAAGAATCATGAATATCATCAACATCTCTCAGGCATGCTTGTTTCCTCACCGTGGTTTCCTGCATATTTCGTTACAGCCGGTGACACGCATATGTTACTTAGAAATGATATTGGTGTCTATCGGTTAGGATTTTAACATGGTTTAATTTGAGTTTAATGTTCCTTGCTGTCAAGTGAGAGGCCGATTTTCAACCAATTGTATTAGCTGTATCTTGGACATTCTCATACACGGCCATCTGACCCCAAAGTAGGCGCGAGCCTGTGTTATGAGTGTCAGAGACTGATATACATACCTACATATATATTTTTAAATACAAACTTAAATAAGTAATATTAACATCCAGACACAGAACAAATACAAGTGTTCGTCACACGAATATTTGTCCTGAGTAGGATTCGAACCCACGAACCCTAGCGCAACAGAACAGACAGGGTCACAGAGTACATTTTATATGACAGGGTCACTACCGATTGCGCCAACGGGTCCGTCAATTTTATTTAAAACTTCACTTAACATGAAGTAACGTAAACATAATATTATGTTACAGAGATGGTATGTTTGATGTCTGATATTATATATTTAAATATTTATTTATTTACTTAATGATCCACTTAAGTAGGTACCTAACATTTTTACTGAAAATAAACATTATTGACAATTACTAACCATCATAAGAATCGATTCGATTTACCCGCCGTTCTAGTCATAAACTGTGTGAAGGTCGGATAGCAGTCCTCGACTCCGCACGAGATTAGAAGAATAGTATATAACAAATAGTATATGTTAAAACATTGCATGCTACATGTGAGTTACCCTTGTTTTCTATTGAAAGTATGTTAGATTTAATTAGATAAATTTCCAACTTTCAATATTCTGTAGGTAATAAAATAGGTGTAAGTAATATAATATTACTAGTGGACGCCCGCAGCTTCGCTCGCGTGGTATTAGACGTAACATAACCTAAATACAAAATTTCATTGAAATGGTATATACGAAAAACTTTTATACCTACTAAGTTTGCACCCCCGTTTTACCCCTTTTGGGGGTGAATTTTCAACAATCCTTTCTTAGTGCTCCCCTACGTTATAAAAGGAACCCCTGTGCAAAATTTCAAATTTCTAGCCCTTATAGTTTAGGCACTGCGTTGATATGTCAGTCAGTCAGTCAGTCAGTCAGTCAGTCAGTCACCTTCTCCTTTTATATATATAGATTACAGTTTAAAGTACTTGAAACCTAATAAATATCTAACAACAAAATTACGGTCCAATTCCGACCACTCGGACATCACAAATTACATTAGAAAGCACAAAAATAATAAAATAAGACATTTTAAATGACAGTTTTTAGTAGGTATAAAGGGGTAAATAATCTTTTGCATTTACGGTGGATGAATATCATCATCTCCGTGAACTTCGTATTACGCGTGGCCTTATTAGATCCAATTTTTTCAACGACTTGCCTACCGACGGCATGCGTGAGTGTAAGACCGGGTGTACACATACGACAATGCTGGTCTAATAAATAAATAAATAAATATCTATACTATTTAAACTTCTATACTAATATTTTAAAGAGGAAAGATTTGTTTATTAGGTTTTCACACAAAAACTACTGGACCGATTTCAAAAATTCTTTCACCATTAGAAAGCTGCGTCTTCACTGAGTCACATATACTAGGCTATATAATATAATATTACTAGGTGTAAACAAAACTATTGTTATGTCTAATTCCACGCGAGCGAAGCTGCGGGCGTCCTCTAGTGTATACTAATATTTATGGGTATGAAGTGCATTTATGTGGACTAAAGTATTGAATCATCACAGATTGCTAATAAATTGAAAAACACATTGCTTTGTGATAAGATTGGTGAGGTAAACATAGGAGGCTCTACTATCGGCTGTAAGGTCTATCTATCTATCTACTAGGTACTACTACTATAGGTCTATCTATCTACATACTAGGTACTACTACTGTAGGTCTATCTATCTACTACATTAAATATTGGTCCACGTTCGTCTGAATATTTCTAACCAAGGCCCAATGTGTGAAGTAGGCATTAGAAAAAATATCTTACACACAGCAAAAATATCTTAGCTTCATTACGTCTCGTAAATTATTCTTTCTCAAAGTGAAGAATTACTGCTCATGTATATGAATAGGGTTGTTTAAGCCGATGTAAAATTTTATTATAAGTCCCTTCTTTGGGTCCCAGTCTCCTGCTATGTTCTATGGCGAAACTTCTCGAATATTATTTTTCGGTTGGTATTTTTATAAGCGCCGAAGCTTGTTGTCTATCCCGAAATCTTTATGACTATTTATTTGAATATCGTAAAGCTCTCGGACTTTGTGTAAATGGAAGAATGGTCTTTGTTTATTCTGTTCTATTTTTGGCGTGCGGTTTTAATATCCACTATTAAATTTAAATCTTTCCAGCAATTTTCAAATTGCGTCCTTCGTCAACAACAGTACACAAGTACCTTATCTCGTCGCCTTACTGTATTGAAAAGCTGCAATTTAGGTAGCGTCCATAGCCCAATGGCTCGCGTCGATTCAATGGGATCGAAAGAGTTAAGCAACGACGGGCGCGGTCGGTTTATGGATGGGTGACCGCTAGTGGCATAAATTTCATGGACGCTACCGTGCTTCGGAGGGCACGTAAAGCCGTCGGTCCCGGTTGTTTCAATGGTGGAAGCAATTGCTAAGCCTTCGTCGAAGACCTTCGGGTGGCTTGAGAACATTCGACACTGGGTTGGCCACTAACCCCTCCACCAATCCGCATTGGAGCAGCGTGGTGGAGTATGCTCTACACCTCTTGCAGCTGCGTCTGCTGTAACGGCGAAGGAAAATATCGTGAGTAAACCTGCATACCTTAAATTGAACTGAAGGCATGTGATGTCCACCCTTCCGCACTTGACCAGCATGTACTGACTGACAGATTACTTAATAATAATAATATGATAATACGTTTAGTAAATAAATTATTTATTAATATTCCGTGACGTCGAACGCCGCCAAGATCCAGAGCACGCCAATAAATGTTTTACATCAAAATCAGAAACAGGTGCACTTTACAAGTGAACATATACGCATCTTACTTCCCGTGCCGATACTGAAAACGTGTCACGTACAACAAATTTGTCTTCGGGAAAAGTTTCAGGCGGTGTTTCGTATAAAAAGTGCCGGCAATAAACTTACCATTCACAAGTACCCGCGAGTTTTGAGAGCAAAGTTTTGCCTCGTGGTGTTTAGCGGTTTTAGAAAGAAAAACATGACAGAAAAAACAATTTACGATGGACAAGGTGACATGGAATCAGGACATGATTCGACAAGGTGGACAGATGACTTGAGGAAGACGGCGAGAAACCGCTGGTATCAGAAGGCACAGGACCGGTCGGAGTGGTGTCGTTTAGGAGAGGCCTATGTCCAGAAGTGCACCTCAATTTAGTGTCGCATTTGTATTAATAAATATAGAACAGATAACTGGAAATAAAATTTAAAAAATGTGTCTATACTCGTATGTAAATGAGTCCTAAAAGGGTACCTAGGCATAGACTTGCAACTCACCCACTTTTTACCAGTTTTATTTAGGTCGCACAAGAATAGGTGGTAAGCCTATTGCCATACGCCGGGCATAAAGCTAAAAAAACTACATACTTTGTTTGACCCTGGGATCTATCTTAGCAGTCGCGCTTAAACCCACTAGACTACAGAGGCAGTCTTAACTTCTTAGGCAACATTGTGTTAATTAATTACTCAGTACACCATTCCTCCGTAGCAGATGTTTGGCGTCTTAATTAATCATAAACACAACAACTGAACACCAAACCATCATCAAAAGTTACGAACAAATTTATAAGGACGCCGGAATAACGTATATTCGTAGTGTCTTAATCCAAGTCTAGGTCTATTTTACAAGTAAGAAGGCCATGTACACCACGCTGGCCCAGTGCGTTTTGGTGGTGGTGATAATGATAATTTTATTACTGAATGATTCGTGAGTGTCTATATTCATAGTTGAAATTACCGGCTTAAGTCCGAAATAGGCCGAATAGTTTCGATCGATTACATGATCATCTTCAGGAGTGAACGCGCTCGCGGTGGGCGCGGCGTACACTGGGTAATAATAATCGTCATAACTTTGTCCCACTGGCTTGGGTCTTCTTTCCAGATGATAGGGTAATGCTGCAGCCAACCACGGTGGCCAACTGCTGATTGGCGAACTTCACATGCCATCTAGAACATTATGTAGGTAGAACTCTCAAGAATGCTTGTTTGTGGCTAACCCAGTGTCGAATGAGCTAGCTGCAACCCATAGACGTCCCACTGTTGGGCCCGTGCTCAATAATGATCTCAAGCCACCCAAAGGTCTTCGACAAGGCTTAAAGATTGTTTTTACCATCGAAAAAAACCGGGACCGACGGCTTAACGTGTCCTCCGAAGCTCGTAGCGCATCTCGTAATATTTTGCCATGAGCGGACCATCCACCGTAAACAGGAATATAGATAGTAGGTATTTCTCTACGGGACAGGATTCGCAATGATGAAATCCGTAGACGAACGAAGGTTACCGACATAGCTCGGAGGATCAGTGAACTGAAGTGGCAATGGGTAGGCCACGTTGCTCGACGGACTGATAACCGTTGGGTAAGAAAAGTCCTCGAGTGGAGACCGCGTCTCGGAAAACGAAATATTGGCCGCCCTCCGACGAGGTGGACTGGCGACCTAAAGAAGACAGCGGGAAATGGGTTGGATTCAGAGGGCGCAGGATCGGGAGGAGTGGCGTCGATTGAGAGAGGCCTATGTCCAGCAGTGGACCCCAAAGGGCTGATGGATGGATGGATGGACCATCCACAAACCGAGCGCGCCCTTGATTCGAGCCATTGGGATATGGATAATGGACTACCGCATAGCAGTGGGTTTATAATGGATTATGGGGAGAAATCTCGAGTTCCATTTACACAAGGATTTGGCGCGTTATCACTGATGCCTGACTGACTATCTCCTGTCTGTTTGACTGACTGACTATCTAACTGAACATAAAAGGCGCAGCCCTGCTCAATGGCTCTCGAAGTCTCCACTTGACTTCAATGTTGCCCTGTCTTCGTTTGACGCGAAGTGGATTCGGGGAATCGACTCGGACGTATGATTACTGGACCTGGTATTTTAATCAAACCTTATTTATTTTAGTATACACGGCATATAGACATCGATATTGAAGTGAAAACAAATCTATCTAGGTTATGCAGTAATACGCTGACAAATTGAATCAGTAGTACGGTAAATTAATTTAAACCAGTGGCACTACAACCACTATTATATCGGTAGGGTAGTGCTATAGTAAACAAATTTTACCGAAATTCACCCTTGATAAATCAAAATTGCATACCATGTCCAAAAACTCGAAGTTGTATGAATCGTAGAGCGACCTTAAGAATATTTACCATCACAATAGATTTGGGCCTTTCACCTCCCTTAGCCGTTTGAGTGACATCTTGAAATGTTAAGACGTATTTTTCGATTTAATCTAAGATATCTACCGCTTGCTACCTGCTAGGAAGAACCTGTAACCTGCATCTTTACTATCGGTAACTTTGTACATTATATTCATTTATCCATCATCAGACAATCAAAACGCATTTTCAGGTAAGTTACTTTGTCAAGGGCTTCGTTCTCTCCACCCTCCATTATTTTGTAGAATATAACATAAAATAACATAACACCTGTTTCCCAGAAGGGTCAGGCAGACCTGACCTGATCACTTTTCAGCAGTTATGTTTGTCCCATGTGATACCTATTGCCATTCACGCCGGGCACAATTCCGTTCTCCGAACTTCTAGTGGGAATTACAAGTTAAAAAACCTAAATGCTCAGCATGACCCGGGAGTATAATGTTAACGATTTTTTTAATAAATAAATTTAATAACCAAATGTTTTGTTTCAATATACATATTATCACCAAAATAACCAAATTATTAACATGATGTCTATTTAAATACCAGCAAAGGCCTGTGCAGACGGAGGAATATCAGCAAGTGGGCCAGAGCGAACAAAATTTGTGTTTTATTAATTCTTACGTTGATTGATTGGTAACACGTCTGTTAATGAGATAATTGAGATCAAAGTTTATATATTAAATTGACTGGTAATGTTTCAAATGAAGTCCCTTAGTTTCAATTTTTGTTTGCGTTTCTGGGATTTCTGTGTACCTACCGTTTACCTAAGGTATTATAGGTACCTACATGGTACTCAGGGATTATAGGTAGGTAGTGGTAAAACATTTCATGGGCGCTACCGTGCTTCGAAGGGCAATGAGGTATTGCTTGTGAGCTTTAGGTTATAATGTCAATATAATACATAATTTATATGATAAAAATCTTGAAATGACGTGTGTTTTAAATTTTTGTTCAATTCAAAAAGAAATATATAAACCCGAATCTGTTTTATAAAACATAATAAATCGGTTGTTAGGGACTACAAAAAGTCGTGGACTGGTTGTCGTCTGCGCGCGCCTTCAAGATTTCAGTCTGAGTTTGAAAAATAAAAGTACACCGCTGTCTATCATCGTCCGCAATCAAGTTACTGTTTAAACTTTGCAGTTGACGTTGTCAGGCCAGTTGCACTGAAGTATTTGTTGGTCCCAGTAGAGGGTGCTGGCGCACTGAAAGCGAATAGGTTGTAACTCCCCGGTAAGGACCCGAACGCATTTGTAGAAAAATCTGCAGTCTTCTGGGTCACCGACTAGGCCTTCCTCTGTGCAGACGGACCCGTTAGGTGGACTTGGAGCAGCTGAAAGCAAGATTTTGTAAATATAGTATGGTAAAAGGGTTTGTTGCGTCGATCGACGTGTTTGATAAGCAACGACGGAGTATTTGGTGAGTTGATGATAGTTATTCTCTTGAAGCGTTCATAAAAACTTGTTGTGTTCGGTCGGTCCGCTAATTGCATGGCTGGAGGGCACGTTAAGCCGTTGGTCCCGGTTGTTTTCAATTGTAAAAATCAATCGGTAAGCCTTGTCAAATACCTTCGAGCGGATTGAGAACATTCGACATTGGGTTGGCCACTAATCATTCCGCTTTCTCAAGATCTGTCACAGGTATCACAGGCATCAATGGATTGTTCATGCTCATAAGCTACCCTTATCCTTAATAATAATGTAAGTGGGAAAGTGTGTTTGATGTTTGGTCCTTCTTCTCATTCTGAAAGAAATGCTGGATCGATGTGATTTTTTACATACATTTAGTATACGGTCTCGAGAATGACTGACTTAAGTGAGGCTATACGTTTTATCTCCGAAGATTATATGGTGGGAATGGACAAAACACTCAAATAATCGTTCGATTTTTAATCGTCAATTAACTATCGATCAATATTTAATCGATTGACGACTATCTCGAATTATGTTAATCTTTGGTGTAGCTTACCGTTCGACCATCCCTTGATGATAGAGGTAATTCTGCCAGACAATGGGAAAGGTAGTTTTTCATAAAAAAAAGCTAGACATTCGTTTACCTGTAGCAAGTGTGGTAGGTTTCGGACCAACCGGAGGAGCAGCAGTTGGCACTGGCCCTTCAGTGTTTGGAGGGTTCACAGGAACGGTTGGAGCTGGCGTCGTCGGAGCTGGTGGGGCTACTGTAGTAGTAGTAGTAGTAGTAGGAGAAGGAGGGGGAGGAGCCAACGTGGTCTGTGGACCAGAGCCAAGTCTCCCAGCAGCCCTATTGATAGCCCTCAGCAAGGGAAAGCTCTCCCCGTGGCACAATCCATGGAAATCATCAGTCTCAATACTCCAAACCATGAATCCAGCTATGTCGAACTTCAAGCCGTGTCGCACTTTCTCTTCAAGGGAATCGGGCGTGTCGTAAGACACCCAGTCCCGGTTTCTGAAGGCGTAAGGGACTTTCGCGAGGGGATCGAAGCGCACTTCCCAGGATTCTGACGTGAGTCTTGCGCAAAACTGAAAAGTCAAGATATTTATTAGTACTAGAAAACAACCAAGACCGCTTTTGTATACGGACCGGCATCAAAGTCTAACTCTAACCTAGACTGCGCAGAAGTCGAAATTAAGGTCATCTTGCGCGGGACAAACGGGTTGTCAGTCGTTAGCACAGATTGGGTCACCGCAGCCGTATTATGTCTCTCGCACTGATACCTTATCCACCGCTATCCCCTCTGGATTACTTTTAGAGCTAAACTTTCATGTTACATATTAGTATTATATTATTATTATTATTTGTTGACTGAATTAGTAACTACACTAGCGCATTGGGCTCAAGGCCTGTAATGTTAGATGTAAGATATTGTAAATTAATAAATAAATGTTACTATTTGTTGCTTTAATTTGGAATTCCGAATTCCCTCAACGCAAGAGCGCCCACGGAAGAGGAGGAAAGGTCTGTCTGTCTGACTTGTTGCACGACCCGGGGATCGAACCTAGGACCTCTAGCTTAGCAGTCCCGCTTTAATTTCTTAAATCGCACACAACTTAGAAAAGTCATTGGTGCGTGCCGCTCGGGTTTCAACCCAGACCGCTCGAGTGAGAGGCGAGTTCGATAGCCACTGGGCACCGCTGATAAATGAATATGTTTGTTGTTGGATAATACAAATAATCAGATAAGCAAAGACTAACGGTATGATCAACACGACTTATTTATCTTAGGAAGCAGTCAAACAGCCCTCAAGTCACGTCTCGCGAAATATTTGACTTGCGTCAGAATTCGGCTTCTAAATCTGTTACTGTTATTCCGAGGGCGAAGTTTCTAGTCTTCAGCAACTTTTGGTGTCAGCACTCTTCGTAAAGGTTAACTCAAGTTTAAGTCGGTGTCGTGCGAAAGTTTACGCTGTGTGGTAAAAGAACTTGCCGCCTTCCGTGAAGGTTTGTTGGCTTTCAGATGGAAAGGTGATTTAATTTTGCGAGTGGAGTGAATATCTTAATACGTCTACTGACTGCTAAGGTCCTGGGTTCGATCAGGCAAAATATTATTAGAAATAAATATTTGCTCATAAAATTTCATTTTCTAATAAAGAAATCTGTCTATCAATGAAATTAAATACAATATTTGTTTAATTTACATTAATATAAAAATTGATAACAAAATACATAGTATTTCAAAGTCAAAGTTAAAGTCAAATAATTTATTTAGCTATGAGGTGATTGGACACGCTTACGAAAGTCTAGGTATAATGCTATTCTAAACTGATCAATTAACTCGAAATTTCCAGTAGTAGCTTGGAATTTGGAATTGCGCCCGGTGTTGGCCACTATTACCGTCCATTACATGGGACCTAAACATAACCGGTGAAAAGTGGATAGGTACTTTAAGCCTCTGTCTACCCCATCGTGGAAATACAGGCGGTATAACTTTATTATAATTATTTCTACTTGATATACGTGCCTAATTAGATTATTCATGGTGACATTATGATTTTTTTTAATTTTTTTTAAATTTTGTAACTATGTAACTGACGATTTAATTTTATAATTAGTGTAAGTGGTATATGTACACGTACTAATTAATTAATTAAATAAATAAAATAAATAAATGAACCATAACTTACATAGCTGGTGAAAAGTGAGTGTATTAGCTACAATAGATCTATGTCGCAGTGGCTTATGGGCATTATGGCCCACACCCCCTTCCTACAAATAATAATAATCACCTACACCCCTGCCTACCCCAGGAAAATAAAAGCGTGATATTACATTAGTAAGTGATACCTCATTATAGCCGATAAAGCCGTTGGTAGCGGTGTAGGGCCCAGCGATTCCCGCTCCAGAGGCAGGCGCCCTCACTCCGTTCACACTAGGGTTGACCAGGGCGAAGGTGCGTCCGTACAGCGGGAGACCGAGGACGAGCTTCGAGGGGGGACAACCTGAAAATACAACGAGAAGTCAGGGTCACACCACTGCGGCACGAAGTGGTCAATCATCAGTACACTACACAATAGCATCACAGACTAATCTTATAAGTTAAAAAGTTTAAAAAAAAATTAAGTAAAATGATTTTCATTCCATTTTTGGCTTTAGTATACCATAAATTGTATTAACTATTGTACTTTTATCGCTGTTGTATTGCCTAGTAAAATAAATAAGCTATATGGTTTTTTGGGTTAAAACGTTGTTATGAAATAAATAAATAAAATAAAAAGTATTCTTTACTTCAGCCGGGCTTCAACACGTCTAGACTAGACGCGGGGTGAGGGTGTAGGGTAACCTAACACAACGAGCGACTATTAGCTGCTCGAGTGTCACATTTGAGTCAGCATTGCACTAACAAATGCAGCCTAACTAAAAAATTAAGTAAAAAAAAATCACTGTACACTAAAAAACTGTACTAAACTATCCCAGTCCCAATTTGAGTCTTTAGTCAAAGTCTGTCACAAACGTCACAGTTGTCACGGGAGCGGAGTTGTGATGCATGTCCATTTGTTACCTTATATCCATAAAAAAGTAGATGTAAACAGCATAATTATACAAAAAGAACGGCAAAATAGCAAGACGCCTATTAAGGCTACATTAAGTCGACAAATTGAAGAAACACTGATTTCGTAAGTGTGTCCCCAAACATTATTCCGCCATCAAATACCTTGGCGGTGCGAAACACTGTCTCGGGAGTCCTCCTAATCCGATTTGAATATTTGCTGAGACTTCCCCAGCAATTATTTTATTGAAACAAACATTTATCTTATTATGTTAGGTGTCCTTGTTCCTGCTTCCATAATTTCAGATGAAGCCCCATAATGTTTGTCGTCTCAACTGTAACCAGGTTGCTTGTGTAAGCAATTGTCGAGGCATTTTGTGATAGAATTACGTTTATCGTTTTGGGCAATTTGTTATTATTAATATACAGTTGTAATGCTTTCACCGTAAGCGTTTGGATGCGTAGACTATAGATTGGTTCTGATGTTTTGGTTTGAGAGAATATTAGGGGCTTGATAATGAATTGATGTAATTTGAAAGGAATCCGTTTCAGGAATTATGTTCAGGTCAATGATGCAAGCAATCGGCCATAAAAAATCCGACAGTCGGGATGGCGACTAAGTCCTCCGCCAATCAGCACTGGAGCATCTTGGAGTACGTTGCTGGCCTCGTCGTTCTGAGAAGAGACCCGTGAAAAGTCTGTTACCTAGCGATAACAAACAGGACCAACGGCTTAACGTTCCCTCCGAAGCACGAAGGTGCTCAAGAAAATTTGCTCCAGGGCAGTCTTTTTTTTTAGTCAGTTTTTCGTCGGCAGTTGGATAAATATGATAATGTTTCAGGAGCTGCGGATGAAGCTTCACTCTCATTTGATATTCACATAAAATCATACCTTGGTCTAGCCAATACTTCAGAGCCAGGTCTACGGAGTAAACAGCCGCGGCTGGTAGACCCTCATCGCCCTGGCCTTTGTGCAAGCCAGCGTTGTGGCCGGTCACGGAGTCCCAGGCTCCGTAAAGGTCGTAAGTCATTATATTGATTAGGTCGAGGTATCTGGAATTGTATGGAATTAGAACCTGGTTTCCTGCTATAGGCTACTCATTGTAGTGACTTCTTTTCTTATTAAGTTTCTGTAGAAAAACAGTCATTACATAAATGGGTATGTGGAATTTGTTCAAGTGCGCTACTTATATCACTATGAAATGTCTTCCGGCAGATCCAATTAAAGGAGAACTTATAGATTCAAATTAAAATTCATTTCTTTTAATTATGTATATGGTATTTTTTTAGGCTTAATGAAACGTTATTACATTTTTTATCTACTGCCAGATCACCAAGTTTTTTTTTGAAGTTGATGCTACCGAGATGAATGTACATTATTCCTATTAAAGAAAAAGTGGAACTTCACACTTCACCCCAAGTTTATCGTATAAGTAGTATCAAGAATTAAATTATCTATATATATATATATAAATATTTTGATTGTTAGAATGATTGTTGAATATTAGATTTGCCCATCTCTGAGTTAATTAGTTTCCAAACCGTTTTAATTTTATTATCTGAAGAGTTAATTTTGTAAAAGTAGTATTTCGCTTTAGCGCATAAACAAGCAGATTCAAAAATTTGCGAGCCGTTTGGATTTGAACCTGGACCGCTCGAATGAGAGGTGAGTTCAAAAGCAACTGTACCCCTCACACATATGCCTCCCTTAATCGGTGCGACTCCTCCCTCCTCAGCCCTTTGAATCCAGCTTCAATACTCACTGTGAAATAGCTGAGATGTCGTACGACTGCGACGCCATTTCCTCAACGGCCCCAACGGCAGCCGTCAGCAAAAGGCCGTACGGCTGAAAGGCCGCCTTCATCTCCTTAAGCAGCAGGCTGAAGTTGTCCACGTCGGCTTGGCCGTGCACCGTGTCTCTGCGGTTGGGGTACTCCCAGTCCAAGTCGAAGCCGTCGAATCCGTAAGTCCTGATCATTGATAGGGCACTGTTGATGAAGTTCTTGCGTCTGATCGGGTCGGCTGCCATCTGAACAAGGATTTAATCAATGTATGTTAGCAAAGGGTCATTCAGCAGTATCCATCCGTTGCTGTCCATGACAACTTTAAAGAATTTGAACTAGGATGGTATTCCAGTTAGCAGAAGTGTTAATATGAACACAAGTTGGTCAGTTACTAGGTATGGGGGTTGTGTTAACTTGTGTTAGTTGGTGATAGTAATAGTCCAGTTAGTAAATTGTTATGAAACTATGAAGAACAACATCATGAGGAAACCTCGGGAGAGTGAAGTCTACCATTTCATACTTGGCCATCATGGTAGACAGTGGCTCTTCAAACTTTGAGAAGAGACCTATGCCCAACAGCTGGGCAAAAATGGTTTATGGTCTTAAGCCGCGTGACCACGAGCGCATTAAAGTTTACAATACACTTACAACTGAGTATTTGGCTGATCCCTCGTTCCAGCCTCCAACGGCTAGAATGGTTTTCAGATTAGGATTCTTCTTCTTAAGGTCATTGAACCTTCCGAAATTGTCTGCAAATCAATAAAATTCGAATACTTCAAGTACTACATAAAGATTTTACTAAATCTGTAGATTACATTGACTTTCTGTGTGTGTTTAAATCTGATGCGGTTGTTTCAGGTTCCATGGAAATAATAAATACTACTACGTGTTTCTTTGTACTAAAAGCGACGGCAAAAACAGTGGCAGCCCTAGGGCCTCGATTTGCGGGGGCTTGCCAATCGAACTAAGGGTTACCTAAACATTAAAGATTAGTCGAAGGTGGACAAGCTGAATTTAGGCAGAGGGAATATTGAGCGTTCAGGTGCATATATAATAATAAATAATAAACAAATGTAAATTAAATAAGTTTTAAACTAACATAGTTTTTAAGTAAATGTTACTAACCACATATGGACCTGTTCCGAAATAAACTTTTTATTATTATTATTATGTATCTCTTTAAATTTCACGGGTCCAGATGTGGACCCGGTAATTTGGAAGGCTTGCGTGGGGACACAGGTCCAACACGTAGAGGCCCCTTCGAGACATTTTAATGAGTTGTGATGTGGCACACGTGGCGGATACCACCCTCGATCGACTGCACCATCAATTGGTACACCCGAAGGTGGGCCCCGCCAGATGTACAGGAACTATTGCAAAGGAATGGAAACTATATTGGGTCTATTGTGGTGGATTTAGAGGGACTGATACATGGGCTATGGAGAACTATGACACCTGCCATTCAGATCGTTACAAACCTAAAAAGCGGCAGGTGATGACTCGCCACTCACTGTATGGGCTACCCAAACATGCCGACACGCTGGACGGCAAAGGCGGCAACATGTTCGTGAGTGGCTCAGGGTGTCGAGAGGTGTACCGCGTTTTAAATGAGGTGGTTTTACCCACTCTACCAACTCGCGACTTACGCAAGTTTCACTTCCACCCTGCGAGCATATAGCTCTAACGCCCCACTCTGGACGGCCGGTTAAGGCAAGCCAGAGGCGAGACTCCTGCGGCCCCTCCTGGGGTCCACTCCGACCAGCCAGCAAAGGCAAGCCGGAGATGGGGAGCCTGATCGAGTCTCCGGGGAACTCGGGTCCGTGGGGTCGCTACTCCCCAACAGCTCGCCACAAGCTGCCCTGCGGGCTTATTATTATTATTATTATTATATCTTCTGTAATAGCCGCCCAAAAATAAAAAGATTTTCGTGTCCCCCAAAAAACTGCGAAAGCTGCTCCAGTTATGGATAAAATCGAGTATATTAAAATAGGTCTTGGTTCAATAAACGTATTTTAAACCACTTATTGTAACAAACAATGAATTATCCCAATGACTATCTAACTCTCCACTCACTCAGTGTCTGGGTTCAATTAAAAGCGGCACGCACCAATTTCTTTTCTAAGTTTCATTAAAATGGCGGACAAAGAAGCGGCGACACTAACTGTGACACGTATACGTCTATACTCCATTAATTTAATTTGCGGTCTAATTATCTATACCTAGCATAGATTTATTACTAGAACAATAAATCTATGATCTATACTTACTAATATTAGAGGAAGGATTTGTTTGTAATGTTTTCATAAAAAACTACTGGACCGATTTCAAAAATTCTTTCACCATTAGAAAGCTGCATCTTCACTGAGTGACATAGGCTATATAATATTACTAGGTGTAAACGAAACTATTGTTATTTCTAATTCCACGTCCACTATGTAAAACATTTGCAATAAAAATTGTTCTGAAGCTACCTGAATTTTGAATATAAAAACTACGATAATGACGAAGCGAAACTAACAGCTGAAATGAATGACGAAATTCTCAAAGATATCTGAAGTGTGCGAATCCACATTTGAACATATGGCCTAACCATCCTGAGAGGAGACCCGTGCCAAACAGTGGGAGTAAAGAAACGGTTGTGGTGGGCGATAGGTCTTACTTCTTCCCCAATTTTCCTTCAGATCCAGGTAGGGGTCCAGAGATATAACGCCTCCCTGCTGGTTGATCCCCACGAAGGTGTAGATGAGGTGCGTGCAGAGGTTCGTGTCGATGTGTTCCACGTCGAACTTGCCAGCGCCGTGTCTGTACGTGGCCCAGGTTCCGTAGTAGCAAACTACTACCTCTAGAAGTTAAGAAGTCTTTATTAGTCGATTTTTCACAGTGTAAGTGACGGGGATGGCAGTATAGAATGAAAATCAGCGGCTGCGGGCTTGCCACGGCGTCCTATTTCGCCATCTTTAATTATCCATCTTTAATTATTTTATATTCGAATAGTTTGAATAATTTATTACCCGACGCGGCAGCTGCCAAGTATTATTTTTTTTTTTTTTAAACCAGATTTTTATTTTAAAATTTGTACTTTTGTTCCTCCGTCTAAATTATTCGCCAGTATTAGTATGACGACATGAAGTGGCGGGATCTCGTGTATTATCACATATTTAAAATTGTTTAGTTTCACATAATGTGTGGTATGTATGTCGAATTAACTTATGTGTATGTCTATGTCTATAGCAGTCCAGTGGATAGCAAACTCGCCTTTCACTCGAGGGAGGTCTGGGTTCAAATCCAAGCCGCTCCAATGACGTAAGATTTTTTAGAAATTAAATTTCACATGCTATTATGGTGAAGAAAAATCTTTGTATTGAAACCTGCATTCCCGAGTTCTCCATAACGTTCTTTAAGGCATCTGATGTTCGCCAATCCGCACTTGGCCAGCGTGTAGGACTGTCACGACTTACAGCGATTCTTTGTACTCTAATTTAGTTTGCTGTGCCCTAAAGGGTCCATGATTCTAAAATCATTATGCCTAATGTTTAGTGCAATAAATAATGTGAAAGGCTGAGATGAAAGGTTCATTAATAAGAATCATCAAAATCGGTTGATGAACGAAAAAGTTATCGCTGTACACAGGCACATAAAAAATACATTAGTCGAACATAGCACCTCCTCATTATTTTCGAAGTTGGTTAAAAACTTACTTTCATTTGACGCAACAACATAATTTAAGCTCACCACTGACAAACTCAATAAAACTAAACTTAACATCACATTGATGTTAAGAATTGTCATTTTCTTATTCTCTCTCTTCTCTCTTCAAAAATTAAATAAGACCTTCAAAATTATTTTAGCAAACAAACTATTTGAACTGGCAATGGTGATTATCAAATATCCTTTATAAGCACTGCTTTATCAATCAAAGAAAACTTATCTGAAGTAGTGCAATAATAGACAATAATGATAATGAAACCTGCATTTAGATCTAATTATCTTTATGGTTAAGCATTAGACCCACCAATATTATAAATTGGTGAATATTTATGACTATACTCATACCTTGCCATATCTATATCTGTGTGAGAGTGCTGTAAAAACGATTCTTATGACTCAGTGCGATCATTTCTTAGGATTTTGCAGCCAAAAAGTGATAAATGGAACCCGTTTTAATAGGCCACCAATGTCTGTCTGGCTGTCACAAGGTTCTATCTCTCGAACGGATATATGTTGACACAAATTTTCACAATATATCTGTTTAACATATATTATCTGTGGCAGCTATCACAACATACAATAAAAAAGTAATAGTTTAATTTCAAAGGGAGTTGCCATACCAGTAACTAAAAAATCGTTTGGTGGTATGGAACCCTACTTGTGCAAATCCAACTCACACTTGTCCAGTTTTTAGTACATAGTTTATAAACGGAGATCGGGACAAATACTAAACGTTTCGAATCTATTTTGATTTCTAAACATATGTCGAATTAATAACCACTTTTATTGCGTAAGCGCGTAACTCAATAATGTCTGGACCAATTCGGATAATTATTAATATTTACTATATTTCCTTTAAGGCGGAACAAAGTGTAATTCCACGCGAGCGAAGCTGCGGCCCTCCACTAGTGTTTTAATACAAACGCTTGCTCGGCTAGCTCATATTTTACTCAACGCCCCGACATCGTTACGTCAGACATAATACTATGACACAACGCACCGTGTTCCACCGCGTCAATACGGGTAACAAAGAACGTTGTAACTCACACGAAATCCATTTAGCGTTGCCGCGGCTAGATGGAACAGGGATAAAAAATACTTACAACGCGTGCACGGCACGGCAGTACGCCGGAAAAGCGCATGTGGTGACCACTCTTTCAACTTTTATTTGAACGAGCACCGACCGACCCGCTGAATTATTACCGCAATGTTTCCCCAATAAAACTAGGGCTGAACACGCACACATAAAATACCTGTATGGTTTTCAAATTAAATTTTCACCGTACTTCGTAAGGGACAGGTTCACGTGAGTGTGTTGATACGCCTTTCCTATGATGATATGATATTAGATACAATAGTGCGCAGAAAACTTGTCGTTTAGTGGGAAATGTGAACTGGTGCCAACTTAAGTATAACCCACAATAACCATTTTCATCTTTCACATATGAACTAAATTATTCTTAAAAAAATTTTTTTAAACAAGCTTTTTATAAATTTTTTTTTTTTATTTATTTTCATGCATTGTCATCGGAACCAAATATGTGTGCCAAATTTCAGCTCGATAGCTTCAGTGGAAGTGGATGAAATATTGATTGCAAGATTCCAGGACATACATACATACATACATACGAGTGAAATTAAATAAAAGCTTTTAAAATAATGGCTTGTATAAGATTCTGCATTAAACAAATCTAATTCATTCTTATCTTATTAAATACATATGATGCGCATGTAATTAAGATCAAAATCCTAAAAGACCCTGTCCAGTATATCATTCAACTGAAAATTTTAGAAAATATCAGAGATTTAGAGAATCGATCACAGTGAACTACTTACTTATAAATTGTTATATTACAAACATTTACAAATAGCATTAATTTAATAGTATTAAAAGTTCCATCTCGTTATAGTCTCATGCTAACCAAATAAAAATTCAATGCACATCCTAATAACTAACTGAACTGCACACACAGTGACACAGCCCTATCCAATGTTTTTCTCAGATGTTTTGATGATGCGTGGATCTGCATGCTCGTTTGCTAACTTATTCTCATAAAAGAATTGATCAGTCAAATGGATATTTATAGTGAATAAACGAAAACAACAGACGTTCAAATCATTCTCCGATGTTTTGATGAAAATTTTCCTTTTACGTGATGGCGGGCGAAAAGGAATGTTTACGCTTTACTTTCTGTTTTATTCTAACCCCGAATTCCGATATGTGAAGTCTGCCAACAGTGCCAGCCCATACTTAGCCATCGTGGCGGACTATAATCTCGCTCGCTGCGACCCATAGACGACCCACTGCTGGGCACGGGTCTCCCCCACAGACAGTTCTGCGGGAGGTCTAGAGCATCCTCCACCACGCTGCTCCAATGCGGATTGGTGGAGGGGTTAGTGGCCAACCCAGTGTCGAATGTTCTCAAGCCACCCGAAGGTCTTCGACAAGGCTTAACGACTATTTCCAACGTTGAAAACAACCGGGACCGACGGCTTTACGTGCGCTCCGAAGCACGGTAGCGTCCATGAATCAAGCGGTCACCCATCCACAAACCGACCGCGCCCGTCGTTGCTTAACTCTTTCGATCAAATTGAATCGGCCCGAGCCATTCGGCTATGGACGCTACCTATATTCTTACCCCTTCCAATCTGAGAGGTTCTGTGTCCAACAGTGGGACAATGTTGTAGATACAAGGTAATACAAATAAATTGTACACCGTTGTTATTTATCTGTAAAAACATAAAATCGATATTAACAAATCCCGTAGCTTCCACGCAACTTTTAGTAACGTTTTTTCGTTCACAAAAAGTCTGGCTGACCGTGCAACGCTTTGCAAGTCTTTATTCTGGATTTTTTTACTCTGTATTCGCACTAAAACCGATTTCGATACAGCTGGGTATTTCTATCCATGAATAGATTACCATGAAACTATCTCTATAGTTTATAAAATGGAAATAAATTGGACTATAACAAGGCTAAGATTATTTTGTAAGAAGTGGAAACTTTATTAACAAATGCTTTCTATTAGTAAAATATTTTTTAGAATCGGTTCCGTAGTTTTAGCGTTTTTTTATGGATATGAGATACACACAGCACCACCCATCCGCTGCCGCCCATGACAACTGTGACTTACTTTGAACAAGACTCAAATAGGGACTATGATGGTTTGTCCAGTTAGCTGACAGAGTTAATTATAACATTAGTTAGTCAGTTCGTCCGTGGGTAGGCGTTTAAAACTTTAGACCATACAAACTTTATTTCATTACTAGTGGACGCCCGCAGCTTCGCTCGCGTTAAATTAGACATAACAATAATTTCGTTTACACCTAGTAATATTATATAGCTTATGTCACTCAGTGAAGATGCAGCTTTTTAATGGTGAAAGAATTTTTGAAATCGGACCAGTAGTATTTGTGTGAAAACATTATAAACAAATGTTTCCTCTTTATAATATTAGTATAGATAGATAATATCAGTAGGTAAACTAACTACCTACAGACTTGGTTAAACTGATTATTCAATTTCCATGACTAAATAGATGCTTTATTATTTCAGTAGTTTCATTAATTATTTACCGGTAATTTTAAATGTACCTACCTAAATACATTCGGTGCATTATAAATCATTCATAAAATGTGTAAACTGTGTTACATCGAAATATTCTGCTGAATGACATGACATATTGTAAAGCCGATTTATTATAAAACTATGAGAGCTTTTCCACAATATTATTCAGCCCGAGGGGGCACCTTAGAGGTTCCTATTGTTTATAACACCGGGCCTATCAACGATAGGCATAGATTAGGTACGCCTGAAACATGACGAATTTGTGTGTGACTATTAAGTTACAAACCAAACATATTTGAACGTCCATAATTTTATCGCTTAGCCGATTCCACGCGGTCCAATTTTTACTCCTGATAAGATTGTTGAAAGAATTTTTCTATGGTGAGATTCTCCATCCACACGAAATAACTACAACGCTAATTTGAACGGGAAAACCCGCAACGATCCCCCTCGTAGTGCAGTGCCTAAGCAACAGACTGACAAGGATGGCTTCACAAAGGTGGAGCGGAAGAAGAGGAGGCCTCCTTGTCGTAACCAAGTTGGCACTGCACCGACAGGACACAACCATCTCGTGCGTCCTGCAGTCCCAGTGACGTATATTTACGTCTCACGGCTCCACTTCACCACGAAGGCCTCCGACATCGCAGAGTACTTGGAGGTGAAGACGAAGTTCCGGTTGAGGGTCGAAAAGCTGGAAGCGCGGAAAGCAGTCGATTTTAATTCGTTTACTGTCCGCGTTCCAACTGAACATCTGTCGACCTTCCTGGACGCAGAGCTGTGGCCGAGGGGTGTCGTGTTCCGCAAATATCGCGGACGTCGGCGGCCTCCGAGTGTCACCGGACCCGCGCCTGCTGGCGCGACTTAGAATTTAGTTTTAATTATGTATGTTAGTCTATAAGGTATTTGTTTTATGGGCCTCGTGCCTGAAATAAAAGATTATTATTATTATTAATTTTCATTCGATTTTCGAATGTGTGCCTGCACGGGCGTTTGAATTTGTAGAATGATACCTATATTATTATGTGTACCTCTCTTTAGTTAGTGGATCATAGATAATTGAAACAGTATAAGCTAAAAGAACCTATAACTAAAGATGCCCAATTAACGTCTACTTCACAAGATTTCTGTGTTACTATTTTGTGAAGTAAAGATGATGCGACAGGGTGTTGTGGGAAATAATTTTGTGGAAATATCCACCACCCAATTCATATTAGAAAAATAATTCTTACATTTTTTATTAAGTGTCTATATAACAGAAGATCTGAAGATTAGGATCAGTTACGTGCCTTGGAAGAGACATGTGGACTAATACAGGCTGAAGAGAGAGATAGACGAAGATAGTCTTACAAATTTTGAGCATTACCTTTATAGGTCCATTTTTAAAATGGTCCCGTGTAGATAGGAATCGATTGCTTGTTTATCTCACCATATTTCGCCGAATATACCAAAAAATACTTGAGTATACATAATATAGATTACCTTTAAGGAAAATGATTAATATGTAAATTAAGACGAACTTTTCAGAAATTGAATTACATCGATCTTGCAATTCAAATAGCCATAGCCGTGGAAGTCTGCCAATTAGCCAACGTGGTGGACTAAGGCCTAATCCCTCCCATTGCGAGAGGAGACCCAAGCCCAACAGTGGGACAGTGAAAGGGTGTGGAAACTATCAGTGCGATTTAGCATGTTAATGATTTTAGACGATCTATTTAGAGCTTAGTAGACGTATTATAGATAACGGGTATAACTGTCGTTTTATCGTGTTTCGACCAATTGGACCAATCCTATCTAATTAACAAGACAGATAAGATAAGATCACACGAAGCGATTGTTTTGTCTATAAATCTAGACGCTTCCAAAATGAATTATCGCTTAGTGCTCATCAAATCCTGTATCTAATTAATTCGAAGATGGGTTGACGATTCAGTCTATTGTTAATTCCAATATGGTACGTATGACATATCTTCACATATTGCTTGTTTGTGGTACGAGCAAAAGATATTAATATAGCTACCTATTTAACCGCTTAGTACTATCACTTCTACTTACATTACCAGGGCTAATTGTCACTGAGACTCCCTGTACGGGTCTCCCCACAGACGCAGCTGCGGGAGGTCTAGAGCATACTCCACCACGCTGCTCCAATGTGGATTGGTGGAGGTTAGTGGCTAACCCAGTGTCGAATGTTCTCAAGAAGGTCCATCCGAAGGTCTTCGACAAGGCTTAACGACTGTTTCCACCATTGAAAACAACCGGGACCGACGGCTTTACGTGCCCTCCGAAGCACGGTAACGTCCATGAAATTTTGCCACTAGCGGTCACCCATCCACAAGCCGACCGCGCCCGTCGTTGCTTAACTCTTTCGATCAGATTAAATCGACGTGAGCCATTGGGCTATGGACGCTACATAATTATGCTCCTATTTTTCTTAATAACAATTTACTACTCGTAATTGGAGTAGTTTCCCGGTGTCTTACTGAGTGTTGTTCAGAGTTTGTCACACTTGTCATGGGCGGCAGTGGGCTTGCTCTTTTTGGTATCTTATATCGACATAATATCACATTCCCATAGTGTGACTTTGCTTTGACTGATAAAGATTAAACCACTCCTTATAAAGCATATATTGCTGAAATAACTCGCAATTTCCTTATCGTTTTTGGGCGTTCATCTGTAAACATAAAGAATTCCGCTGACTATCTCAATGTTTATTATTGGTGTCGTAAAAATCTATTGTATCGGCAAAATTTAACGATGTCTATAGCACTCACGATAAGGATAAAGCGTGAGTAAGATTTGATTGCAAACATGTTAAATTTCAACAGCGGTGACCGCTATCGGGCTATCGGGCTATCCACAGAACAGATATCCTTTATCTGTTCTGTGGGGCTATCGAACTCGCCTCTCACTCGAGCCGAGCGGTCCGGGTTCAAATCCAATTTAGGTATCTGCGATTTTAGGAATTAAATACGAGTAGGTATCACTTTCACGAAAAGCAGTGACAGCCCAGTGGCAATCGAACTCGCCTCTCATCTGAGCGGTCCGGGTTTAAACCCCAGCGGCACGCACCAATGACTTTCTAAGTTATGTGCGATTTAAGAAATTAAATGTCACTTGCTATAACGGTGAAGGACACATCATGAGGAAACCTGCATGCCTGAGTGTTCATCATAATGTTCTCCAAGGCATGTGAAGTCTGCCAATGCGCATTTGTCCAGCGTGGTGGACTAAGGCCTATAATCCCTCCCATTCTGAGAGGAGACCCGAGGCCGTGCCCAACAGTGGGACAAAGAAAGGGTTGTGATGATGATGATGATGATGATGAGGTATCACTTGCTGTAACGGTAAGGAAACATCGCGAGCTGGTGCTGCTACTTATCATCAGGCCCGTCTGCTTGTTCGTTAATCTATAAAAAAATCGAAACCCATAAACTAGGAGCCACAATAGACGCCGGCTCCTCGCCTAAGATTACCTCGACCGTACATTCTAGAAGTTTTACTTGGCATAAATTTTTGCATTTCATTTCCTCTCCGTAACCCAGCGACAGGTAGAGCGGGCGTCTCAGCAAGATTAATGGGCTCGCTGGTGTACATGAGCATGGAAATAGCTTTTTGTTGTCTAGCCAGGCGTCTTCGAAGTTTCTTGTTGACTAGCATTATAATAGTTAATGTTCAGCATTATAGATAATTATTACAGTTTCCAGGCAGGCATTTATTTTGGCAGGCCACGTCGCTCGACGGACTGATAACCGTTGGGTAATAAAAGTCCTCGAGTGGAGACCGCGTCTCGGAAAACGAAGTATCGGCCGCCCCCCGACGAGGTGGACTGACGACCTGAAGAAGACAGCGGGAAACCGTTGGATTCAGAGGGCGCAGGATCGGGAGGAGTGGCGACGATTGAGGGAGGCCTACGTCTAGCAGTGGACCCAAAAAGGCTGATGGATGGATGGATGGATTACAGTTTCCAAAGAACTCTAGGTGGCAATCTAGGCCTCTAGTCTGGCAGGATGCGTAAAAGCATTTCTAACTAACTAACTAACTAACTATTAATGTCAGCATTTATGATGTTTTACTTTTATTATAAGAAGAATATAAGTACTTTAATAATACTAGTGGACGCCCGCAGCTTCGCTCGCGTATAATTCGTCTGCCCGCGTTCGGGTTGCCCACTTGACTTCAAAAACGGCAGTTTCATACTAACTTTGCACCGCCGTTTTACCCCCTTAGGGTGTGAATTTTCAAAAATCCTTTCTTAGTGCTCCCCTATGTTATAAAAAGAACCCCTGTGCAAAATTTCAAGTTTCTATCTTTTATAGTTTAGGCCCTGCGTTGATATGTCAGTCAGTCAGTCAGTCACCTTCTCCTTTTATATATATAGATAGTCTGTAGTATAGTCGTATACGACTACATTCGCAGTAGGCATGTATTGTTTGTGGTCCTGGTTTTGTCATTTCGGCGCTTATGTGCCTATGTGCCGCCCTATTTACGGCATCGAGCGTGATATCACATTTACAGCGACTATTTTTATATCTTCTTGTGGGTAAGGGGCCTATGTGTTGTTGACAACACAAAGCCCTTCCCTATTAAATATTTCCCAAATATCAACAACCTTGATAACAATAAAATGGGTACTATTGTTCAATCTCCATTCACACCTTCAAAGTATAATAACGTATTGTTTTACTTATTTCCTTTGCAAAACATCATTCTCGAATTGTAAATAGGAGTAGATAAGGCTGACTATTAACGGCGATTTATTTAAGAACCGAAAATTATCATAAGAAACATTATAAATTTACATATTTTATGAGATTAGTTTTATTGCCACGGGTACGGGTCTTCCCCACAGAAACAGCTGCGGGTGGTCTAGAGCATACTCCACCACGCTGCTCCAATGCCGATTGGTGTATATGTATGTTTTATTAATTTTAATATGATGTGCTGTAACTTTGTACTTAAGTAACTCACGTAAGTATTCCGTGAAGATTAGTCGGACTGTGGATAGGGCTCTTTACGTGAGTCTAACACTTTTGTTCGATCACTGTCGATTTGTTTTCTCTTTGTGATGAGTTCATAATTGCTTTTCGAGTCAACAAAGATATTTTACTTGTTCTGTTTCAGTTTCATTACTAACTGGACTACACCAACTAACTATCACTATCAGTTCCCAGTCCTCATACCCACTAACGAACTGACCAACTTATGTTCTAATTAACAATCTTGCTAACTGGATTAACCATCCCAGTCTCTTTTTGAGTCTTGTTCAAAGTCAGTCACAGTTGTCATGGGCGGCAGCGGATGGGAAACTAACTTATGCCGCCCGAATCCCTAGAACTCCCATTTTAGCCTCTTGTGGGAGACAGGTCCCTTGTCCAGTTTATCACAACCCTTCTATATATTTGTACGAATAGTACAAGAAGATACGAAATTTATGGCAATTAGTAGTACTTAAATACAATCTGTTGTAAGATTTTTTAATGAACCACATGTTATACTGTGGAATAACGTTCACAAAATCCAAACACCACGTATTTGAATTATTTAGATTAGTATATCCATTGTGATTAGGCAAATTACTCGCGAAAACTACATTTAGTCATTCATTTTACATTTATTATTATCCTGAAAAAAGTGATTCATATAACAATTCAAATAAGCCGACGGTAATCGTCTTAAGAGGTCTTAAAATATAATCTTAATCCAATGACATGTATTTCTAGCAACAGACAGATAATAGCGAACAAAAATTTTGCATCCAAACTTGTTACCTCGAGATATAAAGTCAGTGTAGTTGGATGTTTTCTTTGACATTCGTGCCATTGTGAAACAAAAATAAGAATCAAAGTTTTTGTATGAAATGTCCGCTCTATATTACCACCAGAACCCTTTTTTTTGTCCCACTGTTGGGCACGGGTCTCCTCTCAGAATGGAAGGGATTAGGCTTTAGTCCACCACGCTGGCCAAGTGCGGATTGGCAGACTTCATATGCCTTCGACAACATTATGGAGAACTCTCAGGCATGCAGGTGTCCTTCACCGTTACAGCAAGTATCATTTAAATGATAGCCACTGAACTGTCACCGCTTAACTATTTCTCTTGAGATTTTGCCTCAATAGTATGCAGTGGGCAACTTTCAGATTGCCGACCTTTCAGAATCTTTCAGATTTTGTGGGTTCGATTCCCGGAATTCAGCGTTTAGGATAGCTCTGGGGAGCACAGAAATAGGGCCCGGTGCGCCACATAAATGGGATGGGATAAAACATAACTAGCGAAAAGACTTACATAGACTTTTCGCCAGTTACACTTCGGAGAAATACAGGCTGGTATTATGTGTTACGTTGACGCTACAGGCCCGCGCTAAAATTAAACCTTTTGTTGTAAACCGAGAGACGTGTACGTCGCAAAGTTATGTTTCATAATAATGTACATTTCACGACACAACGGTACTTACTTATTATTTACCCTATATAATTTAAATTTTTGATACTGTCCTTGATATCCAGTAGGTAATAAAGAGATGATGTACAAGAATGTTACCTTTATTATTAGAACTCAGAATTAACTCTTTATTGTACACCAAGACACACAGAAACAATTAAATGGAATAAGGATTAAAAATTACGTACAATAGGTGACCTTATCGCTAACTAGCGATTTCTTCCAGGCAACCTTGGGCTGAGGAGTTAGAAAAGGAGTCTCAATATGGTAGGGTGCACAAAAATAAAATAGGAATATATATTAAAGACTATTCTTTCTTATATATTCCTATTTTATTTTCTGATTATCTATACCATAGATTCATAAAGCCTTCCGTAGTATTCAGTGTTCCCAAATATCGTTATTCATTGACATCAGAATCTTCAATTCGTACTGTCTCGAAACATAAGAAAAGGTGCTCCTAATACACGTCAAATGTTCTTGAAAATTCGAGAAACCGCGAGCTACGCCTCAAACAAAAACAGGTGTAATAAAATAAACCATGGCTTTGGTTCTTACTAATAGATGGCAGATATGCCCCGGGGAAATCTGGCCAGCGAGCTATTGGCCGAGCCATTACGAGGAATAATGCCAAACACAAGATTCTCAATTTGTCTGACAAATTCAGTTAGTACTCGTAACTAGTACACAACTAATTTACAAGTTTCAATAATTTTGTTCAAAGGATATTGTATATGTGTAAAGGATATTGTGTATAGTGTATATGTATATAGGATATTGTTGAGCATATTCTATAAAACAAACCAATATTTGTTCTTATTGAAATTTTATTTCACACTTCTCTGGTACGACCACAACCCCTTCCATGTCCCATGTTGGGCAAGGGTTCGGTTTAAAGAATATTTATTTCTCATACGACATACATTCAGTAAAAGTCACTTAAAATGAGAAACTTAAATAATTGGTTGCCTCACATAATAGAAGGGGTTAGGTCATAGTCCACCTCGCTGGACAAATGGATTAGCAGAATTCACATGCCATCGAGAACATGGTGAAGAACTCCTAGGCATGCATGTTTTCTACGATGTTACCCTATCAGCTGATTTCATTTCTTAAATCGCATTATTCCATGCAGAATGTGTGACCGACTTAGAATGGGCATCTAACTAACATTATATAAACTGGACTATTACTGAGTTACCAACAAGATTATGTATCACTTCCAGTCCTAGATATGAGTACCTACTTTATTTTTTTATAACTATAGTTTTAACTTTATGCGAGTTTCAAGTAAAAATATCTTTTTTTCCGATCAGGAAACCTTTTAATTCGACGCCGGGTTATGTGGGATTTCCACCCACTAAAACCCCGGTGGCATTCTTCAGCACTTGTGGAGGGCTTCTGCGTCCCTGTAAGAACGCACCAGTGTGCCCATGGCAGGCTCGTCTCTGGCAAATCATATCCGTCATCCACCTACAAGGTAGTGCAGCCACTTGTCGCCCGTAACCCCTGAAACCACCTTATAGTCGCCACTTACGGCAGGCAGAGGATACCGTAGCATTATTCTGGTCCCGAGCGACAAGGACATATAGTCCTCATACTTACCAACGAAGTGACCAACTAACCCCTTTTTATATCTACGCCCCTTTTTGTTCGACGTATATCACAGATGATAGACGACAGCAGATTGGTGATGTTGCATGTTTATTCATCATCCTAAGTTCATAAAAAACCTATTTAATGAATCATTGGTCTACTTTAGCACGAAACAACCGCGATGCCCAGGGGAAATCTATCACGACATTGTAACTAACGGTCTAATACAAAGATATAATGGACCACTAGACTTGGTTTCCAACAGGCGATTGTTCTAGCTTAGATTATTGCTCTGGATCACTGAGAATCCTGTTCAGATAGATCTCCTTAATATTCTCAAAGATACAATCTTGTAATAAAATAAAAATATTTTCTTGTTATAATAAAATTATAATGACACTTTTATAACCTTGGTGATTAACTTCGTTTAAAATATTGAAATCTCCGTAACTTATTCTATGCAAATAAAGTTAGTTTGAGCTTCTTTATAACCCGCAAACAATGCGTATTATGGTGTACCTGTAGCTATAGTATATGAATCCCTATGTGTGTGTGTTCCGCATAGTAACGGCTGATACAATTTAATACATATTACCTTATACATATACCTTATTACCTTATCTATATTAAATATGTTTCGTGTCCTCCAATCAGTATTAGGCCAATGATGGGTTCCTGATGATGACAATATTTTTTCTATTCTAAATTTAAAATCGTGTTGTCCAATGGTGCGACGAAGTCCATTTTGTCCAATTCGATGCGGTCGGTTTTAACGCGTGCTTGAAGGTAGTAGAGCTCATAGAAGAAAGAGAGAAGGTAGAGCCACTATCAGATCCACCCGATTGTACCACCACTGATTTTGCTTGTGTTATTTGGCTTTTTAAACAATAGTCAAGTAGGTAAGGTCTCAATTTTTTAAGGCTGTGATCATGCTATCACCAATCTCCTCACAAATTGAAAAAATACAGTTCTGGCCTGTCCTGAATACTCATTTGCTATTCTAGTAGGTACGTATCATAAAAAAACGAGACATTCTCAATCAATTTATAAAAGTTTGCACGCGGAAAAATATTTAATTGGAGCCTGTCATGGGTTAGAGAGAGGCCTATGTCCAGCAATAGACTATGAAAGGTTAATAGATGGATTAGAATCCTTGTAAATTGACCATTATCAACCTAACATATTTTGTTACACCAACAGTTTGATCGAGTAGGCCGAGCAATAGACGGAAATAGTATTCCAATCCAATTTTGTGGATTGGTTACGTTTTGTATAGACACATCCATCAATTTTTTACCATTTTTATAACATCAGGGTTAGCTGGCAACACTCAATGGCATTTGAATACTAAGTAATTCATGCGTTTATACAGAATGTTTTTTTGAAGGTATTTTCATCTAACTCAAAGCGAAACACAATGTAAATTAAAAAAAATCAATCTTATTCGATATATATAAGTGCTGTAAATAAATTGATTAAGTTGTCAAAAATTTAACATCATTCTGCTAACCGTAGAGGGTATGAGTGTAATGAGTGAATATTTAATTGGTTTTATGATCACATAGACTTCAGACATAGACGACTAGTATGTATGAAAATAATAAAAATCACACTAAAATACTTATTTAATTTTTCTTTTCATCACACGCACATCATTACCCTTACAAATTAGTTTAAATATACATACCTAAAATCCCATAGTATTAACTCAAATCATCTCAGTCAAAACGCAGTTAGAAATGTAAGGCAAACATAACAGCAAAAACCACAGAGTAAATGCTAAACATAATCTTATCTATGACCTCTGCTACTTCTTTTGTTTCACTGTACTCCTCTTTTTCACTCTGCATTTCTTCTATGGCCACATTTCTTGGTGCCACCACACCTGAGTCGTCATCTTCTGGTGTTGAATAAACTTCATTGATAGTTTCGTAGAGCCGGCAAGTCTGAAATGTTATTAGTGGAGCTAATATAGTGCCGAATATGTTCAGAAATTATGAAAAATATAAAAGTCTTATCTTGAATTTACGCATTTACTTTGTTACTTTTACAAACCTGAGTATTTTTTAAGGCATGCGATGCAGGTTAATACGGTCGCAACCATACCTTTTTAATTTATCCATAAAATTTTTGTGACAATGGTTCACTACAATTATATAACGTGTGGAAAATACATGTAAACATACCTTCAAAACTCGTAAACAGAACAATGTCCTTATTAGTTGTAGTGTCAGTATATGTTGCACCACTGCTGTCTTGCACAATTTTCCCGCCAGAGAAGTCATGAGAGCCACTTGGATCAATAGAGCAAAAAGAACTCCAGCCAGCACTGTCGTGTACAGATATACTATAAAAAACATACACTCGAATTGAGAACCTCCACTTTTTTTCGGAAGTTGATAAAAAACAGGATTGATAAAGAAAGTAAGATGAAAGAACGAAGTCACTGCATAAATAATTTCAAGTCATATGTTGTAAAAGTGCCGAATAGCATCGAGAGGAAATCAATTTCCTGAGAGTTTCTATAATGGTTCAGAAGCCATACACGTTTGGCCACCGTGGTGGATTAGCCTTTCTCAATCCGAGACAAGACCAGTTCTCAATAATGCGATTTGTATTCTTAAAAGTAATAAGATTAAATGTATCTTGATATTGATGTATGATAGAATGAGAGATGATTAATAAAGTGCTGAAGTATAAATATAGGAAATTTACTTACGTATAGAAGGCACAGTATGACAAGGTATTAAATTGTCAATATTACACAACCCCATACAGATTACAATGGTGCAACTTGTGTAGAACCAAACTCGGGTTTGTGTCAATGGTTCTGTCCAGAACGACATCAATACGAACGTTAATAAAACTGAAATATAAAGGTAATATGGATGAAACAGATCAAAAAAGTAAAATTATTAGATGTAGTGATGATATACGTAGCGTCCATAGCCCAATGACTCGCGACGATTCAATGTGATCGAAAGAGTGAAGCAACGACGGGCGCGGTCAGTTTGTGGATGGGTGACCGCTAGTGGCAAAACATTTCATGGACGCTACCGTGCTTCGGAGGGCACGTAAAGCAGTCAGTCTCGGTTGTTTTCAATTGTGGAAACAGTCGTTAAGCCTTGTCGAAGACCTTCGGGTGGCTTGAGAACATTCGACATTGGGTTGGCCACTAACCCCTCCACCAATCAGCACTGGAGCAGCGTGGTGGAGTATGCTCTAGACCTCCCGCAGCTATGTCTGTGGGGGAGACCCGTGCCCAGCAGTAGCACGTCTATGGGTCGCAGCGAATAATGCAGCGATATAATGTATGGGACTAAATTTCAGTGGTGAGCACTTTTAGCGTTGCAGGAAAACAACGAGAGGCTCTCATGGCATATGAAGTATGCCGTTCAGCGTAGTTTAACGGCTACTTTACTACTTTTATTCAGAGAGGAGCTTCGATTCCGTGATCAACAGATGGCCAATACAATTAGTACAACCACTCATACCGATTAATGGCGTGTAGAACACAATGTTATAAGCAGTGGCTTGTCTCCTCAAGTTGATGTTGATGACAAATCTGTCGCTTTGGTGAGTTTCATTGTCATTAGCCGTATATTTCTTGGACCACGACGAAGCATTCACTATGAACTGCTTTGATGCTACGTCCCAACCATTCCGGACCACGTCGTCAATATCTGCGAACTGCAATTATGTTATTTTATTAGCACCAACTGGAAATTGTTAAAATATTTTCCGTTGGATTGAATGTTAAAATTGTATTTGCAAATTATTATAATTAAGTAAACCACCATATCCCGAGTTATCATGTTGGTTCGGTTCTAATAACTATGCCATTTGCTTAATCTTTTTTAAATACATTAAACTTACTATAGGCCATTTAACCTATACCTATTATTTTAAACTTGCTTCCAGCAAAAGTAATTACTCGATGGTTAATGGTATGAGCGCCATTTGGAAAATTTGCGGGTAGCGGGTACTCAATACAACCAATACCACACAATACAATTGAACAGGCTGCCTCGTTGGTTTAGTGGTCGTAACCGCGACTGCTAAGCTCGTGGTCTTGCGTTCGACTCCGGGTCGGAGTCGGTCGGAACAACTATTGGGTTTTTTATAGCATTTGTGCCCGATGTATGGCAATATGCTCAGAAGTGGGAGTACCTTTGTCTACCTCTTCGAGGAAATACAGGCTTGATGTTAAGTATTTTGTATCCATGACCCGTACACAAATATTTATCAGCGAAATATTATGTTATCGTTGTTTATTATATTATATTACTAGTGGACGCCCGCAGCTTCGCTCGCGTGGAATTGTTTCGTTTACACCTAGTAATATTATATAGCCTATGTCACTGAAGATGCAGCATTCTAATGGTGAAATAATTTTTGATATCGGTCCAGTAGTTTTTGTGTGATAACATTACAAACAAATGTTTCCTCTTTATAATATTAGTAAGTATAGATTATTTATCTACGATTTATATTGCCAGGACATGGCTGCGATTCGCAATAGCGGTTTGGCAGTTGGTCACTTACCACCACGTCACGTAATCATCCAGCATTATAGACATAGAATAAAGAGTCGCTCTGTAGAGCGGAGCGATTCTTTATTCTATGTTATAGATAGATGTTTTAAAAAATGACAATTGACATAACACTGATATACTCACAAGATGAAGTGATCTGTGATGTGTTGGAATACGACTAAGCAGAATTTTTTCATGAGGTTCCCAAGGCTCGATGACTAAAGCGCATACGTATTCATCTCTTGGCCATCTACTCGTAAGAAAAAAAAGATTGATTAGTAAGTAACTTTTACAATCATTAAAGTTTGAGTCGTGGTCTCCACTTAAGGACATCTCTCATCGGTTGTTAGTCATTAACATTTGTTTCGGCTACTAAAAAATAATTAAGCAATCATCTGAGCGTCTTCGAGCTTGTGAATGTGAGGCCGACGGTAAATCTCATTATTGACGGTTACTGAATAAAATCTTGAATCTAAAAGCTATCACTGGCAATATGCACTGGGTTGTACATAAGTACCTTAACAGAGCTATCGCGTAAAATTTTTCATGAGATGGACGATGAAACTGTCAATATTATATCAGATCCATACAAACCAATCGTACGATTTAGTCGTCAGATTCACTGAAAACTTTTACACAATTCCACTACTCATATTGCGATCCAGGACATAGATAATATTGACGTTGCTTACCGGTTCATTGTCGAGTTGTAGTCAAAACACCATGTTACCACTTGGGTCTGAAAATGGTAAGTCGCTTCTCCGTCGTTTACCATCATTATTGGTTCAGGATTTTTTGGATTTAGTAAATTGCTGCTATCAGAGCTAAAAAGCAGAAGTTAAACTTTTTTACTGTTTTGACCTTCAATCTATATTATTATTATTCTATAGGCAACATAATGTACGAGTATGTAGTCATCACAAGAGACACGAGAAAAGAAAACTGAATACCGATCTCATTATGTGAATAGTAAATAGCACAGAAAGTCACGGATAAGACTTCAGTCGCTCTTGAGGACCGGTGTTCAAATCACAGTTTAAATATGTTTTCTAAGTAAAGTGAATAGAATATTTTACTTGAAAACGAAGAACTTTGGGCTCCAAATTTGTCCTGGACGGAATGACAGGACATCTGTGTTATTGAACTTAGCTGGGTTCCAGGCCATACTTTCGTCAACCCAATTCTGGAAATAAAGAAAAATGTTATCAATTTCTATCTTAAAGAAATGGGCAAAATAAAACGACAAACTGAATTACCTTTTTAAACATAAAAAAAGCTAAGTTACAACCCAAAGCCACCCCCTTGTTGGGCACGGGTCTGTCCCCTGTGGGAGACTGGCTGTCCACAGCTGAGAGCGTTCTAGAGCATACTCCACCATGCTGCTACAAAGCGGATTGGTAAAGGGGTTAGCGGCCAATCCAGTGTCGAATGATCTCAAGCCACCCAAAGGTCTGAGAAAAGGCTTAACGACTGTTTCCACCATTGAAACCGGGACCGACTGCTTAACGTGCCCTCCGAATCACGGTAGCGTTCATGAAATTTTGCCACTAGCGGTCAGCCATCCGCAAACCGACCGCGCCCTTCGTTGCTTACGCTTTTTTGATCACTTTGAACCGAAGCGAGCCTTTGGGCTATAGACGCTAGGGTCTGTCGACCTTAATCAAACATATTTAATTTATTTTATTGTATCGTTTTGTTTTGTATACTTTTTATTGTTTTGCATCTGGTTTATTAGGTTTGAGAAGCTTAGGATCTTACCATCACTAAAGATAGGCCTGTAGTTAACCTTGAATCCAGGGCATTATAAATGACGCTGTTGATTTGGATTGCCAGTTTGACCTCCATCTTCGTAGTAGGCGGGAAAGTGGGATCCTTGTTTAAAAGTAACGTCCTCATCAATGAATCTGTGTTTGTTAATTCTTGCTCAATTGGTTTGGAGTTTGGAGTCACTGTTTAAAAAAAAAAGGTTAGTATTACTTGACACTTCAGCATCTTCTACCATTATTTATTTATGAAAGGAATTATACAATACCGTCAGTGTCGTTGTCACCGGGTCTCGGACAGTCGTAAAGGAATTTGGCTTCCACTCCGTTCCACGCCGCGAAACTGAAGTATCTAATAGTCAGAGGATTTACGTCATGATAGCTTATTACTGGCAGGACATCACCTTCTTTTCCAAATTCTATTAGACCATCTGTCGAAGAGAAATAACGAGGTTATTATAGTAGAGTCCTAACACGAGTCACCGGGGCACTACAACCGCCAATAAAATGTGGCCGTGTAATATTAAAAGCAATAATAATCGTGGATAACTCAGGCCTAATCCCTCCCTTTCTGAGAGGAGACCCGTGCCTAACAGTGGGACAAAGGAAGGGTACTTAATTGTAGCTTAGGCTGTTCAAAAGCTACTGCTGCTAAGAATATTGATTAGTAAATTGTAGCTGGTTATGTTCAAACCTTCAGTGATCTTGATGTAAAACGGGCGGAATTCGATGGTAGAGAGGATGCCGAGAGTCTTGGCTGAGGCGCGCGCGTTACGACGGAGATTCCGCCGCAGCTCCGTAAACTTGTTGCCTCCACCGCCAATTACTGGAAATTGAAAAAAAAAATCAATTATTAAAAAAATTGATTTGTGTTATCATCATGATGAGAAGCTATCCGATGTCCACTTCGGTTAGTTATGAAGACATAATATCAGGCATAACTATTTAAACATTTTGTTGAGCCAAACTGTGTTTTTAGCAACATAAAGTTCAATCCTATCCTATCCTGTACTGTCCTGCCCTGTCCCATCCTATCCCATTCAGCATCATACGCATTGCTCGCGTTGTTGCAAAGTAGTACAAAACCTTTATAGATTAAAAATAACTCACCAATTTCGTAAACAGGATCCGAAGCGACCGGCTGCGACACTTCGGACAGCAGAATGTGTCCGTTGCTCGCTGCCAAGATGGCGAGGTGCATCTCGAACTTGACGTCAGGATCTTTCCTGATGTTCCGCAGGTCCTCAGAGCCCACGCGGTAGTACGTCTCGTAGCTGTAGCCGTGTTGGCACAGATGTTCCTTGCAACGCATAGCCACTGGAACAAACATTCAGCATCGATTTTATCCCTGATAGTATAGCATAGCTCTGCTACAGCCCATAGACGTCTCATCTGCCCCAATGCGGATTGGTGGAGGGGTTAGTGGTATCTAACTTCACCCGCATGTTCGGCCGATCATAATCAGAGAATGTCATCTTAAAAATCGATCGGTAGATAATTATAGATTAAAATCGAATGATTTATTCAGGTTTTTTTTCCATTTCCACGGAAACCGGAAACGGAAAACGGAATAGATTTAGTCTATGTCACTCCAGACATGTAGGTCATATCTATTGTATGGTAGGTACTATAGTGCCTACTATTTTACGTTAATACATAATTATTTCATTACAAAACAATGGCACAAATTCTGCCTTTCTTTTAACTGAAAATTGATAAAGTTTTAGTAGGTATCGGGTTCACTCCTAAATTTGAAATGCGGTCATCGATATTTTTAACTGTTTTAATTATTCAGACGGCTGATCACATGGAATTAATTAATTTGCAAACATTATCGATGTGAATGGCGGATTTTGCCTTTATACTTCAAGTTTTCACAAAATAAAATTGTGATGTCGTTTATTAATAGAGAAATATTTTAAACCGTAAAAAACAGGCAGCGAGTTACTACCAAAATAATAAATAATAATATTAAATATCATGGACATTGTCACACACGTCCATCTGACCCAAAACTAGGCAGAGTCTGCACTATGGGTGTATATAGGTAGGCTGATGTACATATATATTTGACTGGCCTTTGACTTTGTGCAATCGGTAGTGACCCTGCCTGTTACGCCAGGGTTCGAATCCCACTCAGGACAAATATTCGTGTGACGAACACTTGTGTTTGTTCTTTCTCTGGATGTTAGTACCGATTGCGCCAACATGCCAGTCAAAATAACTTCAATTACAATTTATTAATCAATTGAATATTATAATAGTTAATCATTAAGTAATTCAGTCACTTCTCCGAATTAAAAGGGTGAATTTAACTTGCTGGCCAATTGTGGATTGGCCCTCACAATATTCTAAAGATTTGAGAATTAAAAATATCAACTTCCAGTACCGCTGGGCTTTGAACCCCGGATCTCTCTATTACGTGGCCACTAGTCATAGTAGTAGTTCAGGAAACTAGGCTAGAACCGCCCAAATTCAATAAAACTCCTTATTAAACTTACTGTCATAAGTAAAAGTGTAATTAGCGCTAACTAGCGCCAAACTAGCTCTCATCCAAACAAGGCACAACAAAAACCACTTCATGTCTAAAGCTTAACTAGTCGGGTTTAACTAGAGCAGGGGCTAAATGCTATATTGTATGCAAACTGAAAGTTACTGGAAGTCACAGTGCGCTAGTTTAGAAACTCGGGAGATATGACGGGGGCAGCGGTGTGTGCGTGAGGGCGGCAATATTAGTATAGCGCAGGAGCCACTGCTGCACTGCTACGAAAAAACGACCGAAAAAAGATCTTCATCGAATTTTGTGTTTTTTTTTTGAAATTTATTGTGTGTTTCTAACAAAATTTGGCTCAAAATGAAAAAAAAAAAATTGTAAGAACGAGTTAGTTATATGAATAAAAAGTTTACGGGAGGATCGGCATATCGTTACGGTATAAGTATATCAAGTATATCGAACGCATTACGTTTCATAATATACGTATGTAACACTTTGTGCGGTAAAATTCACACTTTGAAAGTGAGTCTCGTGTTGATACTCAAGGTAGGTACAAAATTAAAGTAGTATATATCTTATACCAATCCGCATTGGAGCAGCGTGGTGGATAATGGCTCTAGACCTCTCGCAGCTGTGTCTGTGGGAGAGACCCCCAGCATTGGGACGTCTAATGGTTGCAGCTTTATCTTTTATCTCTATATAACCTATTTAGGGGTTGTTCAGTATTATATAAGTGTCAATTACACAATATTTATATCAAGTGTCACTTGATTTAATCAGCTCGTCCGCCCGCAATAAATTGTTTTGTTCAACGAGTTGCTAAAGACGCGAAATTATGGAGAAAAGTGAGTTACGTGCGATGAAAAAGTATCTCTTACTGAAAAAATGTCCACGAAGGACTTTTTTTGGGACTCTCAGCAAACATTAATAGAATATGCTGTACCATTTAAAAGAGGTAGACTAAGCTGTAAAGATGACCTGCGTTTGGTCGCACTTTCACCACCATTACGGTAGAAAATTAGATTTTTTTTTGCATTTCTTATATTGATTCCAAATACTTTTTGATTCACTCTCGTATATCTAAAGGAAAATGTTTCACAAAGATATTTAATCTGTTATTACTCTTGCCGGCCCAACGTGCACCGATCCCGGAGGATGCTCAATTGTTATCGGGGCGGACGTCGATAAACACCAGTTGTGTTGCGGTGGGTATCACATTGTGAACAACATAAATATTGCGATTACTATATAAATAAAAAATTGTGCACGTAAAATGGTCCTAATAATAACTCTCGCTTAGTCATAATGAAACTGATTGTTTAAATTTTTGCGATGTGTTAACGGAAATTAAGGAATTCGTATCATTACTGCTGTAAATGTTAATATTTTGGTTTAATTTCTTAAGGTATCTTTCATGATTAATAATACCTCAAGAATATATACGAGTAAAATATCTTTGCATGGCTATTTTCCGTTCGCTGGTATTAGCAAGCTTATCTATTTCTGAGAAGATCTTCTTATCTTTCAGACCATCTTAGACTCTTTTTCAAGTTTCAAATTTCGAAAGCGAAGCGAAGACCATTTATTTATTAGTTTTACGAACAGAATTACCTCTACAAGGGATGTTTTAAAATAAAATACTCGTAAATATAGCTTTTATAAACGGCAAGCTACACCAAAGATAACCACTAAACAAAATCCGTTAAGGAGAAGAAGAAGAAACCAACATTACACATTTTCCCATTTATATATTTAAGTAAGGTTAAAGAAAAGGGATATCTAAAGATAGACATTTCAAAGATATTCAGAAATAATACAATTCGTATCATTCAACCTATACATTATTCGCTAGTATAACGTCGAAACAGGCTTTTTTTATGTATTCTAAACCGACTTTAGTTTGTAGAAGTAGCAGTAAAGTTCTGCACGGAAAATGATAAAACATGGACGGAGCCGCGATTAAAGATAGTGTGAAAACAATAAATAATAATATAGGTAGTAATAAATATGATTATATTATTATTTAATGTTTCCTTCAACATTTTTATTTTCATCAAATTAAAACACATTCAATGTCCTATTAACTTACCCTATTCTAGCTTCAATTCTGCGAATTATTAAGAGAATTGACAAAGGTATTACTTAGTCAACTATGGTGCAGTCGCGTACCGGTATTACCATCAGTTGGAAATAATAAAGGCTGGAACATTTCCAAAGGAGACTTCGACTCGCCGCAATTCAAAATGATCTTAGCAAAATGCAAATTATTCGGTGCTTACGTACTTTGCTTGTTATAGTCCGCAGGCGCTTTATACGTTACGTCGAGGGCCAATGCAAGTAAGAATCCGCCATATAAATGAAGGTAGCCATTTTCCAGCCAAGTTATTCCAGTATACATAAAAAATTATAAAACATTTTATAGCTATTTTTATATTTATAAAACTATTTTATAGCCATATTTTGTCACTTCTTAGTGAATTCGAGTTTTATATATCGCTACTTAAGTTTGTCAGTCAAATCCAGTCTATATAGTAAAGTTTCACGTGTAGGTATGGCTATAGATATAAGTGCTGTATAATGGCGAATCACACTGAACTAAATATTGTATAATATTTAATTACATAATATGTTGAGTTATATGTCGCTGGTATATTTAAACAAATAAGTAAAATAAAATGTCGATAAGAGGCAGAAATCAGAAACGACGTCGCGCGTCGTGTCGAATATTGTAAGGACGACAATAGATGCAATTTGGGATTCAATCAGCTTTTTCCCCTTCAATGTCTTAGCTGGGTAGAAATGTGTGAAGTAGAGTTTTTATTGTAATTATTGATCCTAAATCTCGTTTTTTAAGTAAACGAACTCCATAATTTACTCTATGGCTTTCCGTAAGCGTTTTCTGATATTATTATAGAATATATTTTTGTAAGAAATCGTGTTACGATCAAAAAGTGTGGTTGCCAGTAAAAGGTAGAGGTAGTATAATATGCTGCGTTCCTCCGAACTTGGCCGGTCCACGGCCGAGGGTCCATTAAAAATCTCAAGAGTTCTAACTACAGAAAAGATAAAAGAGATTATTATGTGTTATGTGGTTCTAACCAATCCACCACGACATTCGAAACTAGACAACATTGAGGGCAGATTTTTTTGGTCTTCGACAAGGCTTAACGATTGTTTCCACCATTGAAAACAACCGGGACCGACGGCTTTACGTGCCCTCCGAAGCACGGTAGCGACCATGAAATTTTACCAATAGCGGTCACCCATGTTGCTTAACTCTTTCGATCACATTGAATCAACGTGAGCCATTGGGCTATGGAAGCTACGCTATATTACCAATAATAATAATAATTAGGTGTATGTAAAATATAAAATGTATAATAACCCTTCCCACGATGTCCAACTTGTCCACCTTTGTTAGACACTCGTAAAACAAACAAAATAGGCACAGTGTTAGCTCCCTGGGCCTACAGACACAATATTATATTACTAGAACACTTATTTTCCATCACAGGTCACGTCGACCTAAATTTAATAAAAGCTTAAAAAGAAAAATTGTATAAAGCAAGTGTTAGCGAGTTCTCAGCGTGCCTTTTGACGGAGAAAAGAGAGAGTTTTAATGGAAAGCAAAAACCCTGTGTGAGTGCGAATTAGGGTAATGAGAGACACCCTCGATTTGCCAAGTACCAACTTGCACGTCATTTAAGAAGGGTTTATGTAAAAGTAGGGGTTAAAAATTATGTCTCGTTGGTCTAGCAGTATGCACGACTTTTAAGCTAGAGTTCCTCCTAGAGAGAGCATAGACGTCGTACGTTCGTACCGTAATATTTTACATCCTTGGATGGTAGAGGTAATTGCACTTGAAACGATTTGACGGCGGAACCGCGGGGAATGGTAGTGAAGATTTCCCCCTCGTGAAAAAAAAGTGATAATTGTTTATTTCTTACCTTTATCTCCGCATTTAGAATTCGCGCTAACAGCGCCATACATTCTCAAGATAATTCTAATCAATAGTTGGTGTATAATGTCTTATAATGGCCGCTCACACACCCCACACTAAGGAAGAGACACAGAAGCATCAGGCGGCTTTCAAGTCCGTTTACTCCGTATATAATAAACAAAAGATACCTGTGTATAAGTTACAACCGAGCGAAAACATTTACTTTGTTAACGGAACTAAATATCCGGGGTACTAAGTGCTGTAAGCAATTTGCGTCTATCATAGAACTGTTGTATAAGGCTTCGTTCTGATCAGGAGTTTTTTACTTAGTGTTAGGCTTATAGTCGCATGCGCAATTGCTTAGCTAGAGGTACTGGGTTCGATCATAAGGAAATACATTATCTATACTAATATCATAAAGAGGAAATTTATACCCTCATGTTTGATTGGCATTTGATGATACCAGTTTTTGACGTTTTTGTTATTGTATGAAGTTAAACAAGACTACCCACACCGGGCCCGTGTATTTGTACCTTTTAATATTAATTCTTTTTCTCATGTAAGTGATGTATATATCTTATTGTGAATAAAAGATCTTTAAACCAGAAGATCTTTAAGAATGTTTTCACAAAAAAACTACTGGACCGATTACAAAAATTCTTTCACCATTAGAAAGCTGCATCTTCACTGAGTGACTTAGCTATATAATATTATAGGTTTAAACGAACCATTGTTATGTCTAATTCCATGCGAGCGAAGCTGCGGGCGTCCACTACTGTTATAATAAAAACGTTACTATCAGGAGTCGTCCTGATAGTAATATAGTAAATTCTAGTAGTAAAATCCTTTATCTGGTACTATTAAATTATTTATACTGCCCTTCAAGATTTCAATTGCGGAATTATTTGGAAGCCCTCCGGCCATTGTCATTGTTCCTGTATAAGATGTCTGTGCCAGAACGGTTATTGTACGGTAAGACACAAATTCGAAATTCAATTTGAGTACACCCAACTCGGCTATCAGTCTGATTGTGATCGAAATTCATAATAATAATAATGGTTGTATATTAAAATGAGACTTCGTTTATCTAGTGGTCGCAACCCACCATCAAACTTTCTTTGTCCAACTCAGTTTTTCTCTCAGAGTCAGAATGGGAGGGAGTAGGCCTTCCTCACGATGTGTCCTACACAGTTACAGCAAGAGACACTTAATTTCTTAAATCGCACATAACTTAGAAAAGTCATTGGTGCGTGCCTCTTGGGTTTGAACCCGGGCCGCTCGAATGAGAGGCGAGTTCGATAGTAAAAAATTAATATATTAATTGAATTTTCTGTAAAAGCCTACAGCGCGGTAGTAAGTTAATAGATATTGAGACTATTGTACCCTGCAAAGCTACAAGGAGGTAAATTTTGTTGTTTTTCGAGAAAACAATAGATCAATAATATACCTACCTAAGTAGGTATAGATACTTGCTTGTATGGTTTTTGGTTACTCTTGTTCAGATGTGACCGTCTTAGTTCTAATCTAGCACTGTATCTGTAAGCGACTTTGAACGACACCCTTACTAATAGATACTAACTGGATTATTGCTACAAACAAATTTAATGTTTTTCAAAGTATGTCAAAGTTGCCATGGGCAGCATGGGTTTGGTATCTTACATCCATACAAATGTGTTTTAAAGAAGGGCATCATCATCACACCCTCTCTTAGTCCCACTGTTGGGCACGGGTCTCCTCTCAGAATGAGAGGGATTAGGCCTTAGTCCACCACGCTGTACTAGTGCGGATTGGCAGACTTCACATGCCTTCGAGAACATTATGAAGAATTCTCAGTCATGCAGGTTTTCTCATGTGTCCTTCACCGTTATAGCAAGTGACATTTAATTTCATAAATCGCATATAACTAGAAGAATGTAGTTTCAAGTAAAACTTAACCAAGCTGCATTGGATAAGTGCGGTGGAGTATGCTAAAGATCTCCCGCAGCAGTCTGTAGGGGCAGACCCGTGCGTGCCCAGTGGGACGTCTATGTTTTAGGGTACAAAATAAATAAAAAGGTAATTAATTGTATCAGGCGTTACTTTGCGGAACTCCATTATAACAAACCAAGAATTAATCTACTTTGCAACAATCCGCGAACAAAAACTACTAGAAAAGAGTCTACTTACCCTGTGGATGCCTTGATTTGGGGCGAAACACGTGTTGGTGTGTGTATGTTGGTGTGGGTATTCATTTATCGCATGTGCATGTTTTCCTGTGTGGGAGGTGCTTGCATGACTTGCATGAAAGTATACATACATCACCATACGTTTTTGTTCGCGGATTGTTGCAAAGTAGATTAATTCTTGGTTTGAAATAAAAAGCTGCTTGAACTTCGTTGAAGAATAGCTATGAACATTTCAGCGACCTAATAAGCGCGTTCGCGAAATCCAACAACCGCAATAGATACGGCATAAATAATGTCATCAAACACCGCAACATGGCCGCGGCGCCACTGTCGCGCGGCAAACGGCAATTAAATATCAATTCGGTACACATTCATTCATCTTCCTTATTGTTCATTCGCAATTACGTAATTTTCCCATATGAACGTCATATGGGAAAATTACGTAATTGCGGCTTCATCGAATCGTATGTGGCAACTTGGAATAAAATAGGAATCCGATTTTTCAAGCTATTTTTAGAAGAGATATTTATTAATTTATCAAATAACAAAATGAGATTATGTTACACTGCATTTTCTATCAGTCAAGCTATTTATTTATTTATCAACTAGTGGACGCCCAGCAGATTCGCTCGCGTGGAATTAGACGAAATAATATGTAGTTTCGTTAACACCTAGTAAATATAGTGCCCTAAGTAAGAAGCACGTAACTTGCCATTAGCGGTCACCCATTCGTCTGCCCGCCAAGATCGGCGTCTCAACACTAATGTACCGAGCCGTGCTACTGTGTACTGTACCTCCATACCTACATAAATAAATGTGCTTGTAAATAAGTCTTTACGTTTCGAAATGATCAAAGCCGATTTGTGGGAATTGCTCGAAAAATTCAATTTGTTCAATCCGTTTCACTTAAACAAAGAAGATAGGAAAACGAGCTTTTCGTTCCATTTGTTTCAATGTTTATTTATAATAGTATAATAATAATAATATATTATTAAGCTGTGAAAGGCAAGTGGCTAACAAACTCGCCTCTCACTCGAGCGGCCCGGGTTCACATCCAAGCGGCACGCTATAATAAATTTTCTATGTTATGTGCGACTTAAGAAATTAAATGTCACTTGCTGTAACGGTGGAGGAAACATTTGAGGAAACCTGCATGCCTGAGAGTTCTCCGTAATGTTCTCGAAGGCATGTAAAACCGTAAAAAAAAGTTTGAGGCACAAACCTTCCCATTCCGAAAGGAAACACGTGCCCAATAGTGGGACAAAGAAATGTTGTGATGGTGATTGCTTGAAAATCAATTTATTCTTGCACTAAAAGTTATCCGTATGATCCTATCACTGTTACGAATACTTAACTTCACAGCATTATTCATAATCAAAATAACTTTTGTATTACTGTGGGCTTAGTGCGAGCACGGAGTAAGTGGATCAAAGGAATCGAACGCATAAACTCTAATTTGTGTAGGATTTAAGTAGCGCCATCTAATGGCCTACATGTACATCATATAGGCCAAAAGATGGCGCTGCAAAAATCTCATACAAATTAGCGTTTTGCCCCATGATGAACTATTTTACTATTCATTGTCGTATCGTAGACCGTTCGACCCTTTTAAATTTTAATAGTTGGACCCAATGCAACATTACACAAACTTCATAGAACATAGAATAGTAGGAGGTATATCTAAAATCCGAATAATGATTTGAATTATGATCGGAGAGAGTAGTTCATAGTTTAAGGTACACGGACCGGCTTCAAACTTCAGCATCAAAGAAATTCTAGCTATTATATTGCGCAGATGTCAAAATTATGGTATCAACTGATCTGACGTGGGACCAGCGGGTTGTCAGTCGTAAGCACTGATTGGTTCACTAGTCGTAATATGTCAAAAAAAATATAAAAAACAATGTCATATTTTCAATATTTTATGCCTGTCTTACCGCTAATCCGGTTGAGATGAAACTTGTTAAATATGTGTTGGATCCCTGGTATGGTTTAAAACATTTTATCGTAGAAAATTGAGGTTTTAGAGTACTTAAATTTGTATGATCTCTTTACCACCGCAATATCCTATTAACTAGAACGAAGCAGAGGGCGACTACGTATAAGATAAGTCTTACAAAATGAGAGCTCTGATGTTCCTCGCTAAATAACACCTCTTAAGAACTCAACTCGTAGTCAGAACTTCTAATTCAATGCTTTACTTTATTTCACTTTGGCTCTAGCGCTTTGAATGTCTCCATAGAATGTCGACTTCAACTGCACCGGAGCCGGTTCAATGGCGCACATCGGAGAGTTCCAGTTTTGGAGTAGTCTCGCTAGGAGCTTGGAACTCGGTTCAGGTGTTTTCTTTTTAACGTCTCATATGGACTTTAAACGTAACAAATACAAGTTTGAATGCTCCTGTAGCTCCGGACCAGAATAGTGCTACGGTATCCCTTGCCTTTGGTAATAGGCAACTAAATCGGGACTTCTGGGGTTGCGGGCGGCAAGAGTGGGAGCTAGAACCGTCCATGCAGTGATAACAGGGAAGACAAAGTTGTGTGTGCTCTGGTGTTGGAAATTGATGCCGTGGATGCTGATATTTTCGATGTCTGAGGCGTGCCTGTCATAGGCACAGCGCTGGGGCACTGGTGCGTTCTATTAGAGATCAAGGAGTCCTCCACAAAAGCTGACGAGGTCACCGAGGGGGTTTTAGTGGGCGGAAATTCCACATAAACCAGCTCCACGATTTTTGGGTAACTTTTTTAATGTTTCCCACTCGCAAAACAGGTCTAAGCTGCACAATTTTCAGGACTTTAATTTTGTCCGTCTGTTTATACTGTGTTGTCGTGAGGCGAATAACATCTGCCCACACCACCACTACATGATGACCACGACCGCTCTGCCAAGAGCGAATCGGCTGAAAAGTTTACACTGTCATTGGTGCATGCCTCTTAGATTTGGACCTAGAGTTAGGGGCCGAATTTCACTAATCTCTTTCACTGCTACACATAAATGCACTATATTTTCATCTAAGACGTTCTCTTCATTTTGTAAAATAACTCGGAAAACGTTGGAGAACTGCGTTCATCACTCGCTATCAAAGCCCACTTCCATGACACAGAGAGAAGGGTAAACAATTTGCGCCTCTCGCTTCGCCCTGATAATTGTTCGCCGACTCATTTCCATCCATATACGCGCGCGAACAAACTTACTGGGAGCAATTTCGACTTCGTATTTTAGGTGCGCTTAAGCGTTTTGTTGTTATTCCGTGTTGTATTGTCTTATAGCTCGACGAGACCATCTTAATATATTTGACTGCGCTGAAATCACTCATTGAAATAAATTATTTAATTTTCGTTACAGTGATTATCTAATTTGCTTTGCTGGCGTGCCAAGGGTGTTTCCCCAGGCCAACTGTTTATACGTTACCACCATAATTTTGATATTTTCAGATTAATTTCCTTGGTTTCAAATACATAATAGTATAAATCAAATAAAATCAAATAGCTATTTGTAAAACATGGCTATGTCATATATATTTAGATAATAATAAGTAAAATACACCTACAAATAATCATATTCAATTCACACTGGAACAACGTGGTGGACGCTCCAACCCATCTTTCTAATTAGGCAGCTATCGATTGCAATTGGCCAGGAGAAACGTATTCTATCACCTTTGTCCTTACTCTATGCCTTTACATAACATACAGTAAAACGTGCAAAGTACCAGGACAGCAGAGGTCGTGCACGTGCTTGAAGACTGCACGAGACCCGAGGCGGCGACGGGGTAAGAGCACGGCAATACATTAACTGGAGTGTTACCTTTGTTGCCAGGTTATAGGCTACGTTCGCACTGAACCGCATTTAAATTTTCTTTATTCACATACGCTTTACACGGGAACCACGGGACTTTTTTTATACTTCTGTATACTGCTAATTACGTAGCGTACCCGATGTCACTATATCTTGCCAACAAAATCTTTGACTCACATATAAAATAAACTAACTCACAAATCCTAACTAATATATAAATGAGAAAGTATGGTTTTTGGTTTGTTGTTTTGTCCTTCCGTTGAAGCGGAGAACGCTTCAACGGAATGATGGACCGACGTGATTTTGTATTATGCATACATGAAGTGTACGCCTAGGACGGTGATATAGGATACTTTTTATCCCATATAATTGCAATTTTCCCAGAAAGTAGCTCGGTGTTTGGAATCGTACCCGGTGTACCTATGGCTCACCACCTATTATGGGTCCTATAACTAGAGAAAAATGGGTATATTTGGATTTTGATTACTTATCATAAAGCTATGATGTTATGGATTGTTTGGTGCTCTGCTGGGACTTGCCAGTATCACTAACACATAAAAAAGTATGTTACGGAGCAGTTTGTATACATCCTAAAGTTTTCCAGACGACATGTTCTAGCCCTCGTTTATCTATTATACACGCTTCAGTTCCCATTTCGCGTCAAGTTCAGTCTAAATGCACTTCTGTTTTCTCTGGGCCATTGAGACCAGGGGCAGCGTGTTTAAATGAATTTGTAAAATATTGATAAGATTGTAACAATATAGCATGCAGTTTTATCTAACCGTAGAGCTCCCGTTGTGAGGATCGAGCTATTGCCATACGCGACTCGTCCTGCGATACGTAGTGACTGTGTCTTAAACAAATAGTTAATATTCACGTGTATGGCTACACTGCCAAATATCGCTAGCAATCTTTGATTATTCTTCATTGAATCCTCCCATAAGTACTGGGAATGCTCTAACCACTGAGCCGCCGCTGTCCGCCCCATCAGCTGCGAAATTCTTCTAGCATTGTCTTAGCTTGACGTCAGACGTCGTTTCCTCAATCTTGCAATTTGTTTGTCAATAAGATACTATGAATAGACCTTGGCTGGCTACCTGGACACATGGGAATAGACAGGAATGAGAGTGCTGACTGGTTTGCAAGGGACGGGGCCGAATTGTCCACCATGGAACCTGAACCGATGGCATATCGAAAACCGCTACTCAATGAATCCTAAAAAGACAAGCCCTAGAGCGGAGTATGCAGCTTTGATCAGTGCGCCAGACCTAAGGCAGTCTAAAGCACTTATATCTGGTTTCTCGCAAAACAATTTTAAGATAGGGTTGAGCCTAAATCGCACCGAACTGCTGATTTTAATTAGACTCCTTACACTGTAGTTTGAAGAAACACTTAAATACAATAGGAAAAGCCAGCAGTGCTGCCTCTAGGTTCTGTAATGAGACGAAGGAATCACCCATCCATATCCCCTGGGACTGCCCTGCAGTCATAAGGGAAGCCGCAAACTGGGTGGAAGCCTAGTCTCACCTTGAACAGTCAAAGAACATCCTAGGATTTGTCCAAGCAATTGGCCTTTGGGATCAAGTTTGAACTTTTGGGAGTCAGATACAATAGATATTTTTAGGTCGCAGTGGCTTATGGGCTTAACCCACACCCACTCCTGTCAAATAATAATACTACGCTTCAGTTGCATTCCCGCGTCAACTCAAATTGAAACCGAGTAGCTCGCTCCTCCGGGGATATCCGGAGCGGAGTCGATACGTTCAAATGAATTGGATCAGGGTAATGTTATGTTCACCTGGTACTAAGCAGCTCAGATGTATAAAAACAATATGCAAATATTGTCTCGTGGTTGCCTGTTACATTTCTTTAGATGTGGCCATCTTGGTTCTCAAAGGTAGCATCTTTGACTGACGTAGAACGAGACACTGTTTCTAAAAATTACTAATCGATTAGGTAGATAACTAACGAACAGGACTCACTGTGACTAACAGCTATAGTTCCTGCCCCAGTTCTCTTACTTACTTGGAACTGACCAACTAATATTCCTATTAATACTCTGCTACTGGTCTAACCATCCTGGAATAACCTATTTGAATCTGTTCAAAGTCATGGAAGTCGCATGGGCGGCAGCGGATGGGTGATGCAACGTGCCCGTTTACTATCTTATATCCACTAAAAATGCTGACGAGTGATAGAAACTCGACCGTAAGTAATAATGTTATAGCTGCAACCCATAGACGTCCCACTGCTAGACAACGGTCTCCCCATAGACAAATCTGAAGGAGGTGTAGAGCATACTCCACCACGCTGCTCCAATGCGGATTGATAGAGTTTATAGGTAAATAATGACTACATTCATCCTTTTAAATAATAAAAGTATGTCTACCTATGCATCTATCGAAATAATCACCTCGTAGATGATTAGTAGTAGTAGTACGATTGTAATGTTTTCATTAATATATTTATGTGCGTGCATATTCTTTATTATTTTTCTCTCTTCCGCCGCGTCAGTACCCTCCAGCGCTGTGCACAACAGTTAACCCAGTCTTCCATTTTAGTCGACAACCCTACTACACATAGCGCCGCCAGAATCACTCCATGGACGGTTCGACCTCCCACTGTTGTTGCCTAACTTCAGAAGTCCCCTTATGCGCCTCTTACGATAGGCAGGGGCTACCGTAGCACTATTCTGGTCCCGACACGTTCGTAACTAAAAGACCCGCCGGAAGGTATAAAACTTTCGATCGATTTATATTATCCGGAGCCGCGTAACCAAGTGCGCTTCAATCTATCAACTACCTATTGCTTTTGTCCTCATCACAGATTTTCCTTTCTATATTTTCCGATTTCGCTGCCTCCGCTGAATGTTAATGCGGGAAACCTCCTGCCTGGCAAATAGACGCAAACAAGTTTATATAAAGGAGAATAAAACTCGGATAGTTTTTTGGTTATGGAAGCCTATTTGTTGGAGTAGTCATAAAGTGGTCAGTAAACAGGCGATACGAGTACATTATTTGTTTCTTATGGTAACAAAATCAAGCAGCTAACGAGCAGCACAACCTATCCGCTGTCGCTACCGCCTATGATAAGTGACTTACGAGTCAGTTACAGATGCGTTGGTAACCTAGAAGACAAATAGTTTATCGTAGTATAAAATAAGGATATTAAAATATCAAAAAGCCGACTTCAAATTAAAAAGTCAGAAATAATAATAAATCGTTGTATTTTTTCGTATCGTTTATTCACGTAACATTTTTCTGTCTGGCCAGCAGTTTATTTTATATCAACATGAACGTTGGCTAGACTATAAATAAACAGTTGAACATAGAACCTCCTCCTTTTCTCGAAGTCGGTTAAAAAAATTGTTTTACAATAACAAAGTTATCCGAAGTAATCGTATGTTTAAGTACTACAAGAAGCATTACAAAATTTAGTTAATCAGTGCCCACATAATACTAGTTATGATAATACTAATGATTTCATTTAACTTCATATTTAAACAGAGTTTTTTGCGACAATAACAGAAAATTGTACCTATATACACTGCAGCACTGCGGTGACACCCCGTGGCCATCGAACTCGCCTCTCACTCAAGCGGTCCGGGTTCAAACCCCAGCGGCACGCACCAATGACTTTTTAAGTTATGTGCGATTTGAGAATTTAAATGTCACTTGCTATAACGGTGAAGGTCACATCGTGAGGAAACCTGCATGCCTGAGAGTACTTCATAATGTTCTCGAAGTCATGTGCAGTCTGCCAATCCGCACTTGGCCAGCGTGGTAGACTAAGGCCTAATCCCTCCCATTCTGAGAGGAGACCCGTGCCCAATAGTGGGACGTCTATGGGTCGCAGCGACACCGCAGCAGTGTAGCAGTTGAGAAGGCACTAGTGTCCAGCAGTGTGATGGTAATGGGTTGAAGTCGTTGCCATATAGGTATACTATTAAATAAAGACTATCGTAAAAAAATCTGCTTACCCAAAATTTCCCGCATAGTTCCATTCTTGGACAACCTTAAGTATATACTCGTAGCTACGCCTCTTACATACTTTCACAGCGCGCCGAAAGAATATTGCCAATAACCACTCTGAGATAATTGAGAGGTACCCCTCAAATTCCATTAGGGGATCTGTCCCGATACCCACTCGATAATCGTCTCTACATCTACGTGCGCTTTTCTATTCGCTATATATATAAAACATGGCTGTACTTCAGTCCTTTTCGACCGAATAGATTTTTCCGCGGATGTTGCCATTGAAGTAAAAAAGGAAGATTTAAACATCTCGTAGGTATATTCATCTATACTAATATTATAAAGAGGATACATTTCTTTGTAATGTTTTCACACAAAAACTAATGGCCCGATTTGAAAAATTCTTTCACTAGAAAGCTGCATGCTGCATCAGTGAAGACGGAGTGACATAAGCTATATATAGTAGTTGTAAACGAGCTTTTGTTATGTCTAATTCCACGCAAGCGAAGATGCGGGCGTCCACTAGTGTTGATATAAAATTAAAGGCAATACAAAAATATACAACGAACTTTCGTGAACGTTTTGTCGAACTTTCATGAACTTAAAATTAGTTAATCAAATACAAAAAAATGTAGTCGTGTGTAGGTATTCTGTCATTGCTACATCAATTCTGTTTGGCGTCAACCCTGTTGGGGCAACACCGCAGTATTTGTCCGGAACAAACAAAATGGCGCGTGAAGGTGAACACGTATTCATATAGTAAAGGCCTTCTACTATTTGGTATTTTTTATAGATATAAGATAGCGAACGATGTAGCACCACCCCCATCCGTTGTCGCCCATGACTACTGTGACTGAGTTTGAATAGGGACTGGGATGGTTAGTCCTGTTAGTTGGTGTTAGTAATAGTCCAGTTAGTAATTGTTTGTAAAAGTCACGTTCCAAGTCAGTCACAAATCTGTTGCTACCCTTGAGGACTAAGATGGTCGCCTCTAAAGACGTGTAACCGGAAACCACACCTTTCCAACCGGATCACGATTGTTTTAAAGACAGCTATTACACGATAGAAATGGTACTAGGTACCTCCGGTACCTAGTACCATTCGGTAATGACTCTTGCTCGAGGGGATCTTACCAGTGCGGAAAGACTCATGACGGAGTCAAACGGTAACCCATAGCAGGTTCGCGGGAAGTGAATCAGACACAATAAATCATTTATTGTAATACCAATTATGTATTCTGTGGTACTAGCGCACGAAAGTGTTAAAACGGCTTTCTGAAGCACGGAAGCAATCAAGAAATGTCTTCTAACAACTAAGGATAGGTACTTGCATATATATTTTTTCACGCATGATACTGCACATACCTTTTATACATAGTTTTAAGTTCATTGGTAAAATGTCGATTTGTATAGGGTTTTGTGAGAAAAATAAATATCTTCTTCTTCTTCTAATATGATACAGTTCAACGGGTAGAGTTTGTCCAGTAATATCCAGGACAAACTCTTACGTAATTTCAAATTCGACGCGCGTGAAGTCGCGGCTTCTCCCAAGCTAGCTATTCGTTACTCGACCCAACCATCAGCCTCGGAGGTGAGGGCCGTGTCAGCCTTTCTCCGCCAATTTTATCTTAATCGAGATCAGGATTAAAATTGGCACGAGTTCAGATAAAACTAATGACTTAATCTGGAATCTCATTTGGGTTACACGGTTAGTGGTTAAGTAGATAAATTTATGTTTAGTTTGGTTTTGAGCAGTCTTCATAATTTAATTTACTAATGGCCGCCGAATTAGATCGAGTGTCTCAGAGATACAAAGTACGATTGTACCATGTTTCATCACCACACACACACACACCATAACCCTTTCTTTGTCCTATTGTTGGGCATGGGTCTGCTCTCAGAATAGGAGCGATTAGGCCTTAGTCCACCACGCTGGCCATGTGCGGATTGGCAATACCATGTTTCATCGCATTCTGTTAAATAGTATCTATGATAACGAAAAAAACATGATACTTGGTAGTGATTCCATCAGTATAAGTAGGCAAACGAATTTCCCACTTCCAGTAGTATTTGGCATCCAAACATTATTGAAGTAAATTACACGAACGATTGCTTTTGCTCAGAATAAAGACATTTAATACTATACAGGAAATATCTTTTGCTGGTATCATACAATACGATTTAAAGTACTCTTTGAAAACAATTCGAATGCCTGATGCATGTAAATGCGTTTTAATAAACTAAAATAAAAAATGTTGTTTAAGTTGTGGATAGTAGTATCGGATATAGATACTCGTACATTACCCTACTTTTTGTTATGAGCAAGAATTAACTGTGACGTAAAATGGTCTTTAAGGCTTTTCACATTTCAAAAGTTTTTTCACATAAAAAGTTGAAAAGTTGTTAAGTGTATGTACAAATTAATATACGCAAGGGTACTTTCACCAAAGTTTTGTATCAAATAAATAACTCAGTACACAGTATATAACTTTCTAGTCAATATGGTCATTCATGGATTATGTACTCAAACAAAGCCACTTGTACTTCTCTATTTCTCAAAACATTTTAAAATACACTTCTTAAAGTAACATTTCTCGATGCAATTAAATCAGCGAATGCAGTATAATCGGACCATTGGAAGCAAGTTCTCAAACTAAAACAATAAAAGTCAATAATTCCAGTGCAATAATATCGAAAAGTTTTAATATACTGTAGCACGGTAGAGTAAATAAGGGTGTTGTTTGATTGCAGCTGAGAAGTATACAGGTAAGATGATTTTATTAGGATTTAGGCTTAACTACCAGGTAGATACGACGCGATTACCAAGAGGTAATGTTTAGCTACAAACCATAGGTCATTGGACTATGGATTCTACAATACAAGAGGTAGTGTTTATAAAACATATGTTAACTTAATTTATAACTGATGAATGATAGAAAATATTTCGTTGGGCAATTATACTCCCTCATACTTCAGGTCGTCAGTCCACATCGTCGGAGGGCAGCCAAACCTTCGTTTTCCGAAACATTTAACTTCTTTAATTATCTTTCCTATAGAATTTGAACCCGGATCTTCTCAAGAGAGATGCCGCGTTTCAGCCCGCGGCTGAACTGGCTATCACCGCTATCGGTATTCAGAAGCACGCAGGTGAAACTTATAATTGCTTATTGATCGCCTCTCTGCCACTGTTGTTTACGTCATCACCGTCGGAAATGTGATCAGTTGATAGGCAATCGGCATTTTCTGTTTCTGAGTTATTCTCACCGGCGTCTATCTGTAGAGTAGTTATATATAATATACAAAAGTAGTATATTATATAATACAGTAATATATAATATAGGTTTATATTCCTAGGTATACAGCTATCGCAAATGGCATATTTTGCCATTTAAGATTGAAGCAAAGAGGTGTGGGCCATAAAGTCTACAAGCCACTGTCGAACATAGAACCTTCTTCTTTATTCAAAGTCAGTTAAAAACTAAGCCAAAATGCACAAATTAAATCAGACTTACTTTGCAACTTGCAGAAAACATATCTAGGTGACATATTTATTTTATTTATTTATTTATCTTTATTGAAACACAAATATAAAAGATACAGGGTAGAAATAGCGAGCTTAATGCATAAAGTATTCTCTACCAGCCAACCATTGGCCTAGCCAGATAGTCACGAAAAGCGGTTTAGTTTTATTTTTTAAGTAAGTAAATATAAAAAAAAACATAACATAATCTGAGTGATATCTACCTATCATCTATACAGTGATATCTATCGATGATACAACCTGTAAGAAAATGCACAATGTAAAACGCGCGGGTCGAATGCCAGGTATAATATTTCAAAGCGGGGGTAACAAGATTGTGGTCTCATAACTTGACTTGACCATTTTTATGGCGAGTCATGCAAAGTGGTCGGGAAAGGGAATTTAATTTGATCGTATGACTGGCGCGTTTCGCTCCCTTGGAACTTTCCGCGTGACCAGACGAATATAATTTCATTTATGTAATCGTAATGATGAAATCCGTAGACGAACAAGGTAACATAGCTTGAAGCCTCGAAGAGTTAGCGAACTGAAGTGGCAATGAGCAGGCCACGTCATACGGCGGATTGATAACCCATGGGTCAGACAAGTCCTCGAGAATGCAAACATCGCTGTCACCCACAAATTTCGAGGAGCTCGAAATTTTAATTTCGTTCAGATTATAAACTAACTAGTAGACGGGCGTCTACTAGTTAGTTTATAATAGCTTCGCTCGCGTGGAATTAGACATAACAATAGCTTCGTTTACACCTAGTAATATTATATAGTCAGTGAAGTTACATACTCGGTGAAGATGCAGCTTTCCAAAGGTGAAAGAATTTTTGAAATCGGTCCAGTAGTTTTTGTGTGAAAACATTACAAACAAATCTTTCCTCTTTGAAGAATCGCTAAAGATTAACTTAAAACATAAAATATTTTGAAGCATGATTTAATCGCAGTATTCTTTAGAATACTTAGTTAATGCACGAGGAGATTTGAAAAAAGAACTTGTCGAGGAAAATATTGAAAGTTATACAGTAAAATATTAATCAATGGTTGTCTATTGAACAAGTGAAGTCTGTTTAATACGGGAACAACTGGCAAATTGTTTGAAAATTGGGCCCGTTGGCATGGAAACCTGTACTAAGAACAAATTAAGGATCAATAGACCGGAATACCATAGAACTTTATAGGACGGTATGGAAATAATAATTTAAGATTGGTTGACAACAAACAATCGCCTTAATCTGATAAACGGAATGGGGACTAGGGACTGTTAGTGATAGTTAGTCCTGTTAGTTGATGTTTATTTTTAAATAACTTTAAACTACTTACTTGTTTTTTATATTGAAACCTATCTCAAATATCGCTCGTAGCCCACAGTTATAAGTAAAATTGAAAATTAAATTGAAATGACGCGAGCTGTGTTAAAAATGTCTTTACACACTCTAGCTCTTCGAAGTCTGAATTCTGAAATACGGGCCGTAAGTATTTCCCACACTAACAAATTATTCGAAACCTCAATTCTAATAAATCGGTGCTAGTGTGAAAAATAGCGTACTCGGTTGGAATTGGTTTGAATTGAGGCGCTCGAAGATCTCGCGTCCGATTTCCAACAATGATAGATGCTGGGCATTGATCATTTTTATGTACATGCTGTACGCTTATCATTTTTACTTCAGAAGTATCACAGTATTATGTCTGGTATGTGTGGTTAATCCTATATGTTTTATTTTGATCATTTACTAGACAAAAATGCATTTTTGCCGCATCTGCCTTGTTGGTATGCCATTGTAGTCAATGGCATAAAGTATTAATGTTTGGGATTTCCAAACATGAAATTCCCAGTAGGAACACGGTGTGGATTTGAGACCGGTGTATGAAAAATACAGAAAATACAGGTGTGACGTCATGTCATATTATTTCGGTCATTTACCACTTAAAAGGATTAGAATTTAAACAACAAGAATTTTGTTTATGGACTTTATATTATTATTAACACGCTGTATATTATCTATGCTTGGTATGTATCTCTGTATGTATGTATATATGTAAACGGAATCTTTGAACGTGATTTTCGTCCACTTCAAAACGTCGGGTTAATTTGAAACGTTGCACACTTATCAAGGGCCGATGACAATGCAATACTTTAAAAAAAAACATTTTATTTATGCCTATAAAAACGTGTCTTTTAAGTTTATTTTATAAGATGTTGTTATTATATTCTCACTTCTCATAACGAATGTAATAGGCTACCTGAATAACAAAAGTAAACTCTGTATTTTTTTTATTTTTAAATAATAAAGTAATGGACGGAGTTAAAAATGACCGGTGGAGCTCTCCCTCCGCGCCCGTAAGAAGCGTAGTAATAATTAAATAAAATATAATAAACATATTTTGACTTAAACCTCTACTTATCTAAAGGAACTCTAATAAAAAAACAATACTATCTCTACTGCCTATAACTAAAAGTAGGTAAGTAAATTTCGAGCGTGAATGATTTCGCGGCACGGAGCGATCCTGTACACAGACAGACAGAGTTACTTTCGCATTTATATTATTAGTATGGATACAACATAAGTACGTAATGTTTTATGATAATTAGTTTGAAAATATAAGAGATAAAACTGTTAAGACGCATTTTTAAGACCTTATTTTGCGATTTTTTCTTGTGTAAATGTTACAAACGTGTTATTTACGCTAGAAAACGTTTTGAAATAATTACATTCTCGGAGATATGATGAAGCTTACTGATAAATGTGTGTGTGTGTGTATATTGTATAGGATGAACCCTAATTTGCTAGATTTGGCTACTTAAGAATGCGAATCTGTGGTATCGATAGACAACCAACCAAAATAAAAACAACCACCAACTTAGAAGCGACTAGAAACCCTTTGTCTAATCGTGACTGTCGTGAGTTACCCTGACTACCGAACTGTTTGAGTTTACAAATAGACAACTGGGACCTGATATTAAAAAAATATATAAGTAAGGTTTTAAGTTCAAAGTATAGAAGTTCAGAATTCAGCTTAATAGACCCCAAACCTCAAACACATATTTATTTATCTTATGGCAGTTTACGTTAACGACGAGATATCACAAAATAGACAGCATAAAATTATTCTCGAGTTGTGTATCTAGTAAAATTTCGCAAGCATTTGAGGGTTTTTTGAGCATAACCCTAAAACAGGAACGAAGAAAGAGGTGGGTGTAGCAAAAGAAAAATATATGAGGCATCTGCCCCGACTTGTTATTATTCCGTGAAGAGGTCACAGGGATAGCTCACAGATTGTGTGAGGACCCTCAAATATTTTACGAAAGACCTTGTCACGTAGGTTATGTTTTCACAGAGGTTCAAGGTTGGTATTTTTAAGATTACGTTTCTTTTGTCTTCGGTAGATGAGGAAGAATGTTGTATGGCATTACGAATTGATGGTTATGGACGTACTGGTACTGGTAGACACTAGTAGAAATCAGCTACTTTACCAAAAAAAAGTGAATAAAAGTGATTTCCGCAATGTATCCGTTTGATTCCGTTTTGTATGAGGCAAAACGTGAGTGGGTTACTTTTTTTTATTATAAATCTACCTAAATTTGAGATAACTTTTTTTTGGTTATTGTTAATTATGGATCAATATAAAACAAATGCGTGTAGCGTCCATAGCCCAATGGCTCGCGTCGATTCAATATGATCAAAAGAGTTAAGCAACGACAGGCGCGGTCGATTTGTGGATGGGTGACCGCTAGTGGCAAAATTTCATGGACGCTACCGTGCTTCGGAGGGCACGTAAAGCTATTTTCAGTGCTGGAAACAGTCGTTAAGCCTTGTCGAAGACCTTCGGGTGGCTTGAGAACATTCGACAGTGGGTTGGCCACTAACCCCTACACCAATCCGCATAGGACCAGCGTGGTGGAGTATGCTCTAGACCTCCCGAAGCAGTGTCTGTGGGGGAAATCCGTGCCCAGCAGTGGGTCTCAGCGATAAAACAAATGAATATTGTATGTTTAATCGAACATACAAAAAAAATATATTTATCGGTACGCTACTATCTATCTACAGTTTCCTTGTGAATAAATCGTACGTTAATTAAAAAAATATATATATGAAGGTAAGTAAATAAAAAGTTCCAAGTCTTACTCCGTCCCATTGTTGGGCTCGGGTTTGCTCTCGAAATGGGAGGGGTAGTATCCGCCGACTCTGATAATTAGCAAAATCACGGACCGTCGAAAGCGAGCTTAATAAATTATTATAATTGCACGAATTTATTGAAATTATTCAGGATTCATTCGTTCATATCTAGAATATGATAAAATACCTGACGATATTAGCATTGCTGACATATCAGTTAAAAGCGGTGGTAACTAACCATTCTATATTACTCGTAAATCATGCTCGAATATAACAATATTGGATGGATACCATAGTCGGTGCATCATAACGATAAGCATTGAACGATTTAATTATCTACTGTAATTGAAAATATTTTAATAGGAATATTAGTTGGTCAGCACATATTTATAATTCCTACTGTAAGAAAAATATGTGTTTATTTGTTTTAGTGTCTAATATAATTGATGTTACTTCTCCTATATACGGAAAAAGAGGTTCATTGGTCGTGCAAGTTAATATTATTAATTACATCATGATCTCTTCTCTGCCCAAATCTACTCTGTGAATTTCCGCTGCAATGCCACTAAACATTGTATGAATATGAAAATCTCAATAAAAGTTACAACTCCAAGAAAAGTTCCACAACAAAGACGTCTTATTAGACTGTATGCGGGATGTCTTATATAAATGAATTATATTTTTATAGACTCTTAAATATATCTTTGAGATGAGCCTCGCTTCAACGAGAATTTTGTTATGAACAAGAATGTTGGTTATATTGTTTTGTTTTTTTGTTATTAAAGTACCAGCCGGGATCTTTCATTGTTGAAATGATCGGCTTACTCACGTGTGATTTAAGTCGGAAATAGGCCGACTAGTTTTGGTCGATTACGACGATGCTAACGCGCTTGCGGCGGCACGGCATATGCTATACTATACTATATAAATCACACGTGGGTAAGCCGGTAATTTCAACTATGGGGTAGGGACTGTTAGTGACAGTCATGTTAGTTTGTGTTATTAATTGTTCAGTGTTTATTTAAACTTCACATTCAACTTTAAAATCGAAACTATGGTTGTTTTTTCGTTAATCTTCCAAATGATTTATTTACCAATTTTGAGTATACTACTAACTCATATCGTATCACAAGTGGACTTCCTAACAGCCGAATTATAATGGCACCACGCCCGTGTATGACATAAGAGGTAAACAGAGGTGAATGCACCCACTTTTCACCAGTAATCCAGACTCCGACTTACTACTAGTAATTTAAATTTAGAAAAACCTAGTAATATCCAGAAACTTTGTAATAAGCTTTTGTTATTACTTTTTTAATTGCAAAGTATTTGTGTACATAAACATTAAAATGCCCTACCCGCGCATCGAACTCTAACTGAGCAGTCGTACGTGCGACAACTGAACCAATAAGGCAGTCAGCTGAATAATATAAGTTTAAAGTAATGTAAAATTTAAAACGAGCCAACACTGCGTCTTGTGCAGCCAAAAGATAAGCGACACTCGGCGGGACCAACGGTATAGTTTACATACGATTACATGCGTTAGATTCGCTGGCAGACCAAAGATACTGCCATTGTATTCAGCTGACATTTGTTTTTTCTCTCCGAATGACCAAATCTGTGTATAAAGATTGTGGGTTAAAATAACGATATTAAAATAGCAATATTAAAATAACGATATTAAAATAATATATTAAAATAACAATATTAAAATATCGATATTAAAATAACCATATTAAAATATCGATAGTAAAATAACGATAATAAAATAACGATATTAAAATAACGATAAAACCGACTGCAAAGAAAAAAATAACAATACATTCGTTTGATAGCTACACTAAAATGAGTGTCACTGTTGGGCACATTGCCCTTCCCATAGCCACAGATGAGGAAGGTCTCAAGCATATTCCACCATGCTGCTCCAATGCGGGTTGGATTGCTTATTGTGATTATAAGGTTTGAAACTGTTTCCCCGGATCATGGGACCATTTGGGAAGTGTATCCTTTCAAACAAAAGAAGAATTTTCCGAATCTATTACACGGGACCTAACTATGGGTGTACTGCACACCTAAACGTTTTGTTATGATATGCTTAGGTTCCATGTAAGAAATTTAATAAGCCAATGAAATGTATAAATGTAGTTATTGTAGGTACCTACTTGCACACAGACTGCCGTCTGACTTGCAGAAGTTTCACATTTCCGGTAAAACTAACAAGGCTTTACAAATGGCTGTAACAGTTTGGAAGCTAGCACTGGCAATGGGTTTTACGAAACCCTTTCCACATGCTAAAGCGCCAAGTTCCAACGTGTATGAGTTTTTTCGAAAAATCCTTGGTACAGACATCGATAAAATCAGAAAAACGACATCATAGTTACATAACCGTTGATATTAAACTAATTCATACCGTGTATAAAAATCTTTTCGCACGGTGTAGAAATATACTACTTAGGTCATAGAAAAGCGTGGATAAAGTGATTTAGGTTACACAGTGGTATAAAATAGTAAAAGACACTGGTAAATTAATTTGCTCTATTAATGCACAGCGTATAGCATCGTCGCTACGTACCCTAACTTAGCGCTATGCAATAATATAATAATAGACAATAGAGCGCGTTCACTCCTGAAGATGATCATCGTAATAGATCGAAACTGGCCGACTTAAATCACACATGAGTAAGTCGGTACCTTCAACTATGAATATAGACACTCACGAATCGTTCAGTAATAAAATAATAGACAACTTAAGCCACACGTATTGTACTATTTTATAAGTTAGTTTGAAAGTTTGAGTAACTAAGTATCGACCGCTTTGTCGCTGACTGTATCAGCACTCCAAATACCGCACCCACACTCGCCCTATATTCCGTTAGTTTTTCAGATATCAATTTACAATTCAAACTGCACCTACGTACCTTTTCTCGTTGTGTGGAAAACGGTTGCGATCTCGAATATTTTCCGGGAATATATTGAAAAATGTTTGCCTCCGGAGCTGACTGATTCGATTTATACCCGGGCTGGTTTATTAGAATCTTGTGCTCTAAATTGCATGCTTTGACTCGTTCGGAGGTGCCATAGAGATTTAAAGAGTATAGAGTTGGCACTGGAACGGCGAAAAATGCTTTTTAACAAACCTGTGTGCCTCTCCATGGTTTGGGCAAGGTTTTATTGAACACGCAGGGTGTTGACCCAACCCATCGTAGAGAAAGGGTCAACCACCCAGAATGGTAGGCCATGATAATCTGTAAGATCGCCCAATGGATTTGACATGGCTTAAGGCGCTGTACTTCTAGTTTCTAGTCTCTAAAATAATAAAGTAATGGTAATAATAGTTCGAATTTTAAAGTATTATTTTAATGGTAGTGGTAATCTCTGATGTAGCCTGCCATCGAAAAAAGCTACATTTTTATATTTTAAACCATCGCATAATACTGAAGTTCTGCCCACCAAAACAGGTGCAGATATACTCAATCACAACGGGTGAAGTTAAACAACAATTAATTGGCTAATGTCTCAAGCCGCGTGGCCACGAGCGCTTCGTGGCCACTTGGCTTGATATGTAAGTTAAGTGGTTACGCGTGGTTTATATATATTTAAGTCTAAACCATAGTTTAATCTCAGAATAATAATTGCACTGAAAGCTTAACCTGTCGAAATTGAGCTCTCTAGCGACTACGATTGCTTATTGAAATACCATTAGATATAAACTCAATCTGACTTCAGAGAAATGTATTTCAGAAATACCTGTTAATTTTAATGTTAAAATGTTAATCATTATATTATAGCGTATTTCCTCAAGGGTACCCTCTCTCGGAAGATTAACGGGTGCTAAGCGGTTAGTTTTAGCTCAGACCTGTGGTCCTCAAAGTTTTATTTTGACTGAAATATCATTTACTCAAATTTATAAATAAAACAGTGATAGCTCAATAATTAACCACAACATATTTTGCTATTACCGGTTGGTTATAGACATCTGAAACTATTTAAGTTCTTAGCATTTTAATAGTAAAAAGTCGTCTTTTACTACAGCAAATTTAATTGTTTACAAATTAAATTAGTTACTAAAGCAATCTTGAAAGGTATGTAAAAATGATCTTAAGCACTTTATTATATTATAAAATATTTTTTTATAGCTATCACTTACTCTCACGATTTATAAAAGATTCATAACATGCGTCCTAAACGGATTTTTATAAAATGGCGATCTTTTAGGCAAGCCAGGTTTCATAAAAAAATCTCAAGAAACCCGTGAGGTTGAGTACCACTGGTCCGAAGTGCAACTAACACCAAAATATAGCGCTGGCCGCTGAATTAGATAAGCTTACGCTTTGGCAACTGCTCCCAGCAAAGTGCTCGCTTTACTTACCAACTAGAAAAAAGATAAATGAATTGGGTGTTTGACTAGTCTCTGGAAACAGTTTCAAATTTTATTTAGATGTTTTTATGTGTACTCACACACTCTGTTTTTATCTGAGAGACAACAAAAAACAAAACTTGAGTCTGGTTTTAATACAGTCACGGTATAAGCGAGTTGGACACAAAGTAAATATTTAATACGAGACTACTTAAGTAAGACCCTTTTTTATATACCCGCCACATATGCACGCAATAAAAATGGCATCAAACTTTTTTTATTTCCTTGTAAATATCTCACGCGCTTAATATTCGTTTCATAAGAGACAAGAGATAGGCGCGGCATGTGTAATGGGTCTTATAAGGCCAACGAGTCAAAGATAAATAGATCGCAGAGACGGTATCCTGAACTAAAGTAAAACTTATGCATTGTAATGAGATAATAATTAACTAATATAGATAATATAGAATAAAGATAATTACTTCTTCAGTAAATTGATGAGATCGGTGCATTGTAGTTTAGTCAGAGCAGTATTATAATGTTTTTTTAAAAATTATTATAGAAAAAAATACGTAGGTACGTACAGGTGGTCACCGTCGACAGCCGTATTTAAACCAATCCCAAACCAGGTTCAGGATCAAGATTCTAAATCTCATCTCAAATTTTGAATTACATAAAAAAATGTTAGCAACTCTATAAGTAAGTACTAGCATGGACTACACACTAGTTACTCTATGGTACTAGTATTACTACGGAAGCTTATCTTTTCCGTCATTTCTATGTCCATGCTTGAACATGTGGGTAGGTACTACAACGAAAAATTCGGTTAATCAAAGTCGTGACATGTAGTTACCATTATTATTGACATTCCGACGGACGTGTATTGAGCTTAATAAAATTTAACGGAAGATAAATAATTTGGATACAGTTTTTAATACTTACAATAAAATTAAAGTTACGATCAATAAATTCAATATTGTAATTTTGAATAAACTTTTCATATTTCATCAAATCAAATCTAACGTGCACTCATTGTCATGTAAACTTTCTAATGAGTCTAATGTGATTCTATTAATAGGTTATTATTTAGTTATTATTAAATATGTCTGTTTGCATTGATAATTATTTAGCATCAGGTTCATCTGCTTGTTCTTCATCATCATCATCAGTCTTTTGAGGTCCTGCCTGATATTGATTGAGGGGATATAGGCCTCTCCTAAATGACTCACTTCGACCGGTTATGTGCATGCAGCAATTCAGCTTGTTTTCATAACAAGATTAATAAAGTAATAATTTTGGAATCGTTTTAAAAGCGAATAGAAAGAAAGCTTTTATTTCTTTTATTTTGTTTAATAAGTGTTCACCTGTCTATCCTCAGCTCACTGCATCATAACATCAAAACGAACCGATAGATTCATTGCGTTCCGAAAAAAGAACAAACAAGCAATTTCGCATTTTGAATATTGGAAGGATTAATTCAAACTTGAAAAACGAAGCTCGGTTAGAACAACATCTGAATAAGCTCTACGCAGCCTGTTTGCAAACCGTCTTAGAGGTGAGCTTGTTATACGGTAAACTCCTTCAAATTTTGAGCTCCGCTAATGTTAAAGTTTTTATTGAATTCGTATGAAGAGCGTGCAAATACCGGAGTTTCTGGATTAATTAACCCAACCCGCAATACAAACGTTTTGGTCGGTTTCGCCTGGAGTTTTGTTTGTGCTTTCATCTGTAATAACTTTATACGAAAAGGCCGCCTTGGACGTTTTTTGTTTATACCATTACGCAATTTCGGTATTTTTTATATTTGGCCCCGCGTTCAATTGCTGTCCAAAAATTTTCCATGCGAAGTAGCCCTATAGGGGCTACTTCGCATTACATTTGATTAGAAGTTACTAGCTTTTGCCCGAGACTTCGTCCGCGTGAATTTCTAATTTAAGAAAATAGTGTTCTGAGCGAGGTTAGAGGTCCGTCATACATACGATCAGTTGATCATGTATGATCATGCGAAGATGGAAGCTCCAGAAAAATAGGAGCATAGCTAAGTTTGCGGTTATCGAGTATAAGTATTGTATAACTGCTTATATCAAAACTTCAGCTTGTATGGTGATGATACATAAGCTAAGTCTGTGGTTATAATGTGTGTTGAGGTAATTCAGGGTATCGTATTCGTAGTTTAATGTTAATTCATTCTAAGCTCAGCAGTTAACAGTACGACGGTCTTAAAATTAAATCTCCAATTTTAACTACTTAGGGGTGAAATAAAAAAAAGTGAAATACGTATATTTTTTTTTCTATGCTTCTTTACCCAATAGCTCAAATTTTAATTTTCATGAATATTGCTTTAGAAATGACGAAATTTCATACTATTAGCTTTGAACCAAATTAATGTTTTAATTTCGAAAAATCGTTCTTATTTCTTGCCTACGTCTTAAATGTAATACCTGTGAAAAAAATTGTTTATGAGTCAGTCAGGCCTTTGCATTTTATATATTAAGAAACATAGTGCGGCCACAGTCCACCACGCTGGCCAAGTGCATAGCAGATTTCACATACCTACGAGAATATGAAACTCTGACATGTTTTTTCAAATTACAATTGAATTTATTTTTAAGCTGTTTAACGGTCTTAATCATGTCATAATTATTGTTATTCACAGTCTAATTCTTAACTTAGCCCTTAATAACTTAGTTTTCCTTTACAGTTAGCTACAGCAGAAGACAAGACAAGTAATTACTTAAAACGTCCATTATAATCAAGAAAAGCACCTAAGTTTCAGACAATTTATAGAACAGCCCGATTAAAATTAAAAATTCAAATATGATTCGTCATCGGCGCCATTACACGGAAACCCAATCCCAATGTGTACACGCCGCGAAATCGTAGAATAATTTGCTGAAGACAAACAAACGCAGAACACATGCAGAACTTGACTAATATTAACTCGCGGCGTTCTGCGTGAGGGATTGTAATTAACTACGACACAACAAAACATTCGCCAATTTACCTGATTGATGTTTCACGTGTTTTGATTTAACTAGACTTGGCTTATGGTTTTGTCCGGGCTAGGAACTCACGGAACGATTTTCAACCGCGCTCGCAATGGTTGCGGAAGAGTTTTTTTTTTATGGATACAAGATAGCAAACGAGCTTGCAGCACCACCCATCCGTTGCCGCCCATGACAACTGTGACTGACTTTGAACAAGACTCAATTAGGGACTGGGATGGTTAGTCCAATTAGTTGAGAGAGTTAATCAGAACATTAGTTGGTCAGTTCGTTCGTAGGTATGAGGACTGGAGGCTGTTAGTGATAGTTAGTTGGTTTAAGTATAGTCCAGTTAGTACTTGTTAGTAGGAGTCTCGTTCTAAGTCAGTCACAGATGTATTGCTACCCTTGAAGACTAAAATGGTCGCCTCTAAAGAAGTGTAACCGAAAACCACACCATTCCAACCGGACCATAATTGCTTTAAAAACAATTATTACACGGCAGAAATGGTACTAGGTACCGTGGCGGGCGGTAATACTGCCCCGGGCGAACTAATTGGAACCAAATAGGTTTCATATAAAACCTATTTGGTTCCCTATAGGCTCTACCACCTACGTTACGTATAATAATCGTACCAGCCAGGATTTCGAATAAGCTAGTACCCATAGACGTCCCATTGCTGGGCACGGGTCTCTCCCACACACAGCTGCGGGGGTTAGAGTATACTCCAACACGCTGTCCAATGCGTATTGGTGGAGAGGTTAGTGTCCAACCCAGAGTCGAATGTTTTCACTATCTACCCGAAGTTCTTCGACAAAACATAACGATTGGAAACTACCGGGACCGACGGCTTAACATAGAAAATAGTACAAAAATTTTGGCAATTGTGAGAGACCTAAAAATAAAAAAAATCTCATTTTAAGCCCCGGGTATTTATCTTAATATTTCTTGTATACGTGTGTATGACAGTGAACTCCTCCTAAACGGCTGGATAGATGTTGATGAAATTTTTTGTGTGTGTTCAAGGGGATTCGAGAATGGTTTAGAATAGTTTAGATTAACAATTTGCCCCGATAGAAATTTTAGTATTTTTATTTTCACCCGTCGTTCATTGACGTGAAGCGTCGCGTCGCTTTGAAATTTCATATGCCAGAACAACGTTTGTTAAACGGTTTTATTTTTGTATATATTTGAGAGCTGTTGTTATTGTTGCTTTTCTAACTAAAAGTATTCGTTTAACTGTATTGTGGAATCACGTATACAAATAAATGGTTATTATATTTTATTATATTCTAACATCAGTGCCATAAAAATATAGCTAACAAAGAATATCGGGATACAGTTGATTTGATAGATGTTGATACTTTCTACTACGAAATTGAGGTGGAGTTGGATATATTCGCTTGACCGATCACCCTGAGGCGAGTGGGCCGGTAAATAAAAATGCAAATTGAATACTCGGAACAATAGGTACAGTAAGGCTTGTTTACATTCGTCCAGTTCTTGTACCAAAGATATTGATTACTTACAAACAGGTAGAAGAGACTTACGCCCGGTTTCTGAAAGGCTGATCAAAATTCAAATCAACTAACAGCTCTGTTAACTTAACAGCGCTGTCAAATCAATTTTGATTTCTGAAACGTTGATCAGAGAAAAATTTACTAATCTATGATTAATTTGATTTGACATTCGGTTGACTTTTATCGCGTAACAAGCGTTTCAGAAACTCAAAATTGCGCAACCGCAATAGGATTCTGGCGCATGATTTGACTGTCTTGTCAACTGACAAGCCGATCAAATCTGATCTATGATTACCCTTCTAGCAATTCAAATGTTACTTAACCAGAGATTTGACGGCCGATTAGTTAATTTTTCTGTTGATCAGTCTTTCAGAAACCGGGCGTTAGAATAAAAATAATGTGGTAATTTTAAAACGAATGTGTCTCTGATTTATTACTATTAACATCGTCATCACAAAGCTTTCTTTGTCCCTTTGTTGGGCACGGGACTCTTCTCAGAATGGGAGCGATTAGACCTTAGTCCACCACGCTGGCCAAGTGCGGATTGGCAGACTTCACATGCCTTCGAGAACATTATGAGGATATCTGAGTCATGCAGGTTTCCTCACGTTACAGCAAGTGACATTAAATTTCTTAAATCGCACATAACTTAGAAAAGTCATTGGTGCGTGCCGCTTGGGTTTGAACCCGGACCGATAAAGTGAGAGGTTAGTTCGATAGCCACTGGGCTGTCACCGCTACATTTTATTACTATAGTCTAGCCTAAAGGACCGAGAAAAGCGGTCATTCGGAAACAAACCCGAAAAAATAACCAGTTTCGTTTGTAATCTTTCTTAATCGTCAGATAGAAGTCCTGGATTCAATCACCGGGTTAGGCAGTCAAGTGTTATGAGGTCTTTCTAACTTAAAATTCTCAGTAGCTCAGTTTTGCATTGTAAATTGCATGGGACCTTATAAACATAACTATTGAAAATTGGGTAGGTATACCTATGTCTACCCTTTCGGAAAAATACTGGCGTGGTGTTATAAGACTAGCCATATTTATATACAATTATTTGAATCTTCATGAAATGCAAATAAGCATATACTTACCTTTTAATGTCTTAAAAACACCACTATAGACATAATGACGCTCAATATAAACACAAGTTTACAGAAACGATAGAAATCATACAAAGTTGATAAAGGATAGGTCGTTGCATGCGAAAGAGAGGTATAACAAATTTAGGCTAAACTGGACTAGGGATTGATCAGATTTGCATGGGAAATGCAAACGTCGAGTACAAAAAGAATCAGGTATTGAAAACCTTAAAATATACTCGTAGATATACTGATAGTGATATTTAAGGGGAAAAGTACCTATGGGTTTTCTAACCTAAAGTTTCGAGTACGGCTTTATGTGCCCTCCAAAGCACGGTAGCATCCATGAAATCGTTGGATGATAACATTGATTGTATCGTTGCTTAACTCTTTCGATCACACTGAATCGACGCGAGCCATTGGGCTATGGACGCTACGCTAATACGCTACGCTATTACTTACACTTACTCTTTACTATTTAGTAAAGAGAGAAGTCAATTTAGTGAGCGAGAGATTCGGGAGAGTAAAAAGACGATGTTTTTCAGTCTTGACCTGATTTGAGACTGAACGCCCAGCTATTGCACTGCGAACCTTTTGAGGTTTATAAATGTCTGGATGTTGAAAAAACTTGGTGGCACAGGGGTTACAGCACTCCAGCGTATAACTATAATTGTGTATTACAGGTACACTGCGGTGAACAATTTTTAAATGAACTGCAAATCATTCAGTCAACGCAACGGTCGGAAATTCATTCGTTCGTTCAGAAATGCTCATTGATCTCCGAGAACGCCATTAACGACTGACGTTTAATGTTATTTACTTTTCAATTTGGGAAACGCTGCCAGTTGGTAAAGTGAGGGAAAATCGAGCATTGCGGACATATTATTATGTCATCATAAACAGATTTTTTGGTAAAAATTCTTTACTTCTATACTAATATTATAAAGAGGAAACATTTGTTTGTAATATTTTCAAAATCTACTAAACCGATTTCAATCTTTTATCTGTTCTGTGGTAAATGGTATGGATTTAACTTTTATGTGAAAGGTCTGATTACGGTGTAGATCCAGTAAAAATTTCAAGCGATCAATCGACTTCAACACTAAAAAAGCAGAAATATTAGAAATGACCCAGTCAAACTCAGAAATCAGTAAAGTCAGGCCAACTTTCATGTTGGAAATTCTAGTGTTATAAAGAAAGAGCTGTAGTGTTATTAAGAAGAGAAAAGCTAATCTGTAGTGTTATAAAGAAAGAGCTAGAGGAATTTAAATAATAAGAGTTTTACATAAAGAGGATGTGTATTATTACTCACTCGGTGATTACACGGAAGTTATAAATTTAATAATAAAGAGTCACTTAAGGGAAGGCACAGACACAGACGTTCAAAGGCTCCTGTGCTCCATGTACGGCCGCGCAAGCAGCGGCACTGCAACGCGCTCTCCCTGGCTGAGCAGCGAAGGCAGGGCGGTGAGGTGCGGGCGTGCAAACAGCGCACAAGCCACGCACGAAGTATAACAGCAAGAGACCGTTCAGCAGGTCTCGGAAGCTCACGCACGAAGTATTCAGCGCGGGACCGTTCAGCAGGTCCCGGAAGCTCTGAAAACCACTCCGTATCAGATATCTTCCTGTGAATAAGACTTAGCAAGCCAAACAAATTCGTTTTTCCATAAATCAATCCACTTTTCTCTCTCCAGAATGATCTCTCTAGAAAAGGTCTCTGTAGAATGCTGTCGTCTATCATGTTCTACACTCTCCAAATTTGAATTTGAATTCCTATATGGCCTCATACAAAACAGCTAAATTTTATTTAATATCTCTATTTAATCTACGTAAATTTAGAACCTATATCAAGACATTACTACTGTGACATAAGTCATGTATCAAATACTAATCACAATATTAAATGTTCCAAGCATGTTCCAAGAAAATAAATAGAAAACATTATAAACTAAAGACAAAAGTTATACAAGGATGTTACAAAATAATATTTAAAGTTACAAACATCCTACAAGTGAGAATTACATAAAAATTTAATTGTAAGTACATAAGATTTAGAATACATAACCAAAACTAATTAACAAGTAAAAGGACATCTATAAATACTAACTAATTTACAATTCAATTGCAGCCAAATAAATTACCATAAAATGGTAAAGAAACATATAAAGTATGTATATCAATATAAGAAATAAACAAAGATAAAAATGATGAAAAGAATGAAGTAAGATGAAGAAACTGATGTGTTGAAAAAAGGTATAATAAGTTTAAATATTAAATACTACAAAATATACTGCCGACCTGACTGAAAAATATTACTTAAGTAAACGAATCATTATACATTACATATATATATACGTACTTTGCATTACACATCTATTTTACAAAACCTTCACCTTTATGAGTAGATTAACTAAACCTATACCTACCCGCATGAGTAGATTTGATACCCGATAACATTTCAAACCAAAAAGTTAATCAGGACAGCCAAATAATTTCCTTTTCGCAAATTCAAAACTTTGCTGACAAAGCGCCGAAGGGCATCATTACACCCTAACATCTCTTTTGAGTTCTCACACTTTGTTAACAAGAGATATGGGGCTTGGAAAATTAAGACAGAGGACGTAGGGTTATTTTAAGATCGTCAGCCAACGAGGGTATTACTTTTACAAGTCTTTATTTTAGTCTTTATTTAACAATCGTTAAGCCTTGTCGAAGACCTTCGGGTGGCTTGAGAACATTCGACACTGGGTTGGCCACTAACCCCTCCACCAATCCGCATTGGAGCAGCGTGGTGGAGTATGCTCTAGACCTCCCGCAGCTGCGTCTGCGGGGGAGACCCGTGCACAGCAGTGGGACGTCTATGGATCGCAGCGACGAGAATTTTTATGTTCAACTAAAATTGTGTAGACAAAACGTGTTTACCACCCACGAGGGATGTGGTAGGACAGCAAATAAGAGTAAAGTTGCAAAGAGTGTTGTGTCTTGGGCACGGTCCAAGCTTGTGTTGAAATGTTATTTTTTGAGTATAAAATTGCACAAGACTGCTTCGCTTTTCTTGTACAAGCGTAACTGCTGAGACAGTTTTCGAGGGTTAGATCCTCGGGTTGAACGAATCGTTCAGTATTTACTGAACGATTCGTGAGTATATTCATAGTTGAAGTTACCGGCTTACTCAGATGTGTTTTAAGTCGGAAATAGTCCGACTAGTTTCGATCTATTACGATGATCATCTTCAGGAGTGAACGCCGCGAGCTAATACGTATGCGAAACTAAATACTATTGCGATTTTCTGACTTGAAATGTACTATAGTGTGGATTTTGTGCCCGGCGAAAGACAAAATGCTTAATATTGCCTGAGATATTAAACAAGAAGAAGTACTCACAACTCTGACCATCCCTAAGGTTCGTTCACACGCCGTATTAAATCACGCCGTATTAAATACAAAAATTGTTATCACTCAAAAATCGATAATGCCTCGATCCAACTGTATACAGAACTATCTCAAAATAAAACATACGAGTATGTATATTACCTTTAATTTAAATATTGCAGTTGGATACCGTACAAAGGGTCTACCACCTGGCACTGCATGCACCTAAGTCGAAGTAATACTCCGGTCAAAGGGACAATGTGTTGTGGGCACGGATCCAAGCCGTTAGTATTGTACAAGCTGTTATTTTACAATTTTACTTCGCACGTACTGAGAATGCATTCGGAATCGATCGATGCATTATGCAGTAGGCTGCTACTGTTCGACGTTACCTCGTTCGACGTTAGGTTAGGTAAGAATACCTTTAACATTGCTACGTCGTGCCCAACTGTTAAATACATAAGCAAATGTGGAACGTAAAGAACAGTGGTCTTAATGGGTCCGTGACATGATTCTTTACTGTTAGTTTCATAAGCTCAAAGTCAATCAGTGCAAAATGGAGAATGGAGACTACTTGCAACTCTGCCCATCTCTCATAGGTCGATTATTGTAACAAAGTTTTTTTTAAAATGAATATCATTGACATCTCACTCACGACCTGACCTCAAAATAGGCACTGCCTGTACTATGGGTGTCAGAGATTAATATACATACCTACATAGAATAGATATTAACAACCAGACACAGAACAAACACAGATTCATCAAGAAATCATAGTTCCGTGAATCCGCTACAAGTGTAAGTCCATAAAAGACGTTACATCAGCAGAAATAGCCGGCACCAATTCAAGATATATGAGGTGCTCGCTTTAATATTCTATTTCCGACGCAAGATATGTAGTTCCCTTGAATTATTACTTGGCGAATTCCCTTTTTGTGTACAATATTAGTACCTCTCGTAGATAATTATGATGATGAGGCTAAGCTGAGCTGCCCTTCGATTCACTAGAGTTACGGTAATTTGTCGACGAGTGCACCTTTGTTTCTAAAACAACTGGCATGGTGACGACGTCGTGCTGTCTGATGTGCTGTCGTTTCTGGGTCGAACCCCGGATTTTTATTCAGCATATCTTCTTTTGTTTGGCCCGATCCTACATAAAACATCTAAAAAGGTTGGGGCTGCAGCCGACCAAGCTCAGTTCCTCAAGCGTCGCAAATATAGTAATATTTTAAATAATTATGAATTTGCGGCGCTTGCAGTGGAAACTTTAGGTCCTTGGTCTGATATGAAGACTTTCATGGAAGTCTTGTCCACCAGACTCATTTCCGTCTCTGGTGACTTAAGAAATATTCTGTGATAAGAAGGCATGGGACTGAATTAAACTCTGACAGGCTATCACTATGCTTTTGTATTAATTATACTAAATATTGTAAGCAGGTGGCATATGGGGTGATTCTTGGCATACACGATTGGCTGTCTCGTGTCTGTCCTAATCATATCATGGTCATACTGTACATTTTTCTGTAAAAATTAATTTGAATTTTAAAAGAGTACCGAGAGTTTTTTCCTCCGGCTTTTTTCTCTCTCGGCCTACACTAGGGCATAGGATAAGAATATTGTAAGTTCTTCCTTAAGCCGATGACCAGGTAGATAGTCTATCGTGACTTAGAGCTTAGCTTAGTGGTAGGTAATTATTGTAAATTAGCCATAAGGCAGGTTAGGCACCTGTGTAGGATTAGCTATTCATTCAAGGATAAATAGCTCATCCTTTGCTTTATATTAATCAGTTTAGAATAGCATTAAGTAGTTTGTAGTTACCTAGACTTTCGTTAAGCGTGTGTAATCACCTCATAGCGAAATAAATTATTTGAATTTTGAATTTTGAATTTTGTGGTAAAAGTCACATTCTACCACTAAGAACTAGCGTTGGTATCTTATGTCTAAATAAAAAATAATATATGGCACAAATGGTTGATAATCCTAACAAATAAAGTGTACCTATTACGTAAATGCTCCATTTAGTAGAATCGTGACAAAAAACGAATGACTGGCCTGACCCAATTAGTTGATCCCAATAATACATATCAAAACAGGTGAGAGAGCAAAACAGGGGACCGCTAAGCCGGCAATTACTCTGTAGTTAATTGATGCGGCATTTCAATATGCATGGGCTGACGAGTGCTAGGGTTGTCACCAAGCCGCTCGTTATATTGAGGCTGGAGTGTACTTGAGTCCGCAATATTACACTTTGACTTAATATCGGAATAAACATTTAATTCGGTGCACAGTTTTTGAATCGCTCGCCGTGCGACGAGTGGAAACTTACCGAGTCATTTTTCGATTGACACCGGGAATTTAGTATATTTGAGACACTCGAATGGAATAAGTGTTTCACTAAAGAATGTTAGGTACTACCGAACGATAGTAAGTTGCTAGTGGAATCGTCACTTTTTTTATATATAGCGTATGGTACAGAGCAGCTACATAATGTTAAGACTGTTTATGTTGTGTTTGTTACTTTTTGCATATATTAGTGTGTCGAGGGATTTGTACTCCAAGTACTACATACCTACTTTCTGTGACTAATATTTTGTAAGTATGTTGGATTCATCTACTTTGACCAATAATTTAGTTGTTTCATTATCTATTAATGCGTTCGAGGGACAAGAAGTATTAAGTTCTTAATTGCCATTATATACTAAAATATTACTGTTTTAGAACCAAATGTATTTACCAGATATGTTTCGTTAGAATTTCATCATACAGGGAATTTATAATCGAGTTTTACCAATGAATTATGAAATGTTCAATATAAAACTTTTTTAATGAAATAAATACCTGTTTTAAAAAGTGCCAACCCTAATCCCCTGATGACGTGAACACTGCATCCGAAAGCAAGAAGTGCTATCCAGACCGCGACGACCAATTAGTCGGTGCATTTATTGTCAGCAACTTCATGCCCAATTCCAGTTAAATTGATTTATTCCAATTAAATTGAATTAATTAAATATTTATTTCTCTTGATCTAATTGATTACTGTCTTATTGGTCTTATTTACGTTTCATTTACTATCTCACTAATGCCTGTTTGCCTAACGGTGTGTTACGAATTAAGCTAGCTAAGTTATAGTCATCGCTGGCTGAAGTAAGTGATGGTCGAAGTTGATGGGCATAGCAAGCAGATAAGCTATGACATGCGTAATAAAAATATCATCTATAGTAATATTATAAAGAGGAAACATTTGTTTGAAATTTTTTTTACACAAAAACTACAGGACCATTGGACCACAGGAAAGCTGCATCTTCACTGAGTGAAGGCTGAGATTGAACATAGGCTATATAATATTACTAGGTGTAAACGAAACTATTGTTATGTCTAATTCCACGCGAGCGAAGCTGTGGGCGTCCAATAGTATTAAATTATTTTTTAATTATCATCATAATCATTTAGTAACTACTCGGTGTTATATTGTATTGTGTTCTTATGATCTCTGTAAAGGCCATACAAAATTTGAGGGTAGATATCATTATAGGTATAGTATCGACAAATGAAGAGCCCTAATTAAGTACGTTTTGTTAGATCAAGTGGTCAATAGACAGCCTAATTAGTCACCATTAGCTGGTACAATAGCTTGAAATACGTGTCCTTGTGAGAATAGATCACTCATCTCGCCGCTGATCGCTCACACACGAGAGATCGTTAATCTCCGTGCGACGACAGCTTCCCGTAGGGACTCTAAAGGGTTCTACCGACGGGATGCGATTCACTCTCACTTTTGTTAGCTAGTACAAGCTATGACTGGGAAACGTGGTCATTGTGTTTAAAAGGTGTTGCTTAAGAGGGTGCTGCGCGAAAAAATAAAGTTTCTTTCACTAGCTTCAAACAGTCCTTATTTTTCCACATTATTAATGTTTCTCGTTCTGGTTACACATCGCTGCGACCCATAGACGTCCCACTGCTGGGCACGGGTCCCCTCTACAGACACTGCTGCGGGAGGTTTAGAGAGCTGCGGGAGGTTTAGAGCATACTCCACCACGCTGCTCCAATGCGGATTGGTGGAGGAGGATATATTTGAAATGAAAATTAAAAAGGCGTTGACGTGCGATGTACTAACAAATAGTTTTTTTACTATATAGAATATAATATATTTACAAGGATGTACCAGAAATAAATTTTGCTTAAAGTACAATAAATAACTATTACTGTACTGTAATTCAGCCGAGCGAAGCTGCGGGCGTCCCCAAGTAAAATACTCGAAGACAATGTGATAATGTAATATTACCTTCTGTTTTTATATAACACTAAAACAAGTCAGTTTCCAACACAACTAACTAATTGAACTACTCAGTGACAAAAAAAGCTGTCCTCTCGAAAAGACTTGTGGCAATATTGTCCTTATTTAGACCCAGAAAAGGGAACGAAAGCAATTTCCAAATTCTGCCATAATATCGTGAACCTTATTTGGTTCATGAAAAAGTTGAAAGTAGATTGTAGAGAAATTTATTATCAGATGTCGTCAAAGGTAAGTAGTTGATAGAAACAGGAAGAAAGGGGCCTCTCAGACTGAACAGAAAATTTTAGTATTTTATTTGTTTCAACCACCTGTCGGTTATTCAGTGCAGTATTACTGGTTCATGCAGTTTAAAACGGAAGTAGCTTTATTGTTGAAGGAATTTTAATTATAAAAGCGAAAAATCCACTCACCTATTAGACAAAAAAATTTGAAAACCAGACCGATGAAGCTGATATTTGCTAGAGCGATAGTTTTTTAACTCTAATATCCTTGTTTTTAGGATTCAACCCCTAAAGGGGTGAATAAGGGGTTTATAGTTTGTATGAAACTGAAACTTTTTTTTTTTTGTTTAACGAGCGGGAAACCTTGAAAAGGTACCCGTACGTCGTGGGAGCGACGCCGGGTTATGTGGGACTTTCACCCACTAAAACCCGCTCGGTGGCCTACTTCGGCGCTACAGGAGGGTTCCGGGATCTCTCGTATAACGCGCCGGTCCCCTCCGGCGCTGCGCCCAAGACGGGCTCTTCCCGGTTTACACTACGCTGTACAGCCACAAACAGCGTCGTCTTTCCCGGGGTCACATGTTGGACGATTCGAGCTCCCATTCTCACCGCCCGCGACCCCAGAAGCCCCCTTTTAGTCGCCTTTTACGACAGGCAGGGGCTACCGTAGCACTATTCTGGTCCCGAGCTACAGGGACGTCATTTGGAATGCTTATGCCACGAATATTAGTGTTTGGTCTTTTGTGAAACATGTGAAGGAGGATCTAATCCATTATTTTTAGAAAATCACACCCTAAGGTGGTAGTTTAAGTGAAAGAAATTTGTACGAAAGGAATTTTAACATTTGGATGGTGATAGCATTGGTGTTTAAGCTTCCGCGGAACAAGTAACGGACAACCATTATACAAATTACCCAAAATCAACAAATCAACCCCCAAGGCATAGAATAAAGAGTCGCTCCGCTCTACACCCAAGGTGGCAGAATAGAGCGAAATTTATATGTGGCTGATTTGGCCAATTTTAAGATTAATTGTAACGAAAGAAGTAACGTGACTGTAGGAGTTGTGTTCATTTATTTATTTATTTTTATTTGTGTTTAGCATAGTACAAGTAGATGGTAGGTATACCAAAAATTTAAGGGCACTTATGCTAAGTCAACATTGTGACATACAAATTTTAATTAAATTTACATTTAAAATTAATAAATAATAAAGGTCATATTAAATAGCAATGCAGTCACAGCGGTCCGGGTTCAAACCCCAGCGGCACGCACCAATGACTTTTCTATGTTACATAATATATTATTATGTGCAATTGAATTATGAAATTAAATGTCACTTGTTACAACGGTGAAGGACACATCGGAGGAAACCTGCATGCCTGAGAGCTCTTCATAATGTTCTCGAAGGCATGTGAATGCCAATCCGCACTTGGCCAGCGTGGTGGACTAAGGCCTAATCCCTCCTATTCTGAAAGGAGACCCGTGCCCAACAGTGGGACAAAGATATGGTTGTGATAGCTCTAAGGTCGGGTAGGTTTTGCCAACCGTTTCCTTTATTATCTATAGCTATGCTATTCCATTGTAGAAGCTTACAACATTTCAAATAATTTAATATTTATTGGCTGACAATGCTGACATAGTAAGCACTTAAATGTTAATGAATAATAATTAAATGTTAAAATTGCATATTAACATCGCAACCCAATTAGCGAAATATGTTGTAAAATGATTGCCCGGAAGGATAATGTTTGATTTTCGACATTTTCATGTCTCTCTTTATTGTTCATTCAATGTGAAAGACAATGGCAAATATAATTATTTATCTATCTTCGTTTTTACTTTTTTATATAGATAGGTAGGTTCACATGAGTTCATCAATGTATAAATAAACTAGTGGTCGCCCGTAGCTTCGCTCGCGTGGATTTAGACATAACAATAGTTTCGTTTACACCTAGTAATTTTATATAGCCTATGTCACTCAGTGAAGATGTAGCTTTCTAATGGTGAAATTGAAATCGGTCAATTCGTTTTTGTGTGAAAACATTACAAACAAACGTTTCCTCTTTATTATATTAGTATGTACCACCGTAACGTGTAACAGTGTTCCAATAATTTGTAATTTTGCCACCTGAATGCATGGGTACTAGTACTTTAAACGATATAGGAAACCGCCAAATAAAAGGCCACACACGTCTTAGTACCTACGACAAGAATTTTATTGCGACTACACTCTCTTTTGTTTTCACAGAACCAAAAGTAATTTTAAATTTCAAATTTCAAATAAAAAATAAGTAACATCGTATACGGCCAGAGTACAAAATAAAATAGAACGAGTGGTAAACCCTCATCTGGTGGGTGGAGGATTGGTCACTTACTAAATGAAATATCTGGAAGCACTTTACTATATTTATTCTACAATCCACAATTGAGTATACATTTCACTTCACTTCTTGTAGTACTTTACACTTTGCTTGTTCTTGTAATACTCAATTGTGGATTGTAGAATAAATATAGTAAAGTGCTTCCAGATATTTCATTTAGTAAGTGACCAATCCTCCACCCACCAGATGAGGGTTTACCATGGTCCTTCGTAGTCGGATAGTGGCTAAAGTTTGAGTGCGTGGTGAGCTGAGCTGGTGAGCAGTCGTGGACCCCAGGAGTACCCAGGATCCCAGGAGTGGAGCTGATGAGAGGATCGGTGCCAAGGTGAGGAGGCCGGGGTACAGGACCAGGAGTGGACCAGGCCGGGGTACAGGACCAGGAATCCAGTGGACCAGCCGAAGGGAAGTAAAGTGACGTGATCCGTGAGTGACGTAACATTGTTTAACAGTATGACGTGGATTTAACTTAGAAAATTTCGGAACAATTTTAACTTAGAAAAATTTGCATTAATTTTAACATAGAAAAATTTGGATTGGATTTGGACTTAGAATATTCTGCGAGAATTTGGACTTAGAAAAATTTCGGAAGAATTTTAACTTAGTACAAATTTGTATATTCTGGGACTTGCAATTTTGTGGATGTGTGTTTAGACATAGCCTAATTCAAATTTTAATTTTTAGACTTGTAAAATTTTAGGAAACATTTTGGAACATAGAATAATTTTGAACTTGAAATTTATTTCAATATGTCTGTCGAAAGGTTATTGAAAGTGCAAAATGACTTGCACTTGAGGATTAGTAAGGCTAAAGTTAATTTTAAAAAATCACCTAAGGAAAGATTAACTTTAGAATACATTGAAACCAGATTAGAGACATTAGAAAGTTATTGGAATAAATTTAATGATAATCATAATTTAATAATAGAACAGTGTAGTGTAAAAGAATTGGCTGATTCAACATATATAAAGGAAGAGTTGTTTGACCAAACGGAGGAGCTATTTATGGAATTAAAGGGGATTTTGAAAACTTCTATTAATAGTTTAAGATCCACTGTTGGGGAACCTAGGTCAGATAGCGTGGGCAAAGTGGCCTCCAGTGTCAAGCTTCCAAGGATAACGATTCCTACATTTTCGGGGAAATACACGGAGTGGCCATCCTTCCGAGATTTGTTCCTATCTGTGATTCATAAGAACGAATCCTTGGATAATGTTCAAAAGTTGCACTATCTTAAGGGTTGCCTCAGTGGGGAAGCGGAGCAGCTGCTAAGACAGATACCTATTTCAGATGCTAACTATGAAAGATGTTGGGAACAGTTAGTATCTAGATATAACAATAAGCGGTACCTGTCAAATTGCATCTTACGTAGACTTTTGGGTCAAAGGAACTTAGGGAATCAGGAATCAGCCAATGCTTTGAAAGAGTTAATAGACACTACAACTGATTGCTTGGGTGCTTTAGAGAATGTAGGTATTAGCGTAGAGTCGTGGGATATTTTAATCATTCACATTATTACTTTGAAATTAGATCCAGAGAGTAAAAGGCAGTGGGAATTCAAAGTAACCAGTGAGAATGAATCCGATGCTTTGCCTACACTAGAGCAGTTCAAAGATTTTATTGTCAGTCGATATCGGGCTTTAGAATTTATAGATACTAATTCTAATTTTAAGGGAGCTAATTCAAATGTTAATAGATTTAATGTTAAACACAATGTTGCTGCTGCTACTTTACAGACGACAGCTAGGGTACGCTGTCCATTTTGTAATAAAGATCACAAGTTAAATAAATGTTTTCACTTTGCTAAGGAAGATGTGACCGTTCGGCGTAAGTTTGTCCAGGATGAAAAATTGTGTTATAATTGTTTGGGGAATAATCACTCTGTACGCTTTTGCAAAATAAAAACTTTATGCCGTCTTTGTAAGCGCAGGCATCACGATCTATTGCACTCTACGGGTGAAATGGGTGTTAGCAATGATCGGGATGTAGGGCAGTCGAACGACCGGCGTTCGACTGATCAGGTGGTTACAGTTATTGGGTCTCAGGAGCAACGTGATGTTGTTGCTTGTTTTTCGAAGGGTGAAACTAACAATCAAGTATTGTTAGCAACGGCTCTGGTGAAAGCTGTTTCGAAAAATGGGTCCAGGTATACGTTGAGAGCATTCTTGGATCAAGGCTCTCAGGCGTCATTTGTGACTGAGGCAACGGTACAGAATTTGGGTTTACAGAAAAAATCTGTAAAGGGAATAATTTCTGGAATTGGTGGCGATTGTAATCTGGAAGCAAGGTCGATGGTTGAAATAAAAATACAATCTAGGGTTGATCCAGCGGTTGAGTTAATGGTTAAGGCGTACGTTATTAAATCTGTAACGTCATTCTTACCTGCAAGGAAAACCATAGTGCTGGATTGGGTGGAGATAAATGGTTTAGAGTTGGCAGATCCTAAATATCACACACCTAATAAAGTGGATATGTTATTAGGGGCGGATGTGTACTCTAGGATTTTGCAAGATGGGATAAAAACGGGCCCAGGTGGTTTAACGATAGCGCAACGTACCACTTTGGGATGGATTCTTTCAGGAACCGTTGATTCTGAAAGAAATACTGGGAAAAGCATTGCTGTCATGCATGCTTACACAAATGAAGATGAGATTCTTAAAAGATTCTGGGAAATAGAATCAGAACCGGAAACTAATAAAAATATCAAACTTACAGAGGAAGAGATAAAGTGCGAAAAAATCTTCACAGCTACAACAGCTAGGGATGAAACTGGACGTTATATTGTGAACTTACCATTTCGAAGTGAAGATCCTAGCTGCAAATATGGTGATTCTAGGGGTGTAGCTATGAAACGATTTCATGCGCTTGAAAGTAAGTTGGATAGGAATCAGCAATTTAAACAACAATATGGAGAAGTCATTAATGAATACAGCAAGCTTGGTCATATGAGATTAGTGCCTGCAGCTGAAAGAGACCATCCTCACGCAGTATACCTACCACATCATGCTGTCATCAGAAATGATAAAGATACTTCCAAGATTCGAGTAGTCTTTGATGCATCTTGTAAGGGAAAGAACGGGAAATCATTAAACGATGATCTTATGATAGGACCTAGGTTGCAGCCAGAGCTGAGACACCTGCTACTGCAATGGAGAACGCATCCCATCTGTCTTATTTCGGACGTTGTCAAGATGTACAGACAGGTTCGAGTAGCAGATAAGCATACTGCATTTCAGCGAATATTGTGGAGGGAAAGCCGAGACGCAGAACTCAAGGATTTCGAGTTACTTACCGTCACATTTGGAACAGCTTCGGCGCCATTCTTAGCAGTTAGATCCATGCAACAATTGGCAGTAGACGAAGGACAACAATATCCTCTTGCAGCTGAAATTCTAATGAGAGATTTCTACGTTGATGACTTAATGACAGGATGTGAAACAGTAGAAGAAGGAATGGAAATATATAAGCAAATGAATGAATTACTATTTAAAGGGGGATTTGAGCTGCAGAAGTGGTCGAGCAATAGTAAGGATTTACTGGAAAGGATGAAGGCAGGAAAGGAAGGGGAAGATAGTTTAAAATTGAAAATAAAACAAGATGAAGTATTTAAAACGCTAGGACTTACCTGGAACCGAAGAGATGACGCCTTCCAGTACTCGGTGAAACTGCCACCACTTCAGGAACCTGTAACTAAAAGAAGATTGATATCTGACATTGCAAGATTATTCGATCCATTGGGATGGGTTGCACCTGTAGTGATTTTAGCGAAAATTTGTATTCAGAAGCTGTGGATGATTGGGATTGGGTGGGATCAAGAAGTCCCACAAACAATATACGACGAGTGGTGTACTTACCGAAGAGAATTGTTAAATTTGTCGCAAATGATGATACCGCGATGGTTGGGTGTGAAGAGTAGCGACAAACAAGTCGATTTGCATGGTTTTTGCGATGCATCAAAAATGGCATACGCTGCCGTAGTTTATATCCGGGTGGTAGATGGAAAGTTATTTAAATTAGCTTTGGAATTGAATTGGAAGGAATTGAAATTGTTTTGGATATATCTGCATAAGTTAATGCCAACAAAGATATTTTCAAGAAAAGCTGTTAAGTTTAAGAAATACAAAAACGGTTCAAAGGAAAAACACGTTACATAGTTTGACTCCGTTTGTTGATAGTTCAAATATATTGAGGGTTAGGGCGGCAGGTTAGGACAATAACAATTTTGAAACAGTTTTCATCTCGAGTCTAAAAACATGGCAATTAGTTAAATGTATGATGCAATAATTCTGGCGTTGCTGGTCAAGGGAATTCTTGGCAACGCTCTTTCAGAGATACAAGTGGTCGCATCAAGATTATGAGCCAAACGAGGGGTATGTAGTGTTGGTTAAGGAGGACGACTTACCTCCAGCTAAATGGCTACTCGGCAGAATTATTGAGAAACATCCTGGACAGGACGGGCTTACTCGAGTAGTCACACTTCGTACTAAGGTTTCAGTTATTAAGAGACCTACCTCAAAATTGTGTATTCTACCTATTAATTAGTTAAGTGAATGTTTTAAAGGAAGTAATTTGTAGTTATGGTTTGGTAAAATATGTATTTTTAAGTTAAGATAAATTTATTTTGTGATTCAATTTATTGTAAAGGTTTAAGGTAGAGAATATGTTTTGCTGTGGCTAGGGTAAGATGTAATTAAAATTGTTAGTTGATTTGTGTAAACTTTAGTAAGGACATATCAACATATGTCCTTGGTGAGCGGTATGTTAGTTTTATATTGGCGTACTAGATGGCGCTAGTAAATCCAAATTCAAAATTGTGAATCACGCTAGTGAGAACTTTCAGAGATTGTATAAGTAAAAATGTTTTTATATGGGATAGTCAGTATTACAAGAACAGGCAAAGTGTAAAGTACTACAAGAAGTGAAGTGAAATGTATACTCAATTGTGGATTGTAGAATAAATATAGTGAAAGTGCTTCCAGATGTTTCATTTAGTAAGTGACCAACCTCCACCCACCAGATGAGGGTTTACCAACGAGATAAATTTTAAACTAAAAACATTCTCTCTCTAGAAATGTATGTAATTAAAATATATAAAAACTAAAATCTAAAATCTGTCGCCTAAAAACTACTTCATTTACAACAAATAGATTCCTATGAATCTATTTGTTGTAAATGAAGTATGGTTACAGCTCACTCTATTAAAAACCAGTAGGTACCCATCAAAACAATATCTTTTAGCACTTGGCGCCGAAGTTAGTGGGTGGAAATGACACTGTGGCAGTTAATATGACAAACACTACAGGGGCGGGCGGTTTGCTGGCTGGGACGGTGCTTGGTCACGATTTATGCACTGCACTCGATGCAAAAACGAGGCTCGATACATTTAGTATACGATAGGCGATTTTATTGAAACGTTTCGGTTGCAATCATTGGTATATCATGTAAGAATAATATTATGCAGCAAAGGTAAGCTGCATAATTTCAAAAAATGCAATAAACCCGACTGCAATTAAATGTATGAAAATTTGTTGTCGAACTTAAGGGTTGTCCAACAAAAGGGTTCAACTTTATATCGTTATATATAATTCGTTATATATATATATTATAAGTCGTTATATATAATTAATATTCAACGATTCCCCACTTGATATAAATAGTTTGTCTACTTTTTTGTTTTCATTTTGACAATATGGCGTCAAGTTGCGCGCTGTTGTGAATCTTACTTTAATGTCTTTAGTGACACTAGCAAGATTAAGAATTATCATTTGAGGCATGAATCATCTAGACGCCATATAGACCAGTCTCGATAATTTTTAAAACCAAAAAAAATAATAGTAGAATATAACCTATTAGAAAAGGAGGAGAATATTATAAACATTAAAGGAAAAATAAATTCCGGGCGATCTGATGTAGGGAACGGGAAGGGGGGGGGGGGGGGGGTGTTTAAGGGTTAATGTGTTTTTATATATTAAAAATCTATAAAAAGTGAATAATGATGTAAAAAAGGTATATTATTAATATTATTATGTGTAAGACAAAAAAAAGCAAAGGAAGGAAAAGAAGTAATTAAAGATTGCATTTTCTGAGAAGATTTACTATAGTAAGATATATATTTTTTTATTGATTCACCATCGGAAAGTAGAGGTTTCAACGAACAGAAAGCATACCATATTTTTGAAAAAAGCTGATATTGAAAATTAGGGTTCTTTTTCGATATTAATTCAAAATAAGGTTGAAAAAATAAATATTTCTAATCAAATAAATTACAGCGTATTTGGGACATAAAAAGGTAAGTTTTCACCAAATTTCGTGAAAAAGAAAAATTTTTTGTACAAGATAAAAATAAAAAACCAAAAACTTGGTTTTTTGAACTTTTCACATACATTTTGAGGTTATGTGAAAAAAGTGTAAATACAAAAGTTTTAGATCTTTTTACTATCTATAACTTTGCCATTTGACTTTTTTCCATAGGACTTTTAGTTTTGCCGGAAATCGACATAAACCGTGTTTTCCCCTTAAACACCCCCCCTTCCCGTTCCCTACATCAGATCGCCCGGAATTTATTTTTCCTTTAATGTTTATAATATTCTCCTCCTTTTCTAATAGGTTATATTCTACTATTATTTTTTTTCACTTTTTTTTATTTTTAAAGGCTTCTGCACTGGTCTAATAGAGGAAAAAACATACATACATAGACTGATAAACGCAATACCCTCTGTTGACGCAATCGAGTAAAAAATTCATAGTTACCTTCAGAAAATTGATTGTTCGTAAATAGCACACTCGTCAACATTACGATAGCCGGTCACCCGACCAAACGCCCCAGGTTAGTGTCTCGTGGCTGCGAACGTAGGTTCTACCACGTAATAAATAACGCAAATCCAAGTAATAGTTCCAAGGTTCTCGTTAATAATACAATAAACGCTAATGCATAGAAGATTAAACCATTAATCGAGATTTAGTGATCGCTAACAGCTATACTAGACTAGGTAGGTACCATTAAATAATTACGCCCACACGTCTCATACAACAAATATGAACAGTGCGAATTCAGATCCAAATTACATCGTAAACAAATAATTACTACTCACACTGCCATAAAATCTTTGAATCACCCGTTTATACGTCTTCCATTTGCTTTTCACTTAGACAAGGCATTAAGGAAGATTGACGGGGGATTTATCTTAAAACTAATTTGACTTTCGCATCTTAGAGCATGTATACCTTTCAACAAAACGGCTGCCATAAAAGATGGACATAAACAAAATTCTTGCGTTTACACACTGCTGTTAGAGCAACGAGCAATATTTATTTTACATCTTTAATATTTTGAGTTGACTAAAGAATATTTTTAATAAGGATCCAAATGATGTGAGCAGCCCACTTCTCTAGTAGGGCTATTCCTTAATCCCTTTAAACTAAAAAAAATCTACCTTATAAATCGTTAATCTTAAACATAACATATTTTAAGAATTAATAATTTTTCATGACACTGTTTTCAAATGTCACCTGTCAATTTTCGTGTGCGTAAAAGTCATTCTAATGCCGTCCGCTTATAACCAGTTACAACTGCTTGCAAGTTTTTGTAGCGGTGTGTATAATATTAGTCCAGTCATAAAACACACGATCCAAATTCATCTTGGGGTGAAATGGCATAAAATGTATTATCAAGGATAAATCCTTCCCTCAGTGGCATGATGTTAAGTGACTTTATGGTCTATAAACTTTCTTTTGAATTGCTACGTGATCCGTGCAGTGGGTTAATTTAGAGCGAGTGATGGTAATAAAATTATTTTATTACCTCAAAGATGTTCGTATAAATTTTTAAATGACATATAAGGTAGTAAACTGAGAATGATTCGTTGGCCTAGTGGTCGCAAGTTTAGCTAGCCCTGGGTTCAATCCCCGGGTCGCGCAAAGTATAATCGGTTTCACTTACTTTAAATTCCCAGTAATGATAACATGGGACATAAACATAACTGCAGGAAAGTATGTATTACACATCTCTGCCTTCTTCGGGAAAGTACATTCGCCTATATGTTATGTTATCTAAGGCTGTAAGTTCAGTGAAAGATTACGAGTATAATGATATATATTTCTAGGACAAATGTAATATGTGACTTGTTAGTTAGAATAACAAAATCTTACTCGTAATACATTTAGTTTTATGTTCATAGATTGGCAAATACAGTTTTATATATAAGTAACCTGTAGGCTAACAGGAAGGTTCGATGAATTTATAATTATCGACGGAATATATTTTTTGTAAAAGTCTATTTGCATTGCGAAATAAATGTAATTTGTTTTGTTTGAATTTCGTAATAAATTGCTACACGACAGCAATGGGTGCTGCCATAGTACTGCCCCGAGCGAACAACATTTTATATACCGTACATATATAAGCAGGTTACATTATATCACATTGATAACATATCAATCAAAGCTGAGCCTCAAAGCAGGTCAAAACTATCTATTTATTTAATTGCACAGTCGAACACAGCGCAGGATTAAATTAATCAGTTTGTTTGACTACAATTCGACAGCGACTCTCAAAGTTTGGCGTGCATTGCAAACGCGCTCTCGTCTCGATTGCTCTCAACTTGTTGTGAACATTGGCGGATTTGTATTCGAATCAATTGGAATTGGAATTGTTCTAGTGTTTAACCACCGAATACGAAAAGGAGAATTTGAATGTCTTTCATGTCGTAAATATCTTCATCGTTCTCTTAGAATAAGAATGGTCTGACAAAGCCTACCATGCTGGTCATGAGCTGATTGGCTTATTCAGACGCGCTGGGCTTAGTCATCGTGGTCTTCGGGTCTGCAGGTTTCCTCCCTTGACAATTGATGGTTGACAATTTATTTGTTAAGATGCACATAATTTAGAAACGATTTGAACTCGGAACCTCTCGAGTGATTCCAACCTGCCCTATGCAGTGATAGATTGAAATAACCTGAAATTGAAATAAAATAACAAGCGAACAACAAATAAACTTATTATATGTCAATATATAATTTACATGGGAACTAAACAAAACTGGTGAAAAATGGATGTACAACACATACTCGTATCTGCCTATATCCCTTTGAGGAAATGTAGAAATATAATTTTTTTTTTTTTTTTTTTTAGGTTTATTTTTAAGGTTTTTTTTTTTTTTTTAGTTTTAAGTTCTTTAGTTATGTCAATTGTTAATATTAGTATGTTTATCAAATTGCGATAATCATTTAATATACATTCTATTGACAACGAAATGTGCTATTTTTGAGTGGCATATAAGCCATTTTTTGAGTGCCTTATTAGCCATTTTTTGATGCACTATTAGTATTTTAATATTTTATTACAAATCTTCTTAAGAGCTTGTAGGTATTGCAAAGTCTGTCAATCCAATCAATCCAAATTTGAGCAGCGTGGTGATACTGGCTGTATTTTGTTGTGTTCTGCATAAAATATTCCACAGAAATATTATGTTTATTTGGGAAAGGCGTACTAGAATTTTAAATTAATCAAATTTCGCTGGCTCCACACCGACTGTGGTTCTCAAAGTTGAGCGCAGTGGAAACGAACTCATTTCGCGATGGCTCCAAACTTGGACGTTGGCAGATTTATGTTACAACTTTTAGGTCAGTTGTCTTTGATGTAAGTCGGTGGATCGGAATTGTTTTTAATTTTGTTAGCGAAGACGATTGAATAAAATGTAATCAAGCAATGCAATCCTTTTAGGAAATTGATTTTGCAATATACAATGCATTTGGTTCTATTTATTTGCTTCGCTGCGACCCATATACGTCCCACGGCTGGGCATATACGTCCCACGGCTGGGCACGGGTCTCCCCCACAGACGCAGCGGGGGTCTAGAGCATACTCCACCACGCTGCTCCAATGCGGATTGGTGGAGGGGTTAATGGTCAACCCAGTGTCGAATGTTCTCAAGCCACCCGAAGGTCTTCGACAAGGCTTAACGACTGTTTCCAACATTGAAAACAACCGGGACCGACGGCTTTACGTGCCCTCCGAAGCACGGTAGCGTCCATGAAATTTTGCCACTAGCCCCACCACATCCACAAACCGACCGGGCCCGTCGTTGCTTAACTCTTTCGATCACATTGAATCGAACCGAGCCATTGGGCTATGGACGCTATTTATTTGTTTACCTCATGTATAATGTTGCAAGCCACTTCAACTGCAGACCAGTTAGTCGGTCACAGTTGTCATGGGCTGCAGCGGATGGGTATGAAAACGATAATATTATTATTTCCTACGTTGTAAGATAGCAGAATTTATCAAAGCCAGGCAACTGGATAAAACAGAGGGTAAAATTATAGCGAACATTTGTTTGGTACGTTACTAGGTACCATATTTCACTCCATTTTTAATATCGTTTTAATGTAGGTACTACGTTCTGCAGATGTTATATACCTAGATGAATAAATCTACTATTTAACATTAAATACACGCTCTAACATGCAAATACAATGTTATAAATAATACTATTTGACTTTGAATACACGCTTCTGACATTCGCAAATGACATGTCACGAGATGAGCCATTTGCAAACACTGAATCCTACTAATATTAAAAATTTGAAAGTTTGTAAGTTTAGATGTTTATATGTTTAGATGTTTGTTACTCAATCACGCAAAAACTTCAAAACGAATGGATGAAACTTGGGACATAAGTACCTATTTGATAATCTAGATTAGCACATAAGATAAATTTCATGATTTCCAAATACTCGTATGTTCCCATGGAACGCTTTGTACGTTAATTGGAAAGTTGTCTGGCACACCGTCAACAGGTGGCGCTGAAACTAAGTCTTAACTTGACTTACACTTTTTCCGCGGGCGAAGCAGCGAGCAAAAGCTATTATTCAATAAAATAAAACAGAAATTTTATTACTGAACGATTCGTGAGTGTCTATATTCATAGTTGAAGTTACCGACTTACTCACGTGTGATTTAAGTCGGAAATAGGCCAACTAGTTTCGATCTATTACGATGATCATCTTCAGGAGTGAAAACGCTCGCGGCGGGATGTCGTCATGACAGTCGGCGGGCTGCGCGCGCGCTAGCCCGCAGTGTACGCCGTGCCCGCCGCGAGCACGTTCACTCCTCAAAATTCAAAAAATTCAAAATTCAAATAATTTATTTCGCTATGAGGTGATTACACACGCTTAACGAAAGTCTAGGTAACTACAAACTACTTAAAGAGATATAATGCTATTCTAAACTGATTAATATAAAGCAAAGGATGAGCTATTTATCCTTGAATGAATAGCTAATCCTACACAGGTGCCTAACCTGCCTTATGGCTAATTTACAATAATTACCTACCACTAAGCTAAGCTCTAAGTCACGATAGACTATCTACCTGGTCATCGGCTTAAGGAAGAACTTACAATATTCTTATCCTATGCCCTAGTGTAGGCCGAGAGAGAAAAAAGCCGGAGGAAAAAACTCTCGGTACTCTTTTAAAATTCAAATTAATTTTTACAGAAAAATGTACAGTATGACCATGATATGATTAGGACAGACACGAGACAGCCAATCGTGTATGCCAAGAATCACCCCATATGCCACCTGCTTACAATATTTAGTATAATTAATACAAAAGCATAGTGATAGCCTGTCAGAGTTTAATTCAGTCCCATGCCTTCTTATCATCCAAATACTCCTGAATATTATAATAAGCTTTTTGACATAATGTTTGTTTGATGGTTTTTTTAAACCTGTGTAAAGGCAGAGACTGAACCGCAGCCGGGACTTTATTGAATATTAGAATAGACATTCCTATGAAGGAACGACTTTTCTTACTAAGCCGGCATTTAGGAAACGCTAATTTGTGGCCGTTCCTTAGTGTTACATGAAGATGATCATCGTAATAGATCGAAACTAGTCAGACTATTTCCGACTTAAATCACACGTGAGTAAGCCGGTAACTTCAACTATGAATATAAGAGAAATGGCAATTAAATAAAATAGTATGAAGATTTATAAGCTACAAATAAAGTAGAAAATAAATAAACAATTGTATCAGATTCTCAGATAAAGACGAAGTGAAAGTATTCACATATCTATCAATATTTTCATACGCTATCACTGTTGGCAATACTGGGGAATAATATTTCTATCGCAAACGACTCTCATCCAGTCTGATTCCTTTGACAATCGCCCTTTGTTCGTTGCGGGAAGTGGCAAAAATACGCGTGTTCTGATTCCACAAGTAAAAATCTCTATCGATTTCATTTTACTTCAATAGGGTATTGGAAACTTAGGTATTGTTCGAGTTTTATTCTGTCCAATCGCCAAGGAGACGGAAGTTTCTAGATTCTATTTGATCAGTCGAAGCTCTCATAGCTTTTTTTTTTCTCTTTTGCTCGCGTTGAGCGTACGTGATCGACCGAGTTAAGCATCGTAGGGTGCGGTCCGTAAGTGGATGGGTGACTGTTAGTGGCTATATTTCATGGGTGTTTCCGTGCTTCAGAGAGTAAGCCTGGGTATGTTAAACCAAGTAGGTTAACTCCATACAAGAGATACATCGGCTTGTTTGTGTGTGTGCGCTATAGAAGATTCAAAAGCAATACTTAGCAATGTAGCATTAGTGTCTATCTTTAGCCGTCGTAATTGTTACTCAGTCACAGTCCTACGTTTTATAGACACGTTTATTAGATACTAGTGGACTCCTGCAGCTTCGCTCACATAGAATTTATTTTTTTGTATCAAAACCCGTGGACCTAAAGGAACATACAAAAAATTAGCTGAATTGGTCCAGCCATTCTTGAGTTATGCGCTTACCAATATTTATTTTCATTAATATATATAGATATCAAATGTTTCGTTTGTAGTAACTCTCCTTCTCAGGAAATAACCGGAAAAACTCTACCAAAAGTTCAAATAGAAGAGTTATATCTAATCCAAATAGATGAGTTATAGCGAAGCTGTGGACGCCCACTAGTAAACAATATTGTTGAACAGTGTTCAACTAAGTGGATTGTCCGTATCATTAGCATGTTTGGCAATTATGCAATTGGAGGCGATCATATCAAAGGGCCGTTTAGTTTGCTTCACGCATTAGCGGCTTTGATCTTACTAAGATCACAGCGATGTTTTTAGATCCTGTATTCATCTGCATCACAAACAACCCTTTCATTGTTTCCACACCCAACCGCCTAATATGTTTATTATGCTATTGTTATTCATTTATCAGTCACTAGTGGACGCCCGCAGCTTCGCTCGCGTAGAATTAGACCCATTAACGACGTCTACCCGTCTAACGACTTCAATAACGGCAAATTTTCATACTAACTTTGCACCCCCGTTTTACCCCCTTAAGGGGTGAATTTTCAAAAATCCTTTCTTAGTGCTCCCCTACGTTATAAAAGGAACCCCTGTGCAAAATTTCAAGTTTCTAGCCCTTATGGTTTAGGCCCTGCGTTGATATGTCAGTCAGTCAGTCAGTCAATCAGTCAGTCAGTCAGTCAGTCAGTCAGTCAGTCAGTCAGTCAGTCACCTTCTCCTTTTATATATATAGATTGTTTGTGCACTCTACAGTTTTATTTTACACTTGTATCCTCTCTTGTTTGCCAGGGTGTCTTGAAGAAATTGCTCTAAGCAATAAGACAGTCTTTTGCAAAACTTCTTTTTCTTTATTGTTTTCTCTTCTATTCTTTTTCTGGTGCAATAAATTATATTTTATTGTATTGTATTGTAGTGTATGTTTTTTCATTACTTTGTGCGGGGTTCGTGGGGCAAGTGGGAGGCGTACCGAGCCTCGCAACACTCGTTCGGTACTAGCAGGTCGAGTGCTACCAATGTGGATGTGTGTTAGTGAAATGCGTCACTCAAATAATCAGACTTCGTAAAAATAAATTTAAAATTAAATTAGAAAATATAACTTCCCTAAGGAAAATGCAGCATTTCGCGTTACTTCAGAGGTGGTGGCCTGCTGCTGGCACTAAATTCTATTCTAGAAAAAAAAAATTTAACCTGTTTTTTAAAAGCTTTTATTTAACTTCACTCGTATCACTGGAATCTTGCAATCAATATTTCACCCACTTCCACTGAAGCTATCGAGCTGAAATTTGGCACACATATTTGGTTCCGATGACAATGCATGAAAATAAAATAAAAGTTATAAAAAGCTTTTTTAAAAAAAAAATCAACGGTATAATTATTATCAATGTTCTAAGCTCAATATTGTAACTGTTCACGTTATGAAACAATTAAGCTCTGTTTTATGTTGGAATCCACCAATAACACGCGAAAATCCTAATTAAGGCAGTATGTGATTGCACTTGCCCCAGATAGTATAGTAATTAGTGTGCATTCGCGCTAACTAGGCTCCTATTGCTGCTGTTCGCTTTGTCTGTACCCCTGATAGCGGAACGATTGAACAGATACGAGTATGTGTGTGGCTCATATGTATTGTTTAATAACCTACTAATACTATAATTGTCAATGTTTGTATGTTTGGATGTTTGTTACTCAATTACGCAAAAACTACAAAACGGTTTTGGATGAAACTTGGCACATAGGGAGACGTTAATCTGAATTAAAATAAATAAATAAATATCTTGGACATTTTCACACACGGCCATCTGACCCCAAAGTAGGCGCGAGCCTGTAATATGAGTGTCAGAGACTGATATACATAGATAGATACATAGATATTTTAAATACATATATTTTTCATGCCAAAAATATGATTCCTTGGGATGCTTTGCATGTTGATTGCAAAGATGTATGCCACAACGCTAACAAATGGCGCTGATTGGCTATGGGAGACTGACCCTTACCCAATAGTGGGACGCCTGTGTTGTTCAGCTTTTTTCAACGCCAATGATAGCTATCATTGAAAAATAGATGAAACAACGAAAATTGCTAAATTATCGATCAATAAGGCAACAATAACATCAGATGCTTTGTTTTAATGTTGGGCGTCAACAATGTAAGTCAAAGTTTTATGTTAGTACTTAGTGTATTAGTTTTTGTTAGTAATAGTATTGAGTTCGGTCAAAGAACTCACTTCTTGCTCACTGTATTCAGGCTGTGGGAATTCCCCTTTCACCACGCATACCTTCCGATACGAGTCAAGCGAGCTTTCGGCAAACTCTGAACAGTGATGCTTCAGAAAGTTCCAAACAAACGCAACTTCGTTTTGGGCGGAATTAATATTTCGTTCAAGTTCTCTTTGATAAGTGGAACTCCTGCATTGCCACTTGTGAGAGCGCCATCTTATTATACTGATTAAAGTCGATGCCTAAAGTTTGCTCAGTAAATGTGTAGACAAAATGTGCGAGTACAAAGTAATGCAGGATGCAGAAGTTATAAGAATATTTGTAAGGTGATATACTCGTAGTTACCTAGTAAATAGTAGTAAGGTACTTAATACTAGTATTAGTTATTAGCGTTATGGCTCGCGTCGATTCAATGTGATCGATAGAGTTTAAGCAACTACGGGAGCGGTCGGTTTGCTGATGGGTGACCGCTAGTGGCAAAATTTAATGGGTTCTACTGTGCTTTGCCATGTGATTTGATTTTCACATAGTTAAAATATTAAAGTAGTTTGTACTAATAAGCGGTGACAGACCAGTGGTCCGGGTTCAAACCCAAGCGGCACACACCAATGACTTTACTAAATTATGTGCGATTTAGGAAATTAAATGTCACCTACTGTAACTGTGAAGAACACAGCGTGAGGAAACCTGGATGCCTGAGAGTTCTTCATAATTTTCTCGAAGGCACGTGTCAATGGAACATGTCAATGGCACGTGGCAAGTCGGCCAATCCGCACTTGGCCAGCGTGGTGGACTAAGGCCTAATCTCTCCCATTCTGAGAGGAGACCCGTGCCCAACAGTGGGACAAAGAATTGTGGTAGTGGTACTAATAAGCATTTCGATTAGCTAACTTCAACCCAACTACCCAATGACGACAATGCCATATTTTTTTTAAAACCCTGCCTGCCACCGACATGAAACTATCTAACTAAGGAGTTTTAATTTTCAACTACATATTGAAAAATGCTGAATGACGTTTTTGGGTAAACATTATTCGATCTGATAATTATTATCGTTTACTAAGCACCTACAAAATATTATGTTCTTCATACATCAAATTGCGAACTTTGTTCGAAAGAGAGAAGTGAAATGAAAGCCGAAGTTGTACAATTACGTGCTGTATTCCGCTTAACAAAACAATCGCAGTTGTTGACAGTTCCTGAGTTTACCTTTCCGAAGTTTTGAAATCACACGTCGAGAAACATAATATGAGTAGGTACGTATGCGACCTACACGTGCTTTCATAAGCATTATTGTCTGGATTCTGTTAATAATATTATTTTAGAAGCAGCAAAACTCAGTGGAGACAGATGTGATAGCTATCGAACTTGCCTCTCAATTGAGGGGTCTGGGCGCAGAGTCAGTCCTGGGTTCAAAACCTAGCGACACGCATCAATGAATTAATGAAGTTAAGGTTTAAATGCTCATCTTGCTCATCATCAATGCTTTAACGGCGATGAAAACTTCGTGAGTAAACGTGCATACCTGATACTCCATAATATTCTCGGAGGCATGCGAAGTCTGCCAAATCGCTCTTGGCCAATGTGGTGGACTATAGCCTTAAGTTGTGCACGTGCCGCGCGCGCGTCAATTGACTCAACAGCGGGGAAGTCACCGACGGGGTTTACCCCTGGATCGATTGTCCGGATTGAGGGGATCTCCCCTAACTCAGAATTGACCTCAACGTAAGAGCGTCCATAGCACCACGGAAGAGGAGGAATGGTCTGTCTGTATAAAGAAAGGATTGTGGAAGCTCAATTGATAATAATTCGAGAGCGTCCGGATTATATACATATTTCCAGCCGCACACAAAAAAATATTTTCTGTCTTGGTGTAAAATAAAGAGTTAATAATAATAATAAGTGTGCGGCTATAGCAATCACAGAGTGAAGTAGAGAGGAACGATGTCTTGAAGAAGATAGAAGAAGAAATTTGCATCCTCAGCACTATACGGCTCGTGCCACCCTACGCGCGAGGGAATTCGAGTTTCAGGTATCCCTGATTCTCTGGTGTCACTGCCCCGTGGTGATGGGACCCACTTTTCAGTGGGTCAGAAGAAGAAAGCGAGAAATTGGGCAGGCCACAGAATCTGGAAGAGTGGCAGGCATTCATACGGACGAGATCTTAAATATGCATAGAAATATAAAGATTCATAAAACAGAAGACAAGAATTTTACATCCAACAGGAAATGCTACTAAACTGTGGTCGAGAAAGAGTTGCAATAAACTGAGTCTGCCAACAAATTGAGAAAGATTATTCAGAAATAATTTAAACGGGCTGGATTTGCTTGCGTAATAAACCCCAATCATTTAAATTACTAAAGTAAAGAAGACATTGACATAACGAGCCATCTTAAGGGACTTGTGAGACTGGTAACGAGACACAGCTAGCGAGACTTTTGCTAAAATATTTTATTATAAATATACTAATCACACCCCGCAGTAGGCCTATGCTTATATTGCGGGTGACAGACACACAAACACAACACAATGTAAGATCCATAATCCGAGTACAAATATTTATCTGCGAAATATCTGCCCAGCCGGAATTCGAACACGGGACCCGCGGCTCGGCAGTCACTGTCACGCCCTACCGTGCCGCGGAGTCGTCAACACTGCTTCTTAGGTGTGTGTGTGTGTATAAGTGTTATAATGAATTTATAATTGTTTTAGTTTTAAAATGATAACACATTTACGGATTCATTACAAACTTGTGGAGCTAAAGTTAACACGTTAAGAAGAATCTATTATTGTCCAATTCCACGCGAGCGAAGCTGCGGGCGTCCACTAGTTATTAATAAATAAATAAGATAGGGCTTAGTAGCTTACCTTGGGAGATGCCTATATACTTATAGGCCTATATACATAGAGGCTTATAGCCCGAAGGAGCAGTGGAAATTTTGAGCTGAAGAGAGAAGTTTCTTCTGAAACTCGTAAGGGGTGAGACATGAACCTATAAAGCTAGTCACAGTGAACAACGAATACTTTAATGTTGTCAGATTTATCTTACTTTAAATTTAATTTCGGAAGATTTTACTGAGCTTGTACTTTGGACGGCACGTCTTAGTTTAATTGTTTAAGGCCTTCAGAGGATTATCAGGTCTTAGCGTGTTGTTATACATAATGTCGCAGTCTTCACGAGATAAGGAACTTTGTATATTAAGAAGATTGTGCGTACAGAGTAAAGTAGACCGAAGAATAAAATTACTTTTGTACTAAACTCAATAGTTAGCTGCGACCCATAGGCGTCCCACTGCTGGGCACGGGTTTCCCCCACAGATACAGCTGCGGGAGGTCTAGTCTAGAGCATACTCCACCACGTTGCTCCAATGCGTGGTGGAGGGATTAGTGCCAACCCAGTTTCGAATGTTCTCAAACCACCCGAACTGTTTCGACAAAGATTACCGACTTTGACTTTGACTTTTCCACCATTGAAAACGACCGGAACCGACCGACGGTTTTACTTGTCGTCCGAAGCATGGTAGCGTCCATGAAATTTTGCCACTAGCGGTCACCCAATATGGTATAACAGACAGAATATAAAGTTAGTTTTAATTAATGGTTAGTGCCAAAGACTAACTAACTGCAACTTACCTTAGTAGACTCAACTTGCCTTGAGGATGCTCCGTTTGGGGGCAAAACATTGTCATGTGTTATTGTATGTATGTTGGTGTATATTTTCATTGTTATAATATGTGCATATTTTCTTATGTAGGAGGGAGGGATGTGGTGTATGCTTTTATGCCATTATACGCCTTAATTGCGGGTAGTTGCAAATTTAATTAAAACTTACTTATAACAATGGATTTCCGCGAAGTAATGCCTGATACAATTAACTAGACAAGAAGATTACATAGCGTTCATAGTCATACCACAGAATAATAGTAGGTACAAGTCATACCTTCAAATTATTACTAAGTTATGTAATATTTAATTATTGATACCACCCACCACCTACTCTCTCCATCACATTTGGGTTGGCTGGAAGAGAATGCCTTGAGGCATTAAGTCCACCCTTTGAAAAAACTTTTTGTATTTATTTATTGTATAAATAAATAAAACCGCCGTATCGAAACGTCCGAACTATTCCGAATTCGCCTTTGGAACAACCAGAGTTATTTGGGACTAGTTTAGTGCGATAAAGTATTTCGACTCTCCAAGCAGTGAGTCAAACAACTTAAAACTATTACTATCTTTAGCTCGCCCATGAGTTTAGAGCACCTAAAAAGTTTTACATAAATCCACGCTGTCGGAGATAGCATAAAAGGTATTCCCTTTATTGTAAACACATTTTATACTAAGCTACTGCAATAAATATTTTCTAAGTAAAACTATATTTGAATATTATAGTATATGGTAGCAATTACAGATATTTCTTATCTTTCACTTTGAGCTTTGATTGACGACGAAATTTATAATTTAGCTAGTATTTAAAAAGAAAAAAATAAGTGTTTAATTTTTTTTACTCCCCCTTAAACGGTGTTAATGTTTTAAAGTTCAAGTTTGGTAGAACTTTGTAATTTTTTCAAGCAATACATACATGAAAATGATATTAAAACTTTAAATTGCACCCAAAGTCGCTATTGCCCGTAGTACGCGACAGTAACGGATGCACCGAAAATCAGCGCTGTAGCATCCTTGTTGCAACAAATGCTGAGTGCATTCCGCATTTTTCGCCTTAACATTTTTACCTATATAAAAGTATGTGTTGTAATTGTAATTGTATTCGTAGGCGAAAAATAAACAATTTTCTATTTCTATTTCTATTTCTAACTATTAGTTAAAAATAACTGTTGGGGAGACCCGTGCCCAGCACTGTGGGGGAGACCCGTGCCCAGCAGTGGGACGTCTATGGGTCGCAGTGAGTTAAAAATTAACATAACATAACATCACATCACGATTGTATTTCTCCGAAGGGGTAGGCTAGGCAGAGGTGTGTGTATAGTATACCCACCTTTTACCAGTTATATTTGGGTTCCATGTAATAATAGGTGGTGAGATTATTACCATACACCGGGCACAAATCCAGACTCCGAGCTACTACCGAGGCATTTTAAGTAAGAAAACCCCCATAGTTGTAGCCCGACCATAGGGCATTCGAACTAGCGAAGCGCCCACTTGACCAACGAAGCAGTAAGAAAATACGTATTTTACTTTTTTTTTAAATTCCACCTCTAAAAGAGGTTAAAAAGAGGGAGAGAAGAGGGTTAGAAAATGTATGTACATTCGTCAGCGTTCCTTAGTTATGTTTGCATGTATATTGTTTCAGTGCCTGATAATAATGTAACATTTTCAAAGATTTTCACTAAATAAAATCCAACATAAAATTTTATTTTAGATTGGCTTAATTCCAGAGTTTTAATGGAATTCGGATTTGTACGGAAATTCGCGCACTTGTATGCGTAGAATCAAGATCATTTTAAAAGTGTATGTCCCCAAAAGTGATCAGAGCGGGCTTTTTATTTGACGATATAAATAGTGGAAGCGGTATGTCAAATATATAAAAACATCGTGGAGGAACTCCGCAGTAAAAACTAACCCATAAATATTGCACACAGATACAATATGCATCCTTTCCCCACACATGGCATTTTCCACTTTAATATGTCGAATTACGCAGGATCGAATGCACCGTCAGATACCGGAATAACGCCCCTTCAACGCCGGACTAACAATTTGTCTTGTGATATATATTTCACTGCGACCGACTGGAACAGACAACTTGGAAACAAAAGATTCGGTCAGTTTGGAGACATGTTACTTTATTATTCAATACATAACTCGAGATCTAATGAAACTGAAAGAATTAGTAGTAAATATAAAGTTATTCATTCTTGAAGCGCATTTCTTCTTCATTATCGAATATCATATTCGAATCAAATCATCGAATATCATGATCAATAGATTTAATTAAGGTGAACCGGAAAATTTTTGAAAGCTTCGGAAGGAATGTCAAGCCGCTCACTTTGGGTTTACCACTAACAATATCAATCCGCACTGAAGCAGTGTGGTGGAGTAGGTACGCTCCAGACTAACATTTCTTTCTTTCTTTATATTGTTGTGTTATTTATTATCTACCTATATTTTGTGTTAGCAGCTTTAAATATAGGTTTAAAAATAGGTTTTCTCGCGATATTTTCCTTCACTGGAACATCGTGATATTTTTAAATAATTCTAAGAAAAATCATTAGTACGTGCCAGAGGGATTTGAAACACAGACTTACGAAAGAATGGTCAAATTTTATCCAGTGGACCGTTAGAGCTATCAGGGCCCCGATTTTGAACTTCTCTTATATGAATTTTGGGTATTCGAAACATTTTCATGTGCGAATTTCTTTACGAGGTACAAAAACAGTAAAAATGATGATATTTTTGTAGCACAAAGTATTTTACCAGGTGAAATTGAAAATCGAGTGTTAGGAACACTCGTTAGATAAGTTGCTCGAGTGAATTAAAAAAAAGAAACAACAGACAGGCAATGGCGATATTCGTTAGGTACAAGAAGATTCAAAAATCGAATCCCACTTGTCACCGCTGTTGCCGTATAACGTCTCCGATTATATTTGAAGAGAAACATATTTCTCATCATTTTTTCCGATTAAACGTTCGGCGATTGTAACAGAAATCACATGCGACTCATTCGCGAGCGGAAATAATATTTCCACGAATCTATAGCAAACATTGGTGATAAAAGGAAAAATATTTATTTGTGCCGATAAAACTCTATTGGGTTCTTTTGCACAGTAACCCTTATTCCGGCCGGTCGAGCGAACGAACGCACGTACCAATTTTTTTTTAAACGGACATAATATGAGAACGCAAACGAGCATGAAGCATATGCTGCCACACATGACAACTGTGACAGACTTTGTACAAGACTAGTGACTTGGAATGTTAGCCCATTTAGGACTCTATGGCAGGGACTGTTAGTGACATAGAGTGATGTTAGGTGGTGTTAATAATTATTTTTGACGACAGTCTCGTTCCTGATACGTTTTTGTTCGCGGATTGTTGCAAAGTAGATTAATTCTTGGTTTGTAATAATGGAGTTCCGCAAAGTAACGCCTGATACAATTAATGATAATATTCTTATTTGGAGTCGTTTAAAATAAATTATTTCACAGCAGCATTTCTCACTAATAAGTGTTAGTATATACAGACCGCAGTAATGCGCGTAGCGAGCGAGGGTACTATCTAAACACGCTATAGATAAATACATTAGGTACGTCTTGTCTGTTTGTATCACGCTGCAGTGGTTTGCTTGGAGGGCGGCGAAGCGAGAAATCAATTCGCTCGAGTAGAAATTTATGTTGCTCCTCGAATTAAACTTGACTCTGATTTTCATAGATACGAACTTATAGTTAGAAAATATTATGATTAGTATGTTAGCGTTAAATTTTAAATAAAGTTAGATCTCTCTGTCGCGAGATTGTAGTAAAATGTCGTTGGCGCAATCGGTAGTGACCCAGCTGTTACGCCAGGGGAAGTTCGAATCCCACTCAGGACAATCATTCGTGTTCAAAACTTGTGTTTTTTATGTATCTGGATGTTAATATTATCTACAGGGCCGGATTTAGAGGTGAGGAGTAGAGTAGAGGCCCCAAATGAACAACTTTTTTCAGTCGGGTTTTTCAATAAACAATTTATTGTGAAAGCGAGTAGATTATTTTAGTGTATATCAAGCATATAAAAGTATAGATAAATGATTTCTGTTAATAATTAAGAACAATTTAGTCATGTTTGTACAAAGGTAAAGGTGTAGGTAAAACAGCGAAAAATAAAACAAAAGAAAAGTTGTTTACTTGTGTTTACTCGTACTAGTCGGAATATGCAACATTTTTTTTCCCAAGTCTATTGTGGGGGCCCCTCTTTTGTGGAGGCCCGGGGCTGTAGCCCCGGTTGACCTCCCCTAAATCCGGCCCTGATTATCTACATAAGTATGTATTTAAAAATATGTATGTACCCATGTATATCAGTCTCTGACACCCTTAGTACAGGCTCTGTCTAGTTTGGGGTCAGATGGCCGTGTGTGAGTATGTCCATAATATTTATTATTATAATGCACGCACTAATGCACTCACTACCTACTCTTTAACAGACAGTGGAAGACAGAGAAGTTTTTAATAACTTAAGACGATACGAGCAAAATTATACTCTAACAACCAAGTTTAAGGGGCTACATCTACTTTATTTTGTTCTCGAACAAGTGTGTCAGTAAGCTCGAATAAAACGCCAGTGTCATTTGCAAAGTTCGCCCGTACTTAGAGTTTACACTGGTATAAATCACTCGAGTTCCAAGCAACCAGGGATGTTATGTAACCTTTAACTGTAACCGAAACTACCTGAAATAAAATTTGACTCCGACGCAGAAATTGGATGTATCCAAATTTAAAACACTTTACGACACTGTAATATATGGTATAGAAAAAAACAACACTACACTGCATATTGTATCCGAAACACAACAAGTATGAAGCAATGTTACATCGATATCCATAACCGAAACCAGCGTAATATTTTGCTGTTTAAGTACCCACTGTACTAACAGCAGTATCGTCGTGGTGAAGGTCTGCATCAATGTCCATAGAAGTGTCGTGGGATTTTTCTAATGGGTTCTTGTTAGTAACTGTACGTAGTCACCTATGCCCATAGATTTTACAGCCTTTTTTTTATCACTGGGAAATGCATTTACGCATTCTGCGCGGTTTATGGACCGAAGCATAGGTATGTGGGACTCCCAGCTTGGCTAAAATACGCACTCAAACCCAGCAGCACCTTCAGCGTCAATATGAGACGAGGCCTCGATGCACCTTCCACTAGCATATTTATTGCGGAGGGAGAAGATGCGCAAAGCGCCGTCTCCTGCGGCGCTGCCATCTCTCATTCGCTCCGCAACCACTTTTTGGGCCATCACTCGCTCGCAGAATGTGATCACTGCCTTCCAGCATCTGTCACTGTTGAGCATAGTACTTACAACACTAGAGAGCGAGAAAGTCTTCTTCGATTATCGCCACTAAATACAGATTTTACAGCCTGCGGGCGCATGATTAAAGACAGAACTTGTTCGATTCACCACCCGCAAAATATAGCAACAAATAAAAATTACAACCATGTACCTTATACACTTTTTTACCTTTCAACCGCTGGTTATTTTTCATATATCCGTATACAAATCTATATCCACGACATCCCTAGTTGTAACGACTGCGAACAGGCGGGAGGGCATTGTGAACGACGCCTTTTGAGATTAATGCCAACTTTTAAGCGGGAAATTTCTATACTGTATGCATCAATTATGTTTCGAAATGAACGCGTAGAATGTGGTCTATAGACTGATGGAAAAGTAATGGTTCCATCGCGGGTCCCGGATTCGTTCACTAATTTAAAATATTATGTAAACAACCACGTGCCCTCCGAAGCACAGTAGCAATCAAGATATGTTGCCTCTAGCGGTCATCCATCAAATTGTCGACCAAGGCTGGTGCAGCTTATGTCTATCGATTGGTAATGTCTAGACCACAACGGCGGTGACAGCCCAGTGACTATCGAACTGGCCGATCGATCGAGCGGTCCGGGTTCAAACACACATCACGGCACGCCAAAATGACTTTTCTAGGTTGGGTGCGATTAAATTAAAATATAAATTATTGCTATCTCTCTCTTTCTATCATTTTTATTCATTAACTTATCACCCTCTCAACTTCCGTTCGCTTCGCATGATGCAATTTCCTTAACGCTCTCGTCAAGCATCAAGCGTGCCTAAAGATGTTTTACTTCAAAAATAATTATGATCATAAAGGCTAGTTACATCTGCCCATCCGCACTTGGCCTAAGGCGAGAGGTGACTCGTGTCTAAAAGTTGAATGCAAGGGTTGGTGGTGGTATACATTTGCATTTACTTTTAATACAAGTATAAAATTATTGGTTCAGCAACAAATGCTGAGTGATTTATGTCCGGAACCCTCAAGCAGTCGCGAACTTTCCGCGTCGGGATATTTATATCGCTTCCTGCTCGTCGTGCCAAAAATACAAAGTTGAGCAATGCGTCGCCTTAACGAGTCCTCGAGACAGCCCTGCTTGTTGCTGGCAGTTTGTTGTTAGAATGGGATGTGTTGTTCGAAACTCATGTACCTGGAGAGGAAATAAGAAGTTAGTTAAGTTTTAAAAGTAGTTCGCCGTTAACATTTTAACATTACATTCCCAATTAGTTTTCGGATATTGCAGTTAATAAAATTAATTAATAAACACTTCATACTCACAGCCCTGCGGTAGCCTAGGCATGGTTCCATGTGACGGGAGCACACAGACAACGTGTCAATCCATGACTCGAGTACAACATTTTTTATTTATTTATTTATTTATTTAACAATTCGTGTACACAAAAACAATTTAAAGTGATAAATTATTATAGAAAAAAAAGAAGTACACAGGCAATGCTTATTTCATGTTTAAATTTCTTCCAACAGGCCTGGGAATGGAGAGGGTATTAGAGAAGCAAATGTATCGTTCACAGCGAAATACAGCATACATACGTAATTTATACATACAAATATAAATACATACATACATATAAGTATACACAGATTTCCTTTCAGGCAGGTCACTCACCATTGTGCCAAGGAGTCGTTAAGACGATTATAAGCCAAGTTCATGCCCTTAACATCTAAAAATCTGTAAAACATCTATTGCCAACCCTCAATTGGTAAACCAGAACAACTGATTGCTTGGCATCAAAATTGAATACGTACGAGTACGTTACAACGTTGCAATCTAATTGGAAACTCAAAAGTAATTCCGTTCTAGCTTCCATATAAATAAAGAGGGTTAAGAAAGGCATGGCGTAAAGTTCTCAAACTTTTGTAAACTACTATCTATTAGCCGAGTCCGAGAACTAAGAAAGTACATTTGTCTTGTTTTTAATTTAGCGAACCTACAACGGTACAGTTAGCTTGATAAAAAGATGGACTGAGTTCGGTGAAGCGAGTCGGCGAAGAAAGTTCCTGTGCAAATTATGCGTTAACGTTTTACAACGCTGAAATACAGACTTAGCTATATAATAGAAAATGTTGAATTTCCTAGTTATCCACTTGCCTGAATGGATGTAGTGAGTCTTTGAGAATTTATAAGCATTTGTACAGCTACGGTAACTATCGCACTACACGCCGAGGTCTGAAGTTTCATCTTCACTGAATTATATATATTTCACGGCCTATAACCACCGCTTCTCAAGTTTTTTTTACCATGCCATAGTATGGCAGTTTGCCCGTCTGTATTATAAAAAATAAAAATAAATCTCTATTATCATTGACATAATCCAAACCAAAGTTCAAAGCAGTACGTCGTAGGTAAAATATTGTTATACGTACATACATGAAAATGGATCGAATTTTTCTTTCTTCTTTTAATATTATGATGCTACCTATCTACTTATTACGTTATTGCTTTGCATGAAATATTATCCATCAAAATAATGTAACATCATTTGGATTAGGCTTAACTAAGCTTTTTATCATTACTCTTTTTATCATGTTTTAATTGAAATTAAATTAATTTAAGGGTTTGACTGGTAGAAAATGCCATAAGGCATTAAGTCCGCCCATTGTATATCTCTTTGAGTTGTCAATTAAGTTGAATAAAATAAAATATTCAAAATAAAGCAAACAGGGTCTATGCGACTTATCTTTTGGAGGCTGTTATAATGAATACGGCGCCTTCCAGCTAATGTATAAGAATTTTGCCCTGGTAATAGTGCGCTCGAGGCGAAATACCGAAAAGGATTTTTTGTTTACGTTTGATGAACGAAGCCTAATAAGGCACGGTCTGAATCGAGGATAATGTTAAGCGGAAAGCAATAAGCGGACAAGCGACACCCAACCGCTGCCGCCCGTTTTAACTGGCACAGCCTAACAAATAGGGTACCTATTCTTACCTACTCTCACTTCTCATTTTCATGTATAATTGTAGAACCATTTAAGTAATTAATTTTAATAGTGTTAATTTTTTTTCCTTTATCCTTAGTTATAATAAATTTAAAAGTTCTTTACTGTCCGAACTTCTCTAATACGCTGGGTCGCCCTGAAAACCAGCGGTCGTGGTTCGCTGCGACCATAGCTGAGTGCGGCCCCATTTTGGCAAATCCTATAGTTTTAGCTTATTTTATTATTTTTTATGCATTTTGTTTGTATTTTTGTTAACTTGTCGAAATACATCTATATTCTATTCTATTCATTATATTCTATTCTTCCGGTACCTTATACAACTTATACAGTCAGCCATCGGACACGTTTTGACTGATCAAACGTGAGTGTTCACGGTACGAAGGAATTTGTAGCCGTACCGAGCTACCAAACACTCGTTCGGTACTAGCAGGTCGAGTGTCACATTTGATTGGCATATTTTACTTCCAATGGAACAGGTAACTAAATAATTTGCGAGCTACATTTCGCGAGACATCAAAAGCGACTGTAGAGGGTAGAGCCTATAGCCAAATTGGTTTTATATGAAACCTATTTTGTTCCACGTAGAGTTCGCCCGGGGAAGTACCACCTCCCGCCACGGTATCTAGTAGGTACTAGGTACAGATTGTCTGATCAGACTATCGGATCCGACTACCGGAGAGAAAAATCGGAAATCTATTCCCAGCCTTAGAAATTGATCCTAGATCAGCGTAAATTTGAGCTGGTCCTTTATTTTAGTTAAAAGAAAGATACGAGTATATTGCTTGGTACTGAGTGAAACGTTTTCACGTTTTTCAGAAGACGTGCTTGTATCTATGTAACGCGCTGTGTTATTTTTAGGTAATTTAACTAATGGTAACCTTTGTGTGTTTCATTAAGTTTTGCACTTTTTATGTCTAGCGCGCTACTTCATTACCTAAGTACTTACATACTTATAATAGTTTCAAAATAAGAATATTTACAAATTTCATTTAATATTGTAAAAGTTATTATATATAGTAAGTACACTTTTATACAATAGATTTTTTTTACATATTTATTACATACTCACCTCACCCCCTGTAACCCTGAGTACAAAATAACAATACAACTGTATTTCCAAGAGGTAGGCAGAGATATTTAGTACACCCACTATCACCAGTAATTTTATACGCGCCATGTAGGCAATAGAAAGCTAGCCTTTTGCCATACTCAATCCAGACTCCTTGCTACTTCTGCTTATTAATCAGAACTTTAAGCTAGAAAATTCCAATAATACATATTGGGATGACACTGAGATTATCTTAAAAGTATACAACTAAAGTTTAAAGGGAACGTTCGTTGCCCTTTCAGCCCGTACGCCGCCGCCATTACGTGCCCGCGCACCAATTCATAATTCAGCCCTATCACCAAGAGCCAAGAACAATCTAGAAGAAACGAATTAAGTTTACAAGGAGCGCTCGCCGATCAGCCATTCCACCCTAGTTGGTATGTATTTTTGTGCCGATTTTAAAACTTAAATTCTCGGTCGGTGTACCTCTCTTTTTTAGATCTAGCGTGCCATTAATATTCTAAAGATAAATCTTGAGATTATTTAAAAAAACAAACACGTACTGCACACAAAGAAAGTTAGCGTCTCTAAGAACTCAGCGGGCCAAGACTTAATAACCAGGCATGATTCTCAATAGCAATGTTTTGCGTTTTCAGCACTGGCTGTATGGAAATACAGTGCATTATGCGGCTGGAGTTCTTTTTTCGAATTTAAATTTTTAAGCATCTGAATTTGGAACATAAGGATACGGATAAACTCAATAACAAAAGGTACGAGTCTAACATAATAATAAATCATTTTGCTTTGTGACCGCAAGAAAAAAAAAGGATTTCGCTTATTTTTTAAGTTAAGCTCTGCATGCTTGGTCTAGTTTCAGAATTTTCTTTATTGCATAAACTTTACAGTGCTTTTATAACTAGTGATCGGTACACCCTTTTAAGCCACATAAGGCCTGTGTTAGGATGTATCGCTCTTCCATCTATGGTAGTTTTTACAATTTGTAACATTACTATATTAGGTATTGTTTTTATTTATTATAGAGGTAGGTATATCTGTTTGTGTGTATGAATTTGTGTGTTTTGTGACTGGTTGTGTGTTTGTAGTTAGCTCTTAGCTAGGGATCCTGGGTAAAGTATTATTGGATTTTTATAACATACAATTCCCAGTCGTAGCTCTGAGTTTTGCTGGGTGTTTGGCAATATACTCGCCATCTATTACACGGGACCTTAACATAACTGGTAAAAAGCATTGATGAAAAGGCGACCTTCGACGTAATATTACAACAAAAACTTTAAAACACAAAGAGATAAAATTTAGCTAGAGATCAACGAGTAAATTACGACGGTGTTTTAATTTAATGATTAAAATCTTCAGCTCCTAAATAAATTACGGCGAACCAAATTTATTTTCCGGCGAAGTTGCAACGGTTTAGGTCATAATCCAAATTAATACCATTTCCACTTTTCGTGCATTGAAATGTTTTTATACTACCTCACTCGGTCTCTTTCTAACCACAACCATCACAACCCTTGGTAAAAGTATGTGTCTCGAAATAGAAGGGGTAAACCCGTCCACGTTACTGGCCAAATCTGGATTGGCAGACCTCACATTCCAAAACTATACGGAGAACTCTTACAAAGATTTTTTCACTGATAGAACAACATTTAATTAAAATGTACGTGCGTGCGTGCCGCTGGGGTTTGAAGTCGGATCCTCGATTGATAGGCCTAATTATAGCTACTAGGTTATTACCACTGGGGGTTGTTACATTTTACTAACACACTAAAGACTAAGTATAAAATAAAATTTTAAAATGTTACATTACATCTCTGAGCTGCGGAAATGACAGCATTGCAGGAGACTTCAAAGGCTTTTTTTAACGTGGGAGAATTCTTCGAATGATGCTCAACCGCTGGGGGGAGGCTGGGGTATGTGATATATTTACTCACTAAAACCTAACTCACTAAATATTCGACACTAGATTAGCCACTTACCTTTAAGGCCTAATGTCATCATCTACCTACTTATAAAAACTTATAAATTTAATCCAAACATTGAAATAACGAATGCTGCGATCTCTGCAACATAAAACACAGGTACAGCACATATAGAATCAATAAATTATATTGAACTTTGCTGACTCGATCCAGTGAAATAAATTGACAATGAATATTCCAGTGCTGGTGAATTCTTGGACCATTAGGCAGGAAATTTCATTGAGTAGACGGTTCGCGCATATTAAAATGCTGGTTCAAAATGCCGTTTATCTTGTCTATTTTGTCTTTTACATTCTGAATCATATGAAACGGAATATCCTGTTTAATTGTACTCAAACCGCCATTAGACAAGACGAAAAGACGATTTGAAGAAATGTGAAATTTGAAAGAGGGCATAAGACCGGGTTGGGTTTACCGAATACTGAGCCCTATTTAAAATGCGAATAGTACATTCCAGAGGTATAAAACTGCATAAAACAGCTGTCGTCCCTAACGTGCATCGTCCGAATTCGGTCATTACTAACCCGTAGAGTAGGAAAAGAAACATAATTTAATATTATTTAATACAATTTATTAATGTTTATCCTTGAAATGTGGTTGCCTGGAATAGATCGCTCCTTTTAAACATCCGTTACATTTTTTTCCGTAACGCTCTCGTCGCGCATTCTTCAGCTTACTCTCCAATTCAAGCGCGCGTAAAGAAGTTTTACATCAAAAACGTGGCGCCAGTTGACATTTTCATTTGTTCGTACTTCTGTCGCATACATGTACATATATACAAATAAACGACATCGAACTAGTGCTTCATCTGTATATATCTCTATCAGACAGAATATTATCTATACATGTCTCTCTGTATCGCCTCACGTCTCAGAACGCAATAATGGCATTGCAGTGATGATGACGTAGCAAATAAGATATAACATAAGGTTTGAGTATATACGGATGGAAACATTGACCGTTTCGCAAGCGTTTTTTCGGTAGAAAAATTAATGAATAAAAGAAATGACTTCATGATGTTCGATTACATTTATGTAAATACTCATTAATTAATGATAATATTACATATAAGCCTGTACTAAATAATAATTATTTTAATTGTTAATAATAATTGTACCGTAATCTGAACTGTATGCTATATAATAGTCGACATTACTTCTATAAAAGTCAAGTCTCATAAAAATCCGTTCAAAATTTAAAAGGAGATTGAGGAACAGGCCGAATACCTTCGAAAGCTTAAACTATTTAAAAAGGAATAAAACATGTACCTATATTACTTGATCATTCTGTGGCTGTGAAAGAGACCCGTGCCCAACAGTGCCTATGAGCTGCAGCCTACAGTTGGATCTACATTGTACATTTATTTCCCCAATAATAAAATTAAGTTCTAAATAAAAACTGTTATGTTAATAACATAGAACATGTTAACGTTCGCGGACAGTGAATCAGACACAATAGAACTGTTAAAACGTCTAAAGACTTTGACTGTCCGCGAAAGTGTTAACCATTTCATTAGTGGTTGAGTTTGTCATTTATGAGAATGACGTGAAGTCGAGTTGTCAAAGAAAATGACGTGAAGTCGAGTTAAAAGCGTTTTAATAACGGCAGTATTTATCTTCGTATGTGTCAAATCAAGACCTAGATATCTAATCGCTGTCTGCCATCAATGTGACTAATTGGGCGTATAATTTATGCGGCCAGTAGCGCTGACTAATGGGCCCACTTTGGCCCAAACCGCCGACTTATGCGGTAGCTACAACCTGGATTATTAGGGCTGTTTCGTTTCGGATATCACATTCTGTTTCATTTTCGTAGTCGGTAAACAAACAATTAAAGTGTAAGTACTTACATAAATCCTATCCAGTATAGAGAAATATCAGTAGACTTGGATTGGTAGTATTGCACTGCGCGAAAATGTCTTATTGTTCTAAAAAATATGAAAGCGGCGGTAGAAAAAAAAATTTAATGACGTTCAATAAGTGTGTACAAATACCATATAATGAAATAAATGAATCTGGATCTTACGTCGAGTTACTTACGAGTTGTAATTGTCATAAAATATGTGTTAGTAATTAATTGTTTATAAATTGTTAAATTAATAAAAAAGTCAATAATATTTATTCCCAAAGGTGGCTTCAAAGGTTCTCATACAAGAAACCCCATTCTCCTTTCTATATGTTGTGCATTTTTAAATACACTAAGACTAAAAATTATTTAAAATATATGTCTATTAAGGTAGGTATATGTTGTTTCATTGAGTGTAAATTAATTAATTAAAAGAATGGCATAAAATTATAAATGATACTGTGATAATATTAGTAGGTATGTTGCATGGACTCTTCGTCTCAGCCGATTCGTATTAGCAGAGCAGTATGCTAGTGATGTTGGGGGCAGATGTTATTCCTCTCATATCGTCCCTCCATCTCTCACTGTTGGTCGCTCTCCTGATACACTCACTTGGGTCACCCACTGCGTTCTTAATTTGGTTAGTCCATCGCATAGGTCACCGAACGCTAGGTCCTGGCCATGGACACTTACACGCAAATAATAACTGTCGCTTCTACGGATACCCGATAGGTTCGTTTAGAACCGTTAATGTTACTTAGCATCACTACCTACTGACCAAGCGAGTTTGGCGGACGAAATCCGTATTCCTACGTCTGCAAGACTGAGATAATCCTAAAATCAAAGTTTTTTGCTATTCTTGGCTGCATCCGTTCTAGGCAAATGCCTCGTCCGTCTAGCAAGCAAGTGATCTGAGGTAGATATCCTGGGTTCAACCCCCGGTTCGGGCAAAGTATTATTGGGTTTTTCTAATTTGAAATTCTCAATAGTAGCTCGGAGTCAAGATTTGCGTCCGGTCTGTGACAATAGTATTTACCCATGATAATAATATAACTGGTAAAACGCAGGAGTACTCATAACACACTTCTGCCTACCCCTTTGGGGGAATACAAGCGTGAAACTGAAAAAAGCAACTAAAAGATCTAGTACAATATAAATTCATTTCTAAAGTTCGTTATTAGAAAACCAAGCACCGAATTGAGTGCTTTATTACGTAAAAGTCTGTTCTTAATTGCGTTATTCTTAGCCATCAGAACACAAACTGTAAGTTTGAAGAGATTTAAAACTCCCAAGATAAACAGAATGAGGAGACTAGGAGTTCCAACTTATTTAGTTGGACTTATTAAGAAACAACCTCCTGCCCGCAGCTTCGGCCGCGAAAAAAATTTAACAAACGATCTTAATCTTTCTGAAAGAAAATTTTTCGTTCCGTAAATCGTCTGCACCTTAGTTGCATCATAACCCTGTCATTTGTTACAGTGTAATCAAGCTAGAGCGCCATCTATTGGTGTTGTGCCACACAGCTTTCCAAAAAACATCCAAAGCATCCGAAGGGAACATATTGCTAAGCTGGTTGACTTAAGGAGGCCATCACCACTGGTACCAGTGTTAGTTTATAATTATTATTTTTTTAACTTTATAATTTGTGTATTTATGATTTCCATTTCATTCTCATTTGTATTTATGTGTATTGCATTTGTGTCTGGTTTAACAACTGTAAACAAATAGCTGACTAAATAAATAAATTAATAAATATTTCCGGGATGAAAATTATCCTATGTGCTAATCTATCTATGTGCGAAGTTACGAGTAGGTACATCCAAATTGTAGTTTTTGCGTGATTGATAAACAAACGTCCAAACTTACTAACTTGTACGTTTATAATATAAGTAGGATTTACAGTTGCTAAAATTCATTAATTTTTGATTGGTTTGTGACCAGGTTTTTCATTTGGAAGAGACAGAATCTGCAGCAGATGGGTGGTGCTCGTTTTTCATCTTAAATCCAAAGGATTGGCCACCAACCCCTCCACCAATCCGCATTGGAGCAGCGTGGTGGAGTATGCTCTAGACCTCCTGCAGCTGCGTCTGTGGGGGAGACCCGTGCCCAGCAGTGTGACGTCTGTGGGTCGTAGCGAATCCATAGGATAACGTTATTTTTATTGTAAGTTACTACAAGCTACAGATCGATACAGCAAACATTTTTCATTTTAAGAGTTTTAGAGGATCGTTTCGAATTTTGAATTAAATTTTGTACTTAAATCTCACTAATTTTTAATCTTATTCACTGGCAACGAACCCGCAGTTGGACCGATGTTTCGTAATCAAACATTTTGTCAAGCAATGCTCGCATTCCGGTCACGTAATACCCGGGCCATTGTTAGTGGTGGACATGGTAGATAGTTTGCTAAGGTAATTTGCTCTACATAATATCAAAGATAATTATAGCAGTGATAGCCCAGTCTGTGGGTTCAAATTTAAGCCACACACACAACTGCACATCACACACGTTTGCGGTTCCTGGATGTAGATTAGTGATGGTAAGTGAGTCACCCCTGGTACGCGCACTGACATTGCTTAATGGTGTCCTGGCTTGGGATCAGACCCTGGACTTATTTTTTTCTTCACCTGCTGTATTTCGCAGAACGGCCGAAAGATATGTTCAGTTTGGTAGATAAACGATTTGGAGTGAAATCTGTAATGTTTACTATAATTTGATACTGATTTAATGAATAAATGAATGAATGAATGAATCACTTACTTTTGTAAGTGATGTACAGTTTAAGAAATAAACTGGACTATTACTAACACCAACTAACAGGTGTAACTATCACCAACAGTCCCTAGATTGACCAACTACCTCTCAACTAACTAACCACTAACCATCCCACTCCCTATTTGAGTCTATCTGAGTCTTTGAGTCTTGTTCAAAGTCAGTCACAGTTGTAATGGGCGGCAGAGGCGAAGGGTGGTGCTGCAAGCTCGTTTGCTATCTTATATCCTTAAAAAAATTACTTTGTCGTTTTGTTGGTAGGTTAAGAACAAAAGGACAACTATGTCTTGCAGTAACAGGGATTAATAGTATCAGGAATCAACTGTGGTTAACTAATTGTTGAGAATTAATGCTTACCTGGTTAGTAATAATTGTCAATAGTGTTTATTTTCAATAGTATTTATTATGTAAGTAAGAAAATGTTACTAAGTGGATCATTAAATAAATTAAAAAAATTGTTGAGAATTTGTTACAAGGTATGTTTGTAATTAGTTTGTTTCAACCAATGAAACTCGCCTCAAACCTCGTTCTAAAGAACCAGTATTTAATTTTAGTTATTTAATTGATCGAAAAAGCTTTCGAACTTATGTCGAAAGAGCCGCCAATACACCTGCTTGCAATAACTTTTAAACCTTTACGCTTACACTTTCACAAAGTTGATTTTTCAAAAGCAACAGCTACAAACTCAATAAGTCAATAACTCGCAGTGGTTTCCACTTCGCAGCTCCGAACTCAATGAAGCTACATCGCTTCTAACTATTGAACTTTGTGTTTCTGTATTGCCACTTACATTTATCTATGCTATATGCTTGCTTTAACGGTGAAGGAATCTTCATGCGAAGAGTTAATCATAATGTTCTCGAAGGCATATGAAGTAAGCCTCCGCACTTGGCCAGCGTGGTCCTAATCCCTCCCATTCTGAGAGGAGACCCGTGCCCAACAGTGGGACAATGAAAGGGTTGTGATGATATTTTTAAATAACCTTGATGGTACACGAAAACTATTTGTTTCGGGCCAAACTGCGAGGCAAGCTGGGACCCAATCGTTATGTAATAATAATAATAAATAAATATCTTGGACATTCTCACACAGCGCCATCTGGCCCCAAAGTAGGCGTGAGCCTGTCATATGGGTGTCAAGAGTGATATACATACATAGATATTTTTAAATACATACTTAAAAAGATAATACTTACATTCAGACACAACAAATACAAGTGTTCGTCACACGAATATTTGTCCTGAGTGGGATTCGAACCCACGACCCTTGGCGCAACAGGCAGGGTCCGACCGATTCCGGAAACGGGCGCGTTTATTTATCTACTGTGTTACAAGTTATAACCCCTAGGCCCTCAACCTCAAGGGAACCTTTGATCGCGAATCAAAATGCTAACTGCGAGTTAATTATTAAGTAACGGTTCTGTTGGATATAACTCACTCTCGGGTTTCCTTACAGAATGTGGGTTATGTTGTGATTGGCTGAGTCCAGTCTTTGTAGATGTTTTGCCTGTATACTTGGATTATAAATAAATTCATTTATACCGATAAACTAATAGATAAACAGAAAAAATTTATTAAGATGAAGTTTGTGTATATGGCCGAATCGAATTAAAAAAAAACCGGCCAAGTGCGAGTCGGAATCGCGCACGAAGGGTTCCGTACCACTAACTATTCAAACGTTAAAAAAATAATATTTGTTGTATGGGAGACCCCTAAAATTTTAATTTTTTCTATTTGTTAGTATTTGATGTTATAGCGGCAACAAAAAATCATTTGTGAAAATTTCAACTGTCTATCACGGTTCATGAGATACAGCCTGTTGACAGACGGACAGAAGGACGGACGGACAGACGGACAGCGAAGTCTCTGATGGTTTCGTGTGAGTCTGCTCCAAATTTATAACTCTCCAAAAATGTGGGTTAAAGAACAGAACCATTGTTAATATTTCAAAACACAGTCTTAATATCAAAAGTTACCCTGAAAGAAATTTGCAAGTTGAGCTGAGTAAATACTCGACTCCTTTCTTACGAAATCCACTTACAGTGAAATTTTAACCTAAAATAAAGTTATTTTAGTCGAGAAAGTTCTTGCGCCGCGGCCTCTGAAAATATGCAAAATATATTACGTTCACTAAATCAGTTTCGCAACAAAAAAAGTCAAGCTTGCATCCAGAATGGAGCTTTCATTGCAAATGGAAGATTTCTCGTTATATACGTACATAAAGCGAGGTATAAATTAAACCCCTATGCTGAGACTTATTAGGGAAACGGGCGACCAAGCTTTTTGAGGAAAAGGCTTGGATTTACAGAGATCTACTAAGCGATGTTAAACCGACAAAAGGTGCCATTTTGAGTGAGCTTTCGCAACACACGTTGCAATTGTGTTGTTAAAGCTTATTTAATCTGTGGGCTTCGAACTGAATGCAGTCTCAAGCAAAGAAGACTTTTTTTTCAAAGAAGTTGGTATAGTGGAATAGAAACTCCATTAAAATATGTTGAAAGAATTCAGTAACATCCTGTTCTATAATATAGGAATTTTAGGAATGTGGAAATGAGAGAATCATATTATAATTCTTCTTATAACTTCCCGTGTCGTTTGACGAGGCGCGTAGCAGAGCGGAACGTTGCATGCGCAGGAAACGTGCCGCGTTGGACACGAGGCTTGTTCGCAATGCATTACTTTATGTTTTGTCCGGTTTAATTAGTGTTTATCAATCCTTCGCTGCGATCCATAGACGTCCCACTGCTAAGCACGGGTCTCCCGTGCGGGAGGTCTAGAACATACTCCACCACGCTGCTCCAATGCGGATTGGTGGAGGGGTTAGTGGCCAAACCAGTGTCGAATGTTCTTAAGCCACCCGAAGGTCTTCGACAATGCTTAAAGACTGTTTCCACCATTGAAAACAACCGGGACCGACGGCTTTACGTGCCCTCCGAAGCACGGTAGCGTCCATGAAATTTTGCCACTAGCGGTCACCCATTCACAAACCGACCGCGCCCGTCGTTGCTTAACTCATTCGATCACATTGAATCGACCCGAGCTATTGGGCTATGGACGCTACGACGGACGATTTGTCCGGCTTAATTAAAGTGTTTATCAATCCTTCGCTGCGACCCATAGACGTCCCACTGCTGGGCACGGGTCTCCCGTGCGGGAGGTCTAGAGCATACTCCACCAGGCTGCTCCAATGCAGATTGGTGGAGGGGTTTGTGGCCAACCCAGTGTCGAATAATAATACATAACATAAAATGTATTTTGTGGATGCCTTTGTGGCGCATAACGGAGCGGAACGCTGTTTGCGCCGGAACCGTGCCGCGTTGGACACTCCTTTGCATTACTTTGTGCTTTGTACGGCTTAATGAAAGTGTTGATCAATACTTTATAATACTTGAAAGAAGTATAAACGGGGTACAAAAAAAATTTATTCATTTCTCTCTGCGACCCATAGACGTCCCACTGCTGGGCACAGGTCTCCCCCACAGACGCAGCTGCGGGAGGTCTAGAGCATACTCCACCACGCTGTTCTTATGCGGATTGGTGGAGATTATTCCATCAATTCATTTACTATTCAAAGATTCAAATTGATACGCCTATGCGTTTTATAAAATGACTTCATAAATCCACGCGCCTGAATGTAACGTGACGGATAGTGCGTGATTTCAATGTGGTTTGTAGTCTATTAATTCCATGGCTTGCAGTGTCTCTGACGATGCTCTAACATGACATGACCTATATAGAACTAATCTACGAGAATGTGACATGACATGGCTTAGCGTTTAGTTTAAGCCAAAATGAGTGATGAGGATGAAATCCTTTTTTTTTGCTACAATTTATAAGTTTTCAGTGATTTTTAGTAGGATTTATCTATATCTATACTAATATTATAAAGAGGAAAGATTTGATTGTTTGTTTGTTTGTTTGTTTGTTTGCATCGAATAGGCTTCAAAACTACTGAACCGATTTGAAAAATTCTTTCACTGTTGGAAAGCTACACTATCCCCGGGTGACATAGGCTACATTTTATTTTGGAAAAAAATAGGGTTCCGTAAGATATTTGGGTTTTTCGGACACAAGGTGTAAAAAATCAACCAGAAAAGTTACTTATTTTGCGTACGCTGCCTAAACTATAAAAGATAGAACCATAAAATGTTCTAATTAATTGTAGATCTTATAAATATCTATAAAAAAGTCCGCGACACACTATACCTATCTATGTCGAGTGAGGCACAACAACCATTTTTTTATCTTGAATTTTTTTTGGACTACATTTTCAGTTTATGTTGATAATATTTGGTCTTTGAATGATTAAAATTGGACGTTTGGTTTTGAAGTGTCTGTCTGTCTGTCTGTTTCGCTTTCACGCCAAAACTACTGAACCGATTTAAATGAAATTTGGTACACAGTCTAGAGCCTGACAAAGGACATAGACACTTTTTAATTGGAAAAAAGTGTTGTAATGGGTTGAAAAGGGAGATGAAAGGTTGTATGAAGGTATTGTCATTTTCAGAACTAGAAGCATAAAACTTAAATTTTAGGCTGTTGATAAGGTTACTAATCCTATCCTACTAATATTATAAAGGGGAAAGTTTGTAAGTATGTATGTATGTATGGATGGATGTGTGTTACTTTTTTTCACGTAAAAAGTACTGAATGGATTTTAATGAAACTTTACAATAATATAGCTTATACATCAGAATAACACACAGGCTAAAATTTATAAAGATATTGTGTGAATTGTCCAAAATATGACGATAAGTGTCAAGTAGGTAAGTAGGAAAAAATCTACCATCTGCGAGCTATTCTGGCGTGCGCTGCCAAAACTACTGGACCGATTTCAAAAATTCTTTCACCATTAGAAAGCTGCATCTTCACTGAGTGACATAGGCTATATAATATTACTAGGCGTAAACGAAACTATTGTTATAGTCTATATATGTAAAATAAAGTCGTGTTAAATTTTTATTTTTTTAGTAACCTGACGCAAATAGGGTTTATGTGTGTGTATTATAATTTTGATTTTTATATAAAATACACGTGCGAAGCCGGGGCGGACCTCTAGTATTTAATAAAAATGATAACATTGCATCGGTGACTAAAATTATGCTAGGCTATTCTAATAAAGATAAAATTTATATCTCTCATAAAAAGAATTATAATTTTCAACAATATAATATTCAACCCTAACAATATTCTGATTTATTGATCTGTATTTGTTTAAAACAGTTTTTCAATTGAAAAAGTCCGGGACCTACAGCTTAGCGTGCCCTCCACATATGCCATATTATTATGTATGTATGTTATCTCTCTCTCTATAAAATTATGGTCTCCCCAGCATATTTCTCTGAATGCTTTAAGAATACGCAGAGGAGGCGGTTGAATTAAATAAAATGAATTAAAGCTAGAAGACCATACTCGTACTAATATTCTTGTATGACTTATAGGATGACATCCAATTATTTTTGCCACGGAGTACCTACGTCTTGTAGAGATGAACGTTAGTGATTTTGTAAAATGACTATACTATACAATTTTAAGAATGTTTTGAATGTGTTAATATTAAAAATATATTGATAAGTTATCTGTAAAGTATGGGTGTTAGTTATAGTTAATAACTAGGAGCTATAAACAAAATGTAGTATCCCATTGTGTAAAAATAATTTAATTAATCAAATGTAATGACCAACAGTGTTATGAAATCAAATTTTATTTATCTTGAATATTTGTTAACGAAAATGGGCTTTAAACCTACGACCTTCCTGCCAATACTTCCCATCACAACTTACTATCCTACCAATCTTTATAAGGTTCTACGGAATACAAGCGCTAGGGTTCACTCTGAGTGTGAGCATTTTATAGCAAACAATTGCAGCATTACGAGTATGTGCTGTTTTCTGTGTATGGAAGGAATGAATGTATTTTAATTGGTTTGTTTTTGTAATTTTTTTAGTTTTTCGCAGTTATGTTATATTTATAAGTAGAATGTTCAAAGTTTTATTTGATTATGTTATTGCTTTTGTTATTTTATTGTGGGCAGTATTATGTTCCAAATAATGCATTTTCTTTTTATCAATTTATTCTATGCAATACTAGGTATACCTTCCCATCAGTAACTAAGATAGTTTTGAGAATGTTCTTCGGTAGCAACAGGGTGAAAGTGTTTTAAGTAGACAAAATATTGCACAGTAATTAATTAATCTATGGTATTCAGAAACTCTACGTTTTAATTATGCCTACTCTATATTTAATAATACTCTGAGGGGTTTGCAAAAACTTCTGCCGTAACAAAGGGTGTATATTCAATGAAGCCTCCCTTTATAGTAAGTAAGCGGTTTTAAAAGGTCTTTATAAAGCTCTTTAATCCTTTAGAGTTTTATACGTTTTATACCTTTTTTAACAAAAATATCAACAAGTATAATAGGCAAAATCTTGAAGATGTACCCTTATCTACATATTAGTTACCTTTAAACAGATGCATTTTGTATAACCTTGTAATATGTTACATATCAATTTCTATCCATTTCTCCACATCCATAAATTAAACCCAGGCATACAGGTAGATACTGTATCAGTAGCTAGGAGTCTGGTATTGTGCTCGTTGTATGGGAATAGGCTATTTACTACGGGTCTGAACATAACTGTGGAAAAGTGGGTGTACCTACTACACAGCTGTGTCTACCCTTTATGGGATATTTAGGCGTCATGTCATCTTATGTTATTTAGAAACTCTAATCTTTTCAAGAACTGAGCTTCCATTGTTTCAGGTTTTTATATAGCTTCTAATTTTAGAAGGTTGCAAGTAAATTGGATTAATTCAAAATTAAAACCTCATTCAACACTTGACATAATCCACTCCAGTTCGCCTATATGTCAATTTCAGGTTTAAGCTTAAACAAACCCTAATTAAAAACGCGAATTTATCTAAATTAAATAATAACAAATTTTTATTAAGGAAAGCAGGATTTCATCTTCACTCTAAATCCTCGGTAATATCTTGCGGTCTAAATTAATTCTAGGCTAAAAATAATATTTCATCTCACACAAAGGGTCGCGAAGTGCAAACACTTATTTACATTTGAATGTGAAGTTATTACGTTAAAATATTCTCAACTGTCCTTTGTTGTTCTGCGTTAAGAGTTCCTACCTGACCTTCTGGACTTGAATTATTTGACTAGGGTGTTATTTTGGCTGTGTTAATTAAAAATAAGTTAAAAGTTAGTTTAATTAACATTATAATTATTAAACCATGCAAATTGGAGACTGTTAATCTTAAAGTAATGTGCTTGCTCGCAAATCACGTCAGGTTCTAGACGTAATCGGTAATCATCTATCCATATATCAGTCAGTCCAAATATAAGCCTTTCAAGGACCACTGGGCTTAGGCTTCCCCAAAATGATAATACAACTGATAGTAAGCAAGTATGTTACTGATATACTTTCGAAAAGTGCTTGAACCGAACAGTTATCTATTAACAATCGCAAACATAAGCGTTATTGTTTCAACTATCTAACATTATGTCGAAACAGAACTATTAAAACTTCTGACTACAAACAGCGTAACGGTATTCAACGAGGTACGGAAACACATATACCGTAGCAGATTAAGTAATGCTAATGGAAGACGTGAGTGTAAGAGGCATATTATTGCTGAGTTCTGAGTTTGTTGTCGGTGGCGCAAGTCATGACCGTGCCTTGAACGGGCCGTATCCTCATCATTATTACTCAACTTCATGCGTGCCCACCCCAAGGCCGGCCACTCCCACTGGAGACCAACCGACCAACTGTGGTATAATGGAGACTAGTGGCGAGCAAGTCCCCCTTATGTTTAAAAACATAAAGAAGAGAATATCTTTACTAATAATATTATAAAGAGGAAACATTTGTTGGTAATGTTTACACACAAAAACAACTGGACCGTATTCAAAAATTCTTTCACCATTAGAAAGCTGCATCTTGACTGAGTGACATAGGCTATATAATATTACTAGGTGTAAACGTAACTATTGTTATGTCTTATTCCACGCGAGCGAAGATGCGAGGCGTCCACTAGTAGAAGAATAAATGAATACATAACTTAATGAAAAATAAAAATCAAGGTGATAAATGATTTAAAAAAAATCTCCTGTTCGACAGCGGGGATGATACCAAAGGGGTCATAAACGTACCTATACTAATTTATACCTACCATATAATGAAATTAAAATAAACCAAATCTGAATTTGAATTTCCTGAAAGCCTATTTATACCTATCGCCTATTCAGCTTCTGCAGGTCCATGTCACGTCAAACTATTCTAACTAATGCAACTCTAAACACCGTATCCGTATTCAACGAGCTTGGAGAAGTCGTTTACCCCACTTTGCACTTTGACTAACGCTAATGTTAGTCATTTGTCGAATCGGCAAACTTCGGGCTTGCTACCTTGCAATTCGACGTACTTAGTTTATTTAGCAGCATCATGTATATATTGTGCTGTATGAGTTGGTAAAGCCTCTATCTATACGGTGCGCCCGTGGCAATACCAGACATGAATGAATAGTTTGTTTATGATGAAATCGCACAATGACAGAATGTTTTGTAGAGACTGCATTGCCAGCTTTAAAATTTTCTATAGTACTTATTTAATGTTTTAAAAGGGATTCTCTTTGCAACTTCCAATTGATATCCGAAATTTTTATTCATATTTACAATTTACACTCATCACTCACATAGGGGAGGGTGGGGTAAATGCGCACACTTAAGGGAAAACTGAAAAAATCTTATCATATGTACAATGTAAATTTCTCATGAGTTCAACACTTTGAGTACTTTATATTTTTCCACGATTATGATAATCATGATGAATTTTGTCCCAAATGACGAAACAGTAATTTCCTATTTCGATTATTGACATGGCTCCACTCAAATTATTCGATTTTTCGTGTCATAACTACAATGTGACACCATTCCAAAGGTTTCATATAAATTAAATGTAATAACTTAAAAAAATACTGTTTAATTTAGTAGATCAAGCGAAAGTGTTCCTCCTTCGTTGATGGTTGATCGGCACCGAGGTCGGGTTCAACTATCGAGTACTTAATAGCAAATATCTGTCATCCTATTCTAACATATCAAAACATAGGTTACTACCGTCCGTGATTACCCCACTCTCCCCTACACATTATACATGCTTGGTTTAAGAAAAACTCTGCATGGTGGTTTTCTATTTTATACACATGGCTAGGTCAATACAATACATAGGTATACAAATTGTTTATAATATGAATTTGGATTTTCGTTGATCGCTTACAAAATTCACACACCGCAAAGCTCGACGTATCTACCTCTCCAACCCTCGTTCACAAGCGCTTCTATTATTCCTAGCTGATACAAAATCAATTTGCCTGTACATGTATAGGTATGTAGGGTCAATTTACGTCAGGTTTACCCTCTTAATATTCTGACACGAAGCTGCGAGGCACTGTATCCGGGACCGCAGCTACAAGGCTCACAGCTAGCAGGATTCTGCGGTCTGCTCGCTCTTGTATTGTATGCACTATGTTCCGGTGGTTTTAGTGATGTGAAGTTTCGGATATGAATACAGAATAGATGGACAACTTTATAAAAGTTATACGTTGATATATGAAGTAAAAATAGTACCTAGATACGTTTCCATCTCGATTCAGCAAAGATGAATAATTTGAATAGATTTCGTGTGCCACTTTTATAGCGTATATAAACCATCTACTTAAATATAGTTTCATAAACGCTTGGCCGTCCCTAAACTATAAGTGATCCGTGGCAAGGCAAAAACATCTGGCGGTGTCAGGGGTTTATTTATTTTTAAGATGGTACTACTAGGTAAATTTTATTTTTTAGTGTTAGTTATAGTTAGTCCTGTTAGGTGGTGTTAGTTCGCTGCGACCCATAGACGTCACACTGTTGGGCACGGATCTCCTCTCAGAATGGGAGGGATTAGACCTTAGTCCACCACGCTGGCCAAGTGCGTATTGGCAGACTTCACATGCCTTCGAGAACATTATGAAGAACTCTCAGGCATTCAGGTTTCCTCACGATGTGTCCTTCACCGTTATAGCAAGTGATATTTAATTTCTTAAATCGCACATAACTTTGAAAGTCATTGGTGCGTGCCGCTGGAGTTTGAACCCGGACCGCTCGAGTGAGAGGCGAGTTCGATAGCCACTGGGCTGTCACCGCACGAGTTGGTGTTAGTTATAGTCTAGTTAGTAATAGTTAGTAAGAGTCTCGTTCCAAGTTAGACACAAATGTCTTGCTACCCTTGAGGACTGAGATGGTTGTCTCTAAAGAAGTGTAACTAGAAACCGTGCTAATTGTTTCAACACAATTATAACAATTAAATATCTGTTTTAGTGTCTGGTATGTTTAACAATTCGGATACGGTAATGACTGTATACCTATAGTACATGCCTAACATGTTAGTCTAATAATCTAAGTATTGAATAGTTCAACACCCTATACAAAATCAATTCACCTTTGTTGCATGAACGCTATAACTTCAATTCATAGTTTAAACCTATCTCTGAATTGAAATATAGGTTGTGGTCTTATAAAGGGATACAATGTATTATAGCTAGTTAGTATTACGAGTAGATGTTCGTAGAAAGTTTCGGTTTTAGTTTGTTATTATCTGTCAGGTTTCTGAGTGAGAGAAGATATTATTACTACTCTCATCCTACTCCAACAGTCCCCATTAGAGCGGGGTGTGTGTGTAACGTTTATTTATCTATACTTCTACATTAATATATTTATTTTATTTATTTTATTTATTTTATTTGCTGCGGGCATCCACTAGTCGTCCATAAACCGACTTTACAGACAATAATTTTTTTTTAACTCCGCCACAAAAAACTTAATAGCATATACAAGTAACTCCGCTGTTTTAAATGTACAGTTACGTACATAATTTCCTAACCTTTTTAACTCCACTATTTTTAACTTCCACAAAATTCTAAAGAACGTGCCAAACTCAGAGCTGTTTAAATAGAAAACAAAAATACTAATTAGACATTCCGTTTCACAGAGCAATTTAAGTTGAAATAAGCAGCGTTAAAAGCCAAGTGCTTTCGAATTCTAGTGGAGTCATTAATTGAATAAAATGTAAGGGTGCTCTACTCTGCGGTTTGAAATAGACTTTTTTATGATTTTGAATAAAGGTGACAAGGATCTACTTGGATGTCTCCAAAATACATCCATCATTATATCCTTTTAAAATCAACTACTGGACATGAAAAAATATATGTAGTTGCTTTCTTATGCATCTAAGATAGCAAACGAGCTCGCAGTACCAGCCATCCGCTGCCGCCCATGACAACTGTGACTGACATTGAACAAGACTCAAATCATTAGTTTTTATTAGTTGGTAACTTCGTTAGTGGTATGAGAACTAGGGACTGTTAGTTATAGTTAGTCCTGTAAGTGTTTCTAATAGTCTCGTTCCACACACATAGACACTATGATATACTGTGTTTCGGGAAGTGAACACACTTAAATTACAACACAATTTAATGGTGATGTACATACGGCAAATATTTAATTTTATCTGTGAAATAATATTTGCCGTGGCGGGGATTCGACCCCGAGATCCGTAGTTGGCAGGTAGCGGAACTATCAAACGTGGCACGAAGTCGTCAATAGTCTAGTCATCACATAAACCTAATAGTGCCAATCCAACTGGACCTGTATATTCAAGTCAACCCGAGTCTGAGGGCACCCAACTCACCCTTTTACAACGTATCATATTTATTTAAGGCTTTTTATCCCTATCTATTCTATGCTAGAATAGAAAAGTGTCTCGCACTGTGAATTATGTTGAAGATAAATATCTAACTACATTTCAGTTGAAATTATAACGAATGAATTATTATAAGAAAAATATCTGAGAAATCACCACCTGAATAATTTTATCCCATTTTACGGTTTGAATAGATTTTTAAATATTTTCATGGTAAATACCATTGCTATGTTTATTAAATAACGAAAGACTAATTAAATAAGGCATTAATTCCACCCATTGTATATATATTTATAGGTGTCAAAAAAGTTGAATAAATAAATGTGATATCATATTTATTTTGAGATTACCTAGTTTTAAATTTTTCTTTGTTTAGTTGTAGGTTATTTAAGGTTTAAATAAATGTGTATTGTATTATACATACAGGATGAGGTTTAAGACTTCCACTATATATTTACCGACCTCTTTACCAGAGTCAGGTGGGTCCATAAATTCTTTAAGATACTTTGAAAACTAGTCGAAAATTGTAAAGCCTCTAAGGGCTGATAAGGCTCAGGTGCTTGAGTTATGGCTCTCAACGATACACCGGTAGATTGTTTTACCCTTCCTTTGATATATATTCCGTTAAATTGGTATGAGATTTCATTTTGATATATTACGATCTTTTAAAGGTAGTCTGTTAAGAGTTCAGGGTTGGCTCTAGATGTGTGCTCGGGGCTATATTGCTCTTGTTTGAGGGGTCTCGTTGGGCCCCAAGGGACCGAGGGTCACTTGAATAATTTAGTATGGAATAATCGTTAATATTGTAAATCTGAAAGAATAATAGCTGTTTAAATTATTTTTTCTGAAAACATTCAACGGCAATAGGCTCCAACGTAACTGGTGAAAAGAAGGATTACTACAATAGACTTCTGCCAGGCTCTTCGGAGATATACAATCGTAATGTTATGTTATGATTAAATTGAATTAAAATAAAATGATCATGAAGCCATCAACCAGTACCAGAATCAGATTCATTTATTTTTCATTATATGGTATTTGTATACGCTTAAGAGGATATCAGTCGACCGTCACTTTTGAAGAATAGGTTTTTACCAAAAATATTGCCGTCGCGCTGAGCCCCTTAGCGTGCGATAGAGAGAAGTGCAGTCTCGAACTGATTTTACCTACGTAAAATTAAGAAAATCGTCCTTTCGTAATCCCCTGTTTCCTCCTCGAAATCTAGACCGATTTCAATATTTCTTTCAGTTAAAATGTAGAACAGGGTCTAAGCTATGCCCGTACGTTTTGCTTTTTTGGGATATGTTAGTAATTACCAGTTTGCTTGATGTTTGAAAATGTATGTAAAAAAAGTCGATTTTTTTGATTTTAAATGTTTTTTTTTCTCTTCTATTAATCAAATTATGAAAAAAAACAAAACGTACAGTCATGGCAGAGGTACGTATAAATCGTATGGTATTTTTTTCTCTTCTGTAACTTCTTTATCCTAGGAGGAAACAGGGGACTACGTTTGTATGGAAAAAGTGTCGACTTGTTCGCTTGTGATATCCTCTTAATGAACGTCATTAGTAATTACATTTTTTATTGTATTTAATTATAAAAGCGAATACAGTTCCCCTTAAATGATTTTGATACTTTACTTTAACAGTAACCAATTACTTCTACTACTATAGTAATAACCTTAGACTAATCAAAATAGCAAATAAATAAGAACAATGTTAATTTACAAATAAACACTTCAAACGACCCTAATTTATTGTTTACATACTTGTTTACATACTTACATGAAATACCATAAAGTAAATTTTAACACCGTACCGAATTTCACGCGCGTCGAGCGACATATATTTTTTAACTTTCCATTATCTCGTAAACTAATAAGTAAAGTTAATCTTCATAAAATTTTGTTGAAAATATTAAACAATTCTATTTAAATTTAAGAAATATTTAAACCAACTTCTTTCCCATATTCCACAACTCAAAGGCTCGTGTCGATTCAATGTGATTGGACAGAGTTAAGCAACGACGTGCGCGATCGGTTTGTGGATGGGTGACCGCTAGTGGTAAAATTTCATGGGCACTACCGGTGAATACCAGAAATGGTGAAGACAATCGTTAAGCCTTGTCGAGGACCTTCGGGTGGCTTGAGAACATTCGATACTGGGCTAGCCACCAACCCCTCCACCAATCCGCATTGGAGCAGCGTGGTAGAGTATACTTAAAAGACCTCCCGCAGATTTGTCCGGAGAACCATGCCCAGTGGGCCGCTACGGGTTGGAAAGTAGATCATGTCCCTTTTGAACTATTAGTAAAGACTTGCGTTTTAGTAAGTCATGAATTGGTTGCAGTCAACGTCGCACAGTGTGTTATGAACCTCGATTTTGTTTCACTTCGTTTTTATTCGAAAATACTATAGTCAATATCATTACAAACGTCGGAGTAAAACTCCCAATGCGATACAGCTTTTAGTTCTTTTGTTACACTGTTTCAAAGTTAGCCTATACCCGGGTCCAAAAATTTACAAATTATTTTTTTGCAGAAAAACCAAATTGGATACAATAAAATTGATTATGCCAGCTAATTGTGCAGATATAACTATACTACCCTTAAAACATTTGTCCTATTACTGTGGTCAAATAAAGTGGAAAATGTACTTTTATCATTTTCGGTCTTATTCGTTTTTCTCAGGTATAATAAAATAAATAAATAAATAAATATCTTGGACATTCTCACACACGGCCATCTGACCCCAAAGTAGGCGCGAGCCTGTGTTATGGGTGTCAGAGACTGATATACATACATAGATATTTTTAAATACATACTTAAATAGATAATATTGACATCCAGACACAGAACAAATACAAGTGTTCGTCACACGAATATTTGTCCTGAGTGGGATTCGAACCCACGACCTTTGGCGCAACAGACAGGGTCACTACCGATTGCGCCAACGGGCCTGTCATGTAATGCCGTATTAGATGAAGATTTTTCATGAATCGATAGCTTATATAAATGACTATTATCAGTATTAAAATCATATTCTAATTCAGCGTTATTCAAAAAATAAACGACATTTAAAGTTTTATTCAGGGTTGGCACTTTAAAATCCGGATAATAATAATATTTGGTGTCAGGATTTAAAAAAATATAATAAAATATATCGTACTATCTTTCAAATTTTAATTTATAAGAGTCATCAGTCCTTTTGTAATGATCCATTGAAAGTCATGAAACACGTATAAAATATTTTTTCGAAAATGATCTCTTAAAAGGGGGTGCAAAGTTAGTATGAAAGTTCTCTGATTTTATCAACTTTCATATATTTAGTTTTTTTTATTTTATTATTTTTCAACATTCACCCCCGGTACTTCCATACTACATGTGTTGACATGGGGTTTTGGTATTAGCCTAACGAGGGTGGACTCCTTCCCATGTCACATGCAGCATTTCATAAGCACTTTAATGTTTTTAAAACATAATCGTAACAAAACTCAAATAAAAATATTAACTTAAAAATATAATTTGTGTGAACTTCGACGTTCAAAGACAGCGAGTACGAAATTTTAAAATTTGACGATTGATCATATTCACCAAATGGGTTGATCTTACTGCCACTGTGAATAAATAAAAAAGACTTGATAGCGTTTTAACTTGATTTTCGGATACCCTAAACATCTTATCTAGTATATTGTTTTTCTACAAATCGATTTATCTATGAAAAACGTTATTAAAATAAAAGGTTGTGTAGATGAACATTAAAAAACGTATACCGGATGTAATAAAAATTATCTTGATGTGACAACCCTAACTACAATAAACCCGGATATAACTTTAATTAGTTATTACTTTTGAATAACGCGGAATTAGAATATGATTTTATTACTGATAATAGTCATTTATATAAGCTATCGATTCATGAAAAATCTTCATCTAATACGGCATTATACCTGAGAAAATCGAATAAGACCGAAAATGATAAAAATACATTTTCCACTTTATTTGACCACAGTAATAGGACAAATGTTTTAAGGGTAGTATAGTTATATCTGCACAATTAGCTGGCATAATCAGTTTTATTGTATCCAATTTGGTTTTTCTGCAAAAAAATAATTTGTAAATTTTTGGACCCAAAATAGGCAAACTTTGATACGGTGTAACAAAAAAACTAAAAGCTGTATCGCATTGGGAGTTTTACTCCTACGTTTGTAATGATATTGACTATAGTATTTTCGAATAAAAACGAAGTGAAACAAAATCGAGGTTCATAACACACTGTGCGTCGGTTAAAATAAAAGGACGAGTACTTATTCTTCATAAAATAAAGGACCATTTAACGTTGCTCTTGTAATTTAATACATTATTTAAGACCTAATTTAAACGTATAATATTCTCACCGCGCGCGCAATAAAATTTACATAGCGCGCTTACCTATTTCATGGGGCGGAATTTTTGCTTTGTCATTTGAAAAAATTCCAGCCTTTACGACACTGAACAAAATATGCCGGATCCATACAACCCATTTGTATATATGACATGCCAATAAAATTTTGAAGTTAGTAGTGTGTTTTGTTAGTTTATTTCCCCATTCATCGCATGAAAAAATGTTGCCAATCGTTTTTAAAAGAACAAAATGTGTATTGACACATGCAAATTTTAGAGCGGTGTCGCGATTGAATTTTTTACGCTACATTTAGATTTATTACTCACATCTCTGTTCGATGGTAAACAATACAAAAATAAATTTTATTAAAAAGTACTAAACTTTTATTTGCACAATTGATTCATCAAATCGGAATTAGAATTGTTATGAATACTAAAACAAAAGAATCAGATTCATTAGATTGTTAAATTCTATTTACTCGGATACCTACCTCGATTGTCAGTTATTGGATTGTATCATGTAATGCTTAGTAGCGTCCGTAGCCCAATGGCTCGCGTCGGTTCAATGTAATCGAAAGAGTTAAGCAACGACAGGCACGGTCGGTTTGTGAATGGGTGAACGCTATTGGCAAAATTTCTTGGACGCTACCGTGCTTCGCTCACAATTATACCGTTAAGAAATTTTATTTTCTTCAATCGTACATGACAGAAAAGTCATAAGTGCGTGCTGCTTGTATTTCAACCCACACGTCTTCGAATCATAGGCGATTTGGACAGTCACTGAACTGACTTTGAGCAACAACTAGTAAATTTTACAATACCCTCAAGAAGTTGCATGGAAGCTTTACTAAAAAATTTATGCTTTCAATTATTGAAAATAATATATTGAAAAAAAATATTAAATTATTCAGTCTATTTATTTTATACTAGTGAACGCTCGCATCTTCGCTCGCGTGAAATTAGACATAACAATAGTTTCGTTTACACCTAGTAATACTTTATAGCCTATGTCACTCAGTGAAGATGCAGCTTTCCAATGGTGAAAGAATTTTTGAAATCTGTTCAGTAATTTTTGTGTGATAAAGTTACAAACAAATGTTTCCTGTTTATAATATTAGTATAGACATGTCGATCGGTTAATCGGTAGGTACTTAATTACCTACAAAAACATTTTTTCATTCTCTTTATACTTTGCCACGATTTCACATTATACAGTTAGCTTATCTACAAAATAATTAATGCTATGTAGATAATAATATGTTTTTATTCTATTACTGAAGGATTAGTTTTATTTTAGCATTATATACCAAAAGGTAATGCATAAACTTAAATAAATAAATAAATAAGTGTCTATATTCATAGTTGAAATTACCGGCTTGCTCACGTGTGATTTAAGTCGGAAATTACGCCGACTAGTTTTGGTCAATTACGATGACCATCTTCAGGATGTGCACACTTGTAACTAGTCAGCCTGTTTCCAACTTAAATCATACGTGATTAAGCCGGTTATTTCGACAGTGAATATGATTCTAGAACACCAGTTATAATTCAAACAGGTACGGGGCACGGAATCAGCTGTGTTTTCTTGAATGATGTTATATTATGTGAATTCTGAGCACACGGTAAACGGGAGTCCTAGTTGCTTGTACACTAGCGTTTTAAACTCAGTGTAATTTTTTTTACATGTTTAGCCGAACTATCTGTTCTACCTACCTAATTTAAGTTTCTCATTTTAAGTGACTTTTACTGTATGTATGTCTTATGAGAAATAAATATTCTGAAACCGAAGAGTAGCAACACATTTGTGATTTGCAAATAAAGTTTGATTTGATTTGATTTGATCAGAAAGCTTATGAGTCTCGTTTAGGATCTGTCATGGTTTTTATTGGCGGCACAGGATGGGTGGTGTTTGCTATCTTGTATTTTATTAATAAAATAGTATAGTTACGTTACACACCGCTGTGGCAAAAATTTCATGGACGCTACCGTGCTTCGGAGTGCACGTAAAGCCGTCGGTCCCGGTTGTTTTCAATGCTGGAAACAGTCGTTAAGCCTTGTCGAAGACCTTCGGGTGGCTTGAGAACATTCGACACTGGGTTGACCACTAACCCCTCCACCAATCCGCATTGGAGCTGCGTGGTGGAGTATGCTCTAGACCTCCCGCAGCATTGTCTGTGGGAGAGACCCGTGCCCAGCAGTGGGACAATGAAGGGGTTGTGATGTGATGTGATGACACACCGCTAGTGTGAAATGCTATTACTTGTGACAAATGGGCGATTCATATTTTGTATTTTAGACACGTGTATCGAATGCTTTGAATCTAAAATGCATTTATTCTTTTAAATTTTGCGAGCTATGCGCCGTATTGTCATAACAGTTACGAAAGTTGAATTTAAAACAAAGAATGAAACATACCATCGACAAAGCTTCCAGGTGTTCCGGCAAGATTTAGGGTTTAAAGTGGTGTATTGTAAAAGTGTAGATAGTGCTTCTTTCTATTTGGCAGTGCTGGCATCAGTTGTTAACATATCCATCCATCCATCAGCCTTTTGAAGTCTACTGCTGAACACGGGCCACGCGACACGGCTCAAACGATTTTTTTTCAAATTCAAATTCAAATATCTTTATTCGTCATTTGGTACAGCAAAGGAACACTCAACGAACGTCAAAACATATGTTGTATAGGTACATTAAATAGAAAAAGAGATATTTGAGATATGTCACAGTATGCAAGTTCATATTATAATAAATTAGCTAGGTATGACACAATTCGAGGTCGTAAAAAAAGTCAGAAACTTTGTAATAAGTTCTGCTTATTAAATTAGCTTTAATCATACGTTTAAATTTTATACCACTCCAACCGATACTGTTCCTTCTGAAACAAGTCGAAGGGCGACCTGCGCTTCTCATCCCGAGCCGTGGTGGTGGTGGGGTTATCAGACATACTCGTAGATATAGTTCAAAGAGTCAGCAAGTTGAAATTGCAGGGCAGTCCACGTCGTTCGAAGGATAGTATTTTTTTTTGATGTGAAACATATAGCCGCACGTAAAACCGATTTCTGGCGTGGCGACGCATGCCGTCGCGACGCGTCGCCACGCTTTATGATGGTATATATATATACTTACAGTCATTAAGCCATCTCTCTCGCTACACAGAGCTCGGATACCTCTAGTGTATACTCCGTAGTTTATTTTTTGTTTCTTTTTTTTTTCTTTTTTTCTTATATATGTTTTAGTTCCTGTCATAATCTGTACTTTTGTGCATATTACACATTTCACATCTGCCAGGCGTCCCGTGACGGCTCACTTTTTTTTTTGCCATTTATGTCCATGCTGGTGCAAAGTGAACTGCCACGTTATCAAATATGTGAGGGGTCCTTTTTTAGCATCACCAACAAAGCTGTGACACGATTTGGTTGGATAATTCAGTAAGAAAACATTACTAACCCAAAATGCCTGCGCTTATCTTAAAGTCTCATAAACACAGGCGTATCTTGGCATAGTCTGAAGATTTACCGAAACCCAACACTCGTAAGATTTGAGGTGAATCATCGCTTGTAGAATGGACTTGTTATTTCACTTTAAAAACTTTTAGTTTTAAGTAATTACATTTAAAAAATAAATAAATTTGTTAGTTACACGGTTTTATTGTAATAATTAAACCGTTAAATTTTTTTTTTTTAATAAGCTTTTTCAACTTTTTTTTTATTTTCATGCATTGACATCGGAACCAAATATGTGTGCCAAATTTCAGCTCGATAGCTTCAGTGGAAGTGGGTGAAATATTGATTGCAAGATTCCAGGACATACATACTTACAAGATACATACGAGTGAAGTTAAATAAAAGCATTTCAAAAAAGACTAGAATGATGTACACAATGTACTAAAAGCTACAAAATAAGTAGGTCCTAGGTACCAGTCATCACACCACCTCCTCATCAATCTAGGGCATTGATTAGAAGATAAAATAAAATCGTTGGGCTTTTAAAAAGTGTTAAAAAGTGTTGTAAAGGGTTGAAAAGGGGGATGAAAGGTTGTATGAAAGTATTGTCATTTTCAGAACTAGAAGCATAACATTTCTATTTTAGGCTGTTGATTAAATATAAATAAATATGGCATTCAAAGTTTGTAAAAATGTCACCCATAAGGGTGTAAAATAAACATAGGGGATAACACATTTATGGATTAATTACAAATTTGTTGAGCTAAAGTTAACGCGTTAAGAAGAATCTATTATTATGTCTAATTCCACGCGAGCGAAGCTGCGGGGCGTCCACTAGTACAGTCAAATATAAGTAGCCAGTATAATATTAAGCTCCGACGCGGGGATTGAACCCATGACCTTGCTTAGCAGTCGTGCTCACGACCACTATACCAGCAGCAGTAAATAAATACTCTTAAATGTGGCGTAGCTATCACATTTTTATATTTACTTTAATGTTCCGTACAAACACCTCAGCGAATTTGCCTTCTCGCTACGACCGAGATTGATCCCGTATAATCCGTCCATACATCATTCCATAGGCAGTTTGTTGTAATTCACTCCCCATCATGAAATGCCTAAAAGTATAATAAATATCGGCGTGTGATAGATTGGGATCTTTACTGAATTTAAGGGTTCCTTGGTCTGATTATGTAAACCGCAAGATTCCGCAGTTACGCTCGCGTAGAATTTGACCCATTAACGACGTCTGCCCGCGTTCGGGTTGCCCACTTGACTTTAAAAACGGCAAAGTTTCATACTAACTTTGCACCCCCATTTTACCCCCTTAGGGGCTGAATTTTTAAAAATCCTTTCTTAGTAGGTACTCCCCTACTTTATAAATGGAACCCCTGTGCAAAATTTCAAGTTCCTAACATAGTTTAGGCCCTTCGTAGATATGTCAGTCAGTCAGTCAGTCTGCTTCTCCTTTTATATATATAGATATATAGGTTATATGATGGTTTTTTCTTATTTAACTTTTGTACTAGTTATTACATTACCAATAATTAATTAGGTAATTTATCCATAAGAGTATTACATAAGAATGAAAACATGTAATTTATTAGAGTAAGAGGGAAATTCGAAACTATTTTTATTTATCGTTATGTGCATGTTAGCAAACGACAAACGTTGGCCCGGTTAGCAGACTATTGATAAGAACATTAGTTGCTCAGTTTATTAGTAAATATAAGCACAGTAACATGGATTATTGGTTGCAGTTAGTCGTGAAGAGTGTCGTTCTAAGTCAGTCACAGGTGCGTTGCTACCTTTAAGAGTAAAATGGTCGCCTCTAGAGAAGTATAACCGGAAACAAATTGCAATGTTCAATTAATCTTTGTTCCGAAAAAAACCCATGCTATGGATGTATACAGATAATACGGAACCAATAAAGTTTCGTGTTCACGAGCTTAGCCATATATTTTATATACTTCGATCAAGAAGTGTTTTTACTAGATTCGAGGAAGTTGACGTTAGTAAATTATTATGTAACATCGTAAGCGAAATTACGGTATAAATCATTGTTTCCTTGTAAAAATGACAATGCTTTATTATTGTACTTACAGTTTGTTTAATGATCACTCTTATATCGACGGTTCCGGTATTCCATTTTTAAATATGAGCTGATAAACATTGAAACACATAATGCATTATTGTCCATACACGATTACAGAGCAAAAAATAACGTGTTAGCACGGGCACAGCATGGAGAGAGACAGGAGGAACGGGTATTAGTATAACACAGAAAGAATACTTTTAACAGACCCTATAGTAACATTAATGCAATATATTTGACATTGTCATTGACATGACATTGACATTGATTTAAAAAAAAAAATGCTAATTATATTGGGCACCTGGAGATTGTCAAGCAATGTTGATGTGTATAAAACATTCTTTATTTGAAAATTGCGTCGTAATCGTAAGTTATAAACTTTCTTAGCACGTTCGCTAGCGGTGAGCTAAACACAATCTAAATTTATTGAAATAACGGCTTTTGCCGTAACACCTTGCGCGAAAGCGTTAATTAATCAGAGTTGAATCATTATTCATGCGTTTTTCAATTTTTATTTTCGATGGATTTCTTTTTGGACTGTATTCTCTTGCACCACAGTGCATCGTCGAGTTATTCGGTCATAATTTATAAACTAATGTACCTACCTACATTAGTACATCAGCTCAGCATTTTAGACACGGTAATTTCTGTTATCATATTTTTGTTACGTGAATACGTGAATATGTTTTACACAAATAGTTTTATTCCAAAATCATTCCAATGATATTTGTCAAGACTTATATAAATCTTCCAGTCCATCCTACATTAACGCTGCAATATTGTGTCCATACGGATAGAACCCATGTCAACTATTGACACAAAGACGTATGTAGGTATCTATCAATTCCATGACACAAAGTGAAATGTAATTACACAAGGTGTAGTGTAAATGCTTCGGACACAAATACACTAAGCTGAAAATAATTTGTTTTATTGTTGTGGTAAAATAAACAATTTCATATTATATTTATGTAACTGAGAAAAGTCATTGCTGCGTGCCGCGTCTAATTTGGGGTCAGATGGCCGTGTGTGAGAATGTCTTAAAAAGGGCCTTTATACTATACCTACCAACAAATTATTTTATTAGTCGTCTTATAATCCACTTTGGTCGTTCTTTTGCAAAAATATTTTTTAATTTATATTATCGTCAGATAGCTGGTCCAAGTCCGATCGAGAGCTCAAGAACTTTTGAGATTTGGGTCGACTAACCCTTCACTGATCCGCATTGAAGTTCTTTAGATTAGTTTTTTAGCCATCCAGAATTTTTTGTTAAGGGCGCGATATATGTATACCTACAGTTGCGGTTAGCGATATAAAAATCGTTTAAAACTCCGAAGAATCAAACGTCCATAAATTATGTTTCCGCCATATAATAAAAATAAAAATAAAATATTTCAAACCACTATATATATCAATGTTTCAAACAACGAAAAGGGATCTAATGTCTCTTGTTACTTCTTACAGTTACTGATAAAGTGGAGCACTTTTTAAGTCGTCTGTAATTTGTCTGTAACGAATATATTATAGAAAATGTTTTGTAGTCTTTGTAAGTAGAGTTATTGTTCGTACGTATTTTTAAGGCTAATAATATATTGTGGCTGTAAAAGATATTTTTTTTTAAATTTTCTTCTGTAAGTATAAAAGAGAGTGTCTACTTCTAAGTAGTTACATAGCTAGAGCTACAGGCTAAAATTTTAGTGCATTTTTCAACTAGTGCAAACTCTAAAACGTAATTATTTTATTCGACTGGCCCGTTGGCACAATCGGTAGCGATGGTACAGGCTAGTTTGGGGCACTTTGGGGTCAGGTGGCCGTGTGTGAGAATGTCCATGATATTTATTATTTACAACATGACCCAGTGAACTTTGTACCACCTACAATCATTGATCTATTGTGAAATGCATTACACCTGCCACTTATTCTCACCATCACATTGGGTTGGCTGGTAAAGAATGCCGCTAGGCATTAAGTCCGCCCTTTGTAAAAGCTTTTTGTTTTTTTACAATAAATAAATAAATAAATCTATCATGTAAAAAAAGAGTAGAAAATATTTTACCTTCATACTATTCAGTGTTAAACTAAGAATAAGATGCACAAAGTTAATTTTATACTTGTACCTATCTACCTTTTTTACGCTATATTTCGATGCCAAGAATCTATATCCTTCTTTTTGTTTATATAATGCCCGCGACTCTGCTCGCGTAAAAATTAGAACTTGTTTGTTAATTATTACATCTCTCGAAAGGTGTTGCGAGAATCACCATCATGACTTGTAGGTATTACTTATAATTACTCTTTCCACTATCAATCTGCTGACCTCAGCTCTCAGAATAGAGTTCTAGAAAGAAATGAAAGAAGTCTGCATTGCCTTTTTTGCAGATTTATTTGGTATAGATATAGATATATAGATATATAGATATGGATATGGATATAGATATTGATATAGAGATAGAGTATTATTAAACAATGTACCTACTGGTACTGGCGAGCTCAGCAATGTTTGATACAAAAAAGACTAGGACCTATGTATCGTCATACGCAAAATCGCTTTGACGTTTCACATGCGTTAACCCTTTGACGTGTTGAAATTCTTTGAAAAAACATTTTAATTTTATTCTAATTCTTTTTAGTCGTATGCCCGGCCGTTTGCCCAGGAATGCCACGAAGTTTTATTGCTCCCATTTTATTGATTTAACATTTAATGTACCATTACTAGACTAACGGTTTAGTCTTTTGTACTTTGTAAATATTTGGTAAAAATTACTTTTCATTAACGACGGCGCAACAGGATCAACACACAATTTTTTTTATTAAAACGGTTTTATTTAGCTTGCCCTGTTTGTTTATTGATTAACTTGATTAACTTGTTATTACTAACATAGAAGAAAAAATTATGAGAATAGCTTAGAACCAATCATAAAATAAATAAATATTTATATAATAATACATAAATTCGACAGAAATATTGAAATCTGTCCACATTTCGAGGAGGAAATAGGGGTCTACGAAATAACGATTACCTCAATTCTATGTCAGAAAAATTCGAGCTGCAATTCTCTGTATCACACGTCAAGGCAGATCAACAGAGCTACGCGCTGTTTATGGTAAACCCATATTTTTCAAAAGTCTCGTAGGCACGATGTCCCCTTAAGCAACTCACTCACATAAGGCACAGTATAGTTCAGAAAGATACAGGGTGGGTATTGTGCATAAGATCAGACTAAAGACTAATACAGATAATAAGATAATTGGAACCTATGATTGGAACACGTCTAAAGTAATTTCTAATTTATTTTCTTTCTTTTATTCACAAATCCAGTAAACAACCAAACGACATTCCAATAGTAAACAAAGTGTTTGACAAGCTTTTAATTAGCAAACCGTAAATTCTCAGTGGATTCGAAATGCCAGCTGAAAGGCAATGTGTCTGAAAGTTTTTCAATAAGCCGGTCAAAAGGTAAATAGTTTGTAGAGTAGGTACTCGCTCGGCCGCCCCGCCATCACCCCCGACTTGCGTTTTGTTTCTGTTAATGCGAGGACTAGGTGATACTTTACTTCTAAGATTCTTTCACCCCTACTTGCGTTTTGTTTCTGTTAATGCGAGGACTAGGTGGTCCTTTACTTCTAAGATCCTTTTATAGAGTTATATAGACCATAGAACACATTGATATATCTAGTTCTAGTGTTCTGCGTGGTCCTTGGACGTGGATGTGGTCCTTTACCTTCGGTCTGAACCGCAAGCTCATAGTCGCTCAGCGCGCTATGTTCGGTATTTCTCTACGGGAACGGAATCGCAATGATGAAATCTGGAGACGAAAGAAGGTTGCCGACACAACACGAAGGATCAGTGAACTGAAGTGGCAATGGGCAGGCCACGTCGCTTCGTTCAAACCCCAGCGGCAGGCACCAATGACTTTTCAAAGGAGACGATCAATTTTGGGCCAAACGATGTACTGAGGTACAAAGTATTGGTAAAAAATCCTTACATTATAGTAAAACTAATGGTCGATCAATTATTTTTAGAATTCTTTTAGTTAGCTTGTAATAAAATAATAAAAAATACAACAGTTCGTACCACAAAACTACACATAGTAGGTAGTAACTACTTAGCACTGTAGTCATCTGCCAACTTCTGTTTTAGTGACAGACATTGAGTTAAATATACTAGAGAAGCAAACCTCATCAGAATGCCTCAAATATAGCGTAACCACTTTTTAAACTCGACGACGTAGCTTTGAAATCACTAAACATTTGAATGTAAACATATATATGTCTCACTTACACAAGTCACAATAACAATACCGTCGCGTAGATTAGACAAAGATCGCAATATTAACATGCAATTACGGGAATCGGCGCGACAGGGTTGCCTACCCACGCGAAGTTTTACCCAATTTTTTTAAGCCATAGAAAAGTTTTAATACTAAATTAAATTAACTTTAAAATATTTGAATTACATATGTAAATAGAATTTTGATGATCTGAAATTAATGAAATCATAACGTAAGTTTTGTATACAATTATAACGTAAGTTTTGTATACAATTGCCTTTTAGACCTTTTTTTTGTAAGTTTGAGTAAATAATTTCCTTTCGTAATACAATCTTATTTTAAAATATTTGCAAATTATGGAATCTATACTAATATTATAAAGAGGAAACATTTGTTTGTGTTGAAACACAGAAACTACTGCACTGATTTCAAAAAATCTTTCACCATTAGAAAGCTGCATCTTTACGTTCTGACATAGGCTATATAATAATATTATACATTTGTGTTTTAGGAATGTATGTTTGTAATGTTTTCACACAAAAACTGCTGGACCGATTTCGAAAATTCATTCACCATTAAAAAGCTGCACCTTCACTGAGTAACATATATTACATTTTTAAAAAAATAGGGATCCTTAATAAAAATGCAATAATATTACAAAGGTGTGAAAATTACCTAAAATATTCTTTACATCGCGTGCGCTGCGAAAACTATTGATGATAGAATAAAATAATGTACTACGACTTAGCAGATCACATCATTATTTACAAAAAGTCGCGATACCATATGTCAACTACTGTAGTTATTCCACTATAACTACTTTTTTACATTTTAAAAGTTGATAACAGTGCCGACAATAATCAAACCATTAATATTCATAACTTTGAATTAATCCTTATCCCATTAAATATTATTATATTAAAGACCGTTTCAATACCTGTTAAATACTTATTAAATTATTAAAATCCGAATAACGGATAAAAAGATATAACGAATTTAAAATGTCAATCTAAAGAAAATATTGCAATAATAAAATAATACGGTGTGGGTGGCGCCGCGCAGCGTAGTCTTAGATATATTACTTAAAAGATGAATAGAATTGATGAATTGCTTCATATTAGCAACAAATGTTTACAGTTGACTTAATTAATTAAAATGTAGGATATGTAGGTACTTTTCATCTCGGAGGGTGGCAACGAGGTGTAAACGAAACTATTGTTATGTCTAATTCCACGCGAGCGAAGCTGCGGGCGTCCACTAGTTTGCCACCACTAAAAGGGAATGATCAACTAGTATTGAGGATATGTGATCTCCCGGGTGTATCGCAAATTCTTTTAATATTTTGTAAGTAGCCAGTCTGTCTCTTTTCTCAATAATCGAATTATTTCCACCCACTTATCACGGCGTGCTGCATCTTTAGGTACACTGCAACGTTGTTATTATTTAAAAAAAAATATATTCACTTATTCCATAATTTAAAATTCTCCCTGAATTGTGGGGATCTAAAACTAAGTTTTTAGTGGTCACACTGAACCTATATTTCAAAATTTTACAATTTATTTATTTTATTGCGTTTTTACGTTGATGTAAACACAGAAATAATAAAATTACGTGTGGAAGGTAATTCTAGTGGACTTATTAAGTTTTTGTGATCTTGAATCGCACATTTACACTGTGCATTTGCCCATTTTGAAAATATTTTCTGTCAGTTCAACTCGGCCGGCGTCACACAGAGCACTGAACTGACGTTAGCTACGCATACGCCAGTTGGCGTATGGCCTGTGGCAAGGCATAAGCGCGGTGATTGCTAATCTAGTGGTAACATATATATCAATGGTGACAGACGTTACGTATTACGTATAGGTCTATTAACCTGTATTCAATTTACAAATTATTACTAGTTTAAAAACGATTTCAAGAAAAAATTTGCCTTTAATAGTAATTAATAGAATATTTAAATCAATATAAGATACTTTGATTATGTTTCTTAAGGTAGTTTATTAATACAATGCGCTTATTGTATATTATTATAGTATGGGTATAGAGTAATTACAGATTTAGTACCAACCGAAACGCAATGTTATGCTATATTGCATAATATTGCAGTGTTGCAATACATAAATTATCTTTTAAAGTTAATTTTAGGTGGTACAAATGCAGTAAAAAATCTAATGTATTTTTTAAATAAAATAACGCATTTTTTTCTACAAAAATCAATTATTGTATCCGAGGTATATCTCATGGCCCAAGTTGTATGGAAAGATAAACGTGTCCTTTATGTGCGATTTAAGAAATTAAATGTCGCTTGGAATTACGGTGAAGGGCACATCGTAGGAAAACCTACATGCCTGAAACTTCTTCATAATGTTCTCGAAGGCATGTGAAGTCTGCCAATCCGCACTTGGCCAGCGTGGTGGACTAAGGCCTAATCCCTCCCATTCTGAGAGGAGACCCGTGCCCAACAGTGGGACATAGAAAGGGTTGTGACGATGATGTTGATGATGATGAATTGTAGACGCGCCCAATGACTATAGAATTGAAGTATATATATGCTGATGTATTCAGATTCAACCACCATTCCATATTATTAACGTAGGGCTCGTTCATTTCTAGTTGCAGTAATTATTTTAAAAACTAAAGCCGCCATAATTCGTCTAAACATGTCGCTTAAATCAAAATAACTGCTTATAATATGTTTGGGCTAATAAAAACAGTCGTTTAAACATTTTTACATCCAGCAGCGTACATTTATGTGACAAATTGCGCCTATTATACAAAAGTCATGGCTACTGGTTAGTTAGCCTGGAATATTTTTTATGTTAAATCGCAAAACTGAGATTATTTTTGCTGGGTGGTAGACACTGTGTATCGTTCATCTGTCATTTGTGATGAATAATTTTTTTAATATTATGTGATATTCAGATACCTGGGATTTGAACTTGGATCTCTCAGAAAAACGATTTCTTAACCACAAGCACCCGTCAGTGACCTAGCAGCACTTCTCATTACTGTAATGTATTATATATACGGAGCTCAATGAAACCATCTGGTTGCGGTGTTAAGACTGATTTAATTATATTTGTACCCACAATATATGACAATCCTCTCATTAAAAAAAAAAACAAAAAAAATAGCTTATCAACAATTACCTAATCAAAGAAAAATTTAGAAGTATGTACATTACAAATATACCTACACTTATACAATTTGAATAGTTAATATGTCAGTCTATACTTATATCTATGAAACACAGTCATTTAACCATTGATAATTATGTCCACCTTTACCCAGTAATTACATTGATTTTACTTATTAACATTTCCGTTCAAATTGTCAATCGTTTAAAAAAAATATAGGTATGTCTAGTAAAGTGTATTTATATAAATTTTAAAACTTGCAAAGCTTGAGTCATTTTATGAATATAACAAAATATGTCAGAAATACTAATATTATTATTCACTACTAATAATTATTACTACATGCTATTGATTTCGTTGTAATCATAATCACATTTTCAACGATTCTATTTACTAATAATTCTATCTTTGTTTACTTATTTAATTGTATCTAATATTATTGTAGAAGTATAATAATTACCTACTAGTATCATTATTATTGTAATTACTTGGTTGCATTATAACAATTCCTTTCCATAAATCAAAACATAATTTACCTAATAATTAGAAAATAAATGTCAAGTCTAGCAATTAATAATAGTTAACTTACATATAGGTTGTCTTTTTACCGCACCCTTCCATTATGTCCTGACGTCGTCCACACATCCAGGACTCGTATTTCGTTACTTTTTATATCTTAAACGATTATTTAGGACACTTTTGACGTTATTATGCACTTTTAATCAAAATTTTTACCGACTGCGCCATGTAATGTATTATATTATATACGGAGCTCAATGAAACCATCTGGTTGCGGTGTTAAGACTGATTTAATTATATTTGTACCCACAATATATGACAATTACCTACTGAACTGGAAAAACATGAAACAACACATTACTTATTCCATTTTCAATGTTTAAGCTAAGGAAGTCAATCCTGGAATTTCGAGTGAGCCTTTGGGATCAGGTTTAAACTTTTTGTGGGCTAGCTACAATAGATCTTTTATAATATATCTTACAATGGATAGTGGCCTATGGGGTTAACCCCAACCCCTCTCTAAATAATAATAATAATGGGTTGAAGCCATTCGTAGATGAACTGTTAGTTTAACACCAGTTCATCAGTCCGTCCATTTAAACCTAAAAAAGTTAAAACCATAAAGTTTTAAATCCTATACCGTTCAACCTTTCTGCCGAGGGACACGCGCAGTGTTAAATTTATTTAGGTCACTTTAATAAAACACCAACCAATTATTTGCGTGCGGTACATTTTACCAACGGGGCTTTCCTAACGTTTTTTTAATATCTAGTGTAAAAACTAGCATATAACACCACTCTAGAACACATGAGCTTCAACCTACAATGTGCGTCCCACTATTGGGCACGGGTCTTTCCCACAGCCATAACTGAAGGAGGTCTAGAGCATATTCCACCACGCTGATCTAATGCGGATTGATAGAGGGCCAACCCAGTCGTTGCTGAATTATCTTACGCCACCCAAATGTCCGGTAAGGCTTAACGACTGTTTCCACTATAAAAAACAACCGGAATCGAACTTAACGTGCCCTCCGAAACACGGTAGCGCCAGTGAAATTTTTGCCACTAGCGGTCACCCGTCCACAAACCGACTGCGTCCGTCGTTGCTTTACTCTTTCGATCACATTGAATCGATGCGCACATGCGCTACGTGAGATCTGAAGGGATACAAAGATCCAGAGATGTTCTTCAAAAAATACATTCGAAAATGTACACTTTTTTATTGATAAGAAAAGATTTATTTATTTTATTTGATACATATCATAGTTATTACTTATGTAAAGTGATTTACTTGGAAAGTTGAAACAAAACAGTGTTTTTTACAGGGAGTCAAAACTTGCTCGAAATGGTTCGTGTAACCTTTTACTCGTATACCTTTCCTCCGAGTTAGGCGGACCCAGGGCCGTAGGTCTAAATTTTAACGTTTTTAATAAAAATTAAAGTTAAGATCACAACGCTTTGAAACAGTAACAACAAAAAACCTTCAGTATGTTTTCTGCTCTCCTCAATTTATACTAAAAACATTGTTCAAATTTATAACATCACCAAAATTATATTTGCCAACGATTTACGAACGACATTGTCCCTAAGCTAACAATCCTTTACCTTTTGGACACTGAAATGGTTATTGCTAAATTAATTTATTGTTTCCATTTGCAATTATAGTCCGTTTGTGACGTTGAAAAAAGTACCATAATGTATTTAAATATTTATTTTATTCATTAAATTTACCGCCATTGAAATGGAACCGAAGGTCATCGACATCAAAAATATAATAACATTAAACTCTTTGGAATAGGCTGTGTTGTATACTATCCTGAATTAATAGGCGACTAAAAGATGGCGTCTGGGGCTGCGGGCGGTATGAGTAAGAGGCACCCAGCCAGGCGACTCTGAGAATAACGACTGAACATGACTGAGTCTATTACGGGTACTGCGCTGGATTACCAGTGTGTACCACTGGAGATCTTGGAATCCTCCACAAGCGCTGAAGAAGGCCACCGAGGTTGTACCTTTAATAAGGTATCCCTCGCGAAAAATAACGTGGTGGGGTATTACACCACGTAACACACAATTAAATATATAAGAGAGTAAATCACCACAAATTGAAACAATTATTCTTTTCGCGTCTACTTGACAATATTGATGTCGCAATAAACGCGGACAGTTGTCAGATTCAGTGGAATATTTTACCAGTTTGACATTAATTGCATGAGATATTTCATTTGCCAAATACTAAATTAAATATCTGATTTTAGTTTCACACCAAATTCACATTATGTAATGACAAGACTGATATTAATACATTTTTAGCTTATTTGAAATTGATCTAAGATTTTGTAGACAACCTTATTAATAGGTATAATTTTGTAGACAATTTTGTAGACCTATTAACTTTTTATATGTCACCAAGAGTTGACTGGTAGAAATTGCCTATTGGCATTATGTCCGCTCATTGTAGATAATTCAATACAGGTTAAATAAATTAATTAAAAAAAAGATCTTATTTTAAAGAATAACCATACACACTCACACCTCCATAGTAAAAAAATAACCATATTTTTACATTATACTATTTAACGAGTATGTATACAGAGGTACAGCCCAGCAGCTATCGAACTCGCCTCCCACTCGAGCGGTCCAGATTCAAATCCAAGCGGCACGCGCGCGATTTACAAATTAATTGTTACCTGCTATAACACACCATACGCCGGACACATATCAGAACCCCGGGCGACTACTGGGAATTTAAATTAAGAAAAACCTAATGCGGGAATGTAGCGTCCATAGCCCAATGGATCGCGTCGATTCAATGTGATCGAAAGAATTAAGCAACGACGGGCGCGGTCGGTTTATGGATGGGTGCCCGCTAGTGGCAAAATTTCATGGACGCTACCGTGCTTCGGAGGGCACGTAAAGCCGTCTCAATGGTGGAAACAATCGTTAAGCCTTGTCGAAGACCTTCGGGTGGCTTGAGAACATTCGACACTGGGTTGGCCACTAACCCCTCCACCAATCCGCATTGGAGCAGCGTGGTGGAGTATGCTCTAGACCTCCCGCAGCTGTGTCTGTGGGAGAGACCCGTGCCCAGCAGTGGGACGTCTATGGGTCGCAGCGAACTGCGGGAAAAGTATTCCCGAGCCGGGGATCGTACCAACGACCCCCAGTTGCACAGTGAAGCAAACACTAACCTTAACTTCACCTGTTAAAACTTCTTAAATTTTTCATTGTTCAGAGTAGCTGTGAATGAGGCGGCGATTTTAATTTCTTGGCAAGACGGATCTCCGCCATTAAGGAGATACGTCCTAATTATTCAAATTTCCACTTTTGGGAACTAGTTCTAAATGAAGTGGTATTTAAGGCAAGGAAAGACTACAAATTCTCTTCCATTTCATTTACAAACGCATTTTTGGGCACGGGTCTCGGGGAGGGATTAAGCTTTAGTCCACCACGCTGGCCAAGTGCGGATTGGCAGACTTTACATGCCTTCGAGAACATTATGAAGAACATTCATTTCATTTCTTAAATCGCAAATAACATTTAATTTATTATATCGCAAATAACTTGTGCGTGCCGCTTGGGTTTTAACCCGGACCGCTCGAGTGAGAGACGAGTTCTGGCTATCGAACTCGTCTCTCACTCGAGCGGTCCGGGTTAAAACCCAAGCGGCACTGGGCTGTCACCGCAACACACAGCGCTAAAAACAATGAGAATTTCGACGCGAAATTTGAATATAATAAAAATTACTAATTTTTTTTTGGACGTACCAAAATACTATTTAATAAATACTTTATTCGTTTAAATGTTTTCATTTCACCCTTTTCAATCCTCTGTTTTTTGCATGTTCTATTTGCATTAGCTCTATCGACTGACAAATAAATCCAGTTTTGTGAATATTGATATAAATCGTAGTCAGTCCTGGCCTTAAGGTCTTTATTTAAACCAGTACTTAATTTTTTAATTGAGTTAATAAAACAAGTCTAGAGGCTTAAGACATCGGCCTCAACTAGAGGCCCGCAATTTAAGTATAGTTAATTTGTAAGTTTTCAAGGCATTGATGTGTATCTGTGTACTAATTGAACAATGATAATTTTTAAGGTCGGTTTCCTCAAATGCGATCGGAGCGGGTTTTTCTAAGCGACATGTTAAATTTATGAAAGCAACGCTTTGCTCCGCATATGTGGAATTAGACATTACAATAGTTTCGCTTACACCTAGTAATATTATATAGCCTATGTCACTCAGTGAAGATGCAGCTTTCCAATGGTGAAAGAATTTTTGAAATCGGTCCAGTAGTTTTTGTGTGAAAACATTACAAACAAATCATTCCTCTTTATAATATTAGTATAGACAAATTACTTTACATTATCGGACCGAAAGCAACAGATATTTACAAAATGGCAACAAGAAACCTAAAATAATATAATTCAAGCATTTTCGATATCCGATATACAATGGATGGAAACGCGGATACAATACAATACATCCGTGTGGATTGCTAACACTTTATGCAGATTGGCTTTAGTCCAGGATCTGTGCCTTGTACCAGACAACATCGCACTTCGCAGTACGGTGGCGTAATTCACAAGCGACAGAGGTGACTGAATGTGCGGAAATGTGAAAATTTGAAGGCACGTAATTTTTCTAAACAAAAAATAACAATTACATTTAAAAAACTAAAAGACACGTTTTTTAGATAACCGAACTAAAATGAAATTTGGTTTTGACGTGATAGCGTCTTGTAAATCGAGGAATGCCAACACATACGAAAAAAAGTGTTACGTCATCCTCCCGTACCGCCAACCGCCAAGTGTTACGCCATCGCGTTCCGTCAAGCTTATTCATTTAATTTTAGTCTGTAACCCATAGTAATAAACGTTTGCGCGTTCCTCCTGATCGGACGACGGCCAATACTTTGTTTTCCGAGTCGTGGTCTCCACTCGAAAACTTTTCTAACCCATCGAGTGACGTTGCTTGCCCATTGTCCCATCAGCTCGCTAACTCTTCGAGCTGTTTCGGTTGCTTTTGTTCCTTTACGGATTTCATAATTGCGAATCGAGTCACGTAGAGAAATACCGAGCATAGCTCTCTCCAAAGTGCGCTGAGCTACGTTTAAGTTTGTTAATGAAACTGACATTTTGGATCCATAGCCACTGGGCTATTATAAATAAGTACGTTACTCAACTAACAACACTTGCATAATAATTAATAAGTACGTTACTCAAATAACAACACTTGCATAATAATTAATAAGTACGGTACTCAACTAACAACACTTGCATAATAATTTACTAACTACTACTAACACTAATAATATATGGATCTGAATGTCTGAAAACGTATATTATTAACATTATAAGTCATTAGGGACACTGTTATTTTGATCTAAAAATTAATTAATTCGCTTATCACTTACAGCGCGCCTAAAAGCTAACGCAGTCCTAATTTGAGAGCTACACTGCACGGAATATATTTTTTCAAAGCCCACACGCAGCCTTGTAGAACCCCGAAATACTCGGAACACGCAAAAACCTTTGTTTATTGAATAGCGTGTGGTTTTCTAGGTTTCTACCCGACTGCGCCATATGGAAGGTTATGTTTTTATATATGTATGTATGTATACATGTATGTAATTATGTATATTTATTTGGCACGCGCAGTTTGATGGGTTTTAGCATAAGAGTAGATTCGTCTCAATGCGTGGATAGATAGTGACCAGTGATGCGATGGACTGCGACTCATACAGTCAGCGATCTCCTACAAATACGCTGATTACCTACGAACAGTCTGCGTGTCGAGATTTCCTAGTAACGAGACGAATCCAGGCAATGATTGCTACCCTCTCCTCAAGCGTAGGTATCATTGTATATCTCTTTAGAGGTGTCAATAAAGTTGAATAAATAAAAATAAATAAATAACATATAGGAAAGGTTTTTCTTAATTGAAAAAGATTGCAAATCTTGCAATAGTACTGGACAACGGATTAAAGAGACAACTTTTTCGTCAAAAAGTGCACAGTCCGTGCTATAAAGAAATTTCATTCTTCGTATTGGGGCCAAGCACAGTTCAAGATAAGATTCCTCGTGCGCATTCAGATTAAAGCGCATCGCACACTACAGCTCCACTCAACACCTATTCGGCTGAGGTTGGTCTGCTAGGTAACCAAGAATTGTATACGACTCAAGCAACATTTTTAAATCAATTTGCAATATAATCCGACAACGCAAATTAAAACTGTGATTTTTTTCTTTTTACTACGCATCTCTTAAAACTTGATACGCTGAAGTGGCGTATTTTATTTGAATACAATCCAATCCAATATCTTATCAGATTTTGAAAATTGTACGAGTAGTTTTCAAACAATCCATATGCTATTAAAGTTTCGTGATAGTATTGAAAGGCTTCAATTGATGCTTAGAATTGAATTAGATGCTTTTATTTTTAACATAATAATAAATTATAATCAATAATATTTGCTAAAATGTTACGAGCAGGCAAGTTCGTTACCAACTGATTGATGCAAACCAAAACTGGGAATTTATATTTCATTTTATTTTATTTAATAGGTCTGCCAACAGTTAAATGACAAACATGGAAATTGACATATTGCACCAATATTTAAAGTACAGTGTACACCCTATAATATGTAATTATAGCATGCAAAGAGTAAAAAGAAAATTGTCATTAAATAATATCAAAATCCTATAAATTTATTTTGTGAATTGTAAGGGCGTCCATTGAGCGGCGATCTTTACCAAGAGTCAAAGTCAGAATTCGCCACAGCTTCGATTCAGTGACTTGAAACTTTTATGCGGTAAGTGTGCTGTTATTTATTGACATGATTACATCTTCGGCATTGAAGAATAGTAGAAAATCCAGCGGTTATGTTCTTCAACTACTGACTCGGGATTCTTATTTTGAATTCATCCCAGCCAGCCATGTGTCAGACAATTAATTATCCTTTACCTAACTATCGCTGCAGACCTAGGACCTAGGACGCCTAGACTTTTTTTAAAATTATTATAATATTAGCAGCGGGTGGTAAAAGCTCAGGATAAAATTCAGCCTCTAGTCGTGATGAACCGGGTTGAAATCCCAGTGGCACTCACCAATGACTTTTAAAATTTATGTACGTTTCAATAATTGGCCAGCTGTAACGGTAGAGGAAAACATCTTGTATATTGTTATTGTTCTCGAAGGTAGTCAATTTTCCAATTCGCAATTGGCTGGCGTAGTAGTCTATTGCTTGACTATGTCATTGGACTGTGGCTTTTATCTGATGCCGTGAGAAGACTCGTGCCCAACAGTGGGACAGTTGAAATAAATAAAGATGTACTACGTCACTAATAACGAATCATGTCGCTGCTTAAAACTAAGCACAGACATGACTTTCCATAATCTCATCAACTTGTTCCCGCCTCTACTCGGAGCTCGTCCTATCGCATTCCCCTGGGAATAGCATTTAAATTATGCAAATGTGCATCACATCCGCCAACTATCGGCGTGCCAAGCCGCCGCACTTTCTGTGTAACCTCGTACCCCATTAATTGGCGACATAAATAAGCGGCCCACTTTAAAATTCCCATTTTCTGAGCACGTAAAATGTTATGAGCGAGGGATTTGTGCTAAATTGCTAATTGAATTTTGTACATACTGAAATAAATAAATATCATGGACAAACTCACACACGGCCATCATAATCCTAACTAGGCTAGAGCCTGTACTACGGGTGTCAGAGACTGATAAACATACATATATATTTTTAAACAGATACTTAAATAGATAATATTAACATCCAGACACAACAAACACAAGTGTTCGTCACAGGAATGTTTGTCCTAAGTGAGATTCGAATCTACTACCACTTGCGTAACAGGCATGGTCACTACCGATTGCAACGGGTCCGTCAAGTAAATAGTCTGCAACACTATGTGAGTCAACATGACGTCACCGGCAGTTTTTTTTCTGTCAATAAGATAGCAAAGAAGCATGATGTTTCTCAGAATAATACCTATATCTTAAATAATCTTTTACTATCAACTAACTGCCACTTTGTATTAAAGTAAAATATTTTAACAATAAAATAATTTTTCCACAAAAATGTATTCCGTATCAGATGAACCTGCGGGCAAAGTATAGCGGTGAGATATGTAATGGATACCCGAATATTCGTCGTATAAACTGAAGTGCATGACGCCGACTGCTTATCTTGAAGTTTTGCTTAATGTCTACGTCTCGCTGAAAACTTCTGAGATATCAAATACTTGCAGTGGTGTTTCCTTGAGTGTTCACGGAAATGGAAATTCACCCAAGGATATTTTTAAGCGTTGAGTTTTAGGATGTCGACGTTATATTACTTTGTTCTTTAAAACAGTTTTGACTCTAGCTCTAACTCTCTAATGTCTTAACTCTCTCAACTAATTGGACTAACCATCCCAGTCCCTAATTGAGTCTTGTTCAAAGTCAGTCACAGTTGTCATGGGCGGCAGTGGAAGGGTGGTGCTGCAAGCTCGTTTGCTATCTTGTATCCATAAAAAAGCGCCACGGAGTCGTCAATATGAGCATAATGCGCATTGAATCGCAACGCCAAACTGTTCACGTAACTACGTAAATTTTCTACCAAACAAGGCGAATTTTTCCGCAAGTCAATATAATATTCAGCTGCTTTCGTCAACAAGCTAAAGCGCTAAAGCGCTAACGGAGTTCCCCTGTTTCCAAGTCACGTGCCCGCCTGTTTGTTTACACGAAATGACAATTGCGAGTTGGTCTGAAATATTTTGAAGCGACATTTTCATGTTAAAGCGACATGTGTATCATTAAATCAGAAGGTAAAGAATGCACGGTGCATTCTTCACCTTCTTACGTTACAAAGTGAGTTAATTATAACAACTGGATATAAACAGCTAGGAGTTAATATGTGTGTAGGTACGTACTGCAGTAATATAATGCAGTCCTCAGAATTTCGGAAACAATTACTCCGCATATTACCGGAGTACATATTATCTAATATATAAAATTTCCATGTCACAATGTTTGTTGCAGTACTCCTCCGAAACGGCCTTACCGATTTTTACCAAATTTTATATGCGTATTCAGTAGGTCTGAGAATCGGCTAACATCTATTTTTTATCCCCCTAAATGTTAAGGGTAGTCCACCCCAATTTTTTTTTTTTTAATTTTTAGATAAATTTTTATTTCTTTATTTTTTTATGATACAGCATTAGAAAATACATACAACCCTGAATTTTCAACCCTCTACGATCAACCCCTATTTTACTTTTAAAAATTTCCTTCAATTATGATTGGCAAAACAACGTTTGCCGGGTCAGCTAGTAGAAATATATTATTATTGAAAGATTCGTGAGTGTCTATAATCATGGTTGAAACTTCCGGCATACGGCACGTGTGTTCTCTGTACGATCTCCAGGGTGGATCCCAGTGTACTCTCAGGAGTACAACGATGATCGTCTTCAGACGATCGTCTTCAGACGATCATCGTAATCGTCCGAAACTAGTCGGCCTATTTCCGACTCAAATCACACATGAGTAAGCAGGAGATTTCAACTATGAATACAGAATATATATACAGTTTTCTTAACAAATGTGAAAGTAGAATTGGATTTTTTACCATTTGCAAAAACTTATAGCATATCAGATGAAAGTATGAAGACTTTGGCGCCACCCTGTTTTGTTCTCGAGTCGAATTGTGTAGTTTATATCTGGGGGTCTGCTACGTATTTTCCCTCCGAGCAATTTTTCATTAGACAATATCGATTAGCATCATTAAAACGTTCGATTTGACCATCCATCAGCCTTCCCAAATCGCAGAAATACAGCTGTGTTTAGGTCGTTCTTATTGGTCATCCGTGTACGACGAAAATATAACAGTAGTATTAAGCAGTACTTAATGGCTAATAGATGGTTTTATACAACGAAATCCCTTACGAAAGTGTTATGTAATTGCTTTGTTCGTATCTACTAAACTGCCTCGATGGTCTAGTTGTTTTTTACTAAGCCCGAGGTTCTGGGTTCATTGGGTTGGGCAACGTATTATTGGATTTTTGTAAGATGAAATTCCTCATCTGCCTACCCCCTCGGGAAATAAATATTTGATGTTATGTTGTGTAATTACACAGTTAACAATTATCTCCAAGTCTTGTACACTCAAACTGCGCAAAGCCCGTTAGAAACAGCAGAACAAAGATCTCTGCCAGTTTAAGTCGGCACAAGCCACGTATGGGAATAAAAAAGAAATAAAAAGGAAGGAAATCGTGTACAATAATGGTTCTTAAAACCACGAGCGCAATTTGTTAGGTCCCGCCCACCGCAAGTATTAAATGGACGGGCGAAAAACAGCTTCGTGTGTACAGCGCCTGTAATTGTTACGTTAGGCGGCTTAACTGCACTCATACACGACTTAATATACAACAGAACACGCGTTTTATTTCCCCGATTACATAGGTGTATTATGTACCAGCTACTCTTACCTACCAGATTATATAATATGTTTAGCTGTTTTTAAGACGTAAGATAGCAAATGAGCTTGCAGCACTCACCGATCCGCTGCCGCCCATGACTACTGTTACTGACTCTGAACAAAACTTATATAGGGAATAGGAAGAAGTCCTGTTAGCACAGAGAGTTAATAAAAATATTAGTTGGTCGTAGTGGGCACGAGGACTTGGGTAGGGGCTGTTGGCTGTAGGTATAGTAACTATACATACTCAAAAGTGAGGCCCAGCACTATGTCAGTGACCCCTGAGAAATGCTCGTAAATCAGGGACAAATCAAACAAACACGAATTCCGTCACGCAGGGGCGGCAGAAACCGCAGCTCAAGACGCAAGGGTTAGTAAACCACCAATAATTCAAGGAAGGGAACCAAATTCACGTCACAAGTGGCGGGTTGATACAAAACAGTTCTAGATTTAAACTCGAGCAATTCCACAATGCAATCGAAAGTAAGTATCAAACGTTTTCAGAAACTGGCACTAAGACGATTTAGATCTTTTTGTAGGTTTGTCAGTGGCGTCCAATCGCATTAGAGCGGTGACCAGAACATAAATTGTATCACGCGATCTGACGCGATTTATCACGTACTTTTCTGTAGCGCTCGACAGTGCGCACTTGCACTTGAATGGAACTGGAAACCATAAAAGAATTTTTCAATTTACTTTGCGTATATATTATTTGCTACTAGCTAGTGGGTAAACCCACTGCTTCGCCCACGTTACTACTACCTTTAAGACAGTGGCTGGTTTGAAATTCTGTTTCATCGGCAAGCTAAACCTCGGTCTTGAAGGTCTTTCTTGTAACAAATATTACCATCAATCAATATCTCCGAAATCAGTCCGACCGATCATACGACCGATAATCCGGGATACTCATGAATCGATTAAAAATCGATCAATAGTTAATTATCGATTGAAAATCAAACGATTATTGCAGTGTTTTGTCCATTTCACAGGAACGGTGCAATTTCCAAAGATAAAAAGTAACATTCTCCATTTATATATCTTTACGAGGTTATGTTAATACTGTTAGTGTAAATATATATATATAAAAGGAGAAGGTGACTGACTGACTGACTGACTGACTGACTGACTGACTGACATATCAACGCAGGGCCTAAACTATAAGGGCTAGAAACTTGAAATTTTGCACAGGGTTTCCTTTTATAACGTAGGGGAGCACTAAGAAAGGATTTTTTAAAATCAAACCCCTAAGGGGGTTAAACGGGGGTGCAAAGTTAGTATGAAACTGCCGTTTTTGAAGTTAGTGAATGTCTAATTCCACGCGAGCGAAGCTGCGGGCGTCCACTATGAATTATAAAAAAAATTATATATTGCGTTATGTTACAAAAATTTCACTTCCAGTACCTATAAGGTTGTAGGTTCGAATCTCACTTGCGGTGATTTTTCCGGCTAAATTAAATCTAAATATGATGTTCTTAGATTAGATACTACGTTACCAAAATTTATAAAAATTGGTTGAAATGTCAATGCAACGTAAGTACCAATCATTTTAATAGTCTAACATACATTTCGCAGTTAATAAGCATACAAACAGAAGATTCTTAGGCATAATACATATCGATTTCTCTTATTATTGTGTCCTAATGAACGTGCGGAGCCCGGATATCTGTAGCAATGCTGGTAAAGCGATCCCCCGATTTCGCTTGCGCATACAATGATGAAGCAATTTATTACCTTTGTTAGCTTATACTGGTTTTTATATTTTCTTGTGATATTTTTATACTTACTACGTGTAATCCTTAGTAGTATATTTGTAGATAAAAAAAAGACTTCTGTATTTGTTGCCACCTACCATCATTCTAGCCATCGCCCTGAATCGGAGAATGTCCACTGACAACAGGTCCTCCCTTACTTATTCCAATTGGTTTTGTAATTAATTTGTAATAAATCAAAAATTTTGAAGTAAAACAACTTTACGCACGCTTGACTTGGGGAGTAAGATGAATAATGCGTGACGAGAGCGTTACGGAAAAAAGTGTAACGGAAGTTGAGAAGGAGATTAATTTATTTAGGTATCTACTTGTGATTGATTTATTTTGCCTTGAAAACAAAATGATAATACCTAATGATAATAAATTTCTACTGTTTCAGTACTGGGCATGGGTTACCAATAGTCACAAAATTCATTTCACGGGCGCTTTCGTGCTTCAAAGGGCACGTAAAACCGTCAGTCCACTATAAAAACAATCGTTAAGCCTTGTCGAAGACCTAAGGGTGGCTTGAGAACATTCGTCGCTGTGTTGGTCACTAAGCCTCCAATCCGCATTGGAACAGCATGGAGTATGCTCAATACCTTCCAGTGGGGCTCCCCACACAACAGACATGATTTTTTGCCGTTTGTATAGATATTGGTACGGAACCCTTCGTGGGCGAGTCCGAGTCACACTTGGCCGGTAATTATTTTATCCCAACGACACGAGATTTAATTTAGAACGAAGATCAAAATTAGTTCTTTAAGTTATTGTACGCGTTGTTATAAGTAAAAAACTTACAAAACCCCTAAGAATAGTGTATCTTTGTATCATCCCTTGTTTTGAAAACAACATGCTTATTCCCAGCTCCAAGTCGTAAACAGTATTGCTAAGCGAACGCTGTAATCCACAGAAAGTCCGGACGATTGTATATTTTATGGATAAGTTCAGAATACGCTATCAGGTGTACAGGCAAACGTACGTTTACCTTAAACATAAAACATTTATGGTTCATCTGTTTAATGTAATGTTCTTTGACAATTTTCGCCAATCCCGACCAACTTTACCAAATCAAAATCAATTAAATTAACAAAAAACATACATCTCCCACAGCCACAGTTGAGAGAGGTCAAGAGCATAAACCACGCTGCTCCAATACTGATTGGTTAATGCAGTTTATTTTATATTAACATGAAATCCGGGCCTTCAAAATATTCTCATTCATAAAGAAATTTTTGAAAAACTTTTAATAATAATTCCCACAGAAGTATTGCTGTTGCTGCAGAGGACTCCCCTCTTGAGAAATGTAACCGGAAACCCAACTTATCGGATGTACAAATTGCTATTAAAATAATTATTACACGGCAGTTATACTTACTTGGTACCACCGGTACCTACTTACTGGCCGGGCGAGCTCTAAAAAGACTCGATTCTTTTTGGAGTTCGGTAAAATATGTAACTAAATAATATTTAAAAAAACCTAACACGCTTTCGTAAATAACCAAACTAAAATGTGGATTTTTAAATTAATGCATTGTCATCGGTCCTTAATAAGTGTGTAGTTTCAAATTAATCCGACGATTTGAAGTGGGCGATTATCACGTTCAAAGATTCTGTTACATACATACATACCAAGCTAAAAAAGCGTGTTAAAACTGTTCTATATAAGTAAAATGTTTAAATTTTCTTACCAACAGAGCGGTCAGACTACTAACCAACTAACTATCAACTCAATCGCGTTCAACATTATCCGAGCGCATCGGTTCAATTATTATTAATAGTTCCCGGAGTAGATTTATGTATCACTTCACATCACCGTAGCAGATCTATTGACAGCGACACTGATACGGCGAGACGTCGAACTCGGATGTTTTACGACATACCCAATCCATATTTCGGAGATACGCCAGATACGCTACCGACGCGACGCCGAGACGCTAACTTTATAGCTTTGAACGTTCTAGAAACTTCATACGAACAGTATGTACTTACCGCTGTTCTGATGTTTTACGGCGAGTTTTATTTATAACACTTTTGTTGTAAACTCTTAATGCGAGTGTATTGATTGTACTTGAATAGATTGTTCGAATGAATGGTCTGCGAGCTGGAGAGGTTCAGAGCTCGGAGGTTAAAAATACAAAAAACGAAATCGAAACGCGTTTAGCGTGCCTCCGGCTCGGAAATAGTACTTGGACTCGCAGACCGGTGGGGTGGCTGGTCGCTGGGCGAACCTGGTTGCGACGAATAACCGAATTTGAAAAGTGGACTGTATTTATGGGCGTCACAGTTATTTGGGCCAATGATCCGACGACGGATGCAAGAAAATGAATTCCACCAACCTCTTATCCCGCTGTGCAGCTCGCCGGGTGGATGCTCGAACACACTTCAGCCGGCTTGACTCCTCTTGCTCAATTTGCACTAGTTCGAACAGTGCGCGTGCGATACTTTTGATTGCGGCGCGGCGCGGCGATGCGAAAACAGCGCGCGTTCAGCTCCGGCCCGTGCCAACTCACGACTCGCGGCGCGGCGCTCGGTCGATACCCGATGTGCCCGCGCACACACGCGAAACAATCGGCGGGTAGAAACAAATTCCAGCACCACCGTACGAATCATTGCCCAATTAAAAGAATGAATATTTATGTATTTGCGAACATAGATTATATTGCAAAATTGCCTGGCTGGCGTAGAAACTGAATCAAACTGGTCTAGTTTTTATCCTGTCCACTCGTGCTCGTACATACACTCTGAACAAGAATTAGATAAGGACTGGGCAAAGACTTCTATGTAGCCGGGAGAGTTATTCCTAGGGACTGTTAGTAATAATTAGTCTCTTTGATTATTGTTAGTATATAGTCAAATTAGTAATGCGTTGCTGCACTTGCTGCCCAAAAGCACTAAAATCATCAATCCACAAACGCATTTTATCAACCGGAACGTAAGAGCCGTTCCGGTTGCCTTCGAGAACATTAACTCTTAAGTATGCAGGTTTCCTCACGATGTCGCCTTCACCTTTACAACATGTGACATTTGAGTCCTTAAATCGGACATAACTTAGATAACTCATAGGTGTGTGCTACCGGATTTTCACATTGGATTGGATTGAATTTGCACCCGGACCACAAAGTAGATATTAGGCCCGGACCCCTTCAGTTAGAGTCGAGTCTGATAGCCAATGGGCTGTCACCGCTGTGAGTGTATCAAATGTGTGTCAAATAATAGTATCTTGGACATTCTCACACTCGGCCATCTGGGTGTCAGAGGCTGATATACATAGATATTTTTAAATACATAGGTACTTAAATAGATAATACATATTAACATCCAGACACAAAACAAATACAAGTGTTCGTCACACAAATATTTGTCCTGAGTGGGATTCGGATCCACGACCCCCGGCGCTACAGACAGGGTCACTACCGATTGCGCCATTGGGCCCGTCAAATGTGTCTAATAAAAATTGAATGCAAACTTTAATCCCCAATTCAAAATGGATGACCAAAAGAAATATGCTAAGGGTCTGTAACATTTAAAAGTAAACACATAATCTTGGGGTCGCCCATTCCTTCGGCCCTTTATTACTTCATTTTACGCTCGGCAGGCCCTCGTAATGACCCCGCCTGGCCCGAACTTCGAATTTTTGCTATCATGTACTTACCCGACGACCGTGATGCTTAGGTATTGTTGAGAAAAAAAATTTGTGCATCAAGCAATGTAATCGTGACCTGTTTTAGAATGGAAATATTAACAAGTTTTGTTTTGAAGCTTTCTCGCAACCTATTAGAGATATTTTTTTTGCGTCCCTGTAGCTCGACACCAGAATAGTGCTACGGTAGCCCCTGCCTGTCGTAAAAGGCGACTAAAAGGGGGCTTCTGGGGTCGCGGGCGGTGAGAGTGGGAGCTCGAATCGTCCATCATGTGATCCCGGGAAAGGCGACGCTGTTTGTGGCTGTACAGCGTTGTGTAAACCGAGAAGAGCCCGACTTGGGCGCTGCGCCGGAGGAGACCGGCGCGTTCTACGAGAGATCCCGGAGCCCTCCTGTAGCGCCGGAGTAGGCCACCGAGCGGGTTTTAGTGGGTGAAAGTCCTACATAACCTGGCGTCGCTCCCACGACGTCCGGTTACCTTTTCAAGATTTCCCACTCGTTAAACAAAAAAAAAAGGCTATTCGATTTTAAAATCAATAGGGTTACTAAACTACGTTGTCTTTTAAAACGGTATGTACAAGGGTATTTGTATGCGCCGGAAGCCTTCGCTTTTAACGAAATGGTCAATAGTTAGAAAATGTTACGTGGTAAATGCAAAAAATCAGGAAGGAAGGTGATTTAAAGGGTACTCACGCAACCGCCGTTGTAGAACCAAAAATACACTTTTTTGAGGGGCCCTCATCATTGAGCTTAACAGTCACGTTTACAATCAACGTACACGTCATAACATTAAGCTCTCAACAGTGGAAGTGTGATTGCTTCGAAGAAATGGCTAATAGATTGCTATTGAGATAGAAGCCGATTTGGCGGATAATGGAGTGGATTGTTACTGTCTAAGTGTCTACCCATTTCAATCTACGTGGCAAGCAGTTAATGTGTTTTCTTTTGAGCAACAGGAAATTACTATCCCCTGCTTTTCATGGCTGTGGCTTATGGGTAAAATGGATATCAGAAATACACAATATTTTGTACGAAATTTGAAATACAGTCACGTTCAAGTTAAAGGTGTCATAAAATCTATTAAAAGTCTATTAAAATTTCACTAACACAAATATACACTTTTTACTTAACGTGCCCTCCGAAGCACGATAGCGCCCATGAAATGTTGCCAATAGCGGTCACTTATCAACAAACCGACCGCGCCCGTCGTCACTTAACTCTGTCGATCAAATTAAAACGACGCGAGCCATTGGGCTATGGATGCTAAATATTATTCTCCGTTTACTCTTCTAATGTAACTTTGAAAGCGTCACGTGTTTTCCTTTAAAAGGATCCCGGAGGAGACAATGAAAAACTATGCCCACGATAAAGAGGTGTGTAACGACCTACGCAGTAAAATGTAACCACATGAGGTCGTTTCAGGAATATATCTTTTAAACGGCGAATGTCCGTGCCTTGCGGTTGATGGAGGTTCAAGTGGAATGCACAGTTTGATGTTGGAACGTTTTTAGGGTTCGACACCTCAAAATACAGCGGCGACAGCCCTGGGGCTCTCTCTGCTCACCAGAGTAAATTAGGTACTTTTCAAATAAATAATTACTTCAAGCAATCGGTGCGTTTACTTTTTTTAATGGATATATTAATAGCAAACGAGCCTGCAGCATCACCCATCCGCTGCCGCCCACGACCACTGTGACTGACTTTGAACAAGACTCTAATATGGCCTGGAGAGAGTTAATTAAAACATTAGTTGGTGAGTTTGTTATTGGGTATGAGGACTGGAGACTGTTAGTGATAGTCCTATTAGTTTGTGTTGGTAATAGTCCAGTTAGTAGGTAATTGTTAGTAAGAGTCTCGTTCCAAGTCACTCACAAATGTGATGCTAATAAATTAAGTGCGTTTTTCATTAATTCGACGACTCCGAGGCATAGTGATGATGATGACCCTGACTACCGAACCGCAGATCCTGGGTTCGAATCCCAGCGGGGGCAGACATATAATATAATTTCGCAGATAATGTTCACTCCGGTCTGTGTAAGTAAGATCACTTATTTTCACACCACTCTACATACTCTTAGATTGAAAATGTTAAAATTTCCAATTTACAATAGCTGAAGTATCCACGGCCAGATAGCAAACGCAATTTGGGCTAAAATACAATGAGGTTGTACCCCAATTTAGTTCCATTGTTGCCGCCCCCACATAGCATTGTTCGGTATCTTTGATATCAGCTCTCTATCTTATACTGTGTTGTAGCCATGATTTTCATGAAAATGATTAAGGTATATGTCGGTTAGCGAAAGTTTGCTTAGTTAAGTTAGATTAAAACTAAATAAACGGCATATACGGCTAATAAACGGTATATTTTGAAAACTTGTTCGTGAGAAACCAGTTAAGTGCGAAACGGACTCGCAATTGTTGGGTTCTGTACCATCGCGGATTTTTATGGTTACTTGTATGGAGATTCCCTTTATTATATAACATATATCATATTACATTCTTATATATTGTTGTGATAGTGGCCACAATAAGGCGCGTCCTGTGAAAATTCAGGTGTCTATCTATTTCCGTTCAAGAAATTCAGATGTCAATCCCTGTGACAGACTGTATAGACAGCGTAGGATATTAATTCGGGTTCCACTTGTGTGAAAATTAAAACATATATCTACGTTCCAGTTATGACTATGTTAAGAGTTAGGGATAAATGGTAATTTTTACAACAAAAAAGTATAGAAGATTAGTTAAGTAGGTAATTTTTTAATTATTTAAAGAAAAATCAAAAATTTTAATTTTAATAAAAAATCGCATAAATCAATTCGATTTCGCTCTAAATACTGGAAAACAAATTCACAACTACCAACGTAACGTGACGTAACCAATGGTAAACTGAAAACTACAGCGTTCATTAAAAGAATGAAACTAAATTATTGGAAAGAAAAACTAAAAACCCGACTGCGTAAACTGAAAAAAAAAACATTTTCAAGCTTACTTAAGAAATGAACTGACAAGATAGAAACAAGTTGATTTTTTTTTAATTTGAATGATTATGGTTGACTGTATTTACAAACATATTCGTAGGCATGATTCGATAACAAAATAGAAATAATAGTTAATGTATTTGTAGATACATGTTAATTTTGTGTTAAAATATATATTAAAATTAAAATATATATAAATTAAATTAACATGTATATTGCGTTAGGTAAGAAGTTATATTTATTGCTTGGTACTGTAATTTTGCATTATTTTGTGTGAATGTTGTACATGCCTATAATTGATGTTCATACCTACCCTATACCTCTGAAATGTTATCTGTAAATGTTTGTATGTAACGTTGTTGGCGTGTCTTATAAAATAAAATAAAATAAAATAAAATAAAATAAAATAAAAGTTTCCAAGCTGCACATTGTTAGAAACCGTGTGTCACCTCCGGCCGAGCCTGCAGCTGCATCCAAAGGGTTACACGTCGCGCGCCGTAATAGCGGATCATTTATACCGCTGATCACAGCTGTCGTTCGCTACTGAAATACTATATTTTACGCTCAACTTTCTCCTGTCGAAGGTATTTATGCAAAACGATCGGCTCATTATTGTAGCAGGTGGCGTAAATTGCTACATTTTTACGCGACGCTGACGACAACTGAGTCAAGCAGGAATAATGAATAATGAATTTGTCATACCAAATTGAAGATTTATTCACATTGGTTCACAATTACATTGTTTCTTTGCGGAACTCCAATAGACTGTCGGACACTTATATACCAAAATTAAAAATTATTTGAAGCATTTGTGACTTGTTTCGTCTCTTAGTTATAACTGGTCATTGCGTTCTCTAAAAAATCTTTTTTTTCTCCTTCAGTCCTTTTTTTAACGTCATCCGCCACCCACCTACAACGTTGTGCAGCCACACACAACGTCGTCAGAAGAAGGTACACACAACGTCTCAGAAGCCTCGTAACACTATTCTGGTCCCGAGCTAAAGGGACAGAAGTCCTTGGGCATACGGACTTGCTCGTATCCTTGGATTACCAAATGTCATTTTGTATAATTTTGAGATATACCTACCAAGAAGATTTTGCTAAGAATAAATCCATTTAAACTCACTCACTGCTAATGTTAGAATAATTAATTTCTACATTGTTGTAGTAGAAATGAATGATTCTAATACGTACGTTTGTAGATAGTATGACCGTAAATAGCACGAAACTCCGACCACATTCAGACAAACAAACTTTAACAATATAATTATCCGAAACTCCCATTGCCTAAGGCTGTATGTCCATTGAAGCGGAGCTAAGGCGTTGTATAAGACACAGTGTTTATTTTTACAATAGAAAACCTTTCAACGGTATCCTGATATCTTGGAAACAAAATCGGGGCTCACAGAGATAATTTGTTGGATGGTTTGAGTCTGAAAGTCATATTTTCTTTCATACAATAGAGTTAAAAGATTTAACGTGCGCGTAAGTGTTGAGTCCTGTGTATCTTTTTTAAAATTTTCTTTTTTTCTTTTTAGTAGTACTATTATTATAAAACAGTACAGTTTAAAAAAATATAAGAATATTTTATTAAACTGTACAATGTTTTAATAAAAATTAAACCGAGTTTATTAACTGTTTTTTTTTTTTAAATAATTGTTAAATCGAATATATAAAAATAGTCATAAAATTATACCGTTAAATTTTTTTTTTAAAAAAGCTTTTTAAAACTTTTTTTTATTTTCATGCATTGTCATCGGAACCAAATATGTGTGCCAAATTTCAGCTCGATAGCTTCAGTGGAAGTGGGTGAAATATTGATTGCAAGATTCCAGGACATACTTACATACATTAATAATGGATACATACGAGTGAAGTTAAATAAAAGCTTTTAAAAACACTGACAAGGGTTATTATTGTGAAAATATCACTCTTTAAAAAACCCCATAATTTGGAATAAGGCTTACGTTGTCACAATTAATTCAATGTTTACTCTAGTGCACAGACAGCCTTTGCACCGAAACAATATTTCCATTAACCAGGTAAATTAACGCATTTACATAATAATAAGCAGCTCTGAATCCAAGCACGAAACTATCGTTTGTTGAGAACTTTTCGTATTAATTGCCGCGCAGTTCCCGCGGGTGAGTTCCGGTCGGACTAATTAAAATAAACTTCTTGGACCAACTCGCTGCAAGATAATTTGATACGTGTTCGAGAATCACAATGAGGAATTTTATGAGAACTTATCAAGTTTCTGATTGTTTTAAGTTTTATGAAACTAATATAGAGAATATACATTATTCAGAATAGTATTTATTTTTGTATGTACAGTCTATTTAAACGTAAACTAATGTGTTTTTCATCCATTTATCAGCTTTTTTAATTTAAAGTATTCCCATTTGTAAAATGTAATATAAAAATGAATAATAAAATAATAAAATCTAAATATAGGTATAAATGCTAGTTCCTGACTAATCACTGATTGATTGCTCATATATCAACGCACAGCCAAAACCGCTGGTCCCAGAAATATGAAATATCTACTGTAGGTTCTCCTTATAATGTAGGCAGCCACTAAGTAAGGATTTTGCAAAATTCTACTGCTTCACCGTTTCACGGTGAAAAGAGATATATGAAAATAAAAAAACAATTAAAATTAAATAAATACCGATTTCATCTTTATGCTATCTGGGCCCAATAATATTGGTGGTCTATCAGTATTTAATAGATAATGTGAGTTTATAGACAGCTTTCTCAGTACGATAAAATTAATCAAGGATTTGTTCCGTTCTATGTCACAGACGCAATGTAACAGTAGTTCACACCCAGATAGCATACAATTCTATGTGCCGTAGATTTATCGATGTTAGCTGTCCACTGCTCGCTTCTCTCGTGATTATTATTATTATTATTTATCGGACGGGGGTGTGGGCAGTTATGCCCACAAGCCACTGCGACCTAAAGAGATCTATTGTAGCTAGCCCCCATAGGTTCAAACCTGATCCCAAAGGCCAATCGCTCGGATAAATCCCAGGATGCCTTTGGGGTCAAGTTCCTTGATTGTACAAGGAACTTGATTCTCTCGTGATGGATGATAACTAACATGACCCTTGTCTTGTTTCTTCAACCATCAATTAATTTGATACCCAGTTTACGCGTATAATGTAGTGGACTAAAAAAAATACGATATGGATATTTTATACCCTTATAAGATATTCGTATTAATCGATAAACATTTTGTGGATGGGTGACCGCTAGTGGCAAAATTTCATGGGCACTACCATGCTTCGGAGGGCACGTAAAGCCGTCTGTCCCGGTTGTTTTTGGTTGTAATGGTGGAAAAAGTCGTTAAGCCTTGTCGAAGACCTTCGGGCGGCTTGAGAACATTCGACACTGGGTTGGCCACTAACCCCTCCACCAATCCGCAGCCATTGGAGCAGCGTGGTGGAGTATGCTCTACACCTCCCGCAGCGCGTCTGTGGGGGAGACCTGTGCCGAGCAGTGGGACGTCAATGGGTCGCAGAGATAAATATTTTGATAATTTTGTATTATTTATTCATCGGACAGTGTTTGTAACCAGCACTTGTAAATAATTCTTCAGTACGCGCAAAATAGGTATCGCTTTCAGACCAGTCCATCATGTATGCCAGCCCTAGATCAATGAACTTACCTTTACAAGTTTACACGTGGATAGTGCTAACAAAACTATGTGTCGTAGCTTGCAGGCGTAGGAACACAAGTAGACCTACACCGGTAAGAGTTTATGAGTGTTTATGTATAAATGTTTACTGCGCATAATTTTACCTCTAGGAATTTTATTTAATTGTCCTACTATGATATGTTCCTGCAACTAACAAACTCGGCGGATACAAAACCCGTAGAGCATACCATAAACAAAACAAGGTGTGCGCCTGTATGTCATTGACGCAATGCAAACGGGACGTTTACACTCAGATAGCGTTCACAATGTCACGTCTCGTAGATTTATTGATGCTAGCCGTCCAATGCTCGCTTCTGTAGTGTCGAGCGACCTTGGGACCATTAAACAATTTTGATGGACGAGGACGACCTTTAGCTGTTGGCTGTTCGCACTGGAAATGTTTCAACAGTTGATGGAAATAGACGATCTATCTTTTCTATCTATCTGTTAATGTTTTTTAGTTCTGATCAACCAATAGGTAGAACTAGCCATGAGTTAGGAATTAAAATTTTAATTTTTAAATAATAAACAAAATTGAACTATAAAAGCAGATATTTGTTATTTATTTATATCAATTTCAATTTAACAATATGATAATACAATTATAAGTTTTAACGTTAGATATGCTAACTCCATTAGAGAAAAAGAAATTGATTAAAAAAAATGATTTAATATTTATTTGATTTTATTTTATTTAACTTGTTTTTTTTTTATTTGAATAATTGAACTATTTTATTAAGTTTTAGTTTTAATTTACTTAATATTTCTTTACAATTTCGTCTATAGGTATGTCTCATTACCCGCTGTGTAAATTGTTTGTTATTTATTTGAATTATGATATAAAGTTTGATTCGATTTAAAGTGACATTTTGTAAGCACATTTAATCTCACTTTAATAATAAGTTATGTAGGTACTTGGAAATAATTGAATAGGTAAATATACCTTTTTACTCTTTTAGACGACCTATTTAATGGAGAAATAATAATTTCTCCTTTAAATAGGTCGTCTAAAAGACATTTTATTTCTTTTTTCATACCTGCGCAGTAATTGTGAATCAATAAAAAACAATCAGCAGCAAACGGCAAGAGTCATGTATAACAAATTTTAATCTTCGTTACAACCGCTCGGATATGCAGGGCAAACAATGGGGGCATTTCAAATTCGAAAACGACCCATTTTTCCTTGCAAAGAAACAAAACACGGTACAAATCACGACGACTCCCGACGCCTTTTGAATAATTCATAATCCACCCGCGCAATAATAGCAGGTGAATATTATTTTCTTTTGTCGTGGTGCGTCATTGAATAGACCGAGCGCCTGCGACCGACTGATAATAACTCATCAATTGTTTACTAGCTAACGGGAGGTCGGACGAATAAATCCGTGTTGGTGGTTTTTTTTACTGAAGGTGTTGGGTTGATCATTTTTGCATTCATTCATCATATCACCGTAGCGTCCATAGCCCAATGGGTCGCGTCGATTCAAAGTTATCGAGAGTTAATCAACGACGGGCGTGGGCCGTTTGTGGATGGGTGACCGCTAGTGGAAAAAAATTCATGGACGCTACCGTGCTTCGGAGGGCACGTAAAGCCGTCGGTCCCGGTTGTTTTCAATGCTGGAAACAGTCGTTAAGCTTCGGGTGACTTGACCTTCGGGTGACTTGAGAACATTCGACACTGGGTTGGCCATTAACCCCTCCACCAATCCGCATTGGAGCTGCGTGGTGGAGTATGCTTTGGACCTCCCGCAGCAGTGTCTGTGGGGGAGACCCGTGCCCAGCAGTGGGACCTCTATGGGTTGCGATCATGTCACCACCGATATTATTGTACTTATAAGGGATGAGAGAGAGAGAGAGATGAGCTGTTACCTATGGTACGAAAGTAATTCGTCATTTGAACTTTATACTCCTGCTCAACGAAACCTTCCTCTTGATTCTTTCAGGGAGACATTTTGTTAATTGATAGGATTTTGGCATTTTGTCATTTGACAGGCCCGTTGGCGCAATCGGTAGTGACCCTGTCTGTTGCGCCAAAGGTCGTGGGTTCGAATCCCACTCAGGACAAATATTCGTGTGACGAACACTTGTATTTGTTCTGTGTCTGGATGTCAATATTATCTATTTAAGTATGTATTTAAAAATATCTATGTATGTATATCAGTCTCTGACACCCATATCACAGGCTCGCGCCTACTTTGGGGTCAGATGGCCGTGTGTGAGATTGTCCAAGATATTTATTTATTATTCATTATAGGAAAATTATAAGGAATTGAAGAGTTGAGTAACTAGATTAAAAATCATAGATACAATTACTTCATTTATTTACCAATTCATTCATTTAATCAATACATTACATACTAAAATCACTTCCGATTTAATGCACAATTAGGCGTATCCTCACCAGATCATTACAATATTATTGTAACCGTGTAATGGTCACAGCTTACTTACGAGTATACCACGTTTAGTAGTGTTACAACTATGATTTGTTAGGTGGTTATAAACTTACAGCGGGTTTACGTATATGAAGATGAAAGTAATGATGTAAACCAATTAATTATTTTTTTGCTGAGCAGCTACAAACATTTCTGGAGTGGCCTATAACTATAATATTAATATTTTCGAACTGAATTCTAGTAAATTATGAAATAACCAATTTCCCTTACCAATAACACGTTAGAAAGGAAAAATAATATTAGTTGTATATTTTGTGATAAGAAATTAAGTTTTTTCTTAACCCGCTGTAGAATTTCAATAACTATGAGACCTTTATAATCGTTTGATTACAAGAACATTAAATTTAAACTATGTACATAAACTTTTTAATTACTTTCTCCTAGTTAATTAGTAATTAACATTCACTTTTAAATTACGTTTTAAATTCACTTCTCCATCACATTCTTTCATAAAATAAATATAAATAGAATTGGTATGCTTAAGATTTTAATATTTTGGCTGTGGAACAATTACCTACTTACATTTTAAAAAATGACAGCTATTCAGGGTGTTAGTTTCATAATAAATATCCATCGAAGTACATAAAGGGGTGATTCTAACACCATGCCTTATGTAGTTTTTTTGTTGGCGCATTCTTTATCGTAGATTTTTGCAATTAATAAAAAAACACAAAATAAATGTTACACCTTACTTTTTACTCTTTTTTGCATGTCAGATACAACTTGTGAAATTAAAAAATAATGTTATTGAGTTATGAAATGCACTTTCGAACTGTACGTTGAACACAAAACAATCACCGCAGGAAACTAGCATTCCAAACAATTGATTAGCCATTTTATGTTTGAGATTGTTTTCTTCGTATAAATAAAAATTCGGAATCGAATAATTTATTTTTTCTTCTTCTATGTCACCAAGAGTTGATTATTATTAGCATTTAGTCTGCTCATTGTACATAATGCAATAAAGGTTTAATAAATAAAAATAAATAATTACTTATTATAACTTTATAGAAATTGCACACAGCCTTGTGATTAATTATGTAAAAAAACAAAGTTAAAGGTTTCAACTAGTAAGTGTAATTTTGAAATAAAAATATCAGAATTTACCTAATTGTTTCCAATGATTTAAAGTTATTTACATAGTAATTACGAGTGTCTAGATCAAATTCTAATACATTATAGTAATTGTGGTATAAAATGAAAATTAATTTTGTTCAATTATTATTTCGCAATATAAAATTAAAATGTGGATCCTTGTGATATTTTGGAAATTTAATTAAAAATCAGCAACAATTACAACTTAACTTTAACTGTAAACAATACTAATTTTATTTGGTATCGCTCATAACACGTACCTATTGCTCGCAAAGTCACGTAAAAGCATTAAAAAAGAAACAATCTTTCTGAATCTTTACAGTATAAAAACAGTAAAGTAATTTGATAACCGAGATATCGTGGAATAGGTGGAGTACTAAACTAACATTAATTTTACCATAACATTTTACAATTTTACAATGAAACAAGGCATTTATAAATTATTTACACAGGTACTAATTACAATAAACTTAATATCTTATATACAACATAAACCAATATTCTATATAATCAGTCTATTTAACAGTATGGCAGCTAATTAAGAAATTACAAAATTATTATTCGATTAATTCGTTTCTCTTATCCTAATTGGATTTACTTTAGCAGTAGGTATAATAATATTACTATATTTATTTCCATACCTCACAATATTTAGTAGAATAAAATCAATAATTTAAATAATTATTCGTCTACCATCTACTCGCGTAGAAAAATGAAAAATAGTTCATTAACGTTGCACAATATCATGCCATAAATGAAAAATTCCAATAATTGGATACAATTTTAAATGTTATTGGAACAGAAATTATTTTACTAACTAATTATAACTATTAATATTATAACATAGCTATCTTATCGACGTTTCTGTGTAGTTCGCTAGTAGGAGTTGTAGAAAGTATCGAAGTAAAAGTATTATGATTGTGGGTAGACAAGTTTCGTTCGCCGCACCTGTAAAAGAAATGTTTTTCGTAAAACCAGCACTTCAAATTTAACTCGTGAAAATATCGCTTAGCATTCATATTATTTTTCACTTGCAATACTTAACATTCAACAATAAACTGGACTTTTAGGTTCAAGCGGTGTTCTTTAATTTCTTAAGTATATTTGCCCAAAGGAAACGCATGCGTCCAAAATTACACTACATACATAGGTACAAAACAACCCTTTTGCCGTCCCACGATTGGGCTTAGGGCTGGGAGTGGTCAGGACATGACCCCTCGATATCTTAGTGAAGCAACGAATGCAAGGTACGAATAGCTGGGTTTTTTATCTATATACTAAAGCTTCACTGATTCATACCTTGTTTCAAGCAGTATTGGCACTGGCAATAGCTACGCACTTTATAAAATTGTACCTACTTTACGCCTCTCATAGCCGTTGCAGACAAGGGTTGGCACATGCCATATTTATTTATTTTATTTTATTATGTTTAAGAATACTCACCACCAAGGGACCTAAACATAACTAATTGCATGTAGGTACTACTTACTATTATCAAAATTACTAATACCACACCCAATACTACTACTACTACTACTAGTATTTTGTTGGTATTATTTGAGAAGGTATTTATAGCTATTTACTTTACCTAGTTAGTTTTACCCCTATTGTTAGAGTAATAAGGAATTGCTGTATTTTTTTCTGTACACATATTCTATACCACTATAAGGTCCAATAATACAAAAATACCTGTCAAACTTCGCCCCAAAGCAGACGCTGGGTTGGCGCTTCGCTCTCGCAGCACCAACGTGTGGCTGGAAGATTTCCACACGTCGAAAATAGACGCCTCGCAGCTGAAAAAAAAGATATTATTTTACATACAAACATAACATCACGCCTATATTTCTTCGAAAGGATAGGCTGATGTGTAATGCACTCATTTGGTGGTTGCTTAGGTCTAATTGAGTTTATCGCCAAAAAGTCAATTTGCATTTGTAATTGGTTAGGTTTTTTCCCTACTAAAAAGGAATGGGATCTGTTAGTGAAAATAAGTTTTTTTTAGAATAGATAAAACATAGCAAACGAGCATGCGGAACCATCCATACGCTGATGCCCATGCCGCCATGCTGGTTGACCTTGAACAAGACTTATAAGTAAAAGTCTGAAAGATGCATTGTCTTCATTATTAACTCCTCTGAAAAGTATAGCTGAAATTGATACGCGCTTTCGCAAATAGTGAGGCATGACCCTATGGTCTAAGAGCCAGTGAACGGATACCTGTATGTATTTGACCAGACTTGGGTTTTTGTACATTGAGACCCCTATACCTACCGTACATGAGATGGGGACTCACTAAGCCCAAAGTGGTGGACGCGGCCAGTGCGCAGGTAAGACAGGTATCGATTTTTGGCTATGTATAAATGCATTTGACCACGTCTGCCGTTTTGATATTTGAAAATATATTATTATTATTAATGGAAAATAACAATGGCAGACCATTATCACGCGTTTAACATTGTGGCAGACAATTTTGAAAATGTAAATTTTTTTTTTTTTTTTAATTAATTGACTAGATCTGCCATCAATAGTTATATTTTATTTATTATAGTCTTAAAAACTTATATTGATAACGGCAGACGTATTCATTGCGTATCAGCAGATAACAAAATCTGAGATACTACCCGGTCAGATGTCTATAAATTATGATAGCAGTTTTACATTAATATAATTTACTTAATCACTGTATTTAATGAAATTCATATTTTGCATGTAGTCTATACTTATACTAAACTTTTAAAGTTAAACGATAAAGAAGGAGATACGTTACGAAAAAATCTTAAATATTAAAGTATACTGCTAAGAACAAAAAATAATTCAAATTTGTATTTTATTTTTCACATTTATTTATTGAATATAAAATTTAAACGTTAGAGAAATAAAAAACAATCTAGCATGCATTACTAAATCAATATATATGTATATAGGTATATATATATTTATTGATTTTGATCTTCATTCATCATCATCATCATCCGAGCCGTGGTTATCATCATTGAACTCGTCTTCATCATCCATTGAATCGGATTCTGCAAAATTAATCGTAAATTTTAAAATATAAATAATTTGTAAATTGATTCGAACATATTCGATAAAGAATTGATTTTTATCAACTTACCAGGAACATCGGTGAAAAAGATGGAAGTTGATCTCCTTCGAACAAATTGAAGACTAATTTGTTGTCCTGCTCAATCCAACCATAATCCAATTGGTTTAAAGCAGTAGGTTGTTTTTTGTAAACATTTTTACAAATCATAGAAATATTCTCTCTCTCTCAGCTCTCTCTCGAGCTCTCAGAAATTGTTGGTAAAGTTCACTCTTACACGGTGGAATTGTGGTTGCGTCAAAATTTTGCACTTTTTTGCTGAAATTTTCATTGATGTCTGAAGCTTTGTAATTGCGGACAAATAGTTGGAATCTTCCATCATCGACGTCCGACGAATGTTAGTAGGTATGAGTAAAAATACTATAGGCTAGAATGAGTACAATAGTAATACATGGGAGGAAGAAGGAAGATAGCTATATGCATACATCTGACCGGGTAGTATCTCAGATTTTGTTATCTGCTGATGTCTATACGCAATGTATACGTCTGCCGTTATCAATATAAGTTTTTAAGACTATAATAAATAAAATATATTGATGGCAGATCTGGTCAATTAATTATAAAAAAAAAAATTTTTTCACATTTTCAAAATTGTCTGCCACAATGTTAAACGCGTGATAATGGTCTGCCATTGTTATTTTCCATTAATAATAATAATATATTTTCAAATATCAAAACGGCAGACGTGGTCAAATGCATTTATACATAGCCAAAAATCGATACCTGTCTTACCTGCGCACTGGCCGCGTCCACCACTTTGGGCTTAGTGAGTCCCCATCTCATGTACGGTAGGTATAGGGGTCTCAATGTACAAAAACCCAAGTCTGGTCAAATACATACAGGTATCCGTTCACTGGCTCTTAGACCACTAGCTAATGCAGGCGTTCGTCGCGGGACTATAAGTATTTTCCCAAACTCCAATTTGTTAGGAATACATTACGCAAAAAGGGGTGAAATCCAGTCAATAGAATACAATCCGCAACGCAAACAGAATAAGTCTACCTTCCCCATATAAAAACACATTGTTGACGGGAATTCGAGTTGGTTCGCCTACGAAACATTATTGTTTCCAAGCGACTTACTATTCTTAGAACGTTGAAAGCAACAGAACATTATCTGCGAATAACCTTACATGATAATAACATAGATACAATATATAAATTAGTTTTTGAAGATCCTACCGTGGTTATACAACTGTGAAACAAATAGACCAGTGCAGAAGCCTTTAAAAATAATAAAAAGTGAAAAAAAAATAATAGTAGAATATAACCTATTAGAAAAGGAGGAGAATATTATAAACATTAAAGGAAAAATAAATTCCGGGCGATCTGAGGTAGGGAACGGGAAGGGGGGGGGGGGGTGTTTAAGGGGAAGAAACGGTTTATGTCGATTTCCGGCAAAACTAAAAGTCCTATGGAAAAAAGTCAAATGGCAAAGTTGTAGATAGTAAAAAGATCTAAAACTTTTGTATTTACACTTTTTTCACATAACCTCAAAATGTATGTGAAAAGTTCAAAAAACCAAGTTTTTGGTTTTTTATTTTTATCTTTTACAAATATTTTTTCTTTTTCACGAAATTTGGTGAAAACTTACCTTTTTATGTCCCAAATACGCTGTAATTTATTTGATTAGAAATATTTATTTTTTCAACCTTATTTTGAATTAATATCGAAAAAGAACCCTAATTTTCAATCGAAAATTCACCCGTCAAAATATCAGCTTTTTAAAATCTATAAAAAGTGAATAATGATGTAAAAAATGTATATGTGTAAGACAAAAAAAAGCAAAGGAAGGAAAAGAAGTAATTAAAGATTGCATTTTCTGAGAAGATTTACTATAGTAAGATATATATTTTTTTTCACCATCGGAAAGTAGAGGTTTCAACGAACAGAAAGCATACCAACTTTTTGAAAAAAGCTGATATTTTGACGGGTGAATTTTCGATTGAAAATTAGGGTTCTTTTTCGATTTTAATTCAAAATAAGATTGAAAAAATAAATATTTCTAATCAAATAAATTACAGCGTATTTGGGACATAAAAAGGTAAGTTTCCACCAAATTTCGTGAAAAAGAAAAATGATTTGTAAAAGATAAAAATAAAAAACCAAAAACTTGGTTTTTTGAACTTTTCACATACATTTTGAGGTTATGTGAAAAAAGCGTAAATACAAAAGTTTTAGATCTTTTTACTTTCTACAACTTTGCCATTTAACTTTTTTCCATAGGACTTTTAGTTTTGCCGGAAATCTACATAAACCGTTTTTTCCCCTTAAACACCCCCCCCCCTTCCCGTTCCCTACCTCAGATCTCCCGGAATTTATTTTTCCTTTAATGTTTATAATACTCTCCTCCTTTTCTAATAGGTTATTTTCTACTACTATTTTTTTTTGTTTTAAAAGCTATCGAGACTGGTCTAAAATAATAGCTTTAGATTTCATTTATTTGATTCAAAATCTACGGCATATTGAACATAGTACCTATATTACTCTATGCAAATATACTAGATAAGAAATATTTTTAGATATTTAGTGAAGCGCGCGTTAATACGCTTCTAACTCACTTGAAACGAGATCCTTACTAATAATTATGGACTATTACTTTTCTATGGATATATGATAGCAATATAGATAGCAAATCTTTATTGGATCTCGAGAAGTAGATTAGGTCAATCTGTTAATCATCTTAACTCTGTAGGGTTTCCTGTACCGAACGGATTCAATACTAAAGAAAACTAGACATACGTCTTTACTTGCCACGCCTTGCGTCCAGATAGTAAAATTGTTCTGAATTATAGTCTGGGACGATAAGGAGCTTATAAACTTCAGCAACGTCGTCACGGTCGAAGATTTATTGGATTGAGTCATTGTTATTTCTTTGCGTTTCGGTCTGAAACGTGTGGCTGCCGGTCATATTATGGGTTCAGAAGTCATTGTGACCATTACTAAAGATTCCTATAGTATTCTAACTATTGATTTATCAAGTAGGAATGGGGAGATATCATGTTAACTTCAGACCATTCAATGTTTGCAAATGAAATATTCATTTGACCTGTAAGCATACACGTCACATATAGTGCTGTACTGACGCGGAACTAAGCAAAACGTTCACAAATTTAATCAGAGTTTGTATGTCACATTTAGCATACTAAACCTGATTAAATTTATGCGTCTTTGAATACATTAATCATAATTATGACTAAGGTCTAAAGTTAGTCATCAATACAACAGAGTCACGGTCTTTTACCATGGTCTTTTAATTTTCTTCGGTCTAAAGAAGTGTAACCAGAAACCACACGAATTGTTGCTTTCATTGATTTAAATAATGATTACATGGTAGAAATGGTAGTTGGCATCGTGGTGCAGTGGTACTCCTCTGGTAGTAACTATTCACAGATCCTATTTGGTTATTTACCTGTATGTACGTATGTATGTGTGTATATCTATGTATGTATGTATGTAAAATAATGATCTTACCGTATCATTAACGTAGGAACTGGAGATAGTACAGCGGCTTCCAGTTCCAAAGTAGAAAGGCTAGAAGCGTAGCCATTACTAAAATTGAGAACATGGTTCGCCGTAAAACTGGGAACCTGGAACAAAAGGCATTATTCAAGGATTGCAGAGAGTAGAGCTTAATTGTCCCAGAAACCACTTAATTAATAACAATTCCGGTACCAATTACTTGGTAGATGATTATATATGCAGACCATGAGTCTCTTCTATAAACTTCTACTCTTCACATCAACTCTTCTGAATCTCTAAACTCTTCTGAAAAACAATACCTTCTGCTTTTCAAGTAACAATAGAATGTTCTCAAGCCACCCGGAGTTCTTCGACAACGCTTAACGATAGTTTTTACTATTGCACGTTTAAACCTTGAACGTTCAAAACCTTTTTTCAATAAATGCTTAAAACTAATACAATCACAACTCTTCTTATAATTGAGAAGGCCTGGAGCATACTCCACGCTGCTCCAGAGCGAATTGGTGGAGGGGTTATTATAGAAAAATAGTTATATTATAACTCAATCGTCGATAGTTTTTAGGTAGACCGGCTTCAGTACAACTCTAAGATGCGAGATTTTTTGCCCCTGTGACAGTTATAATAAAAGAAAAATAACTTAATATAATACAATCAATTAGAACTTACCATCTGCTCATTGACGTACCACGTGATGTTCGCAGCCGGCAACGATGGTGGTGACGAGCAGTTGACCCGAATGTGATCCCCGCCAACATACGTCATCCGGTCTGACGTCACATTCGGACTTATCAGCGGAGGCTCTGTTGAGGAGAGTTAAAGTTGTAGTACCTAACTACATCGAGGTATAGGCCAGTCATTAAAGCCTCAAACCCCTAAGAAATTAGTAACTCGCTGAAATTTTGAGGGTTTGTTAAGGAAGGTCAAATAACTTACCGTGTGATTTTGCAGCGTTCTGGGGTGTACGGAAAGGGTTGAAAAGGGGTGAAAAAAGTTTTTTTTGTTAATAACATTGCCAAAAAAATTAGTAACACGCTGCAAATTTAAAATAATGTTGTTCTTACCATTTTGTAACATGTATTAAATTTGCAGCGTTTTGCAACATACGGAACATTGTTTATTATTAAAAAACAATGAAATTTGTTAATAACAAGGGTAAAGAAATTAGTAACACGCTGCAAATTTGGAATTAGGTTGTTCTTACCGTTTAATAACATTTATTAAATTTGCAGCGTTTTGCAACATACGGAACATTGTTTATTATTAAAAAACAATTAAATTTGTTTTTATGAGGGGGTAAAAAAAATTAGTAACTGGCTGTAAATTTGTAAATACCCTGTTTACAGCATTTTATAGCAACTACTAAATTTGCAGCGTTTTGCAACAAACGGAACATTACTAATTTCTTTACCCTTTTTATTAACAAATTTCATTGTTTTTTAATAATAAACAATGTTCCGTATGTTGCAAAACGCTGCAAATTTAATACATGTTACAAAATGGTAAGAACAACATAATTCTAAATTTGCAGCGTGTTACTAATTTTTTTGGCAATGTTATTAAAAAAAAACTTTTTTCACCTCTTTCCGTACACCCCAGAACGCTGCAAAATCACACGGTAAGTTATTTTACCTTCCTTAACAAATCCTCAAAATTTCAGCGAGTTACTAATTTCTTAGGGGTTTGAGGCTTTAATGACTGGCCTAGTATTCTTCATCACCACAACCCTTTCTTACTCCTACTATTGGGCAAGTGCGGATTGGCAGACTTCACATGCCATCGAGAAAATTATGGTGAACTTTCAGGCATCCTCGCCGTTACAGCAGGTTTAATTTAATTTATTTAAATCGCTCATAACATAGACAAGTTCTGTTATTGGTGAGTGCCGCTTGTATTTGTACCCGAAACGCTCGAGTGAGAGGCGAGTTCGATAGCCACTTTGCTGTTACTTCTCTTATTCTCACCATCTTAGTCCTCAAGTGTACCAAAATGCATATGTGACTGACTTGGGATGAGACTCTAACTAACAATTACAAATTTGACTATTACTAACACCATCTAATCTATATATATAAAAGGAGAAGGTGACTGACTGACTGACTGACTGACTGACTGACTGACTGACATATCAACGTATGGCATAAACTATAAGAGTTAGAAACTTGAAATTTTGCACAGGGGTTCCTTTAATAACGTAGGGGACTAACTACGAAAGCACTAAGAAAGGATTTTTGAAAATTCACGCCCTAAGGGGGTAAAACAGGGGTGCAAAGTTAGTATGAAACTTTGCCGTTTTTGAAGTCATGTGGGCAACCCTAACGCGGGCAGACGTCGATAATGGGTCTAATTAATTCTACGCGAGCGAAGCTGCGGGCGTCCACTAGTAGTAAACTAAATTAACTAAAGTAAGTATTTATCTCCATACGTTTTGATAGGATTGATTAAGCAGATAGGCGTATGGTGTAAATGAAGTATTTTTGAAATATTTACTACGGTGTTATAACCCTATGGCTGAAATTCAACGCTCAAATCTAGTCTAGAAAGACAGAGTTGAATCCATAGAGGAGTTGAATCCCAGCGGAATACCAAACCCTTTTGAAGGAAAGGAGAATCGTACTGAATAGTGGGCATATGAAAGGGTGTGATATTTTTTTTTATCAAAACTGTACTAATTTTTCTTGTAAATTTACTTCTCAATTCGAATATCACAGCCCAGTAGCGCGTATAACATGCCGTAATTTCTGACGCCCGTCTTGAGCCCAGACGGGGTCGTTAGAAATGACGGTCCCGTTTTATTTCTAACGACCCCTGAGACAGTAAAAAACCCGCAAATCTTTAAGTCACACCTGACACGGTGATTTCAGAACAGGGAAGTGCTCATGAATATGACGAATCCGTTGTGCAGTGGTGTGAGATCCTGACTATCAAACTGCTGGTGTCGGGTTCAAATTGTGGTTTGGGCAAATATTTTTTGCTAATAATTTATTACTTTTCAATAAACTTATTTTTAAAGAGACATTTTACAGAAAACAACATAATTGAACATCCATGACCTGAGTACAAGTATATTATATTATTATTATATACGAGTATATACCTATCTGCAAATAAATATTTGCCCAGCCGATGCAAACCCGCGGTTCTGTCGTTAGGGTCGCTCACCACGGATTCGTCAACACGTAATGACATGGCCGATTTTGTAAATACTTATTCAATAAATTATTTTATCCAACATCCAATGAAATATCCGATATTTTGCGAGATGTATTGCGAGTATTGGGTGTTGTGTAATAAATTTTCCAGAGAGGACTATTGAACATAGCAAAGAATTTCGTGAAAAATGTCGAAATTAAAAATAAGGACAAAGGGACGGACAGCGTCAAGAGCTGCTGGCAAAGACCGGACCAGCTCGATAGCTCTCTGGTCCGGTTTTATATCCGGAATATGCAGCTGGATTCCGAATCATACAATTTTCAGCAAAACCTTTTTTACAAATTCACAGATCTTCAATTTTAAAACTTAATAATTCACAAATTCCAGGTGAGTTGACATAAATAAAACTGTCATATTACGGATGTCCTCCTCTGTATCTACTGCAATAAGTTAGGAGGGGCCTATGTCCAGCAGTGGACCTCAAAAGGTATGAAATTCGATCACCTATCACTTACCACAGGTACCACTAAAATCATAAGGGATGATAATATATTAGACTTGTTTATGGTCGCCTTTTAATTACGGAAGTTTTATGGTAATGCATTTTAACTATACCATTAGGTAATTTACTTTAAAAAATAAATCACGTGACTACGCAAACAAATTTAATCAAAGGAACTTTCAAATTTATTTTAACAGTATTGTTTTCCAACGAATAAATTCAACTTTTCATAGCAATAATTTCTTGGCAGGCGAAGTAGAAAATTGAAATGTATTCTTCTGGAAATTTGGGAATGACATCGTTTGTTTGATACAAAGGCTTAGATCGTCAATACGGAAATAACTTATTAGAATATTTACAGCTGGTTTTAGAGTCACGTTCTGAGTGCATTAGAAAATAAAAATATACAATTAATACTTACCAATTGTTTAAAAATCATATTAATTAGTACATGAAGCAAAAACTTTGTACCTATCATAGATTTTTGAGTCGAATGAAATCCAGTGAGATTTACAAGTAATTTTCATGGGAAAAAATATTTGTTTGACAACAAAGCGGTTAATTTGACGAACTAAATGTTATTTCAGACGAAATAATACTCTTCATTCTTGAATTGCATGTATTTTCACATTATAATGTGTATATTTTTGGGGATAGGATGAATGAACTTCCCTGAAAATCCTGAACTTACTCTTTAAAAGTTAAGAATATGTAATTGTTTGTGTAGACTACAACATCAATATTTTAAGAAATAGTTCTATGAAAATGAGAAAATAAGCATTATTTAATTCATTTAATGTTTTTGTAGGGAATAAAAACACTAATATTAACTCATTACAACAAATAATTCATGTGTCTTTAACTAATGCCTTAATTCTAAATGTCTTTGTTAAATTACGAAAAAAGTTTGTATAATCTATCCGACATCACAAGTTTTACATTCATTTAATTTAAATAGTTTAATTTGTAAACCAACAAGGGTGACAACCTCGTCTGACACATGAATTTATTATATTTTTTTTAACTGCATATATTTGGAAAAATCAATTGATAACTATATTAAATCAGATCACATTGGTCAATGCATGAAAATACCAACAGCTAAATACGGGGTTTACCCCTGGAGCAATTTTCCGGAATAGTGGGATCTCCCCTAATTCCGAATTCCCTCAACGCAAGAGCGCCAAAAGCGCCGCGGAAGAGGAGGAAAGGTATATTTGTCTGACAGCGACCACTAATGCGTAATCAATGACTTAGCGTGACTATGAAAGCAGCTCAAACATGGCTCAGTTTCGGCAGTAATTTCAATGCTGGTTGGGCTGATATGACATTTTAATTATCTCGGTTGACATGATAGAGATAATTTCAAAGCATTATAATTATCTAAAACGCTTTGTCTATTCTATTCGTCCATAGCCCAATGGCTCGCGTCGATTCAATATGATCGAAAGAGTTAATAGTAAGAGGTAATAAATAAATACCCATATCCCCTGAATACAGTTTCACGTGACGACTAGAGAGCACGCACATGGGATTAGTGCGACGCGATTTCTGATTCGAATACAATGCATACGTTATATTCAAAAACATTTTCATACGGAAACATTTTTTATGCGTTAAAATCTTGTGCACTTAACATCAACATCATGTGTAGCACTAGATGGGTAGTGCTGCGTGATAGTTTGCAGCATCCATATTTATCTCTTATCATAGTGAAAAAAGATTTCGACTAAGTTATACATGACATTGTAATTACATTAAACTTGGATGGTATGGTATTACCTATGCGCATGTGTGATCTGACCTTGCCGCAGTGTGGACTGAATTAATTCGGCACTCAACTAGATTAGATTATTAAGGCTGTCCTCTGTTTTATTTACAAAGTAATTAAATTTTATTTTTATTTTATTTTTCATGTAGTAGGTACATACAGGAGAATAGTACAAAAAGCAATTAAAAAGAAAGAGGTGTACAAAGGTACTGCTTATTTCCTTCAGAAATTTATTCCAGCAGCCCTGAGAATGGAGATTGGCTAATAATTATTCTGAGAAATAATAATTAAAATATAAATATAAAAATAATAAAAATATCTTGGACATTCTCACATATGGCATGCACACGGCCATCTGACACCAAACACGCCTGTATTATGGGTGTCATAGATGATATACATACATAGATATTTATTAATCTCTTTATGTATGTATTCATACTTAAATAGATAATATTGATATCCAGACACAGAACAAACACAAGTGTTCGTCACACGAATATTTGTCCTGACTGGGATTCGAATCCACGACCCCTGGTGCAACAGGTAGGGTCAACACCGATTGGGCCAACGGGCCCGTCAATATGTTACTAGTTGTTTCTATTGAAGCGAAATAAACTTCATTCATATTGATTCAGTATATCTTGCGATACCTAATATACATATGTATACATAGATACATAGACAAATCAAGTTGATCCCGCCAAGTAGAGCGAGTATTTGAATTCACTGAAGTGCTCATTCGAAGAACGTCGTCGGGGCAATTTACGGCTATCCCGGGCAAATCGCACCTCGCGGCAATACTACTACGATACGAACATAATAATATTCATTTTCACAGAACTGTTCAGTCAGTCAACTTCTAAGTCCATATTATTCTTTTTTTAAAAGATTTTTGATCACTTGGGTCGAGAAATTATACTCGTATTTCTGCGGTTTAATAATAAAATAATATACCCATTTTAAAAGCTTTTATTTAACTTCACTCGTATGTAAGTATGTAAGGTAACAGGCCCGTTGGCGCAATCGGTAGTGACCGGTCGGTTGCGACAAAGGTCGTGGGTTCAAATCCCACTCAGGACAAATATTCGTGTGACGAACACTTGTATTTGTTCTGTGTCTGGATGTCAATATTATCTATTTAAGTATGTATTTAAAAATATCTATGTACCTACGTATATCAGTCTCTGACACCCATAACACAGGCTCGCGCCTACTTTGGGGTCAGATGGCCGTGTGTGAAAAAAAAAAAAAATGGTATGTCCTGGAATCTTGCAATCAATATTTCACCCACTTCCACTGAAGCTATCGAGCTGAAATTTGGCACACATATTTGGTTCCGATGACAATGCATGAAAATAAAATAAAAGTATTAAAAAGCTTTTTAAAAAAAAAAAAATTTTAACGGTATAATTTTAGTTAGAGTGTTTACTCTTCTTTATTAAAACACAATTCAGAATTTGAAAGAAAGAGACGAAACACTTGACAGCTACGATAGGTTTATTAATCTAATGAGTAAGGGGTAGATCTTGAAAAGTAATTGGATGGGCGAATGCTAGTAACAAAATTTCGGGCTTCGGAAGGCACGTTAAACCTTTGATCCCGGTTTTTGTCTCTTGATGTCGAAGCCATGTGTAAGGTGCCTTTAAACTTCTGACGATCAGGTTGACCACCAACCCCTTCGCCAATAATAACTGGAGCAAAGGTGCAGTACGCTTAACAGCGAGAAGTGATATGAAACTAGATGCTAATAGTGAAGTGTAAAAGTATTGATTTCCGTAGAACTGGATAGGTTTATACCGACAACTGGTATCGTGGTATCAGCGTAGTCTACAGTCTCAAAATACCTGTTTTCGCATTTTAAAGTGGTGAAAGTATCTATGACGTCACAAAGGTGGAAAATTGAATTGAGTCAAGCATAAAAATTGGTAAAATACAGACGAGACACTTCATTCAAGAGATAAACTCTGCAACTGGTCAGGCAGTAAAATGGTCTCCCACATTCCGATTCAGTCAGCTGCATAGACCGTAAAATGAGTCGTAACTCCTGAATGCAGTTAAAACTAAATGACCTGCTAATGGTTTTATAAACAGTTAAGAATTTAAAGCTTTCTATTTAAAATTTTTGTTAGGTACTTTTTTTATTTAAGCAAGCACTTCTCGTGCTCTTCTGTGAGCTTATCTTTTTATCCGTTAAGTCCTACTCTGTTGAATGACGCGTTCTAAATTTAAATTGACACTATCGAGAAATATCGTGAATCATTATTTGGTCTAAAATTTGTTCGACATTTTTAAAATTTGTGTGTCCGAGTAGCGATCGTGGAAATGTTACTTTCTTCTGGAAAATTACTAGCATTCAAAATCTCTGTTCGAAATTTAAATGTCAAGTCTAGTCATGCTTTTAATTTATTAATTTTTAATTGTAGGATTTGTTTTGTTTTTTCCTTTTTTCTATTTAGCAGTACTTTGTTGTGCATTATTTTTTTACTTTGTAATGTACATGTTGTAGCACTATGGAAAAAAATAAATTATTTCTATTCTATTATATTCTAAATGTTTCTATGTACTTAAATACAGTAAATGTATACTTTTCTTATCAAAACAAGCACGATCCAAAATACAGAAATAAGACGATTAACATTACAACGCCGCAATTGAATGCAGTCGAGCGAAAAATCGGAAAACGGTTATGATGGAAATTTACGGCGGTCTGCGGCAAACCTCGAATCATGACTGCGGCGTGGTCAGGTGGTGAAACAGACTTCGATAAACCTTTGCACGTGATTATGACCTACATATTTATATACCTAATGCCATTCCAGTTGTCAAATATTCAACGTATTACCATAAATTATGCTTCGGCCGCGACGGAATTTTACTTCGAAGCTCAATTTATTATAGCTCTTTTACATGTTGTTGTTATTAATTATCAACGCCTACTTATTTAGTTCATTATAGTATTTTTATCTCTTGTAGGTAATTTATTGTAATATTGATGTATTTTAAGTGAAATTAAATTTAGAAAGTAATGGAGAAAATTTGTAAGTTTCTCCAATACATACCTTCTATTTATTAAAGTTTATCTAATACTAGTGCACTACCGCAGCTTTGCTCGCGTGGAATTAGACATAACAATAGTTTCGTTTACACCTATTAATATTATATAGCCTATGTCACGCAGTGAAGATGCAGCTTTCTAATGGTGAATGAATTTTTGAAATCGGTCCAGTAGTTTTTGTGTGAAAACATGACAAACAAATGTTTCCTCTTTATAATATTAGTATAGACATACACATAAATAAACGATAGATATGCAATAGTGACCCTATACAAGCTCTATCGCTATCTATCTCTATCTCGATCGCTATATATCTCTGTCTGTCCATTTGAAACAAACTCACCTACGACGACCATCTCAGCCGCCTTGATGTCCGTGTGGAAGAGGGGCGCGTCTGCAGACACCTCGCACTGGTACTCCCCTGTCAGGGTGCGGTCCACTTCGGTCAGCACTACGCGGTTCTGGTCTGACGCTGCTACCTGCACCAATACATTGTTTCACTTAATTATTTTATTATTACTAGTAGACGCCCGCAGCTCGCGTGGAATTAGAGTTTGTTCCGCCTTAGAGGAAATAAATGAGCAGATTTTTTTTATATTTTATTATACCTTCCGAGGATTTTAAGGAATATACAATAAATTAGCCGAATTGGTCCAGCTATTCTTGAGTTATGCGCTTACCAACATTCATTTTTATTTTTGAATATTATGTTGCATCCAAACAAAAAATTTAGAAATCAGTGAGAGATTAATCTTTTTTAGTCCTCAGTCGTCTTTACTTGTACACAGAAAGTGCTGTGTCATTCATTGCATCATCACATGGTAGGTATACTCTGACTCGATGGGCAAAGTCGAGCACGGGAAGAATTAAAAACCAACAAACACACATTGTCATTGATATATTAGTAAGGACATACATTACATCCAGTTTTTTTTTGGAGCTACACTATTTCTCATATATTTCGTACCGTGTTCTTTGCGAGTTAAAACCAGATTACTGCGCGGAAAGAGTCGCGGGTACTGCTAGTAATATATAAAAATATATACATTCATCAACCTTGAGGTCCACGACTGGACGGAGCCTCTGCTAAACCAAGTAAGTTATTCTTCTCTTGCGGTGCGAGTGGGTTGTCAGTCATATCAATCTGGATATTAAGTATTGTACTCTGTACACCTATACCCTCTCTATTCTCATTCATATTCCTTTGCCTTCTACCCAAAGGTTGTCTGGAAGAAATCGCTACTGGAGCGATAAGACCGCCTTTTGGCCACCACCATTACATTGTTTCTTTTTCTTTTTAATGTTTTTTGTGTGTGTGTAGGGTACAATAAAGCATATTTGTATTTGTATCAATCATTGCTTCGTCAGTATTATGTCTGTATTATGTACCCGCACTGAGATACCCCATGCGCTATTACCTTCGAATTTCGTACAGAGCTAAACTTTCGTGCCGACAGCTATACCAAGTCTAAAGATACTCACGTCAACTTTGATTTCAGCAACAGGGAAAACCTTCGTAGCCGGCGACTCCTTCGGCACGTACCGGTAGAACTCGATCATGTTCCGATACCACCGAATGGAGTACAGCTGGGCGCCCTCCAGTTCATAAGAGCACATCAGCTCGGCATCCCGGCCAGTCAATACCGCTTTGGGGACGTGGATCTGAAGGGACTTCAGAGTTGTGACTGAACCTGCAGACAAAAGTGTAAAATTTAAAGGACTGCTACTGACACTGCCTTATAAGTATTCTTTGAAATTTTTTCGTTGCTGCGACCTATAAACGTTCCATTGCTGAGCACGGGTACTCCACCACGCTGCTCCAATGCGGATTGGTGGAGGGGGTAAGTGGCCAACTCAGTGTCAAAATTAAATGTTCTCAAGCCACCCGAAGGTCTTCGAAAAGGCTTAACGACTGTTTCCAGCATTGAAAACAACCGGGACCGGCGGCTTTACGTGCATTTGACATCCAATGACAGTATTTCCCGAGGCTTCAATGACAATGGTCGACTGTCAGTAGTTCCACTATAAAAACAATATTAAAACTGTAGATCACTAGCAAGAACTATCTGAAAATCAGTGTTGACGGTTTTTCCATATGTGCTGAGTGCGTTCATCTTTGCTGTGAATTCTGTAACTATACTTTTCCGTTGTTTGAAAATAATTTTCGTTTATAAATTTTAGCTTCAAGGACTAGGTCAGCTATAGACACAGGATTGGCTATTCTAGTTTCAACAAGATTAGCCCATAGTTGTTTACGATTACCTCCGCAATGAAACTGTAATTTATATGTATACTAATATTATAAAGAGGAAAGATTTGTCTGTAATGTTTTCACACAAAAACTACTGGACCGATTTCAAAAATTCTTTCACCATTTGAAAGCTGCATCTTCACTAAGTGACCTAGGCTATATAATTACGTCTAATTCCACGCGAGCGAAGCGTCCAATATCTATATATATTAAAGGAGAAGGTGACTGACTGACTGACTGACTGACTGACTGACTGACTGACATATCAACGTAGGGCCTAAACTATAAGGGCTAGAAACTTGAAATTTTGCATAGGGTTTCCTTTTATAACGTAGGGGAGCACTAAGAAAGGATTTTTGAAAATTCACCCCTTATGGGGGTAAAACGGGGGTGCAAAGTTAGTATGAAACTTTGCCGTTTTTGATGTTATTCGAATGAAATTCAGTACCTATGAAGGTTTTTTATTGAGTTTCGAAAATCATCTCTTAAGGGGGTAAAAGGGGGGTGCAAAGTTAGTAGGTATAAAAGTTTTTCGTATATAGGTACCTACCTACATTATTTTAATGAAATTTTATATTTAGGTTATGTTACGTCTAATTCCACGCGAGCGAAGCTGCGGGCGTCCACTAGTGATATATAAGTTTTGATTATGTTTTCTGTGTGTTGCCTCCTGGGTAACATCTTATTGCTAGTAGGCCCGTGAAAGGGAGAGATTTTATATTCCACCAGCTGATATCAGTGAGAAAACACAGGTTGCGTATTTGAACATAAATTATTTCGCTCAGTGTCTACACTGCGACCTATAAAGGATAAAAAGGTCGAATTACAAAAGGTCGGGTAAGTACTTAATAATTAGCAGATGGAATCGGTAAGAAGTATTCCCACAGCCACATCGGCTAGCGGAGTATCCCTTCCGGCTGGGTAACAGTTAATTTAACATAACCATGTTAAATTAACTCATTTTTCAAACACGATGAACTTCTCTAAAGATTTAAGGGGCTGAGGGTAATTTATTCAAAAGCCTTCTGTTTAACCCAGTGCGGATTATGTGAGAGGATTACCGGGTCACGGGAAGTAGGAATACCTAAAATTAAATTTTCTAGTAAATAATAGGTGGCTAGACGATCACTTTAGTTTTCTCCGTAAATAATTGAAAAGTTTTCTTTTCTCGACTAGCTTTAGTGACATCTATCTATCTATATTGGTATATAAAAGGAGAAGCTGACTGACTGACTGACTGACTGACTGACATATCAACGCAGGGCCTAAACTATAAGGGTTATAAACTTGAAATTTTGCACAGGGGTTTCTTTTATAACGTAGGGGAGCACTAACAAAGTATTTTTGAAAATTCATTCCCTAAGGGGGTAAAACGGGGGTGCAAAGTTTTATTTAGTTTATTAAACTTTGCCATTTTTGAAGTTAGTGAATGTCAAATCGGTGACAGCCCAGCGGCTATCGAACTCGCCTCTCATTCGAGCGGTCCGGGTTCAAACCCCAGTGGCACGCACCAATGACTTTTCTAAGTTAAGTGCGTTTTAAGAAATTAAATGTCACTTGCTATAACGGTGAAGGACACATCGTGAGGAAACCTGCATGCCTGAGAGTTCATCATAACGTTCTCGAACGTATGTGAAGTCTGCCAATCCGCACTTGGCCAGCGTGGTGGACTAAGGCCTAATCCCTCCCATTCTGAGAGGAGACCCGTGCCCAACAGTGGGACGTCTATGGGTCGCAGCGAATGTCAAATTCCACGCGAGCGAATCTGCGTGCATCCACTAGTGTTATAATAATTAGAATCAGGTAGTAGATAGAAAAAAGGTCATTAACAATTACTGGACGAAACACTCGTATGAATTATGGTCATCCAAAGCACGTCGTGGTTTAGGAGGAAGGTTCAAGTTTAATTTTAATATCATCCACATACGAAAATCGCAAATACGTCTTCGAATTTCATGTTGTCTTTATTTTTGAATAGAAGTACTTCATACCACTCGAATTCTAATTTCGCCGGCGATAGAATGTGTGTAATAGATTTCATTCGCAGTCGCAAGTTAAATTTTTACTAACTTGCTTAATTAACTTGATATGAAATTCGCAAAAAATGTTTTGCATACGAATATTTAAAGTATTGGTGAAATTCAATAGTTTTTGATGAATCTTTACTCATTACCTAATAGATAATTTTTTAAGCAATTTTGTTTCGGTCTTCACAAGCGACGTAAGACGTAAAGGTATTGTAGGTACGCATGTCTGAGCAGTTTCAAACAAGACAGCTATTCATTACAATTTAGTTACGAGACACATAGGCCTGGTATTTAAATAGTCTTAATATTTTCATATCTATTTATTGCTGAATCAGTTGTCCTTAAAATCAACAACGTCAGAAGAATCATTTGCAAAGCGATAATCACACAAAACAAAATGAGAATAGGAATTTGCGGCCAGAAACAGTCACAATGGGAAAGAGAGATTGGAAAAAACATGAAACCCTCGACCCATAACAGACAAAACGAGTTTTGTCATAAGATTTTACGGTTGCTGGCAATATATAGTGTATTTTTTACCTTGAAACCCTGAGGTGAGGAAAGCAAATACCCTGGAGATCTATTTTTGAATCACTCGCCGCACGTTTACCGCTACTGCGACTTATTTTCGCTCGATAGAAATAATCCGTACTGTTTAGTACGGAACAATTCCGTTCTGTTTATAACGGAACAATAAAGTGCTTTTCAGTACGATTTAGAAAGATAAAAACAATTCCGTAGGTACGGTTTAGTCTATTGTTACGCCAGAAGAGTCCTTAATTACACTCGGTGCATTCAAGTGACTGAAAATATAGAATGCAATGAATCGGTATTGGACATTCGTCTTACAGTGCAACATTTTTGCTCCTTTGACAGTTCTGGCAAAATAAATAGGCATGGAATTAGTACAACCGGAAAGTACGTTCTCTTTTGGCGAAAACTCCAGTATATTAATTCCATGGAAATGCAGGAAAAATCTGCAGGAGTATCGCTGATCACTCGATTTTATAAATACCTGTGTAATTTAGAAACATGGATCGCAGTCGATCGCTCGACGAGCGGCGTGCGATTCAAAAATAGAACTCCAGTTTACGGCGGCTCGTTAGAAGTTGGGTCATAACGTCAAACGACAGTCACTGTTATCGCTCCTCACCCTTCAAATCTGAGACTTAAAACTTCGCCAAGTTATTATTGCCTGGTACCTGCTCCGTTTGGATTCATCAAAGTTGATCGTTATTCTTTTGATTGGATTAAATACACCGTTGACGGATGAAAGTGGATAAGATTAACTCGGCAGATAATTTATGTGCAACATTGTCTAGCGAAACACTTTCTGTCACACCAAACTTACCTTGCTACTTTCCATACCAAATTTTAATTTAATTTAGTTTTACTTACGTAGCGTGCCGATTCAATGTGATCGACAGAGTTAAGCAACGACGGGCGCGGTCGGTTTGTAGATGGGTGACCGCTAGTGGGAAAATTTCATGGGGGTATTCAACTATGGTTCAGATTTAAAATAGTGTTTTTAGAGGCATTAATTTTTGGTCGCGTGGTCTACCGTAAATATTATTTAAATTTAACATTGTAATGCACGTCGTAATTTAAGGATAATTATTTGTTTAAATATAAATGCGTTTACCTCAAAACAGGAACGTTATGTCCCGTAAAGCCTGCATTTCTGTAGGAAAATTAAAATGTTAACACTTGAAGCGAAAATATTCACAGGATTAAATATGAGCACGAGTATTTTTTTGTTCTATACATAATTGCGTGCTCTCATTGTTTTAAAATATTGTATTGCGTATATCGTGCTGTTTAATACCACAACACGATATAACGGACATCCTGTATTGTACATTATGTGGGTTTATAACCGAGTGTACCTTTTTTTTTTTTTTTTGTTTTACGAGTGGGAAACCTTGAAAAGGTACCCGGACGTCGTGGGAGCGACGCCGGGTTATGTGGGACTTTCACCCACTAAAACCCACTCGGTGGCCTACTCCGGCGCTACAGGAGGGCTCCGGGATCTCTTGTAGAACGCGCCGGTGCCCTCCAGCGCTGCGCCCAAGACGGGCTCTTCCCGGTTTCACAACGCTGTGCAGCCACAAACAGCGTCGTCTTTCCCGGGGTCACATCGATGGACGGTTCGAGCTCCCCCTCTCACCGCCCGCAACCCCAGAAGTCCCCTTTTAGTCGCCTTTTACGACAGGCAGGGGCTACCGTAGCACTATTCTGGTCCCGAGCTACAGGGACGAACCGAGTGTACCTACTGTTTGTTTTTCATACAAATTAATCATTCAGCGTAAGATTTTTCAGTCAAAAATAAATTCCATTTACCTACTGCACTGAAATCCCGTATAACATGTAGTGCTAAATAGGTATATAGTGTAATAGTAAGTGTAATAGGATCAAATAGGGACTGGGATGGCTAGACCAGTTAGCTGAGAGTTATTTAGAATATTATTTGGTATGTCCGTTTGAGGACTTGGGACTGTTAGTGATAGTTATTCCTGTTAGTTGGTGTTAGTTACTAAGAGTCTTGTTTTAAGTTCATTCACCAACAGGTACCAACACGTCTGTGTTGGTACCCTTAAGGACTAAGATGGTCGCCTCTAAAGGAGTGTTACCGAAAACCACACCTTTCCAATCGGATCACAATTACCTACTGTAAAAACTACTAAATAGTAAAAAGTAATAATGGTACTAGGTACCGTGGCAGGCGCTCCGTTCGAAGTTAACACAGATGGATTATTAATTACCCTTGAGGACAAAGGGTGCCTTGACTCTTGTGTATGTGTAGCCAGCGTTAAATTGTTCATAGATAGAATCTTTCGATGGAAACAAACGTCAAAGTCGACAGAATGTTGCCTAATGTTATTTCATTCGACGAAACGAGTGTGAAAATCAATGAAATTGGAATTAGGTCTAATGAAATCCAATTCCTTTGGTGAAAATAAGACATCTTTTTCACTTTCGTTACTTGACATAGTGATAGATTATGTTTTCATTGAATGGATGAAGTTCTTGAACGATTTAACTCAATTGGCACAAATGTTCTTACAAAGACAAAAAATGTTATAGAATACCTACACTTGCACTAGTATTCATAGAAGTTTCTAGCAATGTTTTCCGAAACAACGTACAAACATAGAGATAAAAGGTTTTTAAAGCCCCGAATTTATGGTTTGTTTGCGAACGTGAAATTCTGTTCGGAAGATATTTTAATTCGGAACGAGCAGAGCTCGCTTATGCGATCTCACGTGTTTGATCACTTCAGATGCCGCAATGTAGGCTCTATATATTTCCGATTCTACTTTGTGTGGTGTACTCTTTGGACTTTGGGGAGAAAAATCCAGACACAATTGGTACCCATTATCCATTGTAAAATCATGCCGCTATATTCTCGAAGGGGTAGACAGAGGTGTCCACTTTTCAGGTATGCAATTGATACGTAAAGTATGGTAATAGATTCATTAGGATTCTTATCTTATCAGCATCTTACATTGCAGCTTCACACTGTCAGGGTAGGTACCTATTTTTGAACTCAACTCGTACACGAAAATCACAAATTCACGATTTTCATATATTCTTTATTTTCCATTTCACTTGGACGATTTATCTTACGAGCGGTCGCCACACAAATTCAAATTTTGGCTGGCGATAGAAAGTGCATCCATTACAACCATTTTGTTGGGTACAGGTCGCGGAATGGGAACACTCTCAGGCATGCCGGTTTCTTCATGGTGTTTCCTTCACCTTTACAGCAGGTGTAATTTAATTTAATAAATGTCCAAAGTAGGTAAATATGTTGGCTAAAATAACTTAGCTGGTAACGAAATCGCATGCGAAAATGTTTCGTATACGAATCTTGATGCATATCAGTAAAATTAAAAAGAAACGGTGCAACAGTGAATCTACGCTCTATGAATCTAATAACTTTTCGCTACTCTCAACAACAACGTAGGTATTGTGTGAACAACGCCTTATTGTTGTCATACGTATATCGTATTAACGAATTGAATGACAAAAGACGTTTGTTTTTGCGAATCGTATTCTAGAACATTTCCTGAACTCAATTTCTTTCAACATCTGCCGTAATATATCATGTCAGGCGTGGCGCTTACTGTGAAACTGTTCCACATAACTTTGAAAAATGAACTAATCTCAACACGAATGTGAACGACGCCTTATTATCATGTATCGTTCCGATCTATCGACTCATTGTCGTATCAGCGAATTGGATGACACAATAAATTAGTTTTTGCCGAACTTATTCTAGAACATTCCGCGGAATCGATTCTGTTAAACGAGCGCTGTCGATTCGAATCGACACCGTCAATCCTATTGGGTATTGGCTGTCCGGTGTTGGACGAAATTGAGTTCTGTGTAAATATCTGCAGGTGATTCGCGTGGATCGAGTTTGTGTCATGTTTAAAATATGAATCGGAGCTTATGGACGACTCGACTGCATAATGCCGCAGCTATTTCGAAGTTTACCTTTGTTTTAGACAAAGAAAGGAATTGAGAGTTAATTCTGAAATATGAACTCCTGCAGATTTTACGGTCGCGAACAAGTCATTTGCATATCAAATATTCGTATGTTCGTCGCCCTCTTACTCGTACTCAAAATTTAGAGTTCCCGTATTCAAATCCTACCAGCCAACATCAATGCACTTTAAATAATTAATTTACTAACTATAAATTTAAATGAAAAGGTAAATAAGAAAAAAATTAGAAAAAAATAGTAGAAATCTATATAAGTAATCTTTCTACACCTAGGCTGCATTACAATAAGTTTTCTCTAAAGGTAAAAGAAAGATGACAAAGGGAATCCTATAAATAGGTATGCGTCCCCTGTCTAGACCGACAGACGTCTGTCTATCTTTGTGTCATAGAGCTTTATCGTTTGGATGGAAAAGGGGGTCCAAACACAAATAACTTGAGGTTATTAAATATTATAAAAATATTCTTATCTTTATTAATATAATATTTATTGTGTACGTGTGTATTTCACTGAACTCCTCCTAAACGGCTGGATAGACGTTGATGAAATTTTTTGTGTGTTCAAGGGAATTCGAGAAAGGTTTAGATTCACAATTTGGTCCACTGAAAAAAATTTTTAAACACGATTTTAGTATTTTTGTATGAACAATATCCAAATATTTTAACGGTCGTTCAATTGACATGAATTGTCGCTTCACATTTACATTTCATATGGAAGAACAACGTTTGCGGGGTCATCTAGTAGATGTATATGTATACCATATTGATGGTACAGATACGAATACGGATACCACGAATACGTTCGTGTGGAAACCAATTTTGTGTCACGATTGCAATACAAAAGCTCGAATGTAACGGTTTCAAATAAAGGTTAACGGCTGGTTTTTGAAAACGCTGGCACCATTATACCGGAACGTTACTCGATTGAAAAACATAGTGACATATCATGTTATAATAAGATGAATACTCTTATAGGGTCGAGGATTAATGGTGCTCTTGTGGCAGAAATTATTCGAGGGTCCGGGATCAAATAGAAGAACATAATTTTCATATTACCTACACATAATTTTGCCAACAGCATGCAGGTTTCTTCACTATGTTTTCCTTCCCGTAACAGTAACTTTTTTTAAACGCACATAACTTAAAAAAACACTACTTACTACTACCACTTACTATTGGTGCGTGCCGCTTGTATTTGAACCCGGACTGTGTGAATTTTGTATGAACCACTTATAGATGTAGTTTAAGACTTCGCAATAGTTAGATTATTAGACAATGTTCCTGAAGGCATGTGAAATCTGCCAATCCGCACTTGGCCAGCGTGGTGCACTAAGGCCTAATCCCCCCATTCTGAGAGGAGACCCATGCCCAACAGTGGGACAAAGAAAGGGTCGTGGTGGTGGTGGAATTACCAGCGCAAGCTGAGAAAAATAAAAGAATCGGGCTTAAAATGTCTGGGCTAAGTATTATAATTTTATTCAAATTACAATATTATAATACTAACAACTCCGACACCGTACAAAGCCACAACCGACCCTCTCTCGGGTCCAAACTGGTCTTAAAACTAAGTCCAACCGCGACAAAAGTTGGGAGATCGTCATTAATCAACTCGTGAACTGACGAGCGTTTGAGAACAAATTACCTACTGTTATTCTCTTCATGGTATTAGTATAAGTATTAGTATAAGTATACGCCTATACTTATTCATAAGGGAAGCGATTATAGTTTAATGGCTAGTACGTGATCGAACGAGTTAAGCAACATTGGGTCCCTTTATTTATAACTAGTGGACGCCCGCAGCTTCGCTCGAGTGGAATTAGACATAACAATAGTTTCGTTTTATTTTATTTTATGGATACAGGATAGCAAACGAGCTTGCAGCACCACCCATCCGCTGCCGCCCATGACAACTGTGACTGACGTTGAACAAGACTCAATTAGGGACTGGGATGGTTAGTCCAATTAGTTGAGAAAGTTAATTAGAACATTAGTTGGTCAGTTCGTTAGTAGGTATGAGGGCTGGGAACTGTGAGTGATAGTTAGTCCTGTTAGTTGGTGTTAGTAATAGTTCAATATTATATAGCCTTGTTCAAGTAAAAGTCAATCAAAGACTCAAGTAAATACTAACGTTAGTGCTATGCCACCTAAAATAGAAATCTTTCATTCTGATAGTTCGCTCGAGAACTGGCCTATGTTTCGTGATACGTTTACCAGCTTGATACATAATAACTCGGACAGTCTTCAGTAGGTAAGCCCAGCGTTAACTACAGTGAAGTCTATGCCAGTTACAGCGGATAACTATTCTATAGCATGTAGTGCAATACGAGAATAAATGTCTAGCCACAGCCTACTTAGATAAATTATTTAATTTCAAACCTTTGCAGAACGAAAGCTTTTCGGGTCTCAATACATTTACAAACATTTCAAGATAGTGTTAGGGCACTTCACATGGGCAATAAAATGACCTATCGGGATTTATATTATTCTATATAGCATACTGCTTCAATTTCGTGGCAATACTTCAAAAAGCAATAAGTAAAATGAAGTTAGATACTATCAAATTTCTCTTGAATATTAAATCCGCGAGAACAACAAAATCAGCCAAATATTCGGTCACAAAATCGGTGAAAATTCGGTCGTGCGCGGCCTATCCTACAATGAATCGGGCGTTAAGGGTGCTAGTAGATAAGGTCGTTTAACTGAACGATCTCGTCAAATCCAAGTCAATTACAAAACTTGTTACTATTTCGCAAATTAATTACAACTCACAGGCGAACCTTGAAAGGGGAATTGAGTTCGTAAAACCAACTATTACCAACTTCGTGATGTAGGTACTCATAATTCCGAAGGTGACAGATTTTAATAGATCATAGTTTATGAAACTTTACTGCAATATGACCAAGTAGACGTTTGCAACACAGCTTAATAACCTACTTATTTTAAATATATAAAAGGAGAAGCTGACTGACACTGACTGACTGACTGACTGACTGACTGACTGACTGACTGACTGACTGACTGACTGACTGACTGACATATCAACGCAGGGCCTAAACTATAAGGGTTATAAACTTGAAATTTCGTACAGGGGTTCCTCTTATAACGTAGAACTAAGAAAGGATTTTTGAAAATTCACCCCTAAGTGGGTAAAGCGGGGGTGCAAAGTTAGTATGAAACTTTGCCTCTTTTGAAGCTAGTGAATGTCTAATTCCACGAGCGAAGCTGCTGGCGTCCACTAGTTTTAAATAAATCTTTAATCAGCATAGAATAATCACCTCATGTATAAAGGTATGGTCTTTATGGCGCTTTAAGTCTCTAAAGTTATTGACGGAGTTAAGGGCAATCGGTGGGGCTATCCAACCACGCGCCTCAGTAGCGTAGTAATAATTAAATTTAATAGAGTTAACGTAATTTGACTAACTCTTATAAAAAAATGAAAATGAAAAATAAAAATGGAAGGCACTACTAATTAATAACATAATTATTACAGAGAAAAAAATTTACTAAATAGGTATTTATTTATTTATTTATTTATTCAACTTTATTGACACCTCTAAAGAGATATACAATGGGATATACAATAATATTCAAACCTTTTAGCGCATGTTTAAGCTCCCGCTTATATTTTCCTAATTGGGCAATTAAAAATATCAATGCCTTGTAAATGCTCATTAAAATACTTTGCAGAGCGACATATAAAGTTGTTGCCAGTGTCATTTCTTTTTTGCCAATAAAGCGAGAATTCGTTCGGGGGAAAATCAAGTGCACATTACTTACCAGGAATGGTGAATCAATATTATTGTTGAGTACTCTAAATAAAAACATTTGATCACTCCCGATTGGTCTAGTTTTTAGGGGTGTTATTTCTGGAACGGATTTAAACCTGAATTTGAAATGTTTTAAATAAAGTCTAAAGACTGTCTAATAAATTAATTTGAACTTCGTATTGCGGATTCCATACAACAGAACCGTATTCCACTAAAGGTCTGACATATGAGTCAAAGAGTTGTGAAAGTGTTAAACTGAACTTGAAATCTCTACTTACCCACACCGAGCATACGTTGTTGGTATAGAACCTATGTACCTATTCAAAGTTGACTTAGGGCAATGTCCAAGCTGAATCTACTCGAAATATCACAAATATAATAAATCTACGTCCTTTCTACGTCATAACTTAACTATCCTCATCACTTCCTTCATTCGTCTCACTAAATGCTTTAGGAAATTTCTATAGCAATGAATTTCCACAAAAAAACCCCGTACTGAACTACTCGCGTCTAAGCTTTACTTCAGAGATTTTTTACTACCAAAGAGATTTATTCAAAGTTCTTTGCGTACAAAATCATACGGGCTACCTAACCGCAATTTGAAACGAGATACGAATGATGAAAATATATAGGACACTTCTTTATAGCGGGTGTACGAGTATTCGTATCATAACGTCGAATACACAAATTCTTTGAATGCCTTATACTTACTGATAGATTATTTTGAACAACATATTTTAGATTAACGAGTACCAAACCTTTTATGTACAGACGCGATTCGACGTGAGATTTTCACCCATGGGTGGCACGCTTTAGGTTGGCTCCTTGATATTTGTACCGTGCTTCGGAGGGCACGTTAGGTCGTCGGTCCCGTTAGGTCGTGTATGGTAAAAACAATCGCTTGTCGAAGTCACCTGAACCTTGAGAAGATTCGATACCGGGTTGGCCACTTAGTGACAACTAGACATAAGAGATTTTTTATGGATAAAGATAGTAAACGAGCTTGCAGCACCACACTGAATGATTGTGACTGACTTTGAACAAGACTCAAATAGGGATTGTTATAGTTAGTTCAGTTAGCCGTAAGAGTAACTTAGAACATTAATTGGTCAGTTCGTTGGACTATGTATCGAGTAAGAGGACTGTTAGTGATAGTAAGTCCTGTTAGTGGGTGTTGGTGATAGCCCAGATAGTAAATGTTAGTAAGAATCTCGTTTAAAGTCAATCACAGATGTGTTGCTGCCCTTGAGGACTAAGGAGGTCGCCTCTAAAGAAATGTAACCGGAAAGCACCAACTGGTCCAATTGTTTTAAATACAATTATTACTCGGTAGAAATGGTACTAGGTACCGTGGCGAGCGGTGGTAGTGCCCCGTGCGAACCTACAAACACCTAAAGACCTATAAAGTTTTGTAAAAGAACGCAAGTGTATGCGCCTATGCGCATCCCAGCACGGCGGAGCGGATAATTGCCGGACGATATTTACAGGCGCATATCTGTATGACGTGTCGCGTTTATTACTTGTAATCTTTCATTCACGCCGACGCTCGCAACGGATCACATTGTATCTCACAATTTTAACATCAATATATCAGTTATTTTTTGAGTTCAAGTCTTTGATTTGGATTCCATTGGGCTCCCAAAAGGCTCAAACATTGGCGACCGTGCATTTCTTCGAAATTAAGTCCACAACGAGAAATCTTCGTCTGCAACCTCGTGAAAAACTCATCATCACCGCCCGGCAAAAGGACGGATTTCGAGACCTTGCCAAGCAGTTCAAGAGCCCTACGCGCCAGCTGCTATCCTGTCTCACGATTGCAAGCATGAAGAAATAGCAGGTATTTGTCTATAAGGTATTTGTTTTATGGGCCTCGTGCCTGAAATAAAAGATTATTATTATTATTATTATTATAGCAGAAACAAGAAAATATCAGCGCGGAAGAGGAAATAACGGGACTTTGCCGTGATCACCGCCCAGCAGTGTAGCATCGAAAGCGTCACCTGGCAGCATTATTTCACAAGTTAAGTGCCCTGATTATCCATCCTTACTTCCTTAACACCACTAAATCCATTCCTCTATCAATTTTCTATAAAATAATCCATCAAATCCATAAATTCAATTGTGCAAATCACGTTATAATTTTTTTTGTGAGATACCTACCTACATTTTGTTATTTCTAAAAAAGTTAATTTATTTTTGCAATTTCCGACTAGATTTGTTAAGTAAATTATTAAAACACGTAAATAACAATAAAATCAACTAGAAACAGTTGTTTCGCGCCAGGTTTTACGCGATATTTAACAGTTTTCGGCCGACTAATTCCAGGTTGGCGGGAACGCCGGTTGACCTTCGACCTTGTGCCGACTGCCGACCGGGGCGACTGCTGGTCTGCAGCCGGCTGCCAGCGACTTATCGTGTACCGGGTATCACCGTGGATTGGCGTGAGTACAAGTACAAACACCTAAAGACCTATAAAGTTTTGTAAAAGAACGCAAGTAGGTATGTCACTTAATCGTATGTCATGCGCCAGCAGATGAGTACCTACTGTATGAGTATGCAAGATCGCAATCTTATATCCTATATATAAGATACTAGAGGTCCGCCCCGGCTTCGCACGGGTATTTTATATAAAAATCAAAATAGGGTTTATGTGTGTGTATTATACACACACATAAACCCTATTTGCGTCAGGTTACTAAAAAAATAAAAATTTAACACGACTTTATTTTACATATATAGATTATAACAATAGTTTCGTTTACGCCTAGTAATATTATATAGCCTATGTCACTCAGTGAAGATGCAGCTTTCTAATGGTGAAAGAATTTTTGAAATCGGTCCAGTAGTTTTGGCAGCGCACGCCAGAATAGCTCGCAGATGGTAGATTTTTTCCTACTTACCTACTTGACACTTATCGTCATATTTTGGACAATTCACACAATATCTTTATAAATTTTAGCCTGTGTGTTATTCTGATGTATAAGCTATATTATTGTAAAGTTTCATTAAAATCCATTCAGTACTTTTTACGTGAAAAAAAGTAACACACATCCATCCATACATACATACATACTTACAAACTTTCCCCTTTATAATATTAGTAGGATAGGATTAGTAAGGATTATACCTTATCAACAGCCTAAAATTTAAGTTTTATGCTTCTAGTTCTGAAAATGACAATACTTTCATACAACCTTTCATCTCCCTTTTCAACCCATTACAACACTTTTTTCCAATTAAAAAGTGTCTATGTCCTTTGTCAGGCTCTAGACTGTGTACCAAATTTCATTTAAATCGGTTCAGTAGTTTTGGCGTGAAAGCGAAACAGACAGACAGACAGACACTTCAAAACCAAACGTCCAATTTTAATCATTCAAAGACCAAATATTATCTACATAAACTGAAAATGTAGTCCAAAAAAAATTCAAGATAAAAAAATGGTTGTTGTGCCTCACTCGACATAGATAGGTATAGTGTGTGGCGGACTTTTTTATAGATATTTATAAGATCTACAATTGATTAGAACATTTTATGGTTCTATCTTTTATAGTTTAGGCAGCGTACGCAAAATAAGTAACTTTTCTGGTTGATTTTTTACACCTTGTGTCCGAAAAACCCAAATATCTTACGGAACCCTATTTTTTTCCAAAATAAAATGTAGCCTATGTCACCCGGGGATAGTGTAGCTTTCCAACTGTGAAAGAATTTTTCAAATCGGTTCAGTAGTTTTGAAGCCTATTCGATGCAAACAAACAAACAAACAATCAAATCTTTCCTCTTTATAATATTAGTATAGATAAACATAATATAACTGATTAATTACCCCATAGGATAAGGTAAAGGTGTAATACGTACTATTATGTACACCTGTGTTGGAGGGGGAGCGAATAAGATTTGTATGAGGTAAAGTACGAGATCAATAATTATTATTAGTCTCAAAGAATTATCTACGCTTTGGACTAATTATTCCAACGCCTGTTCATAAAAAAATCTAGAGCGTAAGCATTTAAGATCTGTAATCTCAATTGTTTTTATCTGTGACAAAATTTATAGTTTGTCTATTATATTATCTGTGGATGTTTCTCTCTCTCTGCTTAAGCGTCGATGTATGTAATTAACCTTGTGTGCCTTGAATTAAAAACCTTTATATTAAAAAGTATTTTTGTTGGTTTCCCAAACAAATTTGGTGCCGAAACCCGGGAAACCTCAAAATAAATATAGGAAAGGAACCAGCTGTAGTGCAGAAAAAATAGTCGGTTGTTGTGCCGAGTTGCTCGGCGCACGAAGAGCAGTCGGCCATTTTGTTGGTTCGCATTTCGCAAGCAAAGCACGAGGTTACAAAACTCGCCGTTTTGTCGTACACGGTGCGAAATATTTACAAATATCCGTGCGACAACGACAAACAATGGGCGGCGAGGAACGCACCTCCATCAAAAGGCTCAAAATGCACATTGGGCAATTCAAAGGGCGCATTTCTCGGGCGGCTAAGTTCGCACAAGAACAGGAGGGGCAAGTGCTTGTCGACGTAGAAAACATCAAAACGAGGATCGAAGAGCTTCAGAGAGGGCTACAAGAATTCAAGGAGTGGCGCTCCGAATTACTGCTACAAGGCGACACCGGAGAGGATGAGGACACAGAAGAAAAATACTATGAAGTCATGGCAAAGCTCAGAAGAATTGTCCGGAACAATGAAAAGTCGGAGACCACGGGTGTGGAGCCGCAGCCGGAGCCGGAGCCTTCAGCAACAGCTACGGTCCAGAACAACAACAAGCTGCCGCAGCTGGACATATCATCGTTCGATGGGACAGACCTGACAGCGTACACGCCATTAGCCGGGTCCACACCGGACGATCCATCGCGCTCCGATCGCGCGCGGCAGCAGCGCGATCCAAAGATGCAGGCGGTGTGGACGTGCCGCGCGCGATCCATGCGCACGTATTGGAGCGCGCGCTCCCTACCTCGCGCGATCCGTGTGCGGTCGGTTTTTGTGCCAGCCTCAAAGGTGCCTCAGTTGCGTGATGCGCGCGGTGTGGACGGTTGTGTTGGTTCGCGCGATCCACCTCGCCATGGACATCTCAGAAAGTCGCCGTTTGATATCGCTTTATAAAGAATTTAAATGTTTATGGGATCCCAAAGATTCTAATTACACCAATAGAGGTGTTAGAGATGATGCTTGGTGTCAGATTTCTCGTGAAATGGGGAATAAGTCGATCGAGAACCTAAAGAAAAAAATGCGATCTCTGGCGGGAGGCTACAGAAGGGAGAAACACAGAGAGAAGCAAAGCCGTATAACTGGATCTCCACCCGATCACCGTGACTCCATATCGTACAAGAGTTAGACTGGCTGAATCACGGATCGCCTTAGGATCGCTTGGAGCGCATATTTGGGATCGCGAGTTTCCAAGAGTGGATCGGCATAACACGATCCACGATCCACGCTCCGCGATCCTGGATCGCGGATCGCGGGATCGATGGATCGTCCGGTGTGGACCCGGCTATTCATCAACCTCTTCAAGGCCGTCGTGGACAAAAATGAAAGTGTGACACCGCTGCAAAAACTATGCTATCTGAGGAAGTATCTCAAAGGTGATCCTCTATTATTAATTCAGGGCCTGCCATTAGTAAATGAATCCTATGTACAAGCTTTAGATTTATTAGATAAGAGATATAACAATAAATGTTTGATAATCACGCATCACGTTAATGCCATATTAGACTGCCAGCCAATCTCAAAGGGTACTGCTATAGAGTTGAGGCGTTTAGTTTCTATCACCAGACAGCATTTGGGGGCTCTTCAATCTCTCGGGGAAAAAACTCAACATTGGGATATGATTATCATTCCCATTTTATTGAGAAAATTGGATGTGTTTTCTTGCAGAACGTATCACTCCGAGCGGAGCTCCTCGAAGCTACCGTCTCTTGAAGAATTTTTAACTTTTATAGAAAGAAGGGCTATGAGTCTAGAAGAAAGTACAGTATCTGCTGGTAAGTTTAATTTAAACAAATATCACACAAACAAATCAGTGAGTTTGTCCAGCGTATCTGAAAATAAAATGCTCACCTGTAAATATTGCAAAAGTACAAGCCATAAAATTTTTGCTTGCAGAGATTTCCAGGGACTAAGCGCTCAAGATAGGACAAGCTTTGTGTCAAAAGAAAAATTATGTAGAATTTGTTTGAATTCACATCTCAAAAAGTGTAATTTTCACTTCAAATGTTCAATATGCAAGAGCAAGGAACACAACACTCTCCTGCATGTTGAAAGCAGTGTTTGCAATTTAGTAGGGTCTGCTCATAGGGTGGTTTCCCAAAATATGGTTCTATTGCCTACCATTAAGGTCAATTTTAGGGCATCTGATGGTTCTTATGTCACAGCAAGGGGCTTGGTCGATACCGGTAGCCAAGTATCATTTGTGTGTGAGGAATTAGTAAGCAAATTAAATACTTCTACATTTAAACATGAAGTCAACATTATAGCTCTTGGTCAAAAACATAAACCTATTACCAAGGCTGTCAACTTACCTATGTATTCTAGAAATAACAGCTACTATCACAACGTACTGTTCTCAGTGGTAGACAATATAACTACATATCTGCCACAGAGTAGATTTGATGTTAGTGACATTGAAGTCCCGGAGGCTGTCACATTGGCAGACGATGAGTTTAACTCTCCCGGTGACATCTCATTTTTAATTTCTGCAGATATATTTTTCAGTGTGATGCTACCTGACAAGATTTGTATATCTGAGAACAAATTGGTATTGATTGCAACTAAATTTGGCTATATTATCTCAGGAAATGTAAGTATTGATGCCAATAACAGTCATTCTGCAAACAATGTTTGCAGAACAAGTGTAGTTCTACATGCTGCAATAAAGGAATCTAGTATTGAATCATTACTACAAAAATTCTGGAATGAGCAACATATTGTTGAAGCAAAATCTCAAAATTCAAGCAATGTCTGTGAGAATATTTTTCAAAATAGTGTACAATTAAAAAATAATAGATTTCAAGTTAGCTTGCCACTAAAGATTCCATTGGAAGAGGTAAATTTAGGTAATTCTTTTCAGATAGCAATGCAACGATTGAACATGTTATGTAAGAAATTTTCTAAAAATCAGAACTTGAAAGACAGGTACAGTAATTTCATAGCAGAATTTATAACATTAGGCCATGCTAAACAGGTAAATTTGTCTGAGTTAGACAAGCCACTAGAGTCTTGCTATTTCTTGCCACACCATGCAGTATTCAAGGAGCAAAGTACTACAACAAAGCTCAGAGTGGTTTTTGATGCCAGTGCAAAAACTAATTTAAATAAATGCTTAAATGATATATTGTATTCCGGACCGGTTGTACAAAAGGAGCTATTCGACATACTTGTTTCCTTTCGTACATATGAATATATAGTATTGACTGACATCAAACGCATGTATCAACAGGTCTCATTAGATCCTGCACACAGACATTTGCAAATGGTTTTATGGAAAGAAAATTTAAATGATCCTTTGGTAGTCTTGCAGCTACAGGTTCTTACCTATGGAGTGACTAGTTCCAGTTTTCTAGCCACACGCTGTCTTATTGAGTTAGCCCACCGATTTGGTCAGCAGTATCCCTTAGCCTCAAGTATATTGTGCAATAATAGTTATATGGATGACTGCCTCTTTGGGGCGTCCACAGTAGAACAGGCTAAACAGATGTGCGCGGAATTGACAGATTTGGCAGGTTTAGGTGGTTTTGAATTGCATAAATGGTGTGCTAGTCATACAGATATTTTGGCAGAAGTTCCTAGCAGTAAGCATCATTTTCAAAACGTAGATTTTAATAAGACAGTGTGGACTATCAAGGCTTTAGGATTGTCATTAAACATAAGCTCTGATCAATTTATAATCTCACGACCCAGTGGTCAGCTGTATGATGTGTGGACTAAGCGTACTATACTCAGCTTCATTGGTACCTTTTTTGACCCTTTGGGATTGGCTGGCCCTATTGTCACTCGAGCTAAAGAATTCATACAAAAAGTATGGCGTCAAAATTTGGATTGGGACACCCCACTTCCAGACAGTATACTCATACCATGGAATGCTTTCTTCCATGATTTGATGTGTATGGAACCTATCTATGTTAATCGGAATTTAAATATGAGCAAGGCTGATTACTTAGATTTAATTGGTTATTGTGATGCTTCAAATATTGCATTTGGGGCCTGCTTATATATAAGAGCAGTTCAAGGGAACAATGTGTGTGTAACCTTAATTTGTAGTAAATCCAGAATTGCACCATTGAAAAGCAAACAAACAATACCCAGATTAGAATTAAATGCTTGTGTTCTGCTTACAAAATTATATGCAAGGGTGATTAATATACTGCATAATTATACATTTAAAAATAAAATTTTGTTTAGTGATTCACAAATTGCACTTTGGTGGTTGCAAAACCCACCTGCAAAGGACAATTATGTTGCAAATAGAGTCACACTGGTCAAAGACTTAACTAAAGATTGCATCTGGAGTCATGTGAGTGGATCTTGCAATCCAGCAGATTGTCTATCAAGGGGGTTGATGCCCTCTGAGTTACATACAAAGGTATTGTGGTGGCATGGCCCTACAGATATACAGAGTAAATTGTTTTCAGTAATTCCATTTTGTTGTAAAGATAGAATTAGCGACATAGGTTTCAATAATAACTGTGATGAGGATTTTTCAGTAAACTGTAATGTTTTGGATGAAGTAGGTATTACCTATTTCTAAATTTTCATGTTTACTAAAATTACAAAGAGTCATTTGCTATGTATTAAGATTCATCAATAATTGTCAACTTAGAAAAAGGATCGCTTGCTTTCTGTTCTGAACAGCTGGATGTAACAGAGTATAAACAATCAATGCAAGTAATTATAAAAAGCGTACAAGCCTTGCATTTCGCTGAGGACATTTCATATCTTAAAAAAGGTCAAGAGGTCAAATCAAATTTAAAGAAACTTTGTCCCTTCCTGGATCATGAACAAGTGTTCCGTGTGGGTGGTAGATTGGAGAATGCTAATATTCCATACAATCAAAAACACCCTATAATATTACCCAAAAATTGTAACTTTACTCAGTTAGTGATTAGATATGAACACTGTGAGTTAATGCATGGTGGTTTGAAATTAACATTATCCAATCTAAGTCAGACCTATTACATAATAGGTGCAACTACTCTTGTTAAGAGCATTATTAATAAATGTGTTATATGTTTTAGATTTAGAGCACAAAAATCACAACAGCTGATGGCTTCACTACCACAAGACCGAGTTGTGCAAAATAGAGTTTTTAACAAAGTGGGCATAGATTATTGTGGACCATTCAACATAAAACAATCTAGTATGAGACGGTCAGTGATAGCCAAAGGATATGTATGTATATTTGTTTGTTTTGTGGTTAAATGTGTACATTTAGAATTAGTGTCAGATTTAACTTCTGAATGCTTCTTGGCTGCATTAAAGCGGTTTCATTCCAGAAGGGGCTTACCCCATACTATATATTGTGATAATGCTTCAACGTTTAAAGGTGGAAATAATCGATTAAAAGCATTGTATAGGTTATGTAAATCTCAGGAGCATCGAAGTGCTGTCATGGATTACTGTAGTTCAAAGGGGATTGACTTCAAGTTTATCCCGAGTTACTCTCCAACGTGGGGAGGCCTATGGGAATCCGCGGTGCGGGCTGCTAAATACCATTTCAAGAGAATCATTGGTTCCTTACTCCTGACCTATGAACAGTTCAACACAGTGATAGTCCAAGTAGAGGGAATTATGAACTCTAGGCCGATCACTCCAATCAGTAATGATGTTACAGATTTTTCCTATCTAACCCCAGGTCATTTTTTGATAAACCAGGCATTGACAGCTCTTCCTGAACCTGAGATAAATGCTAAGAATGTTAATTGTTTGAACTTTTGGAAGAAATGTACTAAAATACAGCAGGATTTTTGGGCTGTGTGGCACAAAAATTATTTATCACAATTGTTAAGTCGCCCCAAGTGGTTCAAGGCTTCACCTAACATTAAGGAAGGGGTTTTAATTTTATTGATTGGCTTAAATGTGTCTCCTCTAAATTGGCCTGTAGCTCGTGTCACTAAGACATTCAAAGGGAAAGATGACCGGGTTCGAGCAGTAGAGGTGAAAACTGCAGGGGGATCTGTGCACACAAGAGCTATTAATAAGGTAGCTGTATTACCAATTTATGATGATTGTACTTATTGATTAACTTTCCAATAGGGAAATACTTTGTAATAGTAATTAAATATCTTTAAACTAAAAAACAGTAAAAATTCAGGTAAATTTTTGTAAAACTTTAATTAAATTTTAATGTGTTATGGGTTCATTTGTTAGTCGTTTATTTAACTTGTGGGCGGGAGATTTATGTTCATAAAAAAATCTAGAGCGTAAGCATTTAAGATCTGTAATCTCAATTGTTTTTATCTGTGACAAAATTTATAGTTTGTCTATTATATTATCTGTGGATGTTTCTCTCTCTCTGCCTAAGCGTCGATGTATGTAAGTAACCTTGTGTGCCTTGAATTAAAAACCTTTATATTAAAAAGTATTTTTGTTGGTTTCCCAAACAACGCCATAATGTCCATTTGTGATCTGGGACAAAGATAATAAAATACAATTAAGTTATCAGAAGAATTCCAAAGGAAAAATAATTTAAGAAAGTTGTTCTTAGTTAGACTAACGAGTTTCATGGAAGTTGAATCTATTTCAATAAAATAAATCATTTCGATTTAAAAATATGTCCTACAATATTTTCTTCTTCAAAACTTTTATCTTTTTTTGTACACTCCGATAAAAGTGTTGCGCCATAGGTACTACTTATCGATAAATTTTCTCTAACTTTGACGTTTAATATCAGTGGATGGTATTTATTAACGTACTTATACTTTTTGAATGCATTGAAATCTTTTTAATTACGATGTAGGAAAACATCTATAATCGAAACACTCATAATTCTACTACATCTTTAGCAATAGTTAGTGATATTTTAGCAACATCGGCCGCGATCTATATGTGGATGATGACCGCTAGTGACAATATTTCATTGTTGCTTCCGTACTCTGGAGGGCTATATAACTTATATATCTAGCCACATAAGTTATATAGTTATAACTATAAGCTGTCGGTATCGGTTGTTTTCAATTGTAAAACAACAGTTAAGGCTTGTCGAAGACGTTCGGGTGCCTTGAGAACATTCGTTACGTCGTTTGTTATTAGCCAACCCAACCCTTTCCGATCCATATTGGAGCAGCGTGATGGTGTATGCTTACAAAGCAGTCGCTGTGGAATACATTAGTGTCCAACATTGCAACACCTTTAGGTTTTATCTCAGATCAACATCAATTATATTTCTGACTGTCGCCGTCATGTATTTAGATGCATTTTATTTTATCGATAAACATAGTACTTCACTACGATTAACTTATTGCACTCCATGAGGTCCGAGCATATTTTTCACTGTTACATTTAACGATCCTTAGCAGATGTGTCTTAACCGTTTTTGCACTGTTAACTTTGGAAATTGTGTTTCAAACTACTTAAAAATATTACGATGTTTGTATGAATAGAGCTGAAATATCAGACTAACAGACTTTCTTTGCTTCTGAGAGGAGACCAGTGCCCAACAGCCCACTGTTCTTTGGATTTTTTTTTTTAAACTTGGGAAATTGTGTTTCAAGCTACTTAAAAATATTACAATGAAATTTGTATGAATAGAGCTGAAATAACAGACTAACAGACTTTCTTTGCTACTGAAAGGAGACCAGTGCCCAACAGTGGGACCAAGAAAAGGTTGTGGTGGTGGTGGTTCTTTGCTTAACATTTCCTTTTTACTGAAAATATTTTGGTATTTGTCTCTCAGTCTAGATTACTTGCATATAATTATAGATTATTTGATAGCAAACGAGTACCCCATTGAGTGTCTAGTACAAATACGGCCACAGATGCGTTCCTACCCTTGAGGACTAAAATAGTCAGCTTAGTTTTCAAGACATCTGTGATCTATTATAGTGTCAATCTAGGTTATGTAATAAGGTCATAACTATACTTCAGTTAGTGAAAATTTGTTGGTATTCAGACTAGCTATGGAAGTGAGGATTGTTAGTAAAAGTGAGTGTAAGTCTGAATTCATTGTTAAAATATTAGAAGGAAAATATTATTTTATAATAAGATGGTACATAGAATTACATAAATATGTATATATAAAAAAAAACCTACTTCGTCCTTAAAAATATGTATAGATTTACTATTATTTCAAGAAATGGAGATTCGAAGATGTTGAGAGCATAGGACACATTAAGATTTTTATTAATTTAACCATTTAAATTTAACAGACGATAATTTTCTTTCTAAGTGAATGAATACGGGATATATTCACTTCAGAGCCAACCTTTATACGATGCGAACAATTTCGAGCTTACAATGTTATTATGGCACCATTTGTCACTCATATCGCTAACAAGAGCGGCATAAAGCAAAATTCTGAAAGATTTGTCAACCGAGAAGGAATTTCAGGAAGGTAAATTTTTCCCCTTAGCTTATAGCTACACGAATTGAACTAACTCGAATTCATGCTATTTTGCTATCTTTAGATCTGTGACTAGGTATCTTTTTAATATAATTATTGTTGGTTTAGCTGTCGCCAGAGCAATCCCTAGGCTAGAGTTCCTGGGATCAAACCCCGAGTCGGGATAGAAATCGGAGTAGTAAGATTGAAATCAGGTTTTGAGCCCGGTATATAGCAATAAGCACACTCACCTTTTTTTTATTTTGTTTAACGAGTGGAAACCTTGAAAAGGTACCCGGACGTCGTGGGAGCGACGCCGGGTTATGTGGGACTTTCACCCACTAAAATGTTATTTTGTTATACCCAATTCCTAGATTTAAAATAGGTACCGTATTTTTAATTTTAAACCGTCCCTTAAATGAACATGTCAAGCTAGTCAAATAAAATGTTACAAAGTGGAATTAAGTACTTATGACAAGAGCACCCGAAAAGTTTTGGTACACTCAAATTCTTTTGTTGCTTATCGGCTTTTCAGACTTAGCAGGGCTATAAATAGCCCTGCTAAGTCTGAAAATATAAAAGATATAAATTTATATCTTAGGCAAGGGGAAAAATACTGGGAATGTAATACGAATAACATTATGAAGAACTCTCAGGCACACAGGTTTCATCAATGTTTTTCTATACCGTTACAGACGATTTCACATCCTAACTAATAAATAAATGGGAAAGTGGGATTGTTTGTTTAGAATTCCCGTGGAAATTGACAAAAACCTGAGATTATCATTCGATTTTTAATTGATTTTTTGTTGATTTTTTGGCTTGTCCTTCTTCTCCTCCTCAACGGAATGTTTCGAAGTGATTTGCTTAGATGTAGTATACGGCTAGAAGATTTAGACATAGACTATTTATCTTGTGAAATTGTACGGTTCCCTTCTTCGTTCGATTTTTAAACGATATTTCACCATCGATCGATTTTGAATCGATTGCTATCTCGAATGGTGATCGGCCGGACGGCGGCTGAAGCTATAGCTTAGTGTAGCTTCTCGTTGATAAAGACTACTTATTATATTTCAAAACATCCCCAGACGCAGTTATACTAATACTATACCTACTACTACTTAGGCAGTTAAACTACATGACGCGGTTGGAGCCGCGGAGAAAGCTAGTACTTATAAAGGTCATCAATTAATGCGTGCCACTTGGATTTAAACCCACACCCCCTTGAGTGAGAGGCGAGTTCGATTGCGTCTGTCATCGCTGGCTTAATGTCATGAGCGCATAAAACTACATTCAAGCAAAGGACCACACGGTTCGCTATATCTCTTTCATTCCGATATTGTACCAAACATCTTTGCCACCTCATAATGATTCTAACTGACAAAACGTACAAGACGAGCGGATAGATTACCGAACCTATTTATGTTATGTATCAAACAAAGTCGCGGTTTCGTTCTCGCAAAGAGAAACGGCCCGTCGACCAATTCCGTCTCAATATTGTTCGTCGAATCAGCTATTCGATCAGATGTCTAGCGGAAGTAAGGGGGACGTTTGGAACAACAGACTCGGTGGAATAAAGGTAAGTTATTTATCTGTTCCGAAAGATCTAGGAGTCGCTTACTCACATAGGGTAGCTTGTGTTCTCTGTATATTTCGGGGATGTTACAAGTCGAATACGTTATATAATATTGTTAGAATTGTTATCGTTCACAGTGGAAATAACCTTAGATAACTAGATTGTTATGTCGGGCAGGGATTCTCAACTAATATTTTGATAGCACCTCACCTCTATTTTGAACTTGGAAGTGCCATCCATACTAATATTATAAATGCGAAAGTTACTCTGTCTGTTTATCTGTTTCGCTTTCTTGCCAAAACTACTGAACCGATTTAAATTAAATTTGGTACACAGATAGTTAAGAGCCTGAGAAATGACATAGACTACATTTTAATTGGAAAAAGTATTGTTGAAAAGGGGGATGAAATGTTGTATGAAAATATTGTCATTTTCAGAACTAGAAGCATAAAATTAATATTTAAGGCTGTTGATTAGATATAAATAAATATGGCATTTAAAGTAAAAACGTAACCTTTAAGGGTGTAAAATAAACATATGGGATAACACATTTACGGATTCATTACAAATTTGTGGAGCTAAAGTTAACGCGTTAAGAAGAATCTATTATTATGTCTAATTTTTTTAATTTTTTATAGTATAGACAGACAAACAGACATACGGGCCACCTGATGGTAAGTGGTCGCCGTCGTCTATGGAATCTATAATTCCACGTGAGCGAAGCTGCGGGCGTCCACTAGTCCTCCATAATACGGGTTACTGGAGTTTTTTACTATTCAGTCTAGACGACTGACCCCCAATTCCGCCGATGGGCCCTTGACCACAAAGTACGAACACAAGCCGCAGTGGGCGCTCACCCAGTATCAAATGAATTCCAAATTCAAATCTTGATTCTTGATTCTTCTAGAAAATTTTATATTTGGAACGCAGGATTCGATACAGTTGAGTCTTCTAGTCGATGGGCGAGAGAAAATGTACCTACTGAATGGTTAATTTTTTCAAAAAATAAGAATAGAATAAGAATAAGAATGATTTATTGGGGTCTCTAGATTTTACATTCTTACTTTACTTAAATAACATGGATTTATCGTAAAAAAGAAATGTTACATAAAAAAATGAGCCCTGACTTCTAGTGAAGCGTGAGCTGAGTACTAGAAGCCAGTCTCTTCCCTAGGTATGTGGCTACAGTTTTACATTAAGTCTAAATCTAACTACGATATAAGTAAATTAATAAATATTTACTTAGAAAACGTTGAGCCCTGACTTCTAGCGAAGCGTGAGCTGTAGACTAGAAGCCAGTCTCTTCCCTACGTGAGTGAAAGAAAAAAACACTGAAAGCGTAAATCAAACTAAAGTCGATGCAATTAGAAGATATCATTATTTATCTATTTGAGAAGAGCACTTACTCTGGTATTACGTCCATACATTCCCAGTGAAGTAAGGAGGCCTAATTTATCAGTTTTCCACTTCGCTAGTTCGAGCGCATGTGATGATACACGCCATTACCTTTCCAAGTTACATGTAAAGTGGTAGAATAGGTATACGATTCGCTCAGTGGTATTTTATGCGAGGATTTTGTGTTCCTGTGAACATGTTTAAAGAAACAAAATGAGATCGTATAAGCAGGAATAGTGCGTATCTGAGACCATATAATTGGAATATGACTTTTAGTTACAATTACCTAATTTTTTTATGATACAGATGGACAAATAGGCATACTTATGGATAATTTATGTACATTGTGTATTTATTGGCGCAAATAAGACAGTATGAATCACAGAACAAATCACATTGTAGCACTAGAGAATTGAATATTAGAAAAATATCAAAAATCAGACTACTGATTTTAAGGAACCCTTAGCTATTAGAATAGGTACCTATCGGTAATTATTTATTGAAAACCGATTTATACGCAGCCAGAGCCGCGGAAAAAACTAGTGAGTAACAAAAGTCATCGTGAGATAATTTGAAAAAGACATGAATAAAGAGTTCTCAGCTGGTAACCCATTGCGTCTTAAGATGGTATCGCCTTGTACGTAGTGAAAGATAACCCGTAAAGATAAGGCCCGTCTGCCTTTTTTTTGGATATAAAATAGCAAACGAGTATGCAACACCACTGCTGCCGCGCATAACAACTATGACCGACTTGGAATATGACTCAAATAGGGACTGGGATGGTTAGACCAGTTAACAGAGTGTTGAGACCAATAGTTCCTCAGTTCATTAGTAATTATGAAGACAGGTGTAGGTAGGAACTGTTAGTGATAGATAACCTGTACGCAAAGGAAAAGTGCAAAAGTGCAAAGTGCAAAAAAAGGAAAAATAAAGTGCTATAAACTCCTCAATTGGTGTCTGATGAAACAATATCCCTAAGAGGCCTAATCTATCTGGCTTCCACTCCGATAACTCGTCGCATCAAAATGATCCACCCCATTAACTTCCGCTATTACATTCAAACTCGCCGAATAATTTTATTTGGACGAATAAGGTAAACAATGGTTCGCTTATTTGCCTGACAGCTTGTTTATTTTGCTTTACCCCAGCGGGGTACAAGTGAACTGTTTATTTTAAGGACAATTTCCTTAAGGGGCTCCTTAATAATAAGATAGACGTGGAAATATCTTTTTCATTTCTATTTTCTTGTTAGAAACTTGTACACGGCACTCAAAGGTAAATCAGGAAAGGTTACATTTAATATTTTTTGTTAGAGTCTATTCATCGGATAATATTCCTATCCGGATGTTGTCCAATGTTTTACTTGTTTGTGTATATTCATATCCACATTATGAAATCGTTTGTATATTAAAATGTCTTTGAGAAATTATAAAAATAAAATAATATATGTACTTATCTTTATTTTAATGCCAAATTGAATTGAATTGATAAGAAAAAATATTGGTCAGTTCGTTATTGGGTATGAGGACTGGGCACTGGTATTGATAGTTAGCCTCTTAGTGATAGTTAGCCTCTTAATGATGGTAAGCATCTGCATGTGAGGAGAATCAGCGTCATAATCTGCGTGATTCGTACCAGCAGTCGGGATCGCTTCGAAGTTCTAGTAGGCAAAGCAAATAGGTTTGTACCACAGCCAAACTATATTTCGCATATCAAGCCCCTACCTATATGGCGCAAACATTAAAGTAAAATTACGATAGTGCCCTGAAATATGCGGATCGCGAAACTTTCTCTCCATTGTGCGGAACCGAAACCACCAACTCCGAACAATAGTTAATCACTTAAGTTTCCGATAATGTCTTACCTATATATCGCGGTCGGGATATATTTCCGTGATGTAGCCTTCATTCCAAGCGCCATAACTCGCTCGGTGACGTCACAAGGAATATCGGGACTCCGTGGGGAAATATTTCTGTCGGAAACATGGAGGCAAAAAATTGGCACTGAATTAAGTGACTAAGATGTTGTAATAAATCTTGCGGTGATAGCCTAGAAGCTGAAGGTTCGGTCTCTTACTTGAGAGTTCGAGGGTTACTTATTTGTGCGGAGAGATACATTGCGAGCAAAGCTGTAAGGATTCTCTATAATCTTCTGGTATTTAGTGACGAATTCGTTGGTGGCAATCGTGGTGGCGAACTTTAATTTTTTAAATGCTTTGTAGCGTTTTACTTGTTGTAATCTCGTCTTCTTAAAAAAACGAAAACCAGGGGCGTAATGCAGGGTGTGGGTCTCTTCACACTACTGAGCAACAAAAATATTTTATTAGCAATTTTAACACCTAATACAAACAGGTGATATCAATATCAACGTCGTTTAAAATAAACACGCGTTTGTAGATAACCGAACTAAAATGCAATTTTTTTTGTATTTTTTTTAAATTATTGCATTGTTATCGGTCCTTGATATGTGTGCAAAGTTTCAAATTAATCCTACGTTTTCAAGTGGGCGAAAATCACGTTCAGAGATTCCTTTACATACGTATGTACGAACTTAACACTGAAAGCAAATAACTTCTAACCTACCGTTTTTTTCAAAATACATTCGTCGTTCAGTCATGTTATTTGGTTCCAATTTTTCGCTTCGCTCTTCCCGTGGGTAATATTCCCAAGGGGGTTACGGTATTCCCGTCGGCGGCACCGGGTTACGTGGAGAATCAAGGACACACGTCTGTGGAGTATTTTGACATCGGAGTGTGAAACTAGACATTGCCAGTGGCTCCTCTTGCTTTAATTTATTTTTTGTCTGGGCATAAATTTTACTAATGATAGTAATGGTTCAAGATCCCAGTGCCGCCAGACGTTACTTATTTTCTCACAAACAATTTATATGCGATAAGCTAGTGTTAGTACATACTTTGAGCGTGTGCATACTCGCTAGCTTCGGTAGACGGCCAATTCATTGGTATCAGACGCTGAAAATCGAAAATTTCAGTCCCAACTTTTCTTATTTTCTCATGGCTGATTTTCACATATGTTTTAGTTAGTTATGTTACAAATTAATAATAACTATTGCCAGACACCTTCCGTCGGCCCTTACCCTTGCCAGACGCCTTAAAGATCCAGAAAAAATGATGTAAGTTTACTTATTTTCTCAAGCTTGATTTTTATGCACGACACTTGGGGAACTATTTCAACACTGTTAGTCAGCAGCCAGACCAATCGGATGGGCCAAACGTCCAGCCAGACACATATAAAGTGCCGCTAGGTATAGAGCGTGAGGTCATTATTTGTACGATTGAGAGTGACAAATTAAAGTCTCAGTACTGATTTTAACATATGTTTTAGTTTGTTATGTTACAAATTAATAATAACTATTGCCAGACACCTTCCGTCGGCTCTTACCCTTGCCAGACGCCTTAAAGATCCAGAAAAAATGATGTAAGTTTACTTTTTTCTCAAGCTTGATTTTTATGCACGACACTTGGGGAACTATTTCAACACTGTTAGTCAGCAGCCAGACCAATCGGATGGGCCAAACGTCCAGCCAGACACATATAAAGTGCCGCTAGGTATAGAGCGTGAGGTCATTATTTGTACGATTGAGAGTGACAAATTAAAGTCTCAGTACTGATTTTAACATATGTTGTAGTTAGTTATGTTACAAATTAATAATAACTATTGCCAGACACCTTCCGTCGGCCCTTACCCATGCCAGACGCCATAAAGATCCAGAAAAAATTATGTAAGTTTACTTATTTTCTCAGGCTTGATTTTTATGCATGACACTTGGGGAACTATTTCAACACTGTTAGTCAGCAGCCAGACCAATTGGATGGGCCAAACATCCAGCCAGACACATATAAAGTGTCGCTAGTAGTCCGGTCAATTTAGACAATTGAAATAAAGAAAATTCCGACAGAGCCAAATCTTCGTAGAGACCTTAGGTTTACCACAAGGAATAAAGTGTCAAAAGTCCCAATCAGTCCCGTGCGCTTAGGGACTTATTCGGGGCCGAAGTAGGCATTTTTGTTTGCTTGAGTACCTAAATATGTATATACGTGGCATATTGTGTGCATACTATGTAGAACATGATTCTTACAAGCGCAATATCTGGGAAAAAGCGGGTCTTAGAGAAAAAATTATAGGGACCATTTTTATAGAGAATTTTAAGATCCACAACTTTGCTCTAAGGTACTTTTTCGATAAAACTTACCGTTTTCGAGAAAAATCCAAAATACCTAAAATTTTGACCTTGGGCCCCGAATAAGTCCCTAAGCGCACGGGACTGATTGGGACTTTTGACACTTTATTCCTTGTGGTAAACCTAAGGTCTCTACGAAGATTTGGCTCTGTCGGAATTTTCTTTATTTCAATTGTCTAAATTGACCGGACTACTAGCGACACTTTATATGTGTCTGGCTGGACGTTTGGCCCATCCGATTGGTCTGGCTGCTGACTAACAGTGTTGAAATAGTTCCCCAAGTGTCGTGCATAAAAATCAAGCTTGAGAAAATAAGTAAACTTACATCATTTTTTCTGGATCTTTAAGGCGTCTGGCAAGGGTAAGGGCCGACGGAAGGTGTCTGGCAATAGTTATTATTAATTTGTAACATAACTAACTAAAACATATGTGAAAATCAGCCATGAGAAAATAAGAAAAGTTGGGACTGAAATTTTCGATTTTCAGCGTCTGATACCAATGAATTGGCCGTCTACCGAAGCTAGCGAGTATGCACACGCTCAAAGTATGTACTAACACTAGCTTATCGCATATAAATTGTTTGTGAGAAAATAAGTAACGTCTGGCGGCACTGGGATCTCGCTCTATAAGCTATTTTTTTGTTGTGGTTTAATCAAAATCAAATTAATTAATACGTACAAATTTTAGAGACTGAATAGGTATGAATGTAACTTACTAGTAGCTACCACTCTTTCACGGGATTAATGAATGATCCACACCACACATTGATTACCTTGCTGACTTTTAATGAATAATCCACACCATATATTGATAACCGTGCTGACTATTAATGAATGATCCACACCACACATTGATTACCTTGCTGACTTTTAATCAATGATCTACACCACACATTGATTAACTTGCTGACTTTGGTTCAATATAAATTGGTTTGTCTGATAATCAACTGATTAGCCGCTGATAACTGTTTTCGTTTTATCAATAGGTAATTTTATTCTTTATAAACTTGGACATTAGTAAGTAAAATGTTTAAATATCTCGTAGCCACGCGAATGCCCTCTCGAGCGAACATTTTTATTATATCAAACGCTTTGCTTTTGACGGCATGATGATGAATGTTTAAAGAAATTCAATTTTATTCACAAAACGAATAAACGTTACTAATTAAAGGTCTAACATTAGAAGGGCACCATGAAAATAATTTAAACAATACACCATGTATTTGCTAATATCGTTTGTGATTTTTGTGCTATTATTTTTTTATTTATTTTATTATTATTTATTTATTATTATTTTGACTGGCCCGTTGGCAGAATCGGTAGTAACCTAACATTCTGCACCGCCGGTCGTAGGTTCGAATCCCACTCATGTGACGGACACTTATGTTTGCTCTGTGTCTAGATGTTATTGTATTCTAAGAATTCTCTAACTGTGTAGAAGTTACCCACAATTAACCAAACATAAAGCTACGGTTACTCCCTTTAAATAATTACTAGTATAAAATGATTTCGTAATGAAAAACCAACCTTAAAACGCAATTTAAGCCCTCTTGCTAATCGCACTCGCATCACCAGCGCCCATTACGGCTGAGAGGCTCACATTGGATGTGAACCGCAAATTGTCAGTAACGATGTCTAATTTACCCTCCTCTCTCCACACTTTATCTCTGTCCATTTATAACATCGCTTGAAAGCATGGTTTTCATTTCGTTTTTATTAACTCTTCATGCGTTTTCATTACGCGCTACATAAAATTTTGAATTTGGTTTTGTGTAAGTACTCACAATGTTTTATGTTAAATGTTACTAAATGTAACTTTGGTTCGTACAAATTGCGTTTTCTGTTTCTTTTTCTTATTTAACTTTGGCACTTTAATACTTTTAATATATTTTCAGTAATATTCAACATATATTATAAATGTATAATATATAATGTATAATATATAATATATAATATATAATATATAATATATAATATATAATGTATAATATATAATATATAATGTACATATATAATGCCAGTATCTTCGGAACCTTGCCTAAAGGGACTCCTTTTAATGATATATTTTAGTAATTTTTTTTTTTTTTTTTTAGGTTTATTTTTAAGGTTTTTTTTTAGTTTAGTTTAGTTTTCATTAGTTATGTTAATTGTTAATATTATTATGATTATTAAATAATGTATTATAAATGAACCGTGATTATTAAATTCGTGAATTTCGGCATTTGAAACTATTTGTAAAAATAAAATGAGTTCGAATTGTTTATTTTGTAACAGTTATCAATATCATTGTTATAATTTTGTTTCATTATAATGATAATAAAACTATGTTTGGAGTAACAAACAATTACCCATATTTGTTAGTATTACACGATTTATAACATCTGTTAGTGATTTGAATGTGTCAACAAGTTAAGTTTTCAAGATATATATGTGGGAATGTTGTAAGAAAGAATCCGAACGATGATGATTGTAAGTGTAGTGCAAGCACGAGTATCCGAACGAGTTGACTGAACGGTGATTGACAGTTGGTATGATTGTGTATCTGTATGAGAGACCACAGAGTACATTTTATATAACTGAAATAGAGTCCGCGCTCAAGGCTTGTGCATGGCCCATGAATGTGACGCCATCTGTTTTTTAATTTGGAAAACTTCATGCATTTTTCTGCACCTTGGCACCTTTAATTTAAATTTTCTTTTAATGTTTCAATTAGAATAGAATTAGTTAGCTCTTAATTCATTAAGATCAAATACAATATGCCATCTTTTAGAGCATTAGTAACTAATCCTATTTTATAAAAATAAGAAGACTGTAATTTTATACGATAATTTATTGTTTAATTTATATTGCTACAGTAACACAAAGCGTAGGTAAAACATCAATGTTTACAAAGAATTAAAAAAGGCCCTGAAATTGTCAGAGAACACAACATTCATTCATGTTTAAAATTTCTTTGGCTGCATTCGAAGCCTCTGGTATAGGATACTTCTCCATCCTGTACAAGATATGAAGTCACTTTTGAAGCAGCACTACTTATAAATAATTTAAGCAGTCTTCATTCACCTGAGTAAAATTATGAACCTGACTCGACTCATGCACAGGATTCAAATCATTCTTCATTCTTCTCAAACTGTTCTTCAATTTAAGTGATGAACAGAAGTCCAGTTATGCTTCGGAACTAGATTTTGACGACATCGATATTAATAAGTATTACATATCATTATTCGTAAGTAGACGTACATGCGGGGCTTCGGAATCCTATTTATCACGTCGTGAGGTGGAAAAATCGTAAAAAGCAGTGAAAATGCATTTATTTACAATTAATATTATTGAAATTAATGACACATTTGACATGTGACATTTGAATTTTCATTTTAAATTTAACTAAATGGCGTTTGTACAGTCCATTCCTACAATTCAACGACAGTAATTATGGAATATCAATATTTAAATTACAATATTTAAAATTGCTGGACCCATTTTCTGAACTTAATATTACTAATTATGGTTTATTTAGTACATAATGTTTTGTTTTATAAATCTGACTTGATGTTACCAGATCAAAATATATAAAATAAATGGACAACCATTGGTAACACTGAATTGAAAAACGTCATTACTTGTGTAGATTAGTACCATCTTTTGTCTAATTTTAGAATGAAAATCAGTATAACCTGACAATATTTAATATCATGTCGCAGCAAACAAAGTCTACGTGTTTCTATACATCCTAAATTTGATTGGTTTTCCAAATATCTATTGTCTATGCTTCCGAGTAGGTTTTTTTTAACTGCAAACACCCTGTGAGAGACGACGTTTTGCGTGTGATAAACTATAAGTCTGGAACGGTGGCAAAATTTTCAAAATAAAAGAATTAAGAAGGTTTCCAGTTTTATTTCTTCGATCCCCACAAATTATTGGGGGCTCGTCCGGGATTCGAAGAAATTTACTGAAAAACGACGAATTCTGCGAAGTATTTCGAAAATTTTACGACGACGTAAGTACTTCGACGACGTGCCACGCCTTGACGAGACGACGACACGCGGCAGATCAAGACGCCACGACGAATCGCAGATAGCTGAACAACCAAGATGGGAAAAGGTCGACGAATCAGCCGCCAAAACGACAGTCACGACTTTTTGGAGCCGCCGCCGTCAACCCACACGACGACGATGAGGTTATGCGGTGTGTATGGTGCTGACGACGTGGTGCCTACATTCAGCGGACAAGATAGCACCATGACGGTGAGCCGTTGGGTGCAGGACGTCGACGACAATGCTGAGATCCTGCAGTGGAATCCGTTGCAAACCCTGATCCACGCGAGACGTGCGCTGACTGGTACTGCTGCGCTATGGTTGAGGTCAGAGCGTCCGTTTAAGTGCTGGGAGGACCTGAAGGCCGCCATCTCGAAGGAGTTCCCGGATTCCATGGACAGCAAGACGGCCCATGAAATGATGGCAGCTCGAAAGAAGAACAGCGGTGAGAGCTGCATGGACTACCTATTAACGATGAAGGAGATGGGAAAGCGAGGTAAGATGCCGGATTATGTGGCTATAAAATACATAATTGATGGTATAGTAGACTCGCCAGTAAACAAAATGTTACTGTATGGAGCAACCTCGTATGCTGAGCTTAAAGAGAAGCTAAAAATCTATGAAACTATAAAAGAGAGAATCAGATCTGAAAGAGTGAACAGAGCACCAGCATCTTCAGAAAAGGAGAGTAGAGAACCAGCATCATCTGGAAAGAAGAGATGGTTTAATACCAAACTGCGCTGTTACAACTGCGGTGAGAGAGACCATCGGTCAAGTGATTGCCCACATAAGGAGAAAGGATTGAAATGCTTCAATTGCAATGACTTTGGTCATCGTTCCACGGATTGCAAACGACAAAAGCATCATGACGGTGGCAAGGATATGGGTGCAGCGGTCGCCCACTCTTCGAGGCAAGTCTTCTGCAACGATGTCGAGTCGCGAGAGGGCAGCACTTCTGAGGATAAGCAGCCAACATGGAGGCGTGACGTACCCCAGAATGTAGCAGACCAATTGACTGACAGCACAGATGCCAGCGTCAAGTCAGCTGATTCAAGCCACATCAACGTGAACAGTGTCATCAGTGATCAGGGTCAACATTCTAAAATTACTAACAAACCGGTGAAAACAGTAACAATTAATGATAAATCTTTTCTTGGTTTAGTAGATTCTGGTAGTGACGTTAATTTAATATCGAATCAATGTTTAAAAGAGTTAGGTTCTCCTAAATTAGTAAACACTAGTGTAATAATGACAGGCTTAGGGCAAGCAAAGACGAAGTCACTTGGTATGTATACAACCTCTATGACAATTGATGATGTGCATTATGATGCAATTAATTTTTATGTAGTGTCTAATTGTTGCATGCCATATAACATCATATTGGGCAATGATTTTCTGAGAATGGTGACTATGGTTATGAAAGAGGGTTGTGTATGGTTGAATCCTGAATGGTTGTGTAATATTGACTGTTTTCCATGTTCTATTGATTGCATAGGTCCAGTGAGCGATGCATCTTTAAAAGAAGAGGTAATACAACTGGTGGAGAGCTACCGGCCGCATCAAATAAAGGAGGCACCTATTGAACTAAGGATCACAATGAAGAATGATGTACCTATAGCCCAAAGGCCAAGGCGCATATCACCCAAGGAACAAGAAGCTGTGGAATCACAAATTGAGGAATGGCTTAGAGAAGGTATCATACGAGTAAGTTATTCTGAATTCTCTAGTCCTTTGGTTTTAGTAAAGAAAAAAGATGGGAGTCTGCGCATATGTGTTGATTATAGAAAGATTAACAGCAACATGGTAAAAGATGAATACCCATTACCCATAATTGAGGATCATATTGACAAGTTGTCTACAGCAAGGGTGTTCAGTGCCTTAGATTTAAAGAATGGTTTCTTTCATTTAAGAGTACATGAAGATTCAATTAAATATACAGCTTTTGTGACTATGACGTCACAGTACGAATTTTTGAAAGCCCCATTCGGCTTGTCACCTTGTCCCAAGGTGTTCACAAGGTTCATAAACCCTATTTTCAGGGAATTAATCACAAGAGGTGTAGTAATTATTTTTATTGATGATATTCTAATTCCAGCTGAAAATGAAAGAGAAGCCGTTGAACGTCTCAGAATGGTTCTGAAGGTGGCATCAGAATATGGCTTGCAGATCAACTGGAAAAAGTCCCAACTTATGACGAGGAGAGTGGAATACTTGGGCCATGTGATAGAAGCTGGTGTAGTCATGCCATCGCCAGGAAAGACCGATGCGGTTATGAAATTTCCTGAGCCCAGGAATCAGAAGCAGTTGCATAGCTTTCTAGGACTGTGTTCATATTTCAGAAAGTTCATACAAAACTATGCCCTCATAGCCCAACCTCTCACGGACTTGCTTAGAAAGAATAGTAAATTCAAATTTGAGACAAAACATAGAATTGTTTTTAATGAATTAAAAATAAAGCTAGCAACCAAACCAGTGTTAAGTATTTACAATCAAAGAGCAGAAACAGAACTTCATACAGATGCTTCTAGTGTTGCATATTCAGCAGTTTTGATGCAAAAAAATGAAGAAGGAGATTTTCACCCTGTGCACTATATGAGTAGAAGAACCTCAGAAGCTGAGAGTAAGTACACAAGCTATGAGCTAGAGGCTTTAGCAATAGTCAATGCTGTGAAGAAGTTCAGGCACTATCTTTATGGAAAACACTTTAAGATTGTTACTGATTGCAAAGCTTTCCAGATGACATTGAACAAAAAAGACTTAGCTATGTCTACAAGAGTTGCACGCTGGATATTGCTTCTACAAGACTATGACTTTGAGATTGAACATAGAAAAGGATTTAAGATGAGACACGCTGATGCTCTAAGTAGAAATCCATATGTATCGATGCTAACAACAAGCCTTCATGATGATATAAGACGTGCTCAGGTAAACGATGAAGGTTTGAGTGCTATCATGCAAATTCTTCAGAATAAACAAACATATAAGGATTATTATCTAGTTCAAGGATTATTGTACAGAGGTCCTGAACAGAAATTGGTAATACCAAGCAGAATGGAAATGGAGATAATCAAGCAAGCACATGATAATGGTCATTTCTCAAGACGAAAGACGATTGATTTGATAGACAAAGACTATCTAATTGATAGAATTGACAAAAAGGTCGATGAGTACATCTCCTCATGCATTCCATGTCTGTTAGCCAACAGGAAGCAAGGGAAACAGGAAGGATTTCTGTATCCTATCAACAAAGGTGATACACCTCTTCATACAATACACCTGGATCATATTGGACCCATGACAGAAACGAAAAAACAATATAATCATATTCTCACATTTGTCGACGCTTTTACCAAGTTCGTGTGGCTTTTTCCTACAAAAGGCACTACGAGCCAGGAAACCATTGATAAGCTCAGAGTCCACCAGCAAACTTTTGGCAATCCAGTTCGCTTGATAACAGACCGTGGAACAGCTTTTACTAGCAATGATTTCAAGGAGTATTGTGAGAATGAGGGCATCCAACATGTAACAATAACTACAGGAGTGCCACGTGGAAATGGACAAGTCGAGAGAGTACATAGGACACTTATTTCAGTACTTACCAAGCTTTGCATAGAAACCCCATCACTATGGTACAGGCATGTGAGCCGGGTGCAAAGAGTACTCAATAATACTTACCACAGGAGTGTTAATACCAGTCCATTTCAGTTGATGTTGGGCACTAAGATGAGATTGAAAGAGGATAATCATATTCTTCAGTTGTTACAGGACGAGGAGAATGAAAATTTTGTGCAGGAGAGGGAAAACGCAAGGATAAGAGCTAAAGAAGCTATTTCGAAAATACAAGAAGAAAATAAGATAAGTTTTAATAAGAATAGGAAAAATAGTACTATCTACAAAGAGGGAGATACTGTTGCTATCAAAAGGACTCAGTTTGGAGTGGGTATGAAGCTGAAGCCAAAGTATTTGGGCCCTTACAAAGTCACTAAGGCAAAGAGACATGACAGATATGATGTTGAAAAGCTGGATCCATGAAGGTGTGGCCTGAACATGAAGCTTAGTAAGTATTTTTGTGTGTGCCCCATTGCCCAATATGTGTGTTATTTTTGGCTAAATACTAACTATAAAATGTGCTATTCTATTTTAATAGTTTATAATGTTTGTCTCATTGTAGGTATATCCATGATGACTTCTGATGAGTTTGTTCTATGTCTTTTAATTTGTAGAAAATGTTATGGCAAAGTTTTAACTGGTTAAGAGCCATGATGACTACTGATGAGTTTGTTCTATGTCTTTTGATTTGTAGAAAATGTTATGGCAAAGTTTTAACTGGATAGGAGTCAAAATTATTGTATTGGTCACTTGAGTAACTACAATGCTAACTTAATTGTTTTTCCTGAGTTATTATGATGTTGTGATGTTAAGTAGTACATTAACTAAGTTCTAATTTGTTGGTTTTGTTAATAGTCAAAATTATTGTACTGGTAACTTATTAACATAATTATCTTTATAGTTTCTTATGATGTTGATATACTATGATGATAAGGTGTAAGCTTTCTTTCTTTTTAAGATGTGTTTACTTTAGTTACTGTAAGGGATGTTTTGTAAGAGTATGGATGAGAAACTTAGTATTGTATAATTTTGTTTTGGAAGGTGAGAGGATGTGAGGGGTATCCAGAGGTCTGGAATAATGTTCAGGTATGGCCGAAGTGTGGGAATGTTGTAAGAAAGAATCCGAACGATGATGATTGTAAGTGTAGTGCAAGCACGAGTATCCGAACGAGTTGACTGAACGGTGATTGACAGTTGGTATGATTCTGTATCTGTATGAGAGACGACGTTTTGCGTGTGATAAACTATAAGTCTGGAACGGTGGCAAAATTTTCAAAATAAAAGAATTAAGAAGGTTTCCAGTTTTATTTCTTCGATCCCCACATATATGTAGTTAATTCTAGTTTATAAATAAAGACTTCATATTCATATCAACTTTTATAAATCTGAAACCCGAAAGCCTAAAAGCTTAATAAAAGCTGTCACTTAGTATTATTAAAATCGTGATAGAAAACATATTTGTCACTGAAAGTCATCACACTATAAAATATTCATAAGCCGACATCAGCGTAATGGAATTCGAAATATTCCTTTTTCAATAATATACGTTCTGGTAACTTTCGTTCTCCGGTTTTTAAATACGTCACACAGAATTACGCAACTGCCTTGTTGGTATAGTGGTCGCAAGCGTGACTGTTTAGCTAGAGGTCCTGAGTTAGATACCCGGTAGGGCAAAGTTATGTTAGGTAGTGGTGTAGAGTTTGACAATACATCTGCCTACACTTTCGGAGAAATACAGTGATGTTCTGTTATAGTTACAAGCTGAATCCTGCGTGTTAGGCTTCGATACATAAACCTTTAATCGAATGAATTCTATTCCCGCAACTTTCTCCGCCTGCATTAAACACCTCTGTCTACCCCTTCGGGGAAATAAAAACGTGATAATTTATGATTTAGAATTACGCAACAAGCGATCCGCGTAATACGGTGCGCGTAAACCGAGCACCTAATGACGCTGTCGTCGCCATAAACAGCGCAGTCAAAAACAAAAGCCGAAGGTCCATTCAATTCATACAGCGCAAATTGGGTTCTCAGCGGTCGACATTATGCTACAAAGGGCTCGTGAAACGTGTAATGTTCAATAAATTTATAATAATTAGCCTCCACGCGGCTTCTGCAAGTTGGCAAGATGTTTTGGCATTCGAAATTTTAGGCAACTGCTGTACGGACAAGTAATGTTATAAGTAAGATGGAGGATTGATGAGAAAATCGCTTCGCTTATTTATTTCACAGTAGTTTTTTTAAGAGCTGCGTAGGTACTAACAATTTTTATGGTGACATAATATGTCGCAGGTTCAAAAAGTTTTATTACCCTGCGCTGTCTGTGTGGTACAATATTATTATATGTAAACTAACAATAAACTCGTCCACTTTTTATTATTATTATTTATTTAGATAACATGCTGAGTCCATTCTAACTAAAAATATGAACATAATAGTCGATAGCACATTTTTTTAAATATGATTATTCTTAACCATAATCGTTGACTTGTAACCCAATTGACTGTTCTATGTTATTAATAACAAAGTAAATGACGTTCTTAACAGCTTCAATTAAAGGGACAAAGGGAAATGTGAGGTCTATTTCTCGCTGCATGAAATAATATGTCCATTACCTACGTTCAATAATGAACTTCATTATACTCTAGAACAATTAACTGACGCGTACGTGTATAGTTTTATTTTCATCGTCGTCTTAACATAATTTGCCCAATATTTACTATGGTTCTTGCAATTCAGCGGCAATAGCGAGTTTGAACTCAAAAATTATTGTTTTTTTTTGTAAAATATTGTCTGTCTGTCTGTCCGGGCATCACGTAAAAACCCGTGGATGGATTTGATGTACTTAGCATATTATGTACCTAATATAACCTTCCACATTTTTGACTTCGCGTTTGTGAGAATTGATATTAGTAAAGATATAATTAAAAAAAAAAAAAATTAAATAAATAAAAAATCCAATCACTCATTCAATTACTTCATTTGGTTTCCAAAATAAACTCGGTTTGGTCCTCATCAAATCTTTATTATGAGCGTTGAAAATAATCGATGGCGCGCTCCATCCAATTAAAAGTAGCTAAATAAATCAAGTTACCCCGTAAATTGTTGTAATCATTCACTTGAGGAAGCTTCCCTTAAATCGTGCCGATTTGTAACAATTACATTTTGAATACTTTTAACTTACATAAGTAATTATTCTGTACTATTGTAAGCTAAATTGATGGAATCTAAACTCTCCAACGAAAGCTGCGACAGCTCAGTGACGATAATTCGGCTTCTGATTCAGAAGGGTTCAGTTCACATCCATGCAGAACTCATCAATGACTTTTCAAAAGAATTTCAAGCCAATAAGAGGCAGCAAGTGGTGCTGTGAATGATGGCAGCCCAGTGGCGATCCCACTCTCACTCTCACACGTTCAAGTACAAACGGGACGAACCACAGATTATTATAAGCTTTGTGCGACTTAAGAAATTAAATATCACCTGCTGTAACAGTGAATCTGTGGAGAAACCACCCTTGCAAGCATGCTTGATAGTTCTCCATAATACCACAGAATAATATGATAATACTCTAGAAGGCATGCGAAGACTGCCAATCTGCACTTGGCCAGCGTAGTGGACTATGACTCAGTCGCTAAGCTTGAATTAAATGTTGTTCTGGATTATCACCGCATTTCTAATACGAGTATTTGTCAACAGATTTTTAAGAAGGTTATTTTTATCGTAATAAAATAATTTTACACCTTCAAGCAGTTTTTCTAAAAGATCTTGCCCTACTGTGGATTCAGTATTACTCCTTACATCCCACCTTAAGAGCTGCATTTAACCTCAGTACCGAGTGCCGTATTTATAGCATTTAATGGGTCACCCGTTCTCCAAACACTTAAGTGCATTTTGTTGCTGTAATTTTACTGTAATTTGAGGCTTAAGTGACTTAACCAGGCCATGGTTAACAATAATAATTTACATCAGACTGAAATATTTTTGTTATGCTGGTTGGTCTAGTCGCAAGCACAACTGCTAAGCTAAAGGTCCTGGGTTTGATCCTCAGGTCGGGCAAAGTGTTATTGGTTTTTTTTAATCTAAAGTTCCTAGTAGTAGCTCGGAGTCTGGATTTGTGCCCGGCGTAGCAACATGTTCTATCACCTTACATGGGACTTTAACAATACTCACTGCCTCGCTGGTCTCGTGGTCGGTACATACCCCTACCTACCCCTTTGGGGAAATAGAGGCGTGATGTTATATTGTTATGTTTATGTGTAAAGTGGGTGTACCTCTACCTACTCCTAGCGATGAAGTTATTTTGTTATGAAGTATTGTGATAAATTAAACGTGTAGTAAGTGCATCATTTATAATTATTTTCATGCAATGTAATGGGTCGCCCCTCCACCAATTGGAGCAGCGTGGTCAGCTCTAGACCTCCAGCAGCAGTGTCTGTGGGGGAGACCTGTGTCCAGCAGTGGGACGTCTATGGGTCGCAGCGAATGGGTCGCTAATGTATTTACACGAACCAGTAGCGTAGGTATCGACAACTTAAATAACTATTCATTTCTATATCCGTGCCTCAATTCTGTCCTAGTCACGTCCTGCCCTTTGTTAGTTAGTTGAATCCTTCAGAATGTCCATGTTTGTCACTCGTTTTTGAATTGGGATTCGATTCTAATAGACATTAAAGCTTTTCCGGTGAAAAGCAATTTATCCTTTGTACTTGCCAACTATCGTTGTATCTGTTTGCGGATTATTTCCATGTGATATTTTATTAACCTTACTATCCATCGAGCGGTCGAAACTCGAACTTAATTCTAAAGGTAAATATTGATATTTGAACTTAATAAGGTTATTATTAACGTCATTAAAGACAGGAAAGAGTACATACGACTTTGCTATGAAATTCACAAAATTTTCAGCGGCAACAGCATTTTACTTCAAGAGAATATTACAAACGGTCATCAATGTATATTTAGTGTTAATGTGTAAGAAATCTGAACAGTGTTTCCTTATGTACCTACGAGCAAGTCATTTAAAACACTCGTAGATTCAGCAGGTAGGTTCACATCCAGGTGTAGGCATTTATGTACTCTTTCGTTAAGCGTGTCTAATCACCTTATAGCGAAATAAATTATTTGACTTTGACTTTGAGTCATTAACTACTAAGGAGTTACTTTTATCTAACTCTAGTTCCACAAGGCTTAATCTTCACCTCGCTTATACATTATACTGCCTACCGTGGCGTATTCACTATAACCTCACTTGACTAAGTGTAAGTTGAACGAAGTTATTATTATTATTATTACAGGACCGGTCGGAGTGGTGTAGTTTAGGAGAGGCCTATGTCCAGCAGCGGACCTCAAAAGGCTGATGGATGGATGATTATGAAGATTAGTAAATATGACACCGAAATATTGTGAAAATCATCCACATCCCGTTTGTCCCACTGTTGGACACGGGTGTTCCTTGGAATGGGAGGGATTAAAAGACAAAATAGTCCACCACACTGACCAAGACTGATCAGACATACGCATATTACATATTCACATGTCTTCGAGAACATTATGGAGAACTCTCAAGCAAGTGGTTTCCTCACCATGGTTTCCTTCACCGTTATAGCAGATTACATGTAGTTTTGAAAATTTATCCGTGCCACTTGGATTTGAACCTGGAACCGAGTGCGAGCGAATAGACAGTCACCGATGTCAATTTTAAACAGATTTTATTAATTAACAATAATTCTTCACATCGCTCTGTCTCTTTTCTAGTCTGTAGTGTATGCGATCTATATATAATCTGTTAAACATGACGTTTGTCTCGAGCACACGGGAGTGACGTAAACAGTCACGTATTAGCCACGGGCAGAACGGACGTTTACTGCGCACTGGTGTGGTAACGAGCCAATTAACGTACCCTTTATGACAAGGGTGACACGGAGCACTACATATGGCGACGAGAATAAAAGGTTAGTGGTAAATTAAAAATATTAAAAATATTTTTTCGAAATACGGAGAGAGGAAAGTTGAATAAGTATGTAGGTACATAAATAAAATTGGATGGTCTAAGAACTTTATGCATTGGATGTTTGTTACTTTATGATTGATTGTTAAATTACTGATGGATCAACATAAAATAAATATACATACCTCTGTCCATAAGGATCCCGATTACCTAATCATCGTGTCGCGGCATTGCTGTGCGGGAGGCAGGTATCGCGGCAGATTATTGTAAACAAATTATTACAGTTTTTATTATTCATAAAATTGAGTTCGAATTCCTAGTTGTTCTAGTCAGTACTTCAAATGTATCGCGACGAACAATATACACTTCGCCTCATTTGAGGTGGGACATTGTGCGCGCTCATTACAAAAAAAAAAATAGGCTACTCTTACAAACTCATGTATGATTCGCGTCCTACTCTTCACTATAACGCATCGCACTCAGTGAACACTTAGAATTATGTATCGTGTAGGTATGTAAGTTACATATCGGCGGCAGGGTGAAATTAGGTGGTCGAGACGTTAAGTTCTATAAACTATTTAATTTTCTTCAATAGAAAATTACATTTTAACTTATTACTAAACTAAATCTAGAGTGGTGAGAGACCCGTCCAATGTTAGGCACGGAATGTCTTGTTCGTGGGACCGCTACGCGACCAATCGAATTGTCCGTACGTAACATGTATGTAACCGCCATTGTTTTCCAATACATTACAACTACTTACCGTAAACTGTGTGGTGGTTTTATATTGTTTTGAGTAATATTATACCGGAACAACAGCGGCAACACTAGTTATGCTATTATTTATTCGAGGCTATGACTTTAGTAATCAATAATTTTAATGAATTACAACTAAAGCTGGTAATTTAATAAGCCATACCTAACGGTACTAAGTATTGACCTAGATAGGTTGATTTCTTGTATTTATTTAATTATTAGAGTTAAGGCATCCCAACAACATTTCACAGATTATTATACGAATTACATTAAATGGTGTTGTGTGCCAGAGTGAAAATGTCACTTACAAGGAAGCACAACTTACACAGAGAACATGCATATTATATTATAAAAATAAAAAATAAAATAGCCCTTTATTTCCATGAAAAATAATACAAGCACAATAATTACAATTTTCGTTACACAAATTTCACAAATACTTTTAATTTCAAAAATAAAATTTTATTTATATTTACCTAGTTATAATAAAAATTTAAATTTCACAAATACCTATGAATTTCAAAAAGAGTAGGTAGGCTCTTTGTTGTATTACCTGTGTTGTATTTCATTCCAATACATAATAAAAAATACGCTTTATAAATAGATTGAATTTACAGCATTTTTTATGTAAGTTACTACAAAAAACTCGTTGCCTTTGGCCAAGGCATATTATATTAAGTTATATTATTATTATATAAGTTTCAAGTAGACAAGATGATATAGGCTCTTATTTCAGTGATAACAAAATCATAAATAAATAAATTGTATCATAAACTCATAACCAGGTACTTACACCTACCTGAAGGATTGTTCTTAAAGGGATAAAACGTATAGATTTTAATCTGTACTGTGTGAAATGGATTGCCTACCTGAAGAATTGCTCATATGGGTGTAAAACGAAAAGATTTTAATCTGTATTGTGGACATGTGTGACATGTAACATGGATACAGATACTCTTCGGGGATCATCGAGATGAAGGGTACCTACATATCCTATGTTTCTATTAATTAATTCGACTGCAAACATTTGTTGCTAATATGAAGCAATTCATCAATTCTATTCATCCTTTAAGTAATATATCTGAGACTACGCTGCGCGGGGCCACCCACACCGCTTTATTTTATAAATGCATTATTTTCCTTAGACGGACATTTTAAATTCGTTATTGGTATGTTTTGAATGGAATTTCCGATTTTAACAATTTGTATTTTACGGGTATTGAAACGGTCTTTAATAAAATATCATTTAATGCGATAAGGACTGATACAGAGGTATGAATAATGTGGTTTGATTATATTGAGCAAATTATATCAACTTTTAAAATGTAAAAAAGTTGTTATAGTGGCATAACTACAGTAGTTGGATATATGGTATCGCGACACTTTTGTAAATAATGAGGTGTCTGCAAAGTCGTAGTACATTATTTAATTTTTATTCTATCATCAATAGTTTTCGCAGATAGCAAGAATATGTTAGGTAGTACGAACCTATAAATCGTGCGTGATCGTGTGTAACTGGTAGTACGAACCTACATGAAATTGTAAATCGTGCGTGATCGTGTGTTAGGTAGTACGAACCTATAAATCGTGCGTGATCGTGTGTAACTGGTAGTACGAACCTACATGAAATTGTGAATCGTGCGTGATCGTGTGTAACTGGTAGTACGAACCTACATGAAATTGTGAATCGTGCGTGATCGTGTGTAACTGGTCGTACGAACCTACATGAAATTGTGAATCGTGCGTGATCGTGTGTAACTGGTAGTACGAACCTACATGAAATTGTGAATCGTGCGTGATCGTGTGTAACTGGTCGTACGAACCTACATGAAATTGTGAATCGTGCGTGATCGTGTGTAACTGGTAGTACGAACCTACATGAAATTGTGAATCGTGCGTGATCGTGTGTAACTGGTCGTACGAACCTACATGAAATTGTGAATCGTGCGTGATCGTGTGTAACTGGTAGTACGAACCTACATGAAATTGTGAATCGTGCGTGATCGTGTGTAACTGGTAGTACGAACCTACATGAAATTGTGAATCGTGCGTGATCGTGTGTAACTGGTCGTACGAACCTACATGAAATTGTGAATCGTGCGTGATCGTGTGTAACTGGTAGTACGAACCTACATGAAATTGTGAATCGTGCGTGATCGTGTGTAACTGGTCGTACGAACCTACATGAAATTGTGAATCGTGCGTGATCGTGTGTAACTGGTAGTACGAACCTACATGAAATTGTGAATCGTGCGTGATCGTGTGTAACTGGTAGTACGAACCTACATGAAATTGTGAATCGTGCGTGATCGTGTGTAACTGGTAGTACGAACCTACATGAAATTGTAAATCGTGCGTGATCGTGTGTTTAGGTAGTGCGAACCTACATGAAATTGAAAATCGTACGTGATCGTGTGTTTAGGTAGTGCGAACCTACATGAAATTGGAAATCGTACGTGATCGTGTGTTTAGGTAGTGCGAACCTACATGAAATTGAAAATCGTACGTGATCGTGTGTTTAGGTAGTGCGAACCTACATGAAATTGAAAATCGTACGTGATCGTGTGTTTAGGTAGTGCGAACCTACATGAAATTGAAAATCGTACGTGATCGTGTGTTCAGGTAGTGCGAACCTACATGAAATTGTAAATCGTATGTGATCATGTGTTTAGGTAGTGCGAACCTACATGAAATTGTAAATCGTACATGATTGCGTATCAGGCAGTAAATGCATTATGATACTAGTTGACTGTATGTAGATGTGGGGATGAATTAATAATATACTGTAAACTTGTAGTTACCAAGATTTACTTCAGTTCTAGGTCGCCCCATATCTACCTACCACGAAAATTACAAACTTATTGCCAGCTCCGGAAAAGCTGAATTTCGAAGGAGACAACGTTACAGTTGCTTTAAGATTTAAGCAATGGAAAAGATGATGGTCACCAGGTTATTTCCCTTTTGCACAGGATTCGTAGTGGGAATACCAGACAGGTCTGTCACCTTTCCTCCTCTTGCGCGGCGCTGTAGGCACTCCTGCGCTGAGGGAATTCGGAATAAGGGGAGATCCCCTCTATCCGGGAAATTGCTCCAGGGGTAAACCCCGTTGGTGACTTCCCCGCTGTTGAGCGTGAGAGCCAGTCGTACGTCGCGCACGCGACTAGCCGTATGTCACGAATTCCCCCTAGATGGTCGGAGGGAAGAAGGTCCAACAGCTCTCTATGTAGCGGTCGGCCTTCAGGGTTGCGCGCGTGCAGCGGCGCTGTCCCTCTTAGGTGAGGATGTGGCCCATTGTCGGCGCGGTTATACATAACACGTCCAGCCTGCTGTCGCGCGCTATCACCGCGTTCCGGACGTAGCGCCCCGCTCCTGTGATTTCTCGCAGGGCGAGGCTGGGCCTGGAGACGCTTGCGCTGCGTGGCGCCGCCAGAGCATACCATGCTGGCGCCGCGTACGTACTCTTAAGCCTAGATAGGATATAGCACTTGTAATGGGAATACCCGTGTCTGCACAAGATGCATCGTCGGACGGGCGCATTTGATGCGTCGTGTTACAGGTGCGCTAGGCGGTCGCGGTGCTACGGTGACAGCTGCAACAGCCAGTGGTTACAAATGATTGGATAATGCCTACCTACTAAAGAAAAGTTACATCCTGAAAAAGTCCAAGGTGCAGCCGAGGACGGTGCACGATCGACCCTCACTAAGCGGTCAACTACCCGACCGTGCCTATAAAAAGCCAAACGCGGCCAACGAAGGGTATGGTTGCTCAGCCGTCGAAGGGTAAGGTTGTCGGTACCTATGCTATGTGTCGGAAACTACGCTGCTTTGCTGTAAGTACGTTCCATATTTTAAGTAGCACAATTTGATGCTACAATTAAAGGTAGTCCCTCACTCTTACCACTTTGTGGTATGCAAATGTCATAGTAGGTAAATTAATGGGTCACTTAGATTATGCTGTCAAAAAAAAAAAAAAAAAATCAACAAGTTTTGTATAGGTTCGGATATCTTATTATAAATTCTAATACACATTCCGTAGGCATTGCTTTGGAGGCCTGCATTTTGGGAAAGGCCTATGTCCGTATCAATTAATGTCTATTTTATACTGATATTTTTCTTTACTCAATACCTTTTTGTGACTTATGTATTGGGATAGGGCCATTGTAATGGTGATAGAAAACGGCACGCCGAGTATCCAACACTTTTGAAGGATGGATGTAGTAGTAAGGAATGTACTTACTCGTCGTGAGATAGGTACCTAGCTCATTTATTTCTAGTTGTTTCATAAATCTACGAGATCTACATATGGATTTTTAGAGCGATACTTTATTAAATAAAAAATAAATAAAAATCATGGACCCTAAACTGGGTACTGACCTGTGCTATGGGTGTCGGAGTCTCATATGCATGTATGGACATTTTAAAAACATGCTTGAATATATAGTATCGACATCCGGATGGTGTAACATGCCAGTTTACAAGATCGAATACAATCTTAGGCTTTGTGAAAACACAACTAGAAACCTAGTACTTCCTACTGACTGCAATTGCGACTATATAGTATATGATATCCGTTGATGACTAATCCAAAAAACAATACTCATTATATTACAAATACGCCACCAACGCATCAAACGCGGCGCGTGTCGTGTTTATGTCTGACATGAAGCGACTTGCTGACGGTTGCTGGCTGGACTGTTACTAACGATCTGATCAACTGGTGTCCTTCATAGGTTTATAATACTTAATAGATTGGCAATGCGAAAGAAAAATAACATAGATACCCATATTAGAGCGAAAAAGATAAGCGAGACCATTGCGTACACGCTATCAGCCGGTATAAGCCCAACGTCAGTTCTAAACGAAACAAATTTTATTACTGAACGATTCGTGAGTGTCTATATTCATGGTTGAAGTTACCGGCTTACTCACGTGTGGTTTGAGTCGAGAATGGTCCGACTGGTTTCGGTCTCTTGTGATGATCATCTTCAGGAGTGAACGTGCTCGCGGCGGGCACGGCGTTCACAAACAAATTTTGCTTATTTTTCTAAATCTTACGTTTGAAAGCGTACATTTGGTGTTAATTAGACAAATAATTATGGTTACGTATACAGTACCAGAAGGTAACTCATCTTAGAATGAAAATACATAGAAGTATGCATTTCATATGTAAGCAAGATTGAAATATTTAATTCTCCAATTGCAATGTTAGTGAACTTTGGAAAAAAAAAAAAAAATTAATTTAATTAACAAATGGATGGGTGGTGCTGCGAGCTCGTTTGCTATCTTAATGTGGACTATGTTCTCGATTATTAAATTTATAATAAGGAAGGGATGTAGTGTATGCGATCTATATATAATCTGTTAAACATGACGTTTGTCTCGAGCACACGGGAGTGACGTAAACAGTCACGTATTAGCCACGGGCAGAACGGACGTTTACTGCGCACTGGTGTGGTAACGAGCCAATTAACGTACCCTTTATGACAAGGGTGACACGGAGCACTACATAGTCCAAATCTGCATTACAATTTTGTGATATAAATTTCCTTTACCGGAAAATTTGTAAACCCCCAGTATGAAACTTTGAAACGACGCACCGTGGCGTTAACTTGAGCGAGGTGACGCCCGTGCGTCATACATACGTTAAACCGATTTGCATAATTACTAAGCCGTATGTTATGACTATAAATTGGAACCAATTATATTAAGTCCATATTTAAGATTTCATTTAAATAACAACTTCCTTGTTGGTTTATCGCGCTAAGCTAAACATTCTGGGTTTGATTTCCGGGGCAAAGTATTATTATATAACTTGAGGTTTTCCCTTTGAGCTACGACATGGAGCGGTTCAAAAAGAGTGAGAGTGAGAGAGTTCAAGGCAGGCAACGTACCTGTGATACCCCTGGTGTCGCACGTGTCCATAGACGACGGTGACCACTTACCACCAGGTTGCCCGTCTGTTTGTCCCACTATACCTACTATAAAAAAAAACTTGAAATTCATAGTAGCAGCTCCATTTGGAATCGTCGAAACTGAGACTGAAACATGGGCTTTGATGACAGGCATAACTTTCAACCACTTTGCTGTTACCGCTGTTACATAACAGTACTAATTATTTGTGTTATATTTGAGTATAAGTGTAATTCTGTAACAAAAGTTATTCTTCTTCTTTTTCTTCTAATTACGTAAGATTTTGCATTGATTTGCCGCATCAATTCCGAAAAAATAGATTAGCTGTAATGTTATAAGAATAATGGTCGTTTCTCAACGACTTGCCCCACCCTAGGCGATCAACGAGAAGCGAGTTTCTACTATGTGATAATTGTATTGATACCAATTGTGTTTCGGTAAGGTTTTCCGGATGAAAGATTGTGCTAATTTCGTAATTCCCGTGGGTCGGGACCATGCTCCAGAAATATCCACTAACAAACTCATTATTCCATCTATCCATCCAGCCTTTTGAGGTCCACTGCGGGAATTAGGCCTCTCCTAAACGATACCACTCCATCCGGTCCTGTTCCTTCTGAAATAAGCGGTTTACCGCCGTCTTCTTAAAGTCGTCAAAGCTTTTATTTAACTTCACTCGTATGTACCTAAGTATGTAAGTAGGTATGTCCTGGAATCTTGCAATCAATATTTCACCCACTTCCACTGAAGCTATCGAGCTGAAATTTGGCACACATATTAGGTTCCGATGACAATGCATGAAAAAAAAAAGTTGTAAAAGCTTTTTAAAAAAAATTGTTTTTACAGTATAATTATTTATCATTATTGATCCTTACTAATTTCCACGTTTATGCTTTAATTAGGTGATGTTGAAGTTGATAATCTTAACTGCGAATAAATCGCATTCACTCGCTAACGGGTGGCTATACAACAAGTTATGACGCAAAAGTAGGTTAAAAGCGGGTTGCATTAAGGTGTCTTTACAGAGTCGATATACTTTAATGGTTCCGAATATGTGAGTTCTGCATACACTAAGGCGTTCGAGTGCTTTCAAGATATTGCTACGATCACAAGTATTGGTTACACTTACTGTATTTTACACTGTTTTTTCGTGTCATATATTTAATATACATGATAATAATAATATTATGTATATAAGACATTCATCCATGATCACAAACATGACTGGGCTCGATTTAAAATAGAACTGAAGCTCAATCGTAATTATTAATGTTTATCAAGCCGAATTAAATCAAATCAAACCTAAGAGTATAACCTTTTCGAAATAGCATTCAAAGTCTGTCCAGTCAATTAAATGTGTTTGTGGATATGCTATTCTATCCTAATATGTATTAGGCTGCAATTAATGCAATTTGGTGTTAATCTAGAATATCAAAACTCAATAATCTAAAATCAGAATTATCCCTGATAATAATTAAGTAGTTATTGACTTACTAGCTAGACTGTTAAATTCATAGTTAATGAAATAAAATAGGTATAAATATAATAATAATAATAATAAGCCCGCAGGGCAGCTTGTGGCGAGCTGTTGGGGAGTAGCGACCCCACGGACCCGAGTTCCCCGGAGACTCCCGCAGGAGTCTCGCCTCTGGCTTGCCTTAATCAGCCGCCCAGAGTGGGGCGTTAGAGCTATATGCTCGTAGGGTGGAAGTGAAACTTGCGTAAGTCGCGAGTTGGTAGAGTGGGTAAAACCACCTCATTTAAAGCGCGGTACACCTCTCTACACCCTGAGCCACTCGCGAACATGTTGCCGCCTTTGCCGTCCAGCGTGTCGGCATGTTTGGGTAGCCCATACAGTGAGTGGCGAGTCATCACCTGCCGCTTTTTAGGTTTGTAACGATCTGAATGGCAGGTGTCATAGTTCTCCATAACCCATGTATCAGTCCCTCTAAATCCACCACAATAGACCCAATATAGTTTCCATTCCTTTGCAATAGTTCCTGTACATCTGGCGGGGCCCACCTTCGGGTGTACCAATTGATGGTGCAGTCGATCGAGGGTGGTATCCGCCACGTGTGCTACATCACAACTCATTAAAATGTCTCGAAGAGGCCTCTACGTGTTGGACCTGTGTCCCCACGCAAGCCTTCCAAATTACCGGGTCCACATCTGGACCCGTGAAATTTAAAGAGATACATAATAATAATAGCCTTTATTTCCCATACACAAAATTTCGATAAAACAAGCACAAGTAATAAATTGATTAAGCTTAAATATTATGACATTTTTTCTTCTAAAATAACATACAAAATAATAATAATAATAATTGAAACATTAAAAATAAAAAGTTTAAAAAGTCACCGATACAAAATAATAATTGAACCATTATAAATAAAACATTAAAAAGTCATCTATACAAAATAATAATTAAAGCATTAAAAAGTCACCTATAAAATTAAAAATTAACTATTAAAATGTCACGAAATCTATTAATATATTGCATTGTCATTTGGGAACCCATTTTCGGGTGAAGGCCTCCTCCATTTGTTGCCAGGCTCGTCTGTCCAGCGCGAGCCGGGTCCAGGCGGCGCCTGCCACGGCCACGGTATAAATATAGCCATAATTAATTGATATCCAATTTTTTTTCTTAAACAAACATGACATATTGAATCAGGCATAGGAATTGACACCGAAACCTAGTCTTATTACAGGAAAAATATGTCAGTCAGTGCAAAGAGCGAAGCAATCCGCCCTACATCGACACGACAGCTTTGTCCCGGCGACACGTCGCTCGGGGAATCGCAGGGAAAAAACGGGAAACGTGGCAGTAGCACTGTAGGAAAAAACCAGGACGGGATGCTATCTTTATTCTGTCGGCAACTGGCAGATTGTCATAAGGCCCATATTCCCAATTGAAGCTACTTAAGTATATAGAACGTTTTTTTTTTGGCTGTCCAATTGAGTAGGTGTAAGATCTCAGTGTACTCAATCAGGTATTTTATACCTGTTACAAATGACACTCAAGGTCAAATAGCGATCATAGCCCAATGGCTCGCGTCGTGACCGACGAATGGCCGTCGTCGTGATGACAGAGTCAAGCAACGCCGGGCGCGGTCGGTTTGAGCATGGGTGACCACTAGTGGCAAAATTTCATGGGCGCTACCGTTTCGGAGGGCACATATCACTGCTGTAACGGTGAAGTAAACATCGTGAGGAAACCGAACGGACACAGAAAGGTTTAAGTTTGATCTATAAGGAAAATAACTCTTTCGCTACCTGAAAGTCTACTAAATCTAGTTATTCATAAAAATATAAATACTTACTAGTATGAGTCGTACGCGGAAATCTCGATATACCTTTCACGCGATCCTTTCTACCGTGTAACGGGATAGGTGCTTTTGAGGACTTGCTCTCTGGAATATTCCCAATGCGAACCGTTTTTGAATAACATTTCCTTCTGATATTAAGAAGGATAAAAGATAAGTACTACACGTGGATTCTATTAATACTTGAACATATTTTCTATTAGTACTATGGTGGTAAGTATTCAGAGTCGTTCATTGTTTTACCCTGGCAATGACAACATTCAATGAACTCATTTAGACTGCGACAGTTTCGTTTATAGTTGCTAGTAGTTGCTACCTATTTAAATCACGGACATTATTGGACAAACTCTACCAAGTAAAACCAAAGGAAACTTTCATTATTTTTTGGGTATGGTGACCTTAATGTTGACCGGAATAAAATGACATATAGGTACATATATAAAAATAAAAACATTTTGAATTTGCACATTCATGATTTTATTTTTACGTCGTAATGTCTGAACAAATTATTAAATCTCTTCACTTTAGTCTGAACTTCCATCCCCTTTTTCAATACATTATAGATTGAAAATACAAAATCGCTGAATTTGCATTGGAGATCATAATTTTTCGTATCTTTATATTCATAATTCCAGATCAAAAATGAAGGTAGTTATGATTGTTTTTGATCTGGAACGAAGTTAATCACAATACCTTCATCCAAGGGCGTGCCTTGAATAGTTCAAAATATCTACAGAAATTTGACAAATATGTTATTAAAATAATAAATATTTTATATTTTATAAAAAAACTTTATAATAAAATAATAAAGTTTGAACTGAATCGGTTAAAGTTTCACAAGCTTTCCATACAAACAATATCTCAACACCAACGTAAGCTTATTCGACAGATTATTACACATTACATTAGGTACAGATTATTTGTCTTAATTTGATTTATTTGAGAGAGAGTGAAAAGACTGAACTGTATTGTGGTCTGCCGTTAAACCTGTCTGTGTGGATAAAACTTCAGACTTCGGCGAGTAGTTAATGCAAATTTTGTTAAAACCTTAAAATACTTGTTTCCTAAACAGCGTCTAAAGTGTGAAACAAGGCTTTACAGGGAGTCCTTATTCTGGATTAAGGGGGCCATAAAACACGGTAATCCCGCGTCATGACAGCGAGAACAACGCTTCCGGATTCTGAATATTATTTGCAGTCGGATAAGCGAGGGTCTACTAGTCTAGCGATGTTTGATTTGCTGAACAATAATTCTGCAGGCGAACCATGTGTCTAAACTCGTGAGGAGGAGGAAGTGGAATTACTAGTGGACGCCCGCAACTTCGCACTCGTGGAATTACACATAACAATAGTTTCTATTACACCTAGTAATGTTATATACACATTCAGTGCAGATGCAGCTTTCTAATGGTGAAAGAATTTTTGAAATCGGTCCAGTAGTTTTTGTGTGAAAACATTTCAAACAAATCTTTCCTCTTTATAATATTAGTATAGATTATAAGAGCTTCTACGTACCCAGTCGGAAAATTATGAGCATGAAGTGATGTAAATGCTTTTCTAGACAGCGTGTCTCAGCAATCTTAACAAGGTGATATTATTTCGGCAAAATAGCTTGACCACTAGATTGGAAATATAAATTTCATAAATAAAAATAATTAACAAGATAATAATATTTCGACGAAATACTCGTAGCTTGACCACTAGATTCATGAATTTAATAAATAAAAATGGTGAAAATGGTTCTGACAACACTATTGGGGCTAACGACGTAGTTTAATCTGGCGATAACATAACTGAGAACGAATTAGTTGCTGCGAGCAACGGAGAACTAAATGCAAATAATATTAATGTTTATACCAGACTCCTGGATTAAGTTTCAGGTTTGCTGTTAGTTTTGACTGTACAAAAGATTTATGTTAGAACTAGCTTTAGACTCGGCTACACCACCACGACCCTTTCTTTGTTCCATCGTTGGGCTCGAGTTTCCTCTCGAATTGGGAGGGGTTAGGGTCCATCTAGCCGTGGCAGACGTGATTTCATCGTATGTATGTATAGACGATGTTATTACTCACCCAAGGAACATTTATTATAGGCTTTAGAGGGCGGAGGACACAAGGAAGAACAAAAGTGTCATTTTATAGATTCATGGATTGCCTCTTCGTTGTATATCATAATCAATGAGATATGATATGCAAGAAAGTCTTGTATTACAAGAGAAAATATATTTGTAATTCTTTGTCCACCACTAGTTAATCAGCAACGTCTTCGAAGGTTTTTGGGCTGAAGAGTGTATAGAGAGGTACTATGACCTTGACACTGACTAACATTTAAAAAAGAAAGCTTGATTTTCTTGAATTTTTAATTTGATTTTTTTATTAAATAATATTTTTAAACAAACTTTTGCAAATTTTATTAGAAACATTACGAAGCCACAGATGCTTAATCACGTCCAACATTTATAACCATTTTAACTGAATGAAACCAGAAACCAGGCTTTGATACGAATTTAATTTCGTATTTCACATAACGCTTTGTGCTGCAAATGAAATAGAGTAGGTATACTCCAGCGGTATTTAAGGCCTGTGTAAGCGATTTACGGTTGAATGCCAGATAATGCGTTGAAACGTTCGGTCAGTCCTCTCATCGCGCTCTGCGGATCAAAGGCACCAAGCGACTGCATTTTGTGAGAGAACATTTAAAAATAATAGATAGAAGTAACACTACTCATCACTACCACACTTTATTTGTCCCACTGTTGGGAATGGGTCTCCTCTCGTATCGGGAGGTGTTAGGCCTTAGTCCACTGCGCTAGAAAGTCATTGTGGATAGAATCTGGTATGTCTTAAATAGCCTATATCACTTGACATTATTGCAGCTTCCCATTAGTGAAAGAATTACAGAATCGGTCAAGTATTTTAGAATTAATCTGACATTTTTACATACTAAACGATACTTTGGATTCCTAGAATTCAAAATTTCTTCTTCAGTAATCATTTCATAAAAATTTGAAAATCTTTCACAAAAATAATATTGTAAGAATAGCTAGGTACAGCAAATTATGATAATCTTTTTTTCGACTGGACTTTTACTGTATGGACATTCAGACGGTCATTCAGACCTTTACGGCGACACCGAATAGGGAATGGTGTAGTTATACATGTACACTGTGTAGTTTAATGATTCTCTTTTTCATTGTTTTTCTGTTTAGTACAATGGTAAGCTGGTAGAGTATACATTATGCAATAAGCTCGCCACTGTCCCACTTTATTGTTTTTATTGTGGTTCAATAACCTTACAACAGATAATAAATAAATAAATGTTGATTCGAACTCCTAATAGGTACGGATTGCTATGATGTCTATGTGTGTCTAAGATCAGATGTTAGAAAATACAATGCAATACACTAACGTTGGTAATACTCGTATATACACGACATTAACTTAAGTGTGTAAAGAGAGTTAAATGCTAACATTGTCACTGTTACAATAATCAAGACAGTCTCTGGGGCGTAGTGCTGAATTAAATACGAGGCAAGTTATATCCATTTGCATTCGGAGTTCTCAGAAATTAGGCACTTAAACTAACATGAATTATATGAAGTGGCTGGCTAGTGCGAAGGCCCGCAGTAGACTTACTCTAGTGACGGTAACATAGTGGGTAGTATATGTAGGTACTAGCTTTTGCACGCGACTTTGTCCGCGTGAATTTCTAATTTTAGAAAATAACTTATTGGATCAGGCGTTACTTTGTGGAACTCCATTATTACAAACCAAGCATTAATCTACTTTGCAACAATCCGCGAACAAAAATGTATGGTGGTGTATACCTTCTACTTCTTGACATTGCGATTAACCGTCGTGGAGTCTACTTACCCCGAGGATACCTTGTTTTGGGGCGAAACACGTGTTGGTTTGTGTATTGGTGTATGTTTTCACTAGTCGCGTGTGCATGTTTCCTGTGTGGGAGGGAGGGAGGTGCTGCGTGCTTGAAGGTATACACCACCATACATTTTTTTTCGCGGATTGTTGTAAAGTTGATGATTCCTTGGTTTATTTTAGAAAATAGTAAAATGGCCTATTATCAATGAGGCTGGATATTGGTTGGTTCAAAACATTAAACATTTTCATTCAAACCGTCCTTATAGAACATAATATATGTTTGGGATAAAAAGTAATTATATGTGTTAACACGTATTTGTTTGTTGTGTGCGATTTAAGTAATAAAATTTCACCTACTGTAAAGGTAAAGACGATGTTTCTTTGACGAGGAAACCTGCATGCCTAAGATTTCTCAATTTGAATTGATTCAAGGTTGAAGTCTATCCATCCGCACTTGGCCAGCGTGACCCGTGCCTAACAATGGGATAATGGGTTGTGGTGAAGGACGAAATCAAGTCTAAATACATAATAGTACCTGTGGGAGAAACCAGAGACCAGTAGTGGGACGTCTATGAGTCTCAGCTAGCATTGTACTTAGGTACTCAATATTTTCAGAACATTTATTTCATTATGTTACATTCAGAGCCGCAAAGTAAACGCAACATCACTAACCCTCAGTGTCAACAAAACCAGCGGTATCAATAGACATGGAATGTAACATGAAATATCTCTTCCTCTTCCTCTCCCCCACAATGGTACAATGTAAATATCGTGGGAACGACCGAGATATGACGAATGATGTACTCGAAAAATGACAAAGTGACTCGGGTAACGACGACGCCTCGAAATGTATGTAAAAACATCCCCAGGCGTGGCTGAGGATTCAAACAGAACAGACAATTACCAAATTGAGTTGAGTTACATCCACACTTTATAACGGTATGAAAGACCGTCGGAACAATTTATTTCGTTTCACGTGGTTGGGGATTTATGCATGGATTATGAGAGTGGAATTTGGGTTTATTAAACCAACGCCTTTTAAAGTTTTTTTTATGGTGCTATTTTTGTAATTAGCTAATATTTCCTTTTATAATGTACAAACCAATGTATAAACAAATGTATATAACAGGGGGTACCTACAGATGGGGTTTTAAAATTTTTTTTGTGTGACCTTTGATGACCTAACAGTATGTACGAATTGTATAATCACCACAATCTAACCATTGTTTGTCCCACTGTTGGGCTCTATAGAGATTGGAAAACTATATTAAATATTATGGAGAACTCTTAGGTATGCAGGTTTTATCGCGATGTATTCTTTCACAGTTATGTACACCAGGGGATATTTAATTTTATAATAGTACATTAATGTAACAGTCATTGGTACGTGCCGCATGGATTTGAACCCAAGCTCCCGAGTGATAAGAGAGTATCGCCGGTACCGAACGACTGTTTGATTTGGATACTACCCTCTTTCCCCCACAAACTCCGCACGTTTGCTCTGAGTAGACGTGTCCGCTGGCCAAGTGTATGAAAGAATATATAAGGCTTTATTTCTGACTTTATCTGAAGTATTATTAAGTTCTATTGTATCAAGAAATATCATGCAAAACTAATGGAATTTTTACCTAGATCTAAGGGCTAGAAGTTATTAATTACATCCATTTACGAAGACACTTCAAAACGCGTAATTATCACTAAAAATACAATTACGTTCAGAACAGACAATAAGGTAAAGTGATTTGCATTTTAACCCGCTTGGTGCTGCCAGAATATTGTCCAATTAGCGGAAGCGGAAGCCCTAGAGGGCGCCTTCAGCCGTGACGTCAGAGTGGCGTGATGGTAATACCTACGAGGAGAGGGGAGCGCAAGATGGCGACCGGGCACACCAGCCCAGCAGGCAGGCAGAGCATTAAGACTGCAACCGTCGGATCGGACAGACTTACGTTACCTCTTACATTCTAGAATGTTATTTTCTTTCTTTTCGTGATTTTGTAATAATTTAATAAACGTTGTTGCTTGAGTGATAATTCTTTTAAAACCAACCGCTAAGTTCAGAATTGGGATTCTTAACCACATCCGTGTAAAGTTATTTAACCATTGATCGCAATGCCTAAGGAATCTAAAAGTAAATCTCGAAAACGTGGCCGTTCTTCCAACTCGGGTATAGAACAAAAACTTGAAACGATACTTTCTCATTTGACGTCGTTAGAAGATACGCGGGGCCTTAACTTGGGTCACGCGGGTGCAAGTACCAGTGCGCGTGCTCTCCCGGCGCCGCCCGAGCAACCGGTGCGCTCGCGCACGCCGCCGCGGTCGCCGCATGCGGATGCGCGTGTTCAAACACGCACGGGTGATGGCGCGATGGCGGATACGGCGAGCGTAGCTGCGTCATTGCCACCAAGCACGGCACCGTCAGCTGCGGAAGTCATCATGAGCGAGGTGGTAGACAAACTCGCGACCGCAATCAATGCTGTAAACCCGGTGAGATCGAACCATGTGTATATTTCTAATTTTGACCCTTCATTTAATGATTTTATTGTGTGGTGTGAAGAAGTGGATCATTTGTGTCGTATTAATCGATGGGACGACCGCGAATGTTTGGCACGCATAGGTCATTGTCTAAAAGGCGATGCGCGTGTATGGCTTAGCGAATGGTCTACTAATGAGCGTACGTGGTCAAATTTCAAACGTGACTTTCAATCTTTGTGCCCGCGTAGAATAGATAGTGCGAACATTCTGTTCGAGGTTATGAAAACGGATTCTGATCGTTATCCTACATACGCTGAGTACGCTAGGCGTTCATTGTTGAGATTGCGCGTTATCAACGGGTTAAGTGAAGAATTGATTACTGCAATTATTATTCGCGGCATAACCGACCCGCAGATCCGCGCGGCTGCTACAAACGCTAATTTGTTGCCATGTGATTTAGTTGGGTTTTTGTCGATTTATATTAAACCGGTCCAGACTGTCCGTAAAAAAACATAATGAACCTCAAAATCAAATCCGAAAGAGAGAATATTCTAATATGCGTATTAAATGTTTTAAATGTAACAGATTTGGTCACAAACAAGATGAATGTTCTAAACGTATGAAATTAAATAATGCGGTTGATAAGAATGGGCTGACCGAGTCAGAACCGTCTGTTTCCAATCGGGTTATGAGTAGATCTGAGCCATGTAGTTTTTGCAAAAAAATGGGACATAAGACAGAAGATTGTTTTGCAAAGCAGCGCAGCGAATCGCGCGGAAAATCCAATGTCAACTTTTGTCATGAGATCCTAGATGATTATCAACGGAACGATATAGCGTCTGCAGTGATTCAAGGCATACCCGTTGATATACTTATAGATAGTGGCTCGCAGATTTCTTTGATTGCGGAATCAGTTGTGAAATATTTTCAATGTACCCACACTCCATCTTTTTGTACTTTGCGTGGCATCGGCGGCCAAGAAGTTGAGTCCAGCTTTTCAACGACGTTAACCATTGAGTTCCCTGAGATCTCTCTTGAAGTGGATTTCCATGTAGTCCCTGATTGTTATTTGACCATCCCAGTAATACTAGGAACAGATGTCCTTAATAGAGATGGTGTAATCTACACTCGAACACGCGGTGTACAACGCCTTACGCGATCTAAGTCTGTCCTTAACGTACAATCGAGCGTGCGTGACCAAATAAGTGCGTCTGTTGCTGGCGATGACAAAATACGTTTGCTAAGTATTATCGAAGAGTTTTCCGAATTTCTTGTTATTGGTACTGCTACTACGACCGTGAATACTGGGTTTATGCACATTCGATTGCACAATGAAACCCCTGTGGTGTATAGGCCTTACAAAATGTCATATTATGAAAAGATTCGCGTGCGGGAAATAATTAGAGATTTGCTTGATAAAGGGATAATTAGAGAGTCCGAATCGGAGTTTTCCAGTCCCATTTTACTAGTTAAGAAAAGGGACGGCAGCGACAGGATGTGTGTCGATTTTCGGGCGTTGAACGCGAATACAGTGAAGGATCGTTATCCATTGCCACTTATTGAAGACCACATCGATCGTTTGGGCAAGGCCAAGTTCTTCACAAGCTTAGACATGGCTACGGGCTTTCACCAGATTCCGATGGATAACGACTCCATTCGCTATACTGCTTTTGTCACGTCGGAGGGTCATTACGAATATTTAAAAATGCCATATGGGCTTGCCAACGCCCCTGTTGTCTATCAGCGCATAATATCCAATACCCTCCGTCCTTTTATCGAAACTGGCAAGGCCTTGGTGTACATCGACGATATCTTGATACCGAGTGAGACAATAGACGAGGGACTACAGACGCTCCGCGAAGTGCTACGAACTTTGACCACTGCAGGTTTCTCTATTAATTTAAAGAAATGCACATTTTTGACCAGAGAGGTAGAGTATTTGGGACGTACTATCAGCTATGGTCAGGTTAAGCCGAGTCGGTATAAAATTGAAGCGTTGGTCAAGGCCCGAACGCCTAGTAATGTGAAAGAGGTAAGACAGTTTCTTGGTCTGGCCGGGTATTTCCGGCGATATATTCCCGGCTACTCTCTCAAAACGGCATGCATTGCTCATCTACTCCGAAAAGGTGTGCAATTTCAGTGGACCGACGAGCACGAGCAGGTTCGTAAGGACATTATTGAACGTTTAACCAACGAACCTGTGCTGGCTATTTATGACCCTTCGTTGGCCACAGAGGTGCACACAGATGCGTCGTCGCGAGGTTATGGTGCCGTTTTACTGCAAACCGATGCTGAAGGTCACAAACGTCCTGTTGCGTATTTTAGTAAGGTCACTCAGGGAGCAGAGCCACGTTATCACTCATACGAGTTAGAAACGTTGGCTGTGCTTAAGGCGTTGCAACATTTTAGGCATTATTTAATTGGTAATAAGTTTAAAGTTGTAACAGACTGCAACGCCTTGAAACTGACCCAACGTAAAAAGGACTTGCTACCTAGGATAGCTAGGTGGTGGATGTATTTGCAAGATTACGATTTTGACCTGGAGTATCGTAAGGGGACTGCGCTATCACACGCAGATTACTTGAGCCGTAATGCAATCAATATGTGCCGAATACCGAGACCACATAACTGGGCCCAGATAGCGCAGGCCGCTGACGAAGAAACTCGATCTCTTTTGCAGAAGTTGAATGACGGTGATCTTGATTCGAATCGTTATGTAAAACGTAATGATGTTTTATACTACAAACTAGATGTTGTTGGAGAACAACCCCGGTTTTTATGCTATATCCCTAAAGGACACCGCTTAAGCTTACTCCGAATCTTCCATGACGAACACCAACACATAGGGGCGGAGAAAACTACTGATTTAATACTCCGTCACTTTTGGTTTCCGGGATTAAGAAACTTTGTAAAAAAATATATTCGACACTGTATTATCTGCATATCACACAAAAAGGTGCCGCGTCAACCGTTGCAACCTATTAATTCGTGGCAAAAACCTAGTGTCCCTTTTGATACCGTGCACACAGATGTCTTAGGACCACTCCCAGACTCAAATGGCTATAAATTTGTTATTTTAATAATAGACGCTTTTACCAAATTTTGCTTACTATATCCGATTGTTAGACAAGACAGCAATGAACTAAAACATGTTTTTGAAAATGCTATTTCTTTATTTGGCACTCCTAGTTTAATTGTATCTGATCGTGGACGAATGTATGAGAGTTCATCATTTCGTAACTGGATAAGAAGTTTAGGTAGCGAGATTCATTTTATAACTGCAGAAATGCATCAAAGTAATGGGCAGGTTGAGCGGTACTGTCGTACCATCATGAATATGATTCGAGTGGAAACTAATTTTCGACAGGAAGGCTGGTCTAACATTTTGTGGAAATTACAACTCAACCTGAACATTACCGTACAGAAATCTATTCAGTGTTCACCTTTAAATTTATTAATTGGCAGTAATGGTGCAACGCCTGTCATACGATCCGTGATTCGCGACATCGCATTTGAAGCAGCCAGCCCGAACCGTGAATCTCTGCGTGAGCTGGCGCGGCAGCGCGCTAGCGGGCTGCTCGAAGAAAACAGAGCGCAGCAGGATGCCCGTGTGAATAAGGGCCGCAGAGTGCCCCCGCCTTTCCACATCAATGACCTGGTTTTTGTGAGGAAGACGAGTCAGTCTACCGGCAAGTTAGACTCCGGGATGCGAGGCCCCTACACCGTTACGAAAATATTGCCACAAGGTCGATATGAGCTTCGACTAGTCAGTGGGTCGTATGGTAAGACCACGCAAGCTGCGGCCCAACATATGGTATTGTGGCGAGGGGAGTGGACCCCCGATGTGTGTGCAGCATTCTTTGAATGTGAGTATGTGGTTGGCTATGCATGGTGTGCATCCCGAGGGCTCTGCGCGTATCAATTTATAATCCATGATAGCCTAGTTGTATTACCTCTTACAGCTATTTATGCTTTGGCACCCTGAGGGCTCTGCCTGTGTACACCCTGAGGGCTCTGTACTTGATGAAATCTGACACCCTGAGGGCTCTGTCTGTGGTACACCCTGAGGGCTCTGTACTTGATGAAATCTGGCACCCTGAGGGCTCTGCCTGTGTACACCCTGAGGGCTCTGTACTTGATGAAATCTGGCACCCTGAGGGCTCTGCCTGTGTACACCCTGAGGGCTCTGTACTTGATGAAATCTGGTACCCTGAGGGCTCTGCCAGTCATACAACCCGAGGGCTCTGTATGGTAACTAGTAACCTGAGGGCTCTGCTAGTGTCTAATGTGTTTATTTTTGTGTTTTACATCCTAGGCCCTGTGAAACATAGGAATAGACCGTTACTTTTTTTTTTTTTTTTTGCTCTCATTCTTTGTAAAAAAAAGTGTAATTTTATACGTAGTATTGTCTTCTAATGCAAACAATGTTTCCCATAGGTACAGCCAATGAGGTGGAAGGCGACTTCTTGGATTCCGGAGAAAGCTCGGAGGGGAACATACAAGAAGTACAAACGGAGGTTCACACTCAACCATCACGACCACGTCAGGCGTTGCCTGAAGGTACCGCGGTCGAGGACGAGCCGATTTCAGGAACGGCCGAATTAGCGGAAGCGGAAGCCCTAGAGGGCGCCTTCAGCCGTGACGTCAGAGTGGCGTGATGGTAATACCTACGAGGAGAGGGGAGCGCAAGATGGCGACCGGGCACACCAGCCCAGCAGGCAGGCAGAGCATTAAGACTGCAACCGTCGGATCGGACAGACTTACGTTACCTCTTACATTCTAGAATGTTATTTTCTTTCTTTTCGTGATTTTGTAATAATTTAATAAACGTTGTTGCTTGAGTGATAATTCTTTTAAAACCAACCGCTAAGTGTCCCATATAATTGATAGGACGCTGATCTGGCTATTTGATAGCCGTTCAAAAGTGTTGAGCGGCGCATTGAGTGTTACAATTAATTGACTATGGATCGTTAATTGTTCAGTGCTTCGGTTGATTGGATTTGATTATTCCATGAATTTGTGTTGAGGCAATAGTTAATAGTATGCCGGAGTATGACGGAGCTGTTATATGTCCACATTCCTGGAATGCCTTTTAATATTTTTTATATTTCATTTTTTGCTGGGAAATGCAATTACGCATCCCATCAAGCTAAAATAAACCTAAGTTTTCATAAAGATGCATTATTTACCTAAACTTTGCCACACTTGGAAGACAAGGTAATTTTTTTCAAAAGCTTTTATTTAACTTCACTCATATGTTGCTGCTGCGACCCATAGACGTCCCACTGTTGGGCACGGGTCTCCTCTCAGAATGGGAGGGATTAGGCCTTAGTCCACCACGCTGGCCAAGTGCGGATTGGCAGACTTCACATACCTTCGAGAACGTTATGATGAACTCTCAGGCATGCAGGTTTCCTCACGATGTGTCCTTCACCGTTATAGCAAGTGACATTTAATTTCTTAAATCGCACATAACATAGAAAAGTCATTGGTGCGTGCCACTGGGGCTTGAACCCGGACCGCTCGAGTGAGGGGCGAGTTCGATAGCCGCTGGGCTGTTACCGCTTTTTCTCTCACTCATATGTATCCATTATTAATGTATGTATGTCCTGGAATCTTGCAATCAATATTTCACCCACTTCCACTGAAGCTATCGAGCTGAAATTTGGCATACATATTTGGTTCCGATGACAATGCATGAAAATAAAAAAAAGTTTTAAAAAGCTTTTTTAAAAAATAAAAAAATTTAACGGTATAATTTTATTCTCATTTAAAATGATTACAAGATATTGTCTCTACTCCGCACTCACAGCTTGCTAGTCAGCGATCAAAGAATAGTTCTGGTGATTCCAATGAAGAAAATTAAACGATAATTAGGAAATTAGAACCCAATTACACAGCTTAACTAACCTCCATGATGTGAAACGAGCTAGTATTCTTCTCTCATGTTTTCTTTAACAACGATGTACCGACGATATAATTATAGGGATTAGACGGGATCGTCCGTCGTTGAATACTAAGTGAGTTGAAGTGCTTCTACTATGTGTTCTCGAATTTCGAATTCTCTTTCTCGATAAAACTTGTTTGCGAAGCAGCTCTACCTACAATTCTATTAGTTTAATTAGAAATAGGTATTACGTATCTGCTTGTTTGTGACTATCACATACATGATGCAAGATCTAATCTGAAATTGTATGTTTGTATAGTAGTGATTTTATACAAACTTTCATCCCGTATTTTGCCGCATCAAAAGGATAAATGGCCGCGCATAAAATAATAAGTAAAAAACAAACAAATATTAATTTTAATTAGAGATCGCAGTGTGAGAAAATGAAGAGAAATTCTACCAAAATTAATTTTGAAGCGACTTCGATAAAAAGGCGAAGGTTCTATGTTTAACAATTTGTATTTTTTTAAATTAAGGCAAAGTAATAATTTCATCGTTCATAAACCTATTTTAATGATTCTTATCTTTCATGAAAATATTCCACCCCTAACTAACACCAAGGTAAATCCCAAGAATGTTGCCTGGAAATGTTGACGTTAGGAATACTTTCTTCAGGATACCTAGTCCTCCAAACCTGCAAGGCTTCATCCATTCCCACCAAACAAACATCAGCCGGACAATTGTTTAAAATTTTGCTGATGAGGTTAAGTGAGCAATGGGTTGAAGCCAAGAAAGATGGAAGTGCCACGCTCTCTGAGGTTCGTATTCTCAAACCCCCAGGTTAACAGGGAGACATGTCTGTGTCCAAGAACATACACAAAAATTTAAATTTAGAATTTTTGAAACACGCAAAAGGGTTGAAGCCAAGGTCTACTTGCAGATTATTATAAAACCTTATTGTTGATATTTGTAAGGCCTCATTTGGAGTCGACTGGCTTCTTCCGCGAGGTTTTAACTTCTTGTGAGGCAGTTTGCTTTTCTCAAAGTTATAAAGTTGGTCTCCGAAGATTTTATTAGCATAATTTGGTTACGGTACATTACTGATTGTTGGACTAATATCTTCGTACTTAGCAATGATAAAAGTTACTTACTGTTACAAAGTTGATGCTAAGGAGGAATATCCTCTAACATTTTATTCTTTTTATTATTTTTCATAGCAATTATATTCAGTTGATGAACATTCGTGGAAGACGGAAATAGGTGAGTAATTTTAATGGAATAGAAAAATCTCACTTTGTATACGGTTAGCCCGGGGCGAAACTACCGCTCTCATATCTGAGCTCAACATTCACGAGCAATTTGCTACGAAAAGGATTATTTCTTTTAAAAGTTACAGCAATTTGTGAATCACTTCTTGGTTAGACACTAGGGTTTTCACCAATACTTCCTAAGTAGCGTGGTCCATTTATTATATCCGAAGTACTATAGATTCCTCATAGAAATGCAAATTTTATCAGGACGTTTTTCTTCATCGCAATAGTTGGTGATAAATCTAACCAGTCATGTCCACAGTCCGTCACGGTCGTCATCAAAGTAAAAATGAATGAAGAAAGAAATGCATAAGCTTCCTTTTTTAAATACAAGAGTATTACAGGTTTTGGCTGTTATCAAAATGCAAATCTGCATTGTAGGTAGGTACTAGGTTACTCGCATTGATTGGAAATACTGTTTGGTTTGCTGGCTGGGGTTATTCGCTTATGCTAATTTTATAAGCATAATTTCCTCGGCTTTCAGTTCGAGTAATTATCATCCAATCGAAATAGTTAAGGCTCAGACTGGGCCGGCAGTCAGACTAACAATAAGAAATATTTGTTTTATTTATTTATTTACTTATGTACAATGTTAAAGTACAAGTACAAGTTACTTATGTACAATCTTAAAGTACAAAGGCGGACTTAATGCTAAAGCATTCTCTTATTCTAACAAGTGTTATACTGGAATTAAAACTAAACAGAAACATGTGTAAAAACTTATTATAATAAGTCACAGTATTCATACTGATCCACGTCCAACTGCAAGAAAGGGATCGTTCTCAGTATTGGCCGTCGCAAACAACGACCACTGGTTTTCAGTTAATTGGTAACTGCTAGTGGCAAGCCCTCGGTCCCAGTGGGTGTCATAAGCTGTCAAGCGGACTAAAAAATCCTTCTGCCAACGCTCACTAGAGCATCGTGGTTTAGAACGCAAGCCATGTGAGATATCTTTTCCCTTTAGTGGGAGGGTGGACATCAGCAAATTATGTTAAAAACTCTAACGGTTTTGGACGCTAGATTCTAAGCAACCTTAATTCTTAAGCAATCTAAAGCCTAATTTACCTGCATCCAAATCGTGGAAAAAGTAACTTTTTCTACACCAAACAAGTGCAGATTTAAAGCAAAAGTACCACCGTCGCAATTCCATTAACGCTCCTTCCGATGAGTTTTTTTTAAACAGAACCGCACTGAGAATCCATTACGGTAATATCTTCATTTGAAACGCTGCACTTTATTGGTCGCTGGCGGAATGAAATGCACTTTTGTGGCCGCCTTTGACGAGGCGCGTAGCGAAGCGGATCGTTGCATGCGCAGGAAACGTGCCGCGTTGGACACGAGGCTTGTTCGCTATGCATTACTTTATGTTTTGTCCGGCTTAATTAAAGTGTTTATCAATCCTTCGCTGCAACCCATAGACGTCCCACTGGGTCTCCCGTGCGGGAGGTCTAGAGCATACTCCACCACGCTGCTCCAATGCGGATTGGTGGAGGGGTTAGTGGCCAACCCAGTGTCGAATAATAATACATAACATAAAATGTATTTTGTGGATGCCTTTGTGGCGCATAACGGAGCGGAACGCTGTTTGCGCCGGAATCGTGCCGCATTGGACACTCCTTTGCATTACTTTGTGCTTTGTACGGCTTAATGAAAGTGTTGATCAATACTTTATAATACTTGAAAGAAGTTTAAACGGGGTACAAAAAAAATACAATTATTCAGTAACAATTCAAAGATTCAAATTGATACGCCTCAGCGTTTTATTAAATGACTTCATAAATCCACGCGCCTGTATTAACGTGACGCATAGTGCGTGATTTCAATGTGGTTTGTAGTCTATTAATTCCATGGCTTGCAGTGTCTCTGACGATGCTCTAACATGACATGGCCTATATAGAACTAATCTACGAGAATGTCACATGACATGGCTTAGCGTTTAGTTTGAGCCAAAATGAGTGATGAGGATGAAATCCTTTTTTTTTGCTACAATTGAAAAAAAAAGGGATTTTTAGCCAACCACGATTGTCTGTTAATATAATTTGCGTCATTAATACGTAACTCGCTATATACGATGCGAAATTTTTGCTGATTTACAGTTCCGCCCAAATAAATGGACATGGAATTAATACATCCCAAAAGTGCACTGTAACCTCCCAGTGAATAAATTTAATTCCATGTGATTGGGTAATAACTTAACAAGAGTTTTGTCGCTGTCCGCGCGAGAATCGATGATCGGATTTGTTATAACGACATTGGCGGTTCAGTCATAGTTTTTCATGATTTAATTCAACGAGTTTTATTATTAAAAGCTACCTAAGTAAGTCTATAAGTCTATGTATTTACGTCACTTCGTAGGAGTTTCGTATCACGCGCCAGTTCTATGAGCACTTGTGTGCTACAAGTACGCTGAATGGTACGAGATGTCTACTTTGTGGTACGAGTAAGCCACGTCACAATACGACGCCACGCTATGCGAATGGGCGGCTAGGTGCCACAGCTGTGATTGAACATTGAGATTAGTGACAAAGCATTACATAGTTAGAAGTTTGGCATATTGAGCACATTAGCAGTTGTAATATGATTAAGGAATGTAGATTTAAATTTCTTTGTACTTAAAATATCAAAACGCAGTTTCCAAATTTTCCGATGATTTGAATAAATTTAATTTATAGTTTAATTATATATCAGGTTGTTTTCAATGGTGGAAACAGTCGTTAAGCCTTGTCCAGTGGTCGCAAGCGCGTTCCTGGGTTCGATCCGCGGTTCGGGCAACAACTATTGGGTTTTTCCAACTTGAGATGCCTGCTAGCAGCTCGGAGTCTGGATTTGTGCCCAGTGTATCTGGCCCACCACCTATTTTAATAGGGACCTAAACATAACTGGTGAAAAGGGGGTGCCTACACACTTCTGCCTACTCCTTCGGGATAGTAAATCTAATATTAGGTATGTTATGTTTGCTAGCTATGCGTATTACATTAGGCTCTTATAATACAATCATTAAAGCTTTTCTGGTGTCAAGAAATAAAAGAAACCAAATAGTTTTCACAGCAAACCACGCGAATGTTTGTTTTCCATTTTACTCACGACCAGCCTCTCAATAGTGAAAGAGCACTTGTATGCAGCTAAACAAAAGAACGACAAACTGAAATTGGGAAAAGAAGGGAAATATTCTACGTTTTTGCCGGCGCTAGAACGGACAAATTTTTCAATTCCACCACTTCCTGGACTGATTGAAACCTCGGGCTGACCAATATTTTTGGTTCGTGTTCAGAAACAGAATATTCTATAGTAAATAAAAATTGATTAACAATTATTTATTATATTAGATAGCGTCAGAGATAGTCGACAGAGTTAAGCAACGACGGGCGCGGCCGGTTTGTGGACGGGTGACGCTAGTGGCAAACTTTCATGATCTACCGTGCTTCGGAGGCCACGTTCAGCCGGTCCCGGTCCCAGTTTTTTTCATCGGTGAAAACAATCGCTAAGCCTTGTCGAAGACCTTTGGGTAGCTTGAAAACATTCGACTGGTTGGTCACTAACTCCTCTACTTTTCTTATTTTTGTATGTACTTGTTGTATGTTGTATCTGTATCCTTTTGTGTGCAATAAAGGAACTTGTCTGTCTGTCTGAGCGTATAACACAACTCTACCCACCCCTTCGAGAAAATACAGGAATCAAGTGATATTTTCATAAGATGATCGCATAAAATATCATTTTCCATAACCACTTTACTAACGCATTTTGCCTACTCCACAATTCGATTCTAAAAAGCAAACATTGAGCGTGACAAACAACGTTTGTTTTTTAAGTCTGCATTTCGGGCAAGAGGGCAGGGCACGCAGTGTAAAAATAAAAAAAATACTGGTACACTGGTACATTGGGAAGGCGGACGAAAAATTCCACTATATTTTTCAGTTTTTCACAGAGCGATTGTATTTTATTCTCGCGAAAGATTGGTCTGAAGGCAGACTCTGTTGGTCAATCTTTAATTTATTAATATGCTGATTTTTCCTTTATAGTGGTCCTGCTGATAAAACCGTGTTTCTTTAAAAAAAAAACAGCATACACACATATAGTAATAATTCTATCTGTCATGAACTACAGCGGGAAATATTGTAATTGTTGACGGTTTTGGTAACTGACAAATATGATAAATACATACCTTTAAATTGTGTACTGAAATACACCAGAGACAGTAATGATATTAACCCAGTAAAATCTTTATTAGTAGACGAAATTCGCCCATAGTTATTTACATTTTAAATTTTAGGTTTATTAATTTAACGTTTGCAAATACATTTTAAAAAATATTAGCGTTCTGCACTTCTGCTCCATATAAACTTTCCGTTCACCGTTACGAAATTTTTATATGGAGCAGAGCCCATTTTACGTATTTTCGTAAAATGGGATCGAAAGTTTTTGCTTGAAGTATTTATATGATCCTGCTTCTTACTTTTGGAACACACAGGTCAATTTATAATGTAGTATATCAAACGAACAACAAAACTAGTAGAATTACAGCATATTTTTTTGTGTATAAAATATAGCTAACGTGCGCCAATCCCGTGAACCCGTGACAACTAAGTCCAACTTTGAGCAGGACTTATAAGAGTCTCGAGCATGCTACATGCCCTGTTGCTTCTTACTTTAGAAACAAGCCCGTCAATCACTTACGTGGTTATATCAGTAACCAACGAAACTAGTCAGGCAAGAATTCTGCAAAATTTTGCAGTTTTCGAGACAGCCTGCTTTTTTTTACTCGTCGCAACGTTTGAAGGCTCGGAAATATTGCCTCACTCACAGCTTGGGAGAGCTGCTCCAACGTTTGGTTCTCTTTCTCAATTTTAGGGTAGATTCAATAAGTAATCGGCTTGAAAATCGTACGTTTTATACCACCCTTTCTTATTCCACTTTTGGGCTTGGGTCTCCTCTCAGAGTGGTCTTTATCCACCACGCTGGCCAAGTGCCGATTGGCAGACTTGTTACCATTTGGAGCGAACGGGTGCGGACCGTAAATATAACTATACTATGGCACTATGGACTATAAATATGGCAGACTCACGTGTGATTTAATAATTGAAATAATTGTGTACGATGTGTGATTAACAGTGTACGCCGTGCCCGCCGCGAGCGTGTTCACTCCTGAAGATGATCATCGTAATCGATCGAAACTAATCAGCCTATTTCCAACTTTAATCACACGTGAGTAAGCCGGTAATTTCAACTATGAAAATGTCATCAGAGTCAGAGTTCTTAACTTCTCCCATAACAAGAGGAGACCCGTGCCCAACAGTGGGACAGTGAAAGGGTTGCGTGAATATACCAATTATCAGGTCTGTCTATCAAATCTAATGGATTCTATAGCACTACCATAGCTTCACTAAAGCGTAGCGTTCTGGGTTAACATTTTCAATTTGTTTCATGGACTGTCGTGTTATTCGCTTTGTGCATTGCTCATTTGAACGCTCGCAGAGAGCCAATGAATAAAGCATATAGGATATTGCCAATATTTGTCACCTATTATTATTTAGCTATCGAGCTATACCTAAATAATTCTACCTTTTTAATACCTATTTGTGTTTATGTGATGATTTTAGCTTTACGCATTCTGAATCTAAGGGAACATACCCATACTACGTGACCTATTTTTTAAGTTTTTTCGACCCCTCCCTCCCCTCGGTGACCATTCGTAGTATATGCCAAGACCCCCCCCTCCCCCTTGAGTTTTCACGTAGTAATTCATAATTATGATTTTGACGTGATAACGTTTATTAAATCGATGAACGCCAACACATCCGAAAAAGTTTGACGTCATGGTACTGTTACCATGACGTCACACTTTTTGACGTCATGAGTTGTTACCATGACGTCACACTTTTTGACGTCATGAGTTGTTACCATGACGTCACACTTTTTGACATTCCATCAGTATTTTCTTAAGACGTCACGTTCAAATATCGTCAGTAAACCGACTTTACAGACAACCAATTTGTTTGTATAAAATAATGATTATGACGTTATCACGTAAATCTATCGTCCGTAAACCGACTTTACAGACATCCAATTTTTTTAATCATTTCACAGGCAAAAATTGAAAAAAAAAAAATAATTTGGCTCATACTCGTCTTTATTGCATAAGACTGCATGCATACTTAAATTACTAGTGAATTATGTATTATGAAAAAGAACAACATTTGTGAAAACATATTGCTATACAGTCTGTAACTTACAGTAACTTAATTTACGAACACAACAATTATTTTCTGTTTAATCACATTAATATTCATCTCATACGTCTTCAACAAATACATTTCCAGCATCAATCCACTTGGATACATCGTTGATTAAGGGGCAGTCATATCAAAAGTTTTCAATCAGCTGACGCTCGGCATATGTGCGTCAGCGCCACCAACTGTGAGTTTACAAAGCGCTAAACACCGCGCTATATTCGAATATAGGTCGAAAAAATACGAGATTCCTCTCATTAAAATCGACTACGTGACAAAGACCTGACCCCCCCCCCCCCCCGCTCCTGTGACTGACCGTAGTATTTTAAAGACTCCGCTCCCCCCCCTAAACGGGTCACGTAGTATGGGTACGTTCCCTAATGCGTTATGAAGTGACTTACCTCAATATATAATAAAAGAAAGCCCCGTCGCGTCTGTTTGTTTGTACGCGATTTTCGAAGTGATTCATTTGAAATTTAGGTATATAATTTATTAGGGTTTTGTGTAAATAGGTTGAAATATGACGATCATTGTTGAGTTGACTCAGTTAAACTTGAAAAAATTCTACTGGCATAGTTCTAATTTAACAGTTTTCGTTTTTAACTAGTGAACGCCCGCAGCTTCGCTTGCGTGGAATGAGACATTACAATAGTTTCGTTTACACCTATAACCTATAACCCTCCTCAAAGACACTACCGATCGAACTCTGTCCTTCAAACTTCATTCCTGGGGAAATCACCGGGATAAATTACCTACATTTTTATACATTAAATAAATAAATAACCATGGACATTCACACACGGCCCTCAAACCCCAAATTAGGCGCGAACCTTTACTATGGGTGTCAGAGACTGATATACATACATAGTTATTTTTAAATACATACTTAAATAGATAATATTGACATCCAGACACAGAACAAACACAAGTTCTCGTCAAGCGAATATTTGTCCTGAGTGGGATTCGAACCCAAGACCCCTGGCGCAACAGGTAGGGTCACTACCGTTTGCGCCAACGGATACATACATTCAACTGTTAACATGTTTGCAAATATGAAGCAATTCAATTGAAATTTAAGAAATATTCAAACAAACATCCATCCCATATCCCAAGGACCCTCATTATTTTCCGGGAACGCCGACATGTTAACACAAAATATAGGTGATAATGGGTAATGACATTTCTATGTTATGTGCGATTGAAGAAATTAAATGTCACTTGCTGTAACGGTGAAGGACACATCGTGAGGAAACCTGCATGACCAAGAGTTCTTCATAACATTCTCGTAGGCACTTGAAGTCTGTCGATCCGCACTCGGCCAGCGTGGTGGACTAAAGCCTAATCCCTCCCATTCTGAGAGGAGACCCGTGCCCAACAGTAGAACAAAGAAAGGGTTATTGGTGGAGTAGTAATAAAGATCGGTTTCAATGATTCAGTGCATGTTTGTACCAAGTTTCAATTAAATCGGTTTGGTAGTTTTTCATTCCATCGCGCACGTAGGGAAAAACAAGATAAACAGAGTATATTTTCGGAATCTATATCGATTTGTCTGAAACCTTATTTCAACATTTATCTAACGTACAGCCTCGCTAGAGTATTATTATGACGGGCCCGTTGTTGGCGTAATAGTAGTGACCCTGTCTGTTGCGCCAGGGGTCGTGGGTTCGAATCCCACTCAGGACTAATATTCGTGTGACGAACACTTGTGCTTGTTCTGTGTCTGGATGTTAATATTATCTATTTAATTATGTATTTAAAAATATTTATGTATGTAAATCAGTCTCTGACACCCATTTTGTAATTGCTATGAAATCTAACCCTCTAATATTGCATTGCCCTTACATGGTTCGTGCCAACACGAAGACGATCAAATTGTATTACATTATTATGTATTACTACTACTACTATTGTATTACAGCATTATTAACAACTAGTGGACGCCCGCAGCTTCGCTCGCGTAGAATTAGACCCATTAACGACGTCTGCCCGCCTTCGGGTTACCCACTTGACTTCAAAAACGGCAAAGTTTCATACTAACTTTTCACCCCCGTTTTACCCCCAAAAATCCTTTCAAAAATCCTTTCTTAGTGCTCCCCTGCGATATAAAAGGAACCCCTGTGCAAAATTTCAAGTTTCTAACCCTTATAATTATTTTAGGCCCTGCGTTGATATGTCAGTCAGTCAGTCAGCCAGTCAGCTTCTCTTTTTATATATATAGATAAATAAGTGATATGAAAAAAAAAATAGGTACCTACAAACATTAGTCTGCGCAAATATTCCACACCAGACATTGAGTTGCTCTACAGTTCAGGCCTTGAAGTGAAGACATTTTATTTTGGCAAGGCGCCCCGGGCGATCGTCTCAATTAGCCCGTTCAATGGCAGTCTGAGCTCTCCATGAATACTGCAAGAACTTTAACGAGTGCTAAGCTTATGCTAACGCTTGTTTTAAAATGTAATGATCGAAAGAAAACGGCTTAGTAGATTATTAACAGTTGAAATGAGTAAGTAATGAGAGCTTTTCAAAGTATTGGCTGAAATTCATTGCGCTACGATAACATTGGTTCGTCTGGCTTTCGCATGATCTAAAATCTTCCATCAGTCTTATATTACTTCTTACAACTTACTTACTTTACTTTTTTTACTTTACTTACTTCACTTAGCACAATTTCTGCCGTGTATTGTGTTTAACTGTGGTCCGGTTTGAAAGGTTTGGTTTCCGGTTACACTTCTTTAGCGGCAACCATCATGGTCCTAAAAGGTAGCAACACATATGTGATTGACTTGGAACGAAACTTACTAACATGACTAACTATCACTAACAGTCCCCAGTCCTCATACCTATTAACGAACTGATCTGAAAATGTTTTAATTAAATCTCTCAGCTAACTGGACTAACCATCCCAGTCCCTATTTGAGTTTTGTTCAAAGTTAGTCACAATCATGGGCGGCAGCCATGCTTCGGAGGGCACGTAAAGCCGTCGGTCCCAGTTGTTTTCAACGGTGGAAACAATCGTTAAGCCTTGTCGAAGACCTTTTGCTGGCTTGAGAATATTCGACACTGGGTTGGCCAATAACCCCTCCATCAACCCGCATAGGAGCAGCGTGGTGGAGTATGCTCTAGCTAGACCTCCCGCAGCTTCCTCTGGGGGGAGACGCATGCCCAGCAGTGGGACGTCTATGGGTCGCAGCGATTTCAAGTTGTATAAAATAATACCTTGCCCGACTCCGGGATTTAACCCAGACTTACTCGCGCTTGCGACCACTTTACCGACAAGGCAGTCAAGGTTCTATCACCTGCATTTAAGTAAGAACATTCTTGTTGATCCAAATTGCCCGTTTTGGGCCAACAGCCCGTCTTAACCACATGCAGTCCCAAACTTTACTCACTCACACAATTAATTTGGCAAAGTGCCTTGGGGGCCAACCCTGATTATCGTTAGTTGGCTGTTTAGCTTGCGGAATGACAGTCTTTGCATGAAAACTGCTGTTAGTTACGATTTCATGGTTAGAATAAAATAAAACTATACGTTTATAATATTACTAACTGCTGCCCGCGACTTCGCCCTCGTAAAATGTATAAATACTGAAAAAATATTGAAATTGATTTTTTATCGCAAAGGAACACAGTATCGGGATTAAAATTCATCTATGTAAATAACAAAATCATATATGTTAATCCAGGGTGTCAGCTACCTTCATACCAAATTTTTTCAAAATTGGTCGAGCCGTTTGAGCGTGAAGAAGTAACGCACATACAAACACACACACAAAGTTACGCTTTTATTTATTATATTATATAGTGTGATAGTATACCACGACCTTAACACGATTGCTTAAAAATCAGGTATATCTACCGAAATACGAGTAGTACCTAATTAGTATCTAGACATTTAGTCGCTATTTTACTGTAGTATTAATTGTATATAAAATACGTTTTTGATGAATCAACATAAATCATATTCATAAAGATATTTCTCTTTATATGAATGGTAATGAGTTATTGGTGAAACAGCTTAAAAAGAGCATGGTTTACCAAGTTGTGGGAACTACTTAAAAGAATTCAAGATAATTTTATGTTACGTTTTGTTTAGCTGCAATAGCTTAACACTGGGCACTGACCTCTCCCATAGAGCTACAGCTGAGAAAGGTGTAGGGAAAACGCCGCCACGCTGCTCCATTTTGATTGGTCGAGAGGTTGGTGGCCAACTGAAGATAGAATGTTCTCAAGTCACCTAACAAGATTATGTCTTGATTGTTTTACAATCGAAAACAGTCAAGACCGATGCCTCAATGTCCTTCATAACATAGAAGCGCCCGTGTAATTGCTAATTGAGGTCACTCATCGGCATTCTGACCGCGCCCGACACACAACTAGGTCAACCACCATCGACTAGAGTTGTTAGAGACTGTTTATGTATTTAAAACATAGCCGAGCTTTGGGGTGTTAGGGTCCAGGGTTCAAATTCCAAGTAGGTAGACGCCAAATTATCATTACAATTATATGAATAAGAATTAAATGTCTGACGTCTCTCGCTATGCGCCACTCCTATATCCTTACCATATTTTTCGCATATAAATTAACTCATAACTCAACTTAATTCAGGTCAAGTAATGCTTAATCACTTGTAAAGAAGTAATTAGGTAGGTAATTTAAATAATGTCGTGATTTCGGTTTCAGAAGCAGTATTTAAATGTTTCGAATATTATTTTCGACTTCATCATTGGTCTAGCGGTTGTTAGCACGACTGTCCTGGTCCTGGGTTTAATCCTCGGGTCGGGCAACAGCAGCAACAGCTTGTTAATTTGTGCCCTGTCACTATAGGCTCACCACCTATTACATGGGACCTAAACATAACTGGTGAAAAGTGGGTGTACTGCAACATACCTCTGCCTACCCCTTCGAGGAAATACTGGCGTGATGTTATCTCATATTCCGTTCATAGCAAAATGGGTCGCGTCGATCATATGTGATCGATCGAGTTTAGCAAAAACGGGTGCGGTCGGTTTGTGGATGAGTGACCGCCAGAGGGAAAATTTCATGGGCGCTTACGTGCTTCGGAGGGCACGAAAAGCTATCGGTCCCGGTTGTTTTGTCGAAGACCCAACTGTGGGACGTCTATAGCTAGCTAATCATAGCGGCGTTTTATAGAATATAAAATTGAACGCTTCGAAACGACCGCTTTATACCTAAATCCCTATTCTTAAGACAGATCACTTCAATTGCTTCGGTATTTTTATCTCCTACTTTACATTCCTGGCTCTACAATTGTGCGGTTTTCTTAAAAGTGCTATGAATTATCTTAAATCTTACATAAAAAATGGCATTAGAACCATGATTGAAAATAATTTGTCTGACAGTCATGTTTTTATCATAAAGCTTGCTCATAAAAAACCTGTCTCAAACTGTAGCTTCATAGACATCTTGGAGGCACTGAGAATAATTAGCATAACATCACGCCAATATTGAAGGTATTTAAGCTTGAGTGGTAGGCAGAATAATATACAGTTATGTTTACGTCATGTAATAAGTTGTGAGCCTATTGCCATACACCTGGCACAAATTCAAACTCCGAATTACTGAGAATTTCATGTTACAAAAATCCAATACCGCTTACTTTGCTCGATATATTTATCCAATCCAGTATTCGTTCTAATAAACACTATACCAACGAGTAAAATGTGATTATTTTTCTTTAACATTCATAATGTTTATTATTTTTCTTAGTGATTATTTTTCTTTTGTAACATTATGAATGTTAAAAACAATCACTGATGGCCGGTTTCTGAACTCTTCAGTTATATTATCAACAGCTCGCACGCATAATAATAAACCGGAATAAGACAAAAATTCACTTTTTTGGGAAATCGCGGTCAAAGTTTTGAGTCTCTACCTTGTTAAAAACATTTTGATGGTTTTCACGTGTTTATTGTGCTATTTTTATTTTCTTGGTCTTAAATTTTAGAGAGAAGTATAGCGAATATAACTGACATAATAGTTTAATTATATTATTTATATCAAATGAATAAATGAAGTTTATTTTCTAAAGTTTCGACTTACGTCAGTTTAGTACAAAATAGTTTGGTAATAAAGTGATATAAAATGAATTGCTTCTCGAATAAAAGTAATAATTTTATACTAAAAAGCACTAATACGAAATATTTCCTATCTATACAATTATAATTTCGTGATAAACTGCAACAAGTCTAAATAGTACATGCTGTATTATAACACCGTTTTCAACTAAAGTGAAGTAAAACGAAACATGCTAGTTTTGAAAAAAAGTTAAGTAGAATAGTCTTATCTATATTTTGTAGAAAAGAGAGGGTTGATCTAACAATCGGACATTTTGGTTTGTTTCGCATGGTGGGATTGTACCTATAGATTCATCAATTGGAGTTAGTTCGTTTTATTAACAAAAGTGGGAATCCTTAATTTTTGACTTATTCCGGTTTATTATTAAGCGTGCGAGCTATTGAATCAATAAAGTTAAACGTAAGATATATGTCGGATAACTGTCACTGGGTTTCTGAACACGCGAAGAGCCTTCCATTAACTATGAATCCGATAACGAGTACCTTAAACTGCCACTAGATGGGTCTCTTCAAAAGATCAAGTTTAAAATAGATATTCATTGTAGTTTGTACCCTAGGAATAGTCTTATTTGTAAGAAATATTTTTTCCATAGTCAATAAGTAGTAACACCTTGTTTTATTTAACAAATATTGTAATTTGGTATTTATTAGCATCTGTGCATCATAGTCAAATGTGAACAATATCTACAATTCTAATGTTTAGAACCGAAATTGTCAGTCACTTTTGACAAAGTCAAAAGTCAAAGTAAAATAATTTATTTCGATATTTCGATGTCCATAATAGAACTCGTATTGATCTATTGTTATGTCCTACGAATAACTGTAAAATGTTTCACCGGGATTTCTAGACTAAAATTCAATACTATTTAACACGTACTTAGGCAATAATACCTTAAAAGTTTTTGTAATTTGTCATAAAAACGTCAATAAAAACGTCAAATAAAGTTAACGAACCGGTAAACGGCCATATTTCGTCTGTTAAGTTAATCTAACTATAAACGGAGTTTATCTTACATTGGGTTGTTCAGAAACACAATTTGAAAAGTTATCGAACCGATAGCGCTAATGAATAGATAAACTGCCGTCAAATGGACCTCAGAAACCGGGCATGAATGATTCAACATGATGCGTTGGTCAACTCACGTTTAGCAGCGTCACAATTGTGTTTTGAGACAGTCAGGAGAAATACTAAATATGTGGATGTTATATATGCGGATATAAGGATACTCAAATGCGATAATATTAATGAATTCCAACATATCATGACAGCTTTACAGAAAAATTGTGTTTTTGCCATAAGTCGTCCGAAACACGAAAGGGAAAAAAACGAAGCTAAAACGATTTTCACGTAAAACGCTATTTATAAATACCGGTCACATTCTGTTACAAGGGCCGTTGAGAAATAATCGGCCCACATTCCTTTGTAGACGTATAATCCGATGAAGGCGAACACCGTTTGGTATAATTTCATTTTGATCATTGCGCAGCAATAGGACGGAGCGTGGCACTAAAAAAGTCTCAAAGAGTCCACTCACAAACAATGGAACCGCTGTGTAGCGATATTATGCTCGAAAATAATGAGGGCTGAACCCCACTTGAGGAAACTGCGGTTACAACCTTAGTCGAGAGTAAAATGTGAACGTGCATTGGACATTTCGTGAGTCTCCTGATTTATTTGCTGCCCACCACAAAGATAGTCGGTTAAGTCAAACCTTTCGTAATAGTTCATGGCGACATGATTTTTTGCGGACGACTGGAAAATTATCCTGATAGAGTGCCTGCGATATTGTGAGCTGAATGCGTGATGTATGAGTGAATTATGATCAGATTCTTTTGACTATGTTTATTTTTATTGACTTGTAATACTTTTAAAAATAATAATATTGTAATTAGTGTAAGTGGTATACCCGTAATAATTAAATAAATAAATAAATAAATGATCACAGTACAGATGACGGAATATAATCAAATAGATTCACTAGTGAAATTAAATACAAATATAATGGCCCTGTGATTAGTTTTTTTTTACTTCCCTTAGTTTAAAGATCAGAATAACAGATAGTCTTTTATTTTGTAGTTATTAATTTTATTACATTGGCATTTTAATATAATTGTTACTTTTAGTTTAAATTAAATCTATTACTAGTCCGAACTGCGTGTCAAAATGGGTTGCACTGAAAACCAGCGGTTGTGGTCTGCTATAGCTACGGCCAACGCTGAGCGCGGCCCCTTTCATTAAGTAGCCAATACAATTTTATTTTTATCGTTTGTTAAATGTCTTAATTTGTATTGTAGTCTACTTTTGATATAATTGTATTCTTCTTTCTTCTTATTCTTCTAGCATAGTTGCTGAGATTTTAGTCTTCAATTAGATGACGGGTGGCCTAGCAAATCGGTCTTAACATTTAGTGAATTTTTAATTGACATTGTTTCATCGAATAAAGGCCTGGAATTTGGCTTTTTCATTCAACACCCTCATAAATGTTGCTTCACTGTACTGAAATATTGCACTGGAAATAAATATTCCGCTGTCCTATTAACCGTCCATAAAATTCAGCTGTAAATACAATTCCGTACTTTCAATTTGAAAGTCATGACTCTTCTCTCACAATATAACGTGGCCAAAACAAGGGATCGTTTTTCAGTAGCAGAAATAACTATCGCTTTAATATACTAGATATTGGATCGGATATATACATACATAACATGGTTGTAGGATATTGGGCTCATCTTTTCTGCATCTCTATTCTACAACAAGAGGACGCCAACATTATGACAAGCCCTCAGACATCTATCTCTCTCTTAGAGTTTTCTTATGCGTTACTTCCACCAAAAATTACGCAGAATTCCTCCTTTAACTTCTATTAATGTTCTTTTAAACATGATTATGGTAATCTCGCTAATTAATTTTTCTACGTAAGTAGAGAAGATAATGGAAAATAGTCAGTCCTCATTCGTATTTATTTAACATTATACCCCCATTGGTCCATAACTGGAAATCGCGAAAAATTGCTTACAGGATCGCTTTAATAGTACATTATTCTGTTGACCACGATCCTTAACATTTCACCATAAATTGAATTCCTTTCAATTTGAACGCAATGACTCTACTCTCTCCCGCAGACAAATCACCTCATTAATTCTTCGGCACGGGTCGCACAACATCCTGGGTCGTTGCAGACCCTGAAAAAATGACGCCCCCAAAAGATATTGCCTGCCGCGACCCCGTACCTTTAAATTTAGCAGAAATTGTTTTTCTGATTACATTCCCCTGGCTTAGCGGAAAGTAACTACGGGTTGTTTTTACGAACTGATTTATATTGATGAGCCGCTCGGATAAGGACAAAAATTTGGTTGCTATGTTATTCTGTAGGCTATCGCGACTTTAGCCACACAGTGGTCGAATACAATTCAGAGTCTGAATGATATGATGATCTGATGATTCTTCTTCAGTTGCCATGTCAGCGACCATCATTGCCATTTCGCTTCTACTTTTTACTGTCTTTGCCAGTGTGGCTGCGTTCTATATATTAGTCCAAGTTTTTATATTTTCAAGCCAGGTGATCCTCCTTCTTCCCCTTTTCCCATCTATTTTTCCCTCTAATATATGCTTTAAAAAATTATATTTGTCATTTCTATATAAGTGACCAAAATACGATATTTTCCGTCTTTTTACTGCGATATACTGTGGAATATTATGTAATATACTGTGGAAACGCATCGTCAATGCCACAACATGCAAGCAGAGCATCGATTATAACTATGATATTGAAATGACTAAACGGGTTGCACCCAAAATCAGCAGCTGTGGTTCTACTACTCCGTGGCTATCAATATAAGTTGAGTGCGATCCATTTTCGTCAAGTTCGTTCAATGCAAGTTCGACAAACTTTATATTTACTTTTAATTATTTGGCTTGTATGTCAGTGTTTATTTAAATTTAAATTAACATTTGTATTGTATATATATTTCGATTGCAATGCTTGACAAAATAAAGGATTTCAATTTAGATTTCTATTTCTAAAAGAGTGAAGGACTAATGAGAGCCAGATGTGGTATGTAAATATTCACTTCTGTCGTATCTTCATTCTTACTGAGGATTTGTAAATGGTATGTCAGTGCCATTTTAGATGGTCTAAGTGAAACACTCTATAAGTTTTATATGAAACCTATATACGAGGTTATTGTTTAGGATTCATCCAAGGCAGTAGCAGCCGGCTTGCACAATAATTTTTGATGCGCACATGTAAACTGTCGAATGAGCTTCCGTATGAGATTTCCACGTTTTATGAAGTTGTACACATTTTTCCTCGTGAAAAAGCCATTATAAGATGTGCTTCTAAAAAGCAATATAAAGAGTTATCTTTCTGTGTCAGAGATGGATTGGTGGCTTGGAGTGTAGGTTGCATCCTTCGGCGATGGTGACCACTTACTTCATCAAGAAATCTTAAGAAACTGTTTACCCAAATACAGACATACGCTTCATAACACATACACAATAAAATCCTGTAAAGAAATAATCTTAGATTGTTTTGGAATGCTGTGGCATAGTCATTGCTTTTTTTGGCAGACAATATAGAATCCCCAAAACCAGAAAATCCATACTAATATTATAAATGTGAAAGTGTGTTTGTTTGTTTGTTTGTTTGTTTGTTTGTTTGTTTGTCCGGCTTTCACGTCGCAACGAAGCTATTATATGGTATGGTTTTTGTGTGTGGAGATAGTGAGGAGGGTGGAGAGTGACGTAGGCTACTTTTTACCGCGGTAAAACATCCTCATGGGAAGATATCGATGTTTTGTTATTTGCTAGATATTTAGTTCCGGATGTTGTTAATAGATGGCGTTGTCATGTATGATAAACAACTCATTGTTAATTCCCTTTGACCACGCGGGCGGAGCCGCGGGTAAAAGCTAGTATTGCTTATTATTCATAAAAAAGAATATTCATGATTTTCGGCTTATATGAATAGTGAATATCCAATTCATTGTATTCGACGGTGGATTTAGGTAAAAAACATCATTTTTTTATTTATATATGTATTTATAAACACTTTATTATACCAAGACAATGAGATACAAAAGGCGGACTTAATGCTAAAATTATTTTCTGCCAGTCAACCTTTGGGCTTAGCAGAGAGAAGCGAAGGCGGTTTATTTGAGAATTCTGTAATAATAATTATTAATAAATTAAAAATAAAAATATACAATTTAAATATATAGTGCATACCAAATTTAAACAAAAAAACTATTAAGCATGATTTATTGTAGCTTACTCGAATAAGTAATGAGCCCTTACTTTCGTTTTGAAAATAGGCTTACTGCAAGTTTTCCTTCGATCCACCGGTAATGGTTGCAAAGCTTGATAACGCTGACAGCGAACGAATTAGATGTGAAAGAAAAGTGGTGTAGAGGGAAGGATAAAATAAGAGAATAAGACGATCTCAGCTGAAGATTATGGAGATCAGAAGGTAAATTTTTCTTTAAGATGTTTTCTGGAGAGTTCGTTTAAGTGTCGGAGTATACTTATCGTAAAAAGAAGGAGGGGTTAGTCACTGGCCAAATAGAACTTGTCGTGACCCAGTGGTCACAGTGGTAGGAATAAATTGGTGATTACTCGTGAGGCGCATAACATCTGCTCACAGTAGTGATACCACAATGGAACTACACAGTACACCATAGTCTAAAGTCTCGCGAAATGCTGTCATCGCCGCAGGGTTGTCACATTTAGTCAGTTGTTATTTATTTCCATGTTTGTTAGTAGGTACATACTTGTTACGTACGGACAATTCAATCGGACTTTATTATAGTTACAGTGTTGTGCTGACTGTGCATCTCGAGATCCGAGAACCGCTGAGGTGTCGCGTAGCGGTTCCCACGAACAAGACATTCCTGTGCCTAACATTGGACGGGTCTCACCACTATATTTAGTTTAGTAATAAGTTAAAATGTAATTTTCTATAGAAGAAAATAAATTAGTTATAGTAAAAGTCGTCTCGTCTACCTAATTTCACCCTGCCTGCCGCCGATATGTAACTGGCGCAGTCGAAAAGGATGGGCTGGCAGGCTCCCCAGCCCGGGTTGCCGCCGGTCCAAGAAGAACCTACATCGTCGTGCTGCTGCAGGGTGTCATAGTGATCCAAACATTGACACGACTTAGTGAGTCGGGACGACCGGGATACAATGACAAATACGTAAGTGCATTAAATTACATGAAGTGATTCGCCTTACCTATTTCCCATTTTAATCCAATTCTATCGCAGAATTAATAGTTAAGAATTAATAGTTAGTTTAAGAAGCGTAAAAAAAGTGAATAAATTTAATATATTAAATTGAAATACCTACTGAAGAAATCAAATTAAAATTTATTAAAATGAAAACTAACGTAGTGTTAAAATATAAATTAATTCAATAATTAGTCAATCGAAAAATGTATGAAATATAATTAATTAAGTCAGCACAACTTATGCCTTTGTGAAAATTTAAACTAGAAGTTTAGAAAAATTAAACTTTAGAAAAAAATAGTTACCTAAATATATTAATTGCAAAAATATAGGTAAATTACTATGATTGCTTTATTAAAATTTCTAAGATTTGGTGATAAAAAAATTAACTACAACTCAATAAATTAAAGAATTTCTTGCTTAAAATAATTTAAATAAAAGTAAAATGTATCTCTTATCCTTGTCCTTTCGTACCAAGTCCTATCCTAAATACCTTTAAAAATAGTGTACCTAATAGTAATTTAAAATAACTTAACTTCAACAAAATGTAATAAGTTTTATACATTAATATTTAATGTTAAATATTAAATTTGGTAAAAGAATACGGAATTCATTCTGTTTAAAATTAGTTATAAATTACATTTAATATTAACACAATTTAAAAAAAAATATTATTAATTTTCGAATATAATTTGCTACTGTAAAAATTATTCGAGAGATTAATTTCAACTATTAAATAAAATACTTGCTTCGTCTCCTCTTCCTTGAAGATGAGTTTTGTATTGGCAAAAATATTCCAGTATATTAAATTAATTAAACTATATCAGTTATATAGAGCCTTCCATCCAATTTCCTTTCTTTTACCCATCTAACCCTAACGTTATCACTGACATGTATTTAATTTGCACATAGAGGCTGAATGCCCGAAGTTGGACAAAATCGAGTATCCGAATCTGTGTCTACGGATATACTCTGCTAAGGATCTAAATTTCTACCACCGTGTGATGAAGACCAAAATTTTGAAGAAACCAGAGTCAGCCGCTTTTAAGAAATTAGAATGATCGATATTCATTCTCTTCACGTTTCTACTCAACTCCACTCCAGCTCCACTTCGTGATCTGCTCTTCAGCACTATTATCGACTATGGTTCGCCAATAGTTGCTGATCTTCCGGAGGGACGTGTTACGTACGGACAATTCAATCGGACTTTATTATAGTTACAGTGTTGTGCTGACTGTGCATCTTGAGATCCGAGAACCGCTGAGGTGTCGCGTAGCGGTTCCCACGAACAAGACATTCCTGTGCCTAACATTGGACGGGTCTCACCACTATATTTAGTTTAGTAATAAGTTAAAATGTAATTTTCTATAGAAGAAAATAAATTAGTTATAGTAAAAGTCGTCTCGTCTACCTAATTTCACCCTGCCTGCCGCCGATATGTAACTTACTCACATGTGACACTCAACCTTCTAGTAACCAACGTACCCTTCACCCTCGTCCCTCGAACCCCGCACGATTGCTCTGTCTAGACGTGTCCGATAACCGATCTGTATGGTAGAATACTTATTAGGCTGTGCTTATTCTATAATATGACTACGACCGCTCACACCAGAGTGAAACAAAAAAGAAGAAGAAAATGAAGAAAAAGAAAAAGAAAATTGAATTAATTTCCTCCGTAACACCCAGTGTAACATCAACCTAGTGTAACACTTCCACCACCTAGTGTACTAGTGTAACACCTCCAACACCTAGTGTAACACCTCTACCACCCAGTGTAACATTTCCACCACCTAGTGTACAATTGTAACACCTCCACCACCTAATTTAACACTTCCACCACCTAGTGTAACACTTCCACCACCAAGTGTAACATTTCCGCAGTGTTATATAACGTATTGGCATAAAGATCGGAGTTTTTTAATAATCCATGCCTATTAGATTAGCGATGGCGGTAACATTTCGCGACGCCATTACTCTTCCAAGTTGAATACGCGGTCGGCTGTCGACGATAAATAATACAGGTTTTACGACCAGTTTTATTGTTATTGGATTGCGCTGAGGACTCAATGGCTTTGATGTCGACTCCGTTATTCTCGGCGATAAAAAAACGATGTAATAGAAATTGTTATCTCTATCCTGGGATATGTAGCACTTTGAGTTTTTAAATTTCGAACGATAGATAGATAGGGGAGTTAATAGAAGGGTTCACAAAAAAATCTTTTATTAAAATTATTTATTTATTATCTATACCCAACAACAATATGTGGTACAACAGGCACGTTAAAAGCATTTTCTATCAGACAATTTATAACAATCAGATATCGGCGAAGACGTAGCAGAAAATAATTCAGTTTGGTAAGCTGTAGCGTCCATAGCCCAAGGTCTCTCATAGATTCTCTGTGTTCGACAGAGTTAAGCAACGAAGGGCGCGATTGGTTTGTAAATGGGTGACCGCTAGTCGCAAAATTTCATGGGTGCTACCGTGATTCGGAGGGCACGTTACCTACGCTCCCGGTTTTTTCAATGGCAAATACAATCGATAAGTTATGTCAAAGACCTTCGGGTGGCTTGAGAATATTCGTGGGTTGGCCACTAACCTAGTGTTGAGTATTATGATAGTTGAATATCATAGTAAGATGAGTGAAATGTAATCAGCTTTAACGGCGAAAGAAAACATTGTGGAAACCTGCTTGCCTGTGAGTTTTCCAGTTTTTTAATTTTCACATCCAAGTTTAGGTATCATGTAGGTGGCAAGCCTATTGCCATCAAGCACAGTTCCAGATACTGGCTATACAGATACGAGCTACTACTGGGAATTTCCTGTTAGAAAACCCAATAATACTTTGCCAGACCCGGCAAGCGAACCCAGGAACACTAGCTTAGCAGTCGCGCTCGCGAACATGGCCTCTAGGTAGACTGACGAGGCAGTCTGAAGTAGACCTCATCATCATCATCATCATCATCACAACCCTTTATTTGACCCACTGTTGGGCTCGGGTCTCCTCTCAGAATGGGAGGGATTAGGCCTTAGTCCCCCACGCTAGCCAAGTGCGGATTGGCAGACTTCGCATACCTTCGAGAACGTTACGATGAACTCTCAGGCATGCAGGTTTCCTCACGATGTGTCCTTCACCGTTATAGCAAGTGACATTTAATTTCTTAAATTACACATAACTTAGAAAAGTCATTGGTGCGTGCCACTGGGGTTTGAACCCGGACCGCTCGAGTGACAGGCGAGTTCGATAGCTACTGGGCTGTCACCGCAAGTAGACCTCATATAATATTAATTGACAGCATACATAACACCATTAAACAAATAAAACGCACCATTTCGGAGGTAATAACGCAGTCCATAAATAAGAAGGTCGTAAGGCGTAAAGCCAGTTTAACAGTAAATTGAGATTGACAAATGACGGGCGCCAAGAAAAAAGATATATCGCCCAAATGTATCAATAAAACATTTCTCCGTAGAGAACACACGCATATAGGAGTGGGTACGGGGCGGGTACACAGACTTAATCCGTACTAATATTATAAATGCGAAAGTAAGTAAGTGTGTCTGTCTCTCTTTCACGCCAAAACTACTGAACCGATTTAAATGAAATTTGGTACACAGATAGTCTAGCTAGAGCCTGAGAAAGTACGCTACTTTTTAATTGAAAAAAAGTGTTGTAAAGGGTTGAAAAGGGGGACTAAAGTTTGCATGAAAGTATTGTCATTTTCAGAACTAGAAGCATAAAATTAATATTTTAGGCTGTTGGTTAGATATAAATATATATGGCATTCAAAGTTTGTAAAAATGTTACCTTTAAATAAACTTAGGGGATAACACATTTACGGATTAATTACAAAGTGGAGCTAAAGCTAACGCGATAAGAAGAGTCTATTATCATATGTCTAATTCCACGCGAGCTACGCTACGGGCGTCCACTAGTATACTATAATTGTGACCAAATTCAATTTTAAAGACTGTAGACGGAGTATGTCGCATTTAAATGATTTTGGTATAGATTTAGCAAGTTTCGTAAATGTGAACTGTTTCTTCACGTCTCACCTGCATGTGAAATTTGGGAAAAATGCATGGGGCTAGTATTTTGCTTCTGTTTAGCTATTCGACCAGCAGAAGACCTTTTTTTATGAAGCAAACGAGCTTGCGGCACCACCAAGCACTGCCGCCCATGACAACTGTGACTGAACATAAACAAAACTCAAATAGGGACTGGGATTGTTAGTCCAGTAGCAGAGATAGTTAATAATAATATAAAGGACTAAGATGAACTGGAAACCACACCTTTCACACAAAATAGGTGTCATATAAAGTCTATTTGGTTCCTCATAGGCTCTACCACCTAACCTTGTTGTAAGATCATTGTGTTCGGCCTTAAGCAACAATGTAAGGCTGGTTACAGACGCAGATTTACTTTAAGTAACTCAGATGCAAATTCTCTTCCTAAATAACGCTGTATAACTGGAACCGCAATCTACTTGAACAATGGAAGCAATCATAAATGGGGCTTACTAACAAACACACTTGCAGTGATTTCCCTCGTGACTTTCTAATGTTTATTACTATTCTTTCTGGACCAAGTATAACTGTTTAACTTGTAGTCTGATAGATAGATAGACATCTGGAAGAAAGTTTCTAGGATTGACGTTATGTTGTGCCTAGTATTTTACACTTAATTGTGTAGTAGGTACTCAGTAGTAAAATCGGCGTTATTATAATAGGTAGATAAAACATCTTTGTTTAACTGTGTAAGCGCACTTATTGATGAAATACAATATTTATATTTGAATAAACATTTTTTTTTCAAAAATTATAAAAAAATAATTTAAATTTCACTGACCTACTAACCTGAGTAAGTAGGTCAGTAAAATTTAAAAATGTAAGTGTACCTACAATCTAATGAAACAAAATAATTTAAAAAATCCGTTCTTATTCCTTGCCTGTCAAAGCAAACAAATCAGCTTTATAGGTCGGTGCCTACAGATGATGACGGTAAAATATAAGTGATCTGCGTAGTGTGTGTTGCTCCTTGAGTTTAGTAAAGAGACCGATATGGACAGATATGCGCTCAGATACAGATATCTTACCGCATCTGCGTAGTGTGTGACACGCTTAAGGCCCTCTTATACTCACGCAGTAGGCATTTAGCGCATCCCCAGTTCGGGCCTATCAAACATCGCAAACGCTCCGAGAAAGTGAACTCGCATGAACCCGGTGACCGACCACAGCATATGGTTTGCAGTAGGAGCACTGTACTACTATTACAGATTTGAATTATTTTTTGTAGTAGTTGGTAAATAAGTATATTTATTAGTATGAAGTTAACATAATTGTGTTATTTTTATCATTATAATTTAATAATTATAAAAGGATATACGAGTATTATTTATACATATAAAAAAATATACTTTATGTAAGTTTTGTAAAGCTTATAAATTGGTTGTCTGTAAAGTCGGTTAACGGACGATAGTTTTATGTGATAACGTCATAAAGAAAAATTGATAAAAAATTGCATACTTTGATGAATTGAATTGAATTATTATCACTGAATTATCATTATTTTGTATAATAAAAAAGAAGTTAATTGAATATTCATTTTTTCGATAAATTACACACTACATGCTACGGCGGAGCTTATTGTAGAAGTTCTCAAAGAAGCTCGCGTGGCGGCGTTCCAGTAGCAGAACTATTCGAACCTTCATAGCAATGTCTATTCTAATATTCAACAAAGTCCCGGCTGCGGTTCAGTCTCTGCCTTTACACAGATTTAAAAAAACCATCAAACAAACATTATGTCGAAAAGCTTATTATGGTATTCAAGAGTATTTGGATGATAAGAAGGCATGGGACTGAATTAAACTGTGATAGGCTATCACTATGCTTTTCCTTGTATTAATTATACTAAATATTGTAAGCAGGTTGCATATGTGGTGATTCTTGGCATACACGATCTCCCACGGTCTCGTGTCTGTCCTGATCATGCCATGGTCATACTGTACATTTTTCTGTACAAATTAATTTGAATTTTAAAAGTGTACCGAGAGTTTTTACCTCCGACTTTTTTCTCTCTCGGCCTATACTAGGGCATAGGATAAGAATATTGTAAATTCTTCCTAAAGCCGATGACCAGATAGATAGTCTATCGTGACTTAGAGCTTAGCTTAGTGGTTGGTAATTATTGTAAATTAGCCATAAGGCAGGTTAGGCACCTATGTAGGATTAGCTATTCATTCAAGGATCAATAGCTCATCCTTTGCTTTATTTTAATCAGTTTAGAATAGCATTATATCTCTTCTCTTTAAGTAGTTTGTAGTTACCTAGACTTTCGTTAAGCGTGTGTAATCACCTCATAGCGAAATAAATTATTTGAATTTGAATTTGAAAACAACAGCAATCGCAACTTATACAGGTTCTACCACCTAGATATTCAAAATAAAACATAATTCTGCAAGTTGTCATACTGTTATGTGCTTATACTGTGTCATAGGAACAATTTTACAAATGTTGTCATTTTGACATTATGATGAATTGTCTATATTTTTTCTGTAAATTCGTGCACAGGTCCTACCCTTAGAACGCCTCGCGGGCTACTGACGTGAGCCACGCCGCGCCTGCCATATATCATATTATAAATATCTCGATTTGTATAAATAATATATATAAATTTACAAAAGTAATGGTAGAAATCGCTTTAAAAAAGCACGCTTGATTTAATAGTACCATTTTTATTATAATCTAAGTATTATGTCCCAAATAAAACTGGAAAAAAGATTGTAAAAGACGTAAGTTCAGATATTTTTTACATCGAGAAAAACTAAACGCATTATGTTTTCAATGGTAGAGGCGTTTAGATAGTATCCTTGGCTTTGTTATATATATTTTTTTGGGCCAGAAAACATTATTTACAGTATGTAAAATTGGTTTAAAATATAGTAAATATAGGGTAACCCAGCCTTAAGGGTTTAAGCTGGGCGTTGATGAGTCAGGCAGGCCTTTACAAATGCAAAATATTCATATTATTATCATCTTTATAAACTTTGTAAATGTATAATTTTAACTAAACGGCCAAATATTGTTATATTTTAGTTTATCTGTAAGTGAAGTAATTCAAGAGAAATAAAAATGATAAACCGTAAATATTTTTCTTTCAATTCAAAATATTATCAATCAAATATAGCCAAACAACGATATTACCAAAGAAATGTAATCAGCGTTTGATTGAGTCATGAGGAAATTTATTGTGACATACACTCAAATAACAATTTGTAATAATTTACGAACGATTCTATTGATTCAACGATTCAGATTCTAATTGACAATTTGAGCCCACAAAAGCTGTGGAATTCTCTGTGAAGGCAGCATGGAGGCAAATCAACGCCAATCAACACAAAATGCATCGTCAAAAAGAGTTAAACGTTTAACTGACGACCACCCAGTTACCGACTCGATACTGATAGTTGAGCAAGGAATTTTGTATGTAGGTACGTACGAGTACGTACATTTATTATTATTATTATAAAAAATAAATACGTACGTACATACTATAAGTTGTCTTTCGAAACAGTATTCTATCAATTTAAAATTTATTGTATATCACATTTCCCGCAGAACTGCCCGCGTATAATTCGGTTTTCAATAAAATACCTGTTCTAACATTAACGGGACAGTTTAAAATCAAATCAGGAGCAATAAACCAGTTCCATATAACGAAAGTAGGGAATAAAGTCAGCCCCGCGTTTCACTAATTACATAATTAGTGCCACTAATTTCCAATAAATGTGCGAAACACCCCAAGGGAACATTCTGGGATGAAAAGTATCCTATGTTCCCTTATCTAAGTTATCATCTACCTATATGGCAAGTTTCATTCAAACGTCCCAACATCCGAACAAAGTTTCACATTTACAATACTAGTAGGATAAAATTAATGAACAAAACATTATTTATGTGTTTATTTCAGGTCAGGTTAATATTACATCCAGATGTAAGATTATCAAGACGATCAGGACGTGCTCAAACTTTGACTTTCCACACAGAAGGACATACACACAATAAAGGGACTTGATTATAACGTGTTTTTATACTCTGCTTTTCGTTAGGCTTCTATAAAAAATACACAATTGAATAGAGGAATTTTAGTCATTCCTTATATTCGATTTCATAAATTCGTTTCCAGGGTTCTTGTAAACAGGTTTTCGGAAACGTATTTATCAAGCGACAATTGTGTTAGTAAAAATCATTTCAGGCGCTGTTCCCATTTCCTGTGCCTCTAGACAAGCAGCAAATGTCTCGTTCATCAAATCATTCTTTCGTTTATAAACAAGTGGAAAATTTCTTCATAGATTATTGATAAAACAATATAGTCAAAATTAGTTAGATCCAAAATGTTTCACTTTGACAATGCCAATAATAATTGTAACGTTTGTGTACTAATCCACCAAAATAAAACCCATGTCCCATTGTTTGGCATGGGTTACCATTCGGAATGAAAGGGGCAGGCAAGCCGTTACAACGAGCAAAGATTGGCTGACCACATGCGTCCGAGCAGGTTTCCTCACAATATTTTCCTTCACCGTTACAGCAGGTGACAGTAACATAACTTAATAAGTTCACTTAACTGCAGTGAACATTTCAGCTTAAAGTAAACTTACCATGGCATACCACTCAATCCATACCATTAATGGGAGCAATAACTTCTGCATTAACAGTTTGCTCTTTGGTGAGCGACTGGCAACATAGTAATCGAATTAACTACAGTATTATGAGTCCATTAAGGAAAATACCTCGATAAATTTTCAGCAACAGACTCGCTGGTTAGACAATTGTCACAACACAAGAGAGCACATAGAAGCGAGTTTCACATGAGCGAGGTTCGACAGCTTTATTACCAACTTTTTTATAAAATTATGTTCATATCTAATACTACCAAATACACATTTTAATTATTATAACATACCATCACGCCTGTATTTCCTCGAAGGGGTAGGCAGAGGTGTATTGCAGTACAACCACTTATCAGTTATGTTTAGCTCCCATGTAATAGGAGGTGAGCCTATTGCCACCGGTCACAAATACGAGCATTTCAAGTTAGAAAACCCTAATATTTGTTGCCTGGGGATGCGAACCCAGGAACCCTCCAGCTTAACAGTCGCTGTTACGACCACTAGATGAACAAGGCAGTCCTTGTATTGATACATAATATTATATCATGGGCATCAGTATGTTGCATGCACATTGCGTTTGATAGCACGAAAAATAATTCATATAAAGAGTATTAATAGTTCCCGATAAGCAGTTTAAGGTTATATCGTTTATATCTTAACTCATATCAATGGAGCAAGCAAATAAATACTTCTGCTAGAAGCTCGCTTTTCATCCAATGTTTTCGGCCAAATGTTATATGATTAGGATGAACCGTAATAATTTATTAAGCAGGATGTATCGCGCAGTCACTCGAGATTGATAAGAGCGCTTAGCGGCTCCGTTGATAGAGGGTAAGGAATGGAGATTCGCCGATGGGAATAAAATACGGCGAAGGACGCCATTCAATTACAAAGGTGTTTTTATTAACTAGCGTCAAAGAAAGACTGAAATACTGCAAGATTTGGATTTAAGATTGTTTCTTTTATGACTCTGTGATGTTAATACACTTTTGAAGTTCTTCTTTTATATTTAGACTCGGGTTTTTATATTCTTATTCGTATTTATTCGTTTTAACATGATTATTCTTTAAATATAAAGGTCATTACTCTGAGATACCTACACAAAGTTAGATGAAATGACTTATTTATTATCAAAACATACAACAGTCACAAAGCTGATCCATTCATCGCTTGTTTTTTGATGTTTTTTACAAGCAAAGAAGGAAAAACAAACCAAAAACATCTTTCTGAACATTTATAAAGGTCATTGCTCTGAGTTTCTGACGCAGAGATCTTGCAAATCATAAAAATGATTTAATATTATAGGCCAGTCATTAAAGCCTCAAACCCCTAAGAAATTAGTAACTCGCTGAAATTTTGAGGATTTGTTATGGAAGGTAAAATAACTTACCGTGTGATTTTGCAGCGTTCTGGGGTGTACGGAAAGTGTGAAAAAAGTTTTTTGTTAATAACATTGCCAAAAAAATTAGTAACACGCTGCAAATTTAGAATTATGTTGTTCTTACCATTTTGTAACATGTATTAAATTTGCAGCGTTTTGCAACATACGGAACATTGTTTATTATTAAAAACCAATGAAATTTGTTAATAAAAAGGGTAAAGAAATTAGTAATGTTCCGTTTGTTGTAAAACGCTGCAAATTTAGTAGTGGCTATAAAACGCTGTAAACAGGGTATTTACAAATTTACAGCCAGTTACTAATTTTTTTTACCCCCTCATAAAAACAAATTTAATTGTTTTTTAATAAACAATGTTCCGTATGTTGCAAAACGCTGCAAATTTTATAAATGTTATAAAACGGTAAGAACAACCTAATTCCAAATTTGCAGCGTGTTACTAATTTCTTTACCCTTGTTATTAACAAATTTCATTGTTTTTTAATAATAAACAATGTTCCGTATGTTGCAAAACGCTGCAAATTTAATACATGTTACAAAATGGTAAGAACAACATAATTCTAAATTTGCAGCGTGTTACTAATTTTTTTGGCAATGTTATTAACAAAAAAAACTTTTTTCATCCCTTTTCAACCCTTTCCGTACACCCCAGAACGCTGCAAAATCACACGGTAAGTTATTTTACCTTCCTTAACAAACCCTCAAAATTTCAGCGAGTTACTAATTTCTTAGGGGTTTGAGGCTTTAATGACTGGCCTATTACCTACTTATTAGCAAGGTTTTAATTTCTGTGCCTTAAGTGGGTTTTTGAACTATATCAAGACTGTAAATTTTGAAAAAGTATAAGTAGGTACGTACTACATGCAAATTGCTTGACATATGCGGCGGGGCATCAGACTAATGGTTAGGCTACAGAAATCATCTACATGCACATACAAATCATTATCGACGCGAGGCATTGGACTATGGACGCTACGCTACTCTTAGAGTAAGCAGGATATACTACCTACTATCACGGTCTAATAGTACGAGTACCTAAGTATTCTTTCCAATTCTGCTGTTACTATCGTCTATACAGATGTCACGACAGTTACAGAACAGATATTTCGAGTTCTAATACATAGCATTTTATTCAATCACATTGGGTGTAATTTAGTTGCGTCATTCATTAAAGCAATTTATCGCCCACTTCCGATTGGGTCACGGGAGCTATAAAGGGAGAAGTCGCAGACCACGCAACCATGTGGTGTTTGGATATGCCCCTAAATAAAGTATACGTTTACGACCCGTATAGACGATGCCTACGGTGTATACGATTCCACGCTTATTAAGTAGAAAGCCCGGAGACATAAACATGAATAAAATTATTCCAGACATAATAAAATCCAGAATTACTGGATAAGCCGATTTATCAGGAAGATGGGAAGGGCGTAGCCGGGGGTTTGTTATGATTACTTTATTAACCGTTTTTATTACTTTTTATATAACTAAACTGTACCTACTGCAAATATTCATACAATGTGTGAGAATGTCCAAGATATTTATTTATTTATTTATTTATTTATTTTATTTAATATTCATGCCTCTGACATGCCTCTGACATGCCAATGACTTCTATGTACCCAGCTGCATAACTTTTTCGAAGATTTACGGAAAAGTGTACACTATTGACAACACATTGGTAATAAATAATTCTAGCAAATACTTATGTGTTACCTGTTTGGGCTAGAAGATACTCGTAAACATCTAATATATAAAACTAGACTGTACCTACTGCAAATATTCATACAATGTGTGAGAATGTCCAAGATATTTATTTATTTATTTATTTATTTTATTTAATATTCATGTCTCTGACATGCCTCTGACATGCCAATGACTTCTATGTACCCAGCTGCATAACTTTTTCGAAGATTTACGGAAAAGTGTACACTATTGACAACACATTGGTAATAATTCTAGCAAATACTTATGTGTTACCTGTTTGGGCTAGAAGATACTCGTAAACATCTAATATATAAAATTCTCGTGTCGTTTTCGTTGCCATACTCCTCCGAAACGGCTTGACCGATTTTGATGAAATTTTTTGTGCTTATCCGGTATCTATGAGAATCGGCCAACATCTATTTTTCATTCCCCTAAATGTTAAGGGTAGTCCACCCCTAATTTTTTTTTTTAATTTTTAGATAAATTTTTATTTTTTTATTTTTTATGATACAGCATTAGAAAATACATACAACCCTAAATTTTCAACCCTCTACGATCAACCCCTATTTTTCCATCGTGATTTTTATTTTTAATAATATACATGGCAAAACAACGTTTGCCGGGTCAGCTAGTATTGTAATAAAGAAGTAGATCTGCCATTGGCGCTGTAATAATGAAGCCTCAACAAAACGTCCCAAATTGGGTCGTTTTCTGACGTTTTTCTGTTTACTCAGCGTCGCGCAGGGCAACAAGCCTAACGTTCATTATTTAAGAGCAAATTTTTCAGCTCTGAATTTTATTTGGGTAGCACATCTATAAATATAATAAAACTCTAGCCAGGCCGCGTCTGTACATTGAATAAAACTATCAGGAGATGATAAGTAATCGATACAGATTACGATAATAATTTGTCTGTATATAAAATAGTCGGTATCTGTATCCCTATGATGGAATTAAAAACCACCGAACCGATTTTAATAAAACTTGTTACAAACATTCGCTGAATCCCTGAGACGGATCTTTTTTACTGTTCATCCCGAAAAGTAAAGAGAAAGATGAATTTGTTTTTGAATGATGATTGAGTTTGTATTGAATTTTTCCGCAAAGGTTTGTTATTTATATTAATCACGCGAACGAAGCTGCAGGCGTCCACTAATCTATAGAATAAAATCATTGCTCGTAAATGACAGCTTCGCCCCTGAGGCAAATAATTCTTGATAGCTTTCGTGATTCAGTGGATATATAGGTTATGTTGATTGTTGGATACAACTCTCCAGTGCGCACGGGAGAAGAGAGAAGCGTTTTGCTTCTTTAAAAGGGAATTCGTGGGAACTCATTTATTAAAAAATATTTAGAGTTAGAGTAAGATTTATAGATGACTTCAAACTGATGTAACTGCACAGCACAGCGGAAGAGGAGAAGAGGTCTGTCTGTAAGACTTCTTAACTTTCGTTTGAAACATCAATTATAACTAGGCTTCGTTTGCTTCGTTTTAATAAATTATGTTTCAGGCTTATCTAGAGGATAGGTAATAAATGTAACATAACATCAAGCCTGTACAATACACTATTTTTCAATAGTTATGGTCCCATACTCAGAGAGTAGGTAGTAGGGTAAGTCGTAATATATTAAATAAATGCTTTACCTAATTGTGCAGTACCTATCCAGGGAGACGCCTGCTAATCTAATTACAGTACCCATCAAGCAACAATCTATTTCGACATAAGAAACGTTTGACAATAAATTGCTAAATCCCCAATTTTCGTTTCACATAATCCCAGAGCGCTGAATACACAGAAAGAAACAAATACAGCTTAAACAATGGCGTAAACGATACTATCTTCATTTGGAGGGGACTCGAGGGACATGCTCGCAAACAAAACTAGTCTGCGCTCCCAATTTAGAAAACTGTCTTTTTTTACGGGTGTTCATTAAGTTGGCTTAGCTTCAGTGAAGGAGAATATCGTATACATAAAGGATGACGTGACACAATCTGATGTAAACGCATATCAGGAAAAAATATGTCTGTTTATTCCTTGAGAGAGATACTGTGCTGTAAATTGATAATTTGCTGGTAAAGTTAACGTTTTGTACTATTTTCTCATCGATATATTGAAGTGTAAAATGAGTAGATTATGTTTTATGTGATCGATAGTCACACTAAATCGGATTCAATTTGTCAAATGTCTGTTAAGACTATCGGATCCAACTATCGGAGAGAAAAATCGGACGTGTATTCCCAGCGTAAGTGCGACATGCAAACACTAAATACTACGAGACTACCAGTATGAAGGTTAAGGGAATGTCATATTGGACACTTTTTATAATATTTCTTTGTAGATCGTTCAATGTAGTTGTTTTTGCAAATTCTTAATTTAGCATCTACTTATACTATTTCCAAGTTATATGACTACGTTTTAATCTAATTGCATATTATTTTGAGAGAGATTATATTTTCTATTCTATTCTAGTAAGATACTTCTGCATAATATTCTACTACTAGTACTAGCAAAGTCTACCGATCTATTCTTAGTGAGCGAAGTAATCCTTGCCATGATAATGTAAACATTTGGATATTTGGATATTTGGATTTCTGGATGTTTGGATGTATGGATGTTTGGATCTTATTCTTACTCTTATCACGCAAAAACTACAAAACGGATTACACATAGATTAGCACATAGGATACTTTTGTTTCCGGAAATATGTTCCCTTGGGATGCTTTTGTATAGATGCACGTTCATAGGAAAGTTGTTTGGTATAACGTCAACAGATGACTCTGACACAAACTCTTAATGCTGAAACCATTTTTTTTACTGTGGATCCGACAGATTTTTTTTTTTCAGAATGATTATGACCGTTTCTTTAATTCTTCAAATTGGCCAAAGCCGATTTTTTAATATAATTAGTTAATAAGAGTACCTACACCTATTTAGATGAAAAACAAGGGAGCCGACTGAATATTCTAAGAAGGTAATGAAGATGCTTACACGGAAAGTAGGCTTTTGAGAGTTTTTGAGGTTTCTTTTGAGAATTCTTTGAAGACTTTTACTCAAAGAACTCGAATATATTTCACGCTAAAAAATCATCTTAAATATATGCTTCAAAGAAATCGTACAGTCTAAATAATAAATCTAACTGGAATTCTTTACCGTGAAACCTTACCTTTAAAATTTAACACTCAACAACGGATTCAATCAGTCAAGTAATTATTTTAACAGAATGCTTACAAATTATTTATACCTAATAATTTATTAGATTTGTTTCAAATAATACACAATTGATTGTTTCCTTCTCATGTTTTGAAAGCATATGAAGTCATACTTATACACACTTATACATAAGTGGAATAGATTATGTGGGCGGATCGCGGTGGCTCGGTTGGTTAGACCTCACCACTTACAGTAGGTACCTATGGGAAGGTTCGAATCCCACCTGTAGTGAATTTTTTAAAGGTAAATCTTGAATTTGATAGGAAAACACGTGTCAGTATAAAAATATCAACTTAAATGAGAGATTAGTTTGTACATTGCAGACTAAAATAATGAGAGAAGCCACATTGTGTTTGGTTACTTTTAGTGAACGAAAACGTAGTTTATATAATTACGTGCGGTCTCATCGTTTTCTAGTATTTCATTTCCTTCACAGTTCTAATTAAGGACTGTCACATCGCTCTCAAGGATAGCGTTTCTCGGAGCACTCGTATAAAAACAACAATATTCCGAAGCTTTGCCTCTGTTATCACAGGTTTTTTACTTTTTGTGTAGGTACCTATAATACTTTTTTAATTATTACTTACGTGGATTTGTCATTTTTGCATGTCTTGAAAAATTAAAACTGAAAAATAACTGCTAGAACTGCCTGTATATCTTCGATACTTACAATCAGATTGTTTGGTTCAGTGATTATTGATGTAGTCTTAGAAATTTTTGATTGATGGCATGCTTTAAAATTACTTTGGTGTAATCTTAACGATTTTTTTAAATTTAAAGGAAAATTTAAAAGAAACAGTTAATGTGATATTTATCGTGATAGTTAATGGCAATTAAGCCTTTAAAAAAATGATGCTAGTTAGTTATTAGCATATTTGAACTCTAATAATTTATTACATGAAAAACAATATAGTTTCACAAAAAGGCGTTTTACAGCTGATGGTGGTGTAGACCTACTAAGAATGATTTATAAAGCTTAGTATGATGCAATAATAAAATAATAATAATACTTTATTTCAGATATAATTTACATCCATAGATTGATTAGTATGTTAGTAACAATTTTTACTAAATTACTATGTTAGTATTGTTAGTTAATCGACACATTAATTACATGCTTCTAGAATAAATCACCTCAAAATTTTTCTTGTCTCTGAGAAAATAAATTTAAATCTAACATTAAACAAATAACGTTTATCGTTGGTGTGAAGTATCTCCAGCTCTACTTTAACTTTAATAATGATGTACCTGTTTCCAATTATTATATTGTAAATATTGAAAAGAGTACCTACTCACTTTCTTGCCGTGTTCTTCTCGGTAGCATTACTTTGTTAACTGGTGGTAGATAAATGAATCTGAATCTTTAGTAGACCTAAATAAAAAAGTCGATGCGTAGTTATATGCAGTAAAAATTTGGTTATCCTGTAGAAGATTTAAAATAACTTACCAATGAAGTTTAATATGATGCAAGACGTGCAGTATAGAGAAATTTGAAGTAGTAAAGTCATTTTGATTGTTTTTGTGCGTATCCACTTTGTTGACACTTATATCACTTTCACTGAACTGTTTATTTCTAGACTCATCGTTACTCACTTTTATAACACGTTTTGCTACAGACTACACAACGTCCAAAGAATTACATAATATTCTATGTCGTAAGGTTTGATGCACATCATTCAGCTCATTGTCAATCAAAATATCTTCTCTCGATTTTTCTCCCAATTTTTCCGTCAATTTTACTCAAGGTTTCTTTTCCACCGTAACTTTTCGCGATTCTTTTTAGGCTGGGCGCCATGTTGGTGAAATCCGAACCCGATATCAGCCACAATCGCTTCACACCGCATCGAGTTTCCTGAAACAAAATGGAGTAATATAGAACAAACAATTTGAATACTGTTTGTATAGAAGATAGTGTGGAACGAGATGTTGGATGCTTTCCAAAATCCTGAGTGTATGCTCACTTTTGATTTAGTATCACTATCGCTTCCTATCTACAATCTAAGAAATGCAAATAATATTCTGTTTATTGGGACATTCACTTGTTTTGTTTATTCAGCGTTATTTTTTAATATATTTCCATAAACAAACTACGTTTTTAGATCAAATAACAGATTGTAGTATTGTAGTATCATAATTAACGAAATTAAAAACTGTGCCTCTCGTAATCTGGTTATAGGAAATACGTCATATTTTAATTTAGACCTCAATATATCTAATAATATATAAATTTAGTTTTAATATTAGATTATTTTTTTACATTAATATAAAATCTCTTATCATCTTGCTTTAAGTAACGAATATATTTATTTTTATCGATAGCTGTTTGAAGAGTTGTAGCTACATTTGAATCAATGTTTCCTCATAATCAAATCAAAGTTTGCTATTTTCGTTCATAAATACAATAAATTCCAGAGGTAGGTATTATTCATGTTTTCTGTGTTTTTCACTGTTTTTCTTATTTAATACGTAAAAGTTTCTTGTTTAACTCGTTTTAGGAAAATGGTGGTATTAACTTTCACTGTCAACAACAACCTGTTTAGAAAAATCATTACGTCTGTTTTCGACTGTTTTTCGCTCAAGTGGATCAACTTTATAATGAGTTCCATGAGTCAATGTCAAAACACGTTTGTTTCAAACGAGCGGGCACCTGCTTTAATACAAAACAGGTTACTCTCCTCACTAAAATTACGTTTTCTGAAACTACTCAGCAAAATGTCTACCTTTGAAATTGAATTCCATTAAGTTATGCTCTGTTTTTATCTCAGTTAGAGTTGGGGAAGGGTATAAGGTTATAATACTCGTAGGTAAATTCTATTCAAGTTGAAATTCTCAAATATATTTCAAAATAGTAGTTCGCGGCTTTACTCGCGTGGAATTAGACACTGTGGTATATTCAATAGTATTAATATTCAATACATTTAACATGTTTCACATAAGTACATTTGCAAAATGTTAAAACTTAAGTGGTGTTAGAACTGTAACATTTTTTAATACTTGCGAAATTATACATCGTAGTTAAAATGCGACGTTTTATATTTTTGATGGGATTAATATGTATAATATACACAGCGCGTGATTAATTATGAAACAAAGCGCAATCAATTTTCAGTGACGTCACCACGTTAACACCGCCGCCCATTAACTCGAGGCTCGTCACTGCGATAATTATTTAGTCACCACAGATAATTATTATAATGATAATTAAATTATTACCAGACGAAACGAAATAATGCACACTGAAATTTCAAATCGAAAATTCAACAAGGATCTGTGAAATTCTGTGCCCACTAAATAAAGGTACATTGTTTTGTTCGCCGTGCAGTAAGTCACATACATCACTACCACCAAAACCCTTTCTTTGTCCCACTGTTGGGCTTGGGTCTCCTCTTGAAATGGGAGTGGTAAGCCATAGTCCACCACGCTCGCCAAATGCGGATAGCAGACTTCACATGCCTTCGAGAACGTTATGAAGAACTCTCAAGCATACAGTTTTCCTCACGGTGTTTTCGTTCGCCGTTACTTTAAATTAAGGTAAATTATCGGTGCATGTAGCCTGTTTTTAAGCCTGGTTTTAAGCCTGGTTTAAGTTTTATATTACCACGAGTGAGAGGCGTTTTTGATAGGGTTGTCACCGCACGCAATCATTCAAGTCGACATAACAATGTTTGTCGTTCTGTTACATTTGTCGTCATACAGTGCTGTAATCCTCAAATGTTGTTGATAGTAGCGCAAACTTCTGGTTTTACAGCAGCCGTATTGAACTAATCGGCGCTTAAATTTGGACTCGTGAGACGGAATGGGCCATTGTCCGGAGCGTTAAGCGCGCTGTCAGTTTGAATCACATTTAGGGTGATTTTCCACTGCGTAATGACGTCATCTAGTGATATGGATTCGTTTATCATGAATTAGCTAATGAGAGGTCTCTTTCATAGCCCTTAAAAAGCTAAGCGCGCTATAATCCATAGAAGCCCCACTGTAGAGCATAAGTCGCTCTCATAGCCACGCTTGATGGAGTAGACCTCCCTGGTCTACTCCATCACGCTGCTGACAGTTCCAGTGTGGATTGGTGAAGGTGAGTCGAATCTTTAAGCCGAAAGTCTTCAACAAGGTTGAAGGATTGTTTTGCAATTGAGAATAATCGGGACCGACGGCTTAACATGAAAAAGCCCGGAAGTGCCCATGAAAATTGCCCCTAGCGGTCAACCATACACATACCGACCGCACCCGACATCGCTTAACTTGGCTACGTACGATCGACGCGAGCCATAGGGTTGTGAGCGCTTCAGAAACACTTTCTGGATTGTATCTCTAGCCAGCGTTAATACTAGCTGGAACGAGAATCGCATTGGCGCTGATGAGGGAATTAAGGACCGTAATTATTTGTTGGAATCGGTCCATCTCTTTGTAGAATACCCGATTCACTGACATTTACACTCATTCAAGGCTTGCTCTTTTCTATCCGAACATTTATTTTCATGGGTAGTTTAAATAAAATTCTAGAGTGGAATAAAACCAATTTATTTGTAGAATTTAAACTACAACTCAAATCAACATAATGGAAGAGTAGAGAAAGCCTACTGGGAATTTCAAGTTAGAAAATCCCAATAATACTTTGCTGACCTGGGAATCGAACCCAGTGGAACCTCTTGTATCGCAGTCACAAAGAAGGCAGATAATTTTTTGACATGAAAACCGGTACTATTATCAACCATTCCAAAACGGATTCATTTTCCTCGAAGTTACTAAGTACTCGGAGAATAGGTATCCTAGAATACTAGGTCACCGAATTGACCAAGATCTATCAGCCAGTATGGTTTAAACAAAGAGCGGCTGAATTACTAACAAACATTTGAAGACAGTTGAATTGTTAGGATTGTGTTTTCGGAACCAATCTCTTGAAAGTGTAACGCTCCACTGATTAACTGATATTTGATATGGAAGTATCCTTTTATTTTTGAATGCATGCCTCAACTAGATTTGATAATCTTTTTTATAAGACTAAATTTATCATGGGAAGGCATTTCTGTCAAAAATAGACTGTTAAATTGTTTGGATATTGCGAATTCGATTGCCACTGGACTATCACCGTACTCAAAATCTGTAATTATATTAATCTGCAATAACTCTGACCACAAAGGCTTTCAACTTAATGACCCTTAAATCAATTTATTTTTCCAAATGTTCCAACGTTTAGCGCAATATAATTTCGCGTCACGTTTTCAGGCGAGCGTTCTACGGTATTCGGTCTTGATGGGGCTTTGATACACATTTACATTCCTAATAACTACTCAAGTTGGGGCTGATATTTCAATTTCGAGATAAGACTGCGGGTTGATGTAAGGTGTAAGCTATGAATCGGAACTGTTAAATTAATTATTAATTTATGTAGCCAATAAAGGGGCTTAGTTCATGTTTCAAAGTGTTATAATATTAGTAAATTTTAGACTAGTTTTTAACAAATAAAATCATGCAGATATTTTATTCCGTTATAATTAGAATAGAATAGAATAGAATAGAATAAGTATTTAATTTGCTTGCACACACAAAAATTAATACAAAAAAATATAGTTCATATTACCTATAATTTAAGTACAAAAGCAAAATAGGACTGCACTCAGCATTTGCCATGATCCTAATGAATCATGACGCTGATTTTCAGTGCAGCCCTGTTTTGAGTTAGTTTGATCGGTAAGCCTATCAAATTTATTTTTATATACTAGATAGTGGTCCGCCCCGGCTTCGCACGGGTATTTTATATAAAAATCAAAATTATAATACACACACATAAACCCTATTTGCGTCAGGTTACTAAAAAAATAAAAATTTAACACGACTTTATTTTACATATATAGATTATAACAATAGTTTCGTTTACGCCTAGTAATATTATATAGCCTATGTCATTCAGTGAAGATGCAGCTTTCTAATGGTGAAAGAATTTTTGAAATCGGTCCAGTAGTTTTGGCAGCGCACGCCAGAATAGCTCGCAGATGGTAGATTTTTTCCTACTTACCTACTTGACACTTATCGTCATATTTTGGACAATTCACACAATATCTTTATAAATTTTAGCCTGTGTTATTTTGATGTATAAGCTAAATTATTGTAAAGTTTCATTAAAATCCATTCAGTACTTTTTACGTGAAAAAGTAACACACATCCATCCATACATACATAAATACTTACAAACTTTCCCCTTTATAATATTAGTAGGATAGGATTAGTAAGGATTATACCTTATCAACAGCCTAAAATTTAAGTTTTATGCTTCTAGTTCTGAAAATGACAATACTTTCATACAACCTTTCATCTCCCTTTTCAACCCATTACAACACTTTTTTCCAATTAAAAAGTGTCTATGTCCTTTGTCAGGCTCTAGACTGTGTACCAAATTTCATTTAAATCGGTTCAGTAGTTTTGGCGTGAAAGCGAAACAGACAGACAGACAGACAGACATACGCTTCAAAACCAAACGTCCAATTTTAATCATTCAAAGACCAAATATTATCTACATAAACTGTAAATGTAGTTCCAAAAAAATTCAAGATAAAAAAATGGTTGTTGTGCCTCACTCGACATAGATAGGTATAGTGTGTCGCGGACTTTTTTATAGATATTTATAAGATCTACAATTAATTAGAACATTTTATGGTTCTATCTTTTATAGTTTAAGCAGCGTACGCAAAATAAGTAACTTTTCTGGTTGATTTTTTACACCTTGTGTCCGAAAAACCCAAATATCTTACGGAACCCTATTTTTTTCCATAATAAAATTTAGCCTATGTCACCCGGGGATAGTGTAGCTTTCCAACAGTGAAAGAATTTTTCAAATCGGTTCAGTAGTTTTGAAGCCTATTCGATGCAAACAAACAAACAAACAATCAAATCTTTCCTCTTTATAATATTAGTATAGATAAATAATGACAGACACTAGAAAATATATATTTAGTATATGTAGGTACTTAGATGACATTAATGTGGTGTCACATAATATTAATAATTAAACGAAACCTATATTATTTATAGATACCTACACACTTTTAAAAATAACATTTTTATGTCTATTGCTATTAACAAGAGAGCACAAATCGAAAGAAAGAAAAAGTAATAACCATAATAAACAAAAAAAAACCTATCTACCCTATAATTTTATTCCATTAGATCCATACACTCATCAATTGCAAAGGTTTACATTGAAATTGCAAAGATAACCATTCCATCAGGCACAGTACACCGACAACACTCGAATAGTAATAAACCGCTGGGTAAGAAGAGTCCTCAAGTGGAGACCGCGCCTCGGAAAACGAAGTATTGGCCACCCTCAGACGAAGTGGACTGACGACCTGAAGAAGACAGCGGGAAACCGTTGGATTCAGAGGTGCAGGATCGGGAGGAGTAGCATCGATGGAGGGAGGCCTATGTTAAGCAGTGAACCCCAAAAAGCTGATGTATGGATAGATATACCTGTCTATGGCATATTTTAAAGACTGAACCTCCTGAAAATCTTAACCACTTTCACCACTTTACTAATAATATTTAGTGAAATATGCGTTTTTTCTAAGGCACTCATGCGAGTAAAACTTTAAAAATCAATCTAAAACTGACCAATAAAGGCCAGTTTCAGGCTTAAACCAAGTATCAATATCCTCTTAAATCCTCTCGCTGGCAACGTTCGGGCGTTCAACTTTTTGATGAGAACCTTTTTCGACGATCGACTTATCTTTGTTACTGAGTTGACATCGTTTGGGGCTGTAGTGTATGCGATCTATATATAATCTGTTAAGCATGACGTTGTCTCGAGCACACGGGAGTGACGTAAACTGTCACGTATTAGCCACGGGCGAGAACGGACGTTTACTGGGCACTGGTGTGGTAACGAGCCAATTAACGTACCCTTTATGACAAGGGTGACACTGAGCACTACATAATGGCGACGAGAATAAAAGGTTAGTGGTAAATTAAAAATATTAAAAATATTTTTCGAAATACGGAGAGAGGAAGGTTGAATAAGTATGTAGGTACATAAATAAAATTGGATGATCTAAGAACTTTATGCATTGGATGTTTATTACTTCGTGATTGATTGTTAAATTACTGATGGATCAACATAAAATAAATATACATACCTCTGTCCATAAGGATCCCGATTACCTAATCATCGTGTCGCGGGCGTCGCGGCATCGCTATGCGGTAGGCAGGTATCGCGGCAGATTATTGTAAACAAATTATTACAGTTTTTATAATTCATAAAATTGAGTTCGAATTCCTAGTTGTTCTAGTCAGTACTTCAAATGTATAGCGACGAACTATATACACTTCGCCTCATTTGAAGTGGGACATTGTGCGCGCTCATTACAAAAAACTCTGTCCATAAGGATCCCGATTACCTAATCATCGTGTCGCGGCATTGCTATGCGGTAGGCAGGTATCGCGGATTATTGTAAACAAATTATTACAGTTTTTATTATTCATAAAATTGGGTTCGAATTCCTAGTTGTTCTAGTCAGTACTTCAAATGGATCACGACGAACAATATACACTTCGCCTCATTTGAAGTGGGACATTGTGCGCGCTCATTACAAAAACAATAGGCTACTCTTACAAACTCATGTATGATTCGCGTCCTACTCTTCACTATAACGCATCGCACTCAGTGAACACTTAGAATTATGTATCGTGTAGGTATGTAAGTTACATATCGGCGGCAGGGTGAAATTAGGTGGTCGAGACGTTAGGTTCTATAAACTATTTAATTTTCTTCAATAGAAAATTACATTTTAACTTATTACTAAACTAAATCTAGAGTGGTGAGAGACCCGTCCAATGTTAGGCACGGAATGTCTTGTTCGTGGGACCGCTACGCGACCAATCGAATTGTCCGTACGTAACATGTATGTAACCGCCATTGTTTTCCAATACATTACAACTACTTACCGTAAACTGTGTGGTGGTTTTATATTGTTTTGAGTAATATTATACCGGAACAACAGCGGCAACACTAGTTATGCTATTATTTATTCGAGGCTATGACTTTAGTAATCAATAATTTTAATGAATTACAACTAAAGTTGGTAATTTAATAAGCCATAACGGTACTAAGTATTGACCTAGATAGGTTGATTTCTTGTATTTAATTATTTATTAGAGTTAAGGCATCCTAACAACATTTCACAGATTATTATACGAATTACATTAAATGGTGTTGTGTGCCAGAGTGAAAATGTCACTTACAAGGAAGCACAACTTACACAGAGAACATGCATATTATATTATAAAAATAAAAAATAAAATAGCCCTTTATTTCCATGGAAAATAATACAAGCACAATAATTACAATTTTCGTTACACAAATTTCACAAATACTTTTAATTTCAAAAATAACATTTTATTTATATTTACCTAGTTATAATAAAAATTTAAATTTCACAAATACCTATGAATTTCAAAAAGAGTAGGTAGGCTCTTTGTTGTATTACCTGTGTTGTATTTCATTCCAATACATAATAAAAAATACGCTTTATAAATAGATTGAATTTACAGCATTTTTTATGTAAGTTACAAAAAACTCGTTGCCTTTGGCCAAGGCATATTATATTAAGTTATATTATTATTATATAAGTTTCAAGTAGACAAGATGATATAGGCTCTTATTTCAGTGATAACAAAATCATAAATAAATAAATTGTATCATAAACTCATAACCAGGTACTTACACCTACCTGAAGGATTGTTCTTAAAGGGATAAAACGTATAGATTTTAATCTGTACTGTGTGAAATGGATTGCCTACCTGAAGGATTGCTCATATGGGTGTAAAACGAAAAGATTTTAATCTGTATTGTGGACATGTGTGACATGTAACATGGATACAGATACTCTTCGGGGATCATCGAGATGAAGGGTACCTACATATCCTATGTTTCTATTAATTAATTCGACTGCAAACATTTGTTGCTAATATGAAGCAATTCATCAATTCTATTCATCCTTTAAGTAATATATCTGAGACTACGCTGCGCGGGGCCACCCACACCGCTTTATTTTATAAATGCATTATTTTCCTTAAACGGACATTTTAAATTCGTTATTGGTATGTTTTGAATGGAATTTCCGATTTTAACAATTTGTATTTTACAGGTATTGAAACGGTCTTTAATAAAATATCATTTAATGCGATAAGGACTGATACAGAGGTATGAATAATGTGGTTTGATTATATTGAGCAAATTATATCAACTTTTAAAATGTAAAAAAGTTGTTATAGTGGCATAACTACAGTAGTTGGATATATGGTATCGCGACACTTTTGTAAATAATGAGGTGTCTGCAAAGTCGTAGTACATTATTTAATTTTTATTCTATCATCAATAGTTTTCGCAGATAGCAAGAATATGTTAGGTAGTACGAACCTATAAATCGTGCGTGATCGTGTGTTAGGTAGTACGAACCTATAAATCGTGCGTGATCGTGTGTAACTGGTAGTACGAACCTACATGAAATTGTGAATCGTGCGTGATCGTGTGTAACTGGTAGTACGAACCTACATGAAATTGTAAATCGTGCGTGATCGTGTGTAACTGGTAGTACGAACCTACATGAAATTGTAAATCGTGCGTGATCGTGTGTTAGGTAGTACGAACCTATAAATCGTGCGTGATCGTGTGTAACTGGTAGTACGAACCTACATGAAATTGTGAATCGTGCGTGATCGTGTGTAACTGGTAGTACGAACCTACATGAAATTGTAAATCGTGCGTGATCGTGTGTAACTGGTAGTACGAACCTACATGAAATTGTAAATCGTGCGTGATCGTGTGTTAGGTAGTACGAACCTATAAATCGTGCGTGATCGTGTGTAACTGGTAGTACGAACCTACATGAAATTGTGAATCGTGCGTGATCGTGTGTAACTGGTAGTACGAACCTACATGAAATTGTGAATCGTGCGTGATCGTGTGTAACTGGTAGTACGAACCTACATGAAATTGTGAATCGTGCGTGATCGTGTGTAACTGGTAGTACGAACCTACATGAAATTGTGAATCGTGCGTGATCGTGTGTAACTGGTAGTACGAACCTACATGAAATTGTAAATCGTGCGTGATCGTGTGTTAGGTAGTACGAACCTATAAATCGTGCGTGATCGTGTGTAACTGGTAGTACGAACCTACATGAAATTGTGAATCGTGCGTGATCGTGTGTAACTGGTAGTACGAACCTACATGAAATTGTGAATCGTGCGTGATCGTGTGTAACTGGTAGTACGAACCTACATGAAATTGTGAATCGTGCGTGATCGTGAGTAACTGGTAGTACGAACCTACATGAAATTGTGAATCGTGCGTGATCGTGTGTAACTGGTAGTACGAACCTACATGAAATTGTGAATCGTGCGTGATCGTGTGTAACTGGTAGTACGAACCTACATGAAATTGTAAATCGTGCGTGATCGTGTGTTTAGGTAGTGCGAACCTACATGAAATTGAAAATCGTACGTGATCGTGTGTTTAGGTAGTGCGAACCTACATGAAATTGAAAATCGTACGTGATCGTGTGTTTAGGTAGTGCGAACCTACATTAAATTGAAAATCGTACGTGATCGTGTGTTTAGGTAGTGCGAACCTACATTAAATTGAAAATCGTACGTGATCGTGTGTTTAGGTAGTGCGAACCTACATTAAATTGAAAATCGTACGAGATCGTGTGTTTAGGTAGTGCGAACCTACATTAAATTGAAAATCGTACGTGATCGTGTGTTTAGGTAGTGCGAACCTACATTAAATTGAAAATCGTACGTGATCGTGTGTTTAGGTAGTGCGAACCTACATTAAATTGAAAATCGTACGTGATCGTGTGTTTAGGTAGTGCGAACCTACATTAAATTGAAAATCGTACGTGATCGTGTGTTTAGGTAGTGCGAACCTACATTAAATTGAAAATCGTACGTGATCGTGTGTTTAGGTAGTGCGAACCTATATTAAATTGAAAATCGTACGTGATTGCATATTAGGCAGTAAATGCATTATGATACTAGTTGACTGTATGTAGATGTGGGGATGAATTAATAATAATACTGTAAACTTGTAGTTACCAAGATTTACTTCAGTTCTAGGTCGCCCCATATCTACCTACCACGAAAATTACAAACTTATTGCCAGCTCCGGAAAAGCTAGATTTCGAAGGAGACAACGCTACAGTTGCTTTAAGATTTAAGCAATGGAAAAGATGATTCCTCCTCTTGCGCGGCGCTGTAGGCGCTCCTGCGCTGAGGGAATTCGGAATAAGGGGAGATCCCCTCTATCCGGGAAATTGCTCCAGGGGTGAACCCCGTCGGTGACTTCCCCGCTGTTGAGCGTGGGAGCCAGTCGATCGTCGCGCACGCGACTAGCCGTATGTCGCGAATTCCCCCTAGATGGTCGGGGGGAAGAAGGTCCAACAGCTCTCTAGGTAGCGGTTGCGCGCGTGCAGCGGCGCTATCCCCCTTAGGTGAGGATGTGGCCCACTGTCGGCGCGGTTATACATAACACGTCCAGCCTGCTGTCGCGCGCTATCACCGCGTTCCGGACGTAGCGCCCCGCTCCTGTGATTTCTCGCAGGGCGAGTTTTTGCTGGGCCTGGAGACGCTTGCGCTGCGTGGCGCCGCCAGAGCATACCATGCTGGCACCGCGTACGTACTCGTAAGCCTAGATCGGATATAGCACTTGTAATGGGAATACCCGTGTCTGCACAAGATATATCGTCGGACGGGCGCATTTGATGCGTCGTATTACAGGTGCGCTAGGCGGTCGCGGTGCTACGGTGACAGCTGCAACAGCCAGTGGTTACAAATGATTGGATAATGCCTACCTACTAAAGAAAAGTGGTGTAACCAATGCTCCTGAAGAAGTCCAAGGTTCAGCCGAGGACGGCGCACGATCTACCCTCACTAAGCGGTCAGCTACCCGACCGTGCCTATAAAAAGCCAAACGCGGCCAACGAAGGGTATGGTTGCTCAGCCGTCGAAGGGAAAGGTTGTCGGTACCTATGCTATGTGTCGGTAACTACGCTGCTTTGCTGTAAGTACGTTCCATATTTTAAGTAGTACAATTTGATGCTACAATTAAAGGTAGTCCCTCACTCTTACCACTGGGTGGTATGCAAATGTCATAGTAGGTAAATTAATGGGTCACTTAGATTATGCTGTCACAATTAAAAAAAAAAAAAAAAAATAATCATCAAGTTTTGTATAGGTTCGGATATCTTATTATAAATTCTAATACACATTCCGTAAGCATTGCTTTGGAGGCCTGCATTTTGGGAAAGGCCTATGTCCGTATCAATTAATGTCTATTTTATACTTATATTTTTCTTTACTCAATACCTTTTTGTGACTTATGTATTGGGATAGGGCCATTGTAATGGTGATAGAAAACAGCACGCCGAGTATCCAATACTTTTTGAAGGATGGATGAAGTACTAAGGAATGTACTTACTCGTCGTGAGATAGGTACCTAGCTCATTTATTTCTAGTTGTTTCATAAATCTACGAGATCTACATATGGATTTTCAGAGCGATACTTTATTAAATAATAAATAAATAAAAATCATGGACCCTAAACTGGGTACTTACCTGTGCTATGGGTGTCAGAGTCTCATATACATGTATGGACATTTTAAAAACATACTTAAATATATAGTATCGACATCCGGATGGTGTAACATGCCAGTTTACAAGATCGAATACAATCTTAGGCTTTGTGAAAACACAACTAGAAACCTAGTACTTCCTATTGACTGCAATTGCGACTATACGAGGTAGTATATGATATCCGTTGATGACTAATCCAAAAAACAGTACTCATTATATAACAAGAGGTAAATACGCCACCAACGCACCAAACGCGGCGCGTGTCGTGTTTATGTCTGACATGAAGCGACTTGCTGACGGTTGCTGGCTGGACTGTTAGTAACGATCTGATCAACTGGTATAATACTTAATAGATTGGCAATGCGAAAGAAAAATAACATAGATACTCATATGTTAGAGCGAAAAAGATAAGCGAGACCATTTGCGTACACGCTATCAGCCTGTATAAGCCCAACGTCAGTTGTACACGAAACAAATTTTGCTTATTTTTCTAAATCTTACGTTTGAAAGCGTACATTTGGTGTTAATTAGACAAATAATTATGGTTACGTATACAGTACCAGAAGGTAACTCATATAAGAAAGAAAATACATAGAAGTATGCATTTCATATGTAAGTAAGATTGAAATATTTAATTCTCCAATTGCAATGTTTGAGAACTTTGAAAAAAAAAAAAAAATTTAATTAACAAATGAATGGGTGGTGCTGCGGGCTCGTTTGCTATCTTAATGTTCTCGATTAATAAATTTATAATAAGGAAGGGATGTAGTGTATGCGATCTATATATAATCTGTTAAGCATGACGTTGTCTCGAGCACACGGGAGTGACGTAAACTGTCACGTATTAGCCACGGGCGAGAACGGACGTTTACTGGGCACTGGTGTGGTAACGAGCCAATTAACGTACCCTTTATGACAAGGGTGACACTGAGCACTACAGGGGCGATTGCGGATAAAGGGTTAAACTGCTTTTTTTAGTATGAGAATGTTAGTGATGAAACTGTGAATTATCATTAACTACATGACCTGCCAAAAACTTAATGTGCGTTCCGTGACCGCACTGTCGATCCCGGTTGCTTAGTCTTTGTTGTTTAGTCTTCTCGAAGACTAAAGTAGCTTTAGATATTTCGGCAATGGTTTTGCCAGTAAACCCTTCGTCAATTCGCATTGGAGCAGTGTGGAGTATTGTCTAGAACTCTAGAATTTTATCAGCGGTGTGGAAGAGACCCGTTCCTAACAGTGAGAAGCGTATGGATTGTATCGAACCAGTATGTTAGATGAATAATTTGGGTACCAACACTTTCTCTTTCCCGCTTTTTGACATGGATCTCCACTCGAATGGAAGAACTCTCAGGCATGTAGGTTCCCTACCTGTTTTCCTGCCCCGTTATAGCAGACACCGTACATAATATAGCGTATAGTTTGATAGTTTTTTAATTTTAATACTCTAGAGTCAAGAGTATTAAACGGCACATCCAAAATGGAATCCTTAATCATTATTCATTATTTTAAAAATAGTAAAAATATCTCGCACACAAGGGACGTAACAGAGGGCTTTCTGAGTAATGAAGTCGAGATATTGGTTTTGCGTGAAAGTCGCCTGCCTCGAAAATGAAACAGTAAAATCTGTCGACGGGAACACTGATGATACTTACACCGAGATGAGTAGTAACATTGGAGAACCTTGCCGAGGCAGCCCGGGGCAAGTGGGTATCGAGTACAGAGTCATTTATTTGAACCAAAACAAATATGAAAAAGGGACCAATTTTAGTAAAACCTTGTTGTTATTATTGGGTTTCATACCTTTGATGTGACTTTGTACAGAAGACGTATGCGTGTTTTTTTTTTTATATTAATTAACTTTGACATATTAACTTTAACAAATACACAAGCAACTCTCTATTCGAAATGATTCTTGTAACACAATATCGCCGTTGTCATTGAGTTCCTCCTAACTTAAACCAACGAGATTTGTATTTACCTATATCAAACATAAAAGCTACGTTTCCACGGTCAAAAGACATTTGCATGCAGCGTTTAAGCCTCGAATGGTATTCGTAGAAAGAAAATCTTGTAGTCTGACTGTCTGAATATTATCACGACTCCATGGTTCAGTAGTCAGTAGACTCGGAGGTGAGTGACCCTGAGTAACGAACGCACCAGTCGCGGATTCGAAACCCGGTCGGGCACATATTTATTACTCGATTGAGCCATTGGGCTATATTGCCAATCCGCTCTTGGCCCGCGTGGTAGACTAAGGCCTAATCCCTGCCATTCTGAGAGGAGACCCGTGCCCAACAGTGGGACAAAGAAAGGGTTGTGATGATGATGAGCCATTGGGCTATGAACTCAATGATGTCCCTTGAGATGGATTTCGATTCAATATTGCCCAACAAAATATATTATGCAAAATCACCAATCCAATATAGGTTTTAAATAAATTCCTTGAAAGAAAGGAAAGTTTCAGGCTATCCCCTTGTGTTTCCAATTAAGTTTTTACCTGATTCAATGGTAGTTCGATGAAATTCTTTCGGAAATAGTTGCTCGGGTGTCCTGAAGAAGCTACTTTAAGTTGGATAGTTCCTTTAGGTAGAAAGTTTTGAGTGGATCTAAGGATTATGTAATTTTGTGGTCACAGTCAATTTGGATCCTATTAATATCTGCAAAGGACACTTTAAGGAGTTTCTCGGATTAGGTAATTGTAACCTAAAATGGTGACAATTACTTCAGGTAATCACAAACTGGAAATTTCCCTGTTAGTCTAAATGTAACCGCATATTATTTACTCGTAATACTACTCATCCGGTGCCGCCCATGACAACTGTGACAAAATTTTGAACTAGACAATAAAGTTACAAGGACGGTTACTACAGTTAACAATTATTGATCGAAGAGTTAACATAATGATTGTTGATTGGTTTTTATGTGACATATTGACGATTTGTTCTTTTCAAAAATTTTCCGATATTCATATTTGATAAAAATACACGGTTGACAGTAATAATTAATGTCTAATGTACAACATACTACATATGTATAAAGTTATTATGTTATTAGTATTGTAGGATTAGTTATTCATCCAATGATCAGTAGCTAATCCTATAGGTATACCTAACATTTCACGTCAGAGCGTTTATAAGTAAATACATTAATAGTTGCTTTAAATTTTATATAAATCAATTTAGAATATCATTATATTATATCTCCTTTTCTTTTAGTACTTTTTACCTAGACCATCGTTAAGGGTGCCCAATCACCTCATAGCGAAATATATTTATTTGAATTTGACTTTAAATTTGATTCGGATGCGTTGCTATAGAGAAAACAAGATGGATGCCTCTTTCGTACTTACAGTGAACGATACAATTGCTTTAAATACAATAATTTTACTGCAGAAATGGTGGCGATTTCCTCTTTAACTCCTTTGATGTTTAACAATTTAACTGGAGCACTGGCTTTTCAAACTACGTCAGATCTACATCTTACAAAAGTTAGTGAATTTCTTCCACCTTTTATCTAAAAAACGTTAAAGCTTCATCAAAAATGTAATTGAAAACACGACACCCTTTCGCGAAGTTTAATTTGCAACCGAAGTTAGACCTGCAGCGACGTAACGATACGCCATGAATATTTTAAAGGGTCCGCCATTTTATGAATACACTAAAAAAAGGCTTTACATTATATTAATCACTACGAAAATTGGTCAAAGTTCTAGGCTAGCAAAATTTTAAATATATCTGTAAATATTAGTTCCATTGACTGATCTTTCAGTCTCCTCTCTTCTCTCTTAAAGAAGAAGTATGAAAACTTTTGATCATATTATTTGTTTAATGACTTATTTCTGCAAGAGGTCAAGTGTGTACTATTCCAATCTTCGAGATGGTGCTGGAAATTTCAAGTTACAAAATCCCAATAATAATATGCCCGACCCGTGAATCGAACCCAGCTCTCGGGTAGCAGTCACACTTGCAACCAATTGAATAACGAGGCTAATAAAAACTCATAAAATCCAGATCTCTTCACTTGACCTAATAAAAGCGTGTTAAACATTTCCTTTCGCTCCCTGATCTGGTTCAAGCGTAGATATAAGACGGATAATCTCTCCTTCTCACCCATCCTTTACGAAGCCACAATTGACAGTGATGTATCACTTCAACACCGAATGTTCTCGCTTTGTTCAAATTAAGGACTCTGATTGAACAATGATCGCCTCCGGTATCTTTAAATCTGTGAAGTTTGTTATGGATGTAAGTTAACAGCAAACGAGAATTCCGGTTCAACTTTTCTAGAAGCAACTATCTCAGTCTTTAAGGGTAGGAACTCATCTGTGACAGACTTTGAAAGATAATGTTTAACCGTCATCGTCCCCACACAAGTCCCACTGTCGGGCAAAGGTCACCCCACAGACACAGTTACGAGAGCAAACTCCGCCACGCTTATTAGTCCGGTCAATTTAGACATAAAAATAGTGATCAAATAAAGAAAATTCCGACAGAGCAAAATCTTCGTAGAGACCTGAGGTTTACCACAAGGAATAAAGTGTCAAAAGTCCCCATCAATCCCATGTGTGCGTCGGGACTTATTCGGGTCCCAAGGTCAAAATTTTAGGTTTTTTGGATTTTTCTCAAAAACGGTAAGTTTTATCGAAAAGTACCTTAGAGCAAAGTTGTAGATCTTGAAATTCTCTATAAAAATGGTTCCTATGATTTTTTCTCTAAGACCCACTATTTCCCAGATATTGCGCTTGTAAGAATCATGTTCTATATAGTATGCACACATATGCCACGTATATACATATTTAGGTAGTCAAGCAAGCAAAAATGCCTACTCGTGTCTCTTTTATGTATACATTATACTATTCTAAGAAAATTTACTCTAAAATGACCGCCGGTCCCTTACCGAATCCCCTCTTTTTGAATAACAGATATTTAACAATTATTGTAGTTTCATTTAAATTGTGTATTGTTTTTGTTGTCCATCTTTCCATTTTATTTTTTATATTAATTTATATCATGTGTAGCTTATTAAGTATAGGTAGGTACTTACTATAATTATATATTATTTTATTTTATTTTTTATTAATGATATACATATATGTACATAAAAATAAAAATAAGAAAACAACTGGCACGAACTTCCCTACGAGGGTCGTCCTGAAAATCAGCGGCTGCTGGCTTGCCACAGCCATTTGCTGAGGGCGTCCTATTTCGGCATTGTTATTAAAATTTAAAATTGTATTGACTAATGTGTTGTATTTATGTCGAAATAAACTTATGTCTATGTCTATGTCTATGTCTATGTCTAACATTTGTAAGAAATACACGAAACAAAAAGCAAGTACAGCTATCTTGTCTTCCTCCAACATCGGCATCTGCTACTCAACATTTGTTTCGAGTATACTATCAAGTTCAGACATGGCAAGGCAATGAACTGAACCCTGAAGACTGGGGTTGGAAATTGATAAATAATACTTTGGTACCGATTCGAACTTTACTGCTTCAGAAAAACTTCTTAACACAATTTTTTGCAATTGCAAGAAAGGTTGTAGTGCCAAATGTGGCTGTAAAAAAGTAGGGTTGCAGTGTTCTCCAGCGTGTACCAATTGCCAAGGTGTCTCTTGCTCAAATGTTCAATTAAATACAAGAGAGGAGAGCAGGGGGCAGTAAATTCGAATCGGTTCCAAAGTATTATTTATCAATTTCCAACCCCAGTCTTCAGGGTTCAGTTCATTGCCTTGCCATGTCTGAACTTGATAGTATACTCGCAACAAATGTTAAGTAGCAGATGCCGATGTTGGAGGAAGACAAGACAGCTGTACTTGCTTTTTGTTTCGTGTATTTTTTACAAATGTTAAATATCTGTTATTCAAGTAGAGGGGATTCGGTAAGGGACCGGCGGTCATTTTAGAGTAAATTTTCTTAGAATAGTATAATGTATACATAAAAGAGACACGAGTAGGCATTTTTGCTTGCTTGAGTACCTAAATATGTATATACGTGGCATATGTGTGCATACTATGTAGAACATGATTCTTACAAGCGCAATATCTGGAAAATAGTGGGTCGTAGAGAAAAAATCATAGGGACCATTTTTATAGAGAATTTTAAGATCTACAACTTTGCTATAAGGTACTTTTCGATAAAACTTACCGTTTTCGAGAAAAATCCAAAAAACCTAAAATTTTGACCTTGGGACCCGAATAAGTCTCGACGCACACATGGGATTGATGGGGACTTTTGACACTTTATTCCTTGTGGTAAACCTAAGGTCTCTACGAAGATTTGGCTCTGTCGGAATTTTCTTTATTTCAATTGTCTAAATTGACCGGACTATATAGTCCTTACATCAGAAATACGAAACATTTTTGTCTTCGATATTCACTTGTTGAGATGAATGAAAATAATCCTACTGTTAAAGTGAAGTTCCAAGCTTCACTTGTCTCAGAGCTCGATGTAAACAAGCCACAGCAAAACAAAAGGGAAGACGGCAAGGCAGCGCACCAAGTTGAGCGTAAAACGGCTATTTTAATAGCCTCAAAGTGCCAAGAGAGCATAATCCTCGCAGTTACATGCTCGATATACAAAATTGCTGGTGAATTCTGAATCCGGTTCCTTGCTATTTGATATTGCACGACTGGCGTGTGCATTTTCAGGTTTATATTAAAAAGGACGCTGAGTGTGAAAGCTGTGTGAAGTGGGTACGAAGTAAGTACGTATTTAGTTATCACTACCACCACCTTTTCATTGTCTCACTGTTAGGCACGGGTCTCCTCTCGGAATGGAGGGGTTCGGCTTTAGTTCACCACGCTGTCCAAGTGTGGATTGGCAGACTTCAATTTTTTTACATTATGGAGAACACTTACGATGTTTTCTTCACAGCGGGTAATATTTACTATCGCATAACTATGAAAACTATGAAAGACGCTTGGATCTGAACAGAAATAAAGTTAAAATAACAGAACTAAGGAAAATTATATGTAAACTTATTTTCCAGTGTTCTAAATTAATTTTCTCAGAATTTATTCAAACTTACGACAGCCAGTTTGGGCGCTAATGAGTTTTGGTAAAATATAGAATATTTTCTGGCAGTTACAAAAATTTGTTCGAAATCATAACATTGCTCTTTTCTGAAAATAAGTCGATTTCTGTACAGGATTGACGTAGTTCACATTTTGTTAGTTTACTTACGCGGGTTTAAGTAATATATATTATCTTAAAACAATCGGAGAGACCACGTAGCCGATTAACAGTTTCGCACCTCTTTGTTCTGCCTGCATATGCAGTGCCCCGTGATGTACGGATCTATCAGACAAAGATACCTATAGGACTTGTTCCTGGTGGCCTCATTCCTTTGATTCATCATTTTCTCTAAATATTCAGCGTTTCTCCTTGCGATATGACCGAAGAACTCAAAGATTTTTTACCGATAGATAGATATAGATCCTCACCTTAATGCTTAGTCGTTTGAGTGTTGATACGTTGGTCCGGCGTGCTATCCACAGTTCAGTATTCACCTCACCTCATCTCGAAAGCGTCAGCGATTACGGTCTGCACATAAGAGTCGATGTTTTAGCTCCAGCGCCAGCGCACTTCCACTCCACATGACCCGTTATTACATTAGTAATAACGGGTCAACCTAACGTTAGTTAGAACCAAAGAACAGAAAGTTTTAAAAAATTTGCAGATTGAGAAGTCCTGATTAGGTATAACAATAAATAACTGGATTTAAAATGAATAAAATGATTAATTTTTTATGTATACACAAGACGGATTGAATAAATAAATGAAAACTAATACTCTCGATCCTGTTTTTTTCCTACGTGTTACCTGTGGTGTGACTAAAAATTAAATAAAAATTTAAAAAATATGTAGATAGTTTACCTGAAAATTATGTCGACGGTAGGAAAAATATTAAAATCGGAATAATTTATCACTCCCGTAAAAATATCCAATTCAACGTTACGAACTCCGATCACAAATCAAAAGTGGAATGCGTTTCCGATCGCTTGAAGCTGGGCTATATCAAAAATTCTTGTTGCCATAACAAATCGTTGAGAAACGTTCGCAAATCGGCTCTTTTGTTACCTAATTCGAAGCTTATGTCCGTAACACAGCTGCGTCCAATTTATAGCTTAACCTTTCCTTTTACAGATGGAATTGAAGACGATAAATTATACTTCAAACCCAAATAAGGCCGGTAAGTTACGATCCTCGCAAATACCCGTCTAATGGTCCATCAGGCCAGATAAATTAGATGGGCCCGCGAGAAAAACAAACCGACCCCAGATAGCAATATTATTTCTATTACTTTTCTTAGATTTACGCTGGCATCTGTGCCACGAATCAAATCTGGCTAGCCATATATCAATGACTTGTTTCATTCTGATACAGAGTGGTATAGATGTTTTATTACATTTACTGTCCGAACTTCTCAATACGCTGGGTCACCCTTAAAACCAGCGGTCGTGGTTCGCTTCGACCATAGCTGAGTGTGGCCCTATTTCTCCAGAATCTTAGATTATATATTTGATTATTTATTTTATAGACATATTATTTCACAATACTTCTGTTACAGTTCTATTTTGAAGAAATAAATCTATAATCATACATACATTCATATTAATATTAACTTGTCGCTTCCGCTGTTAAAATCGTCGAATGAAAAGCCCGCCCCGATCACATTAGAAAGTGTCCATGAAGTTTCAAAATTATATTTTCTATGAATCTGTGCAAATTAACTTTAATAAGTTGCAGCGAAGTATCCATAAAATAGCTTACACCTGGAGAAGCTACACTTAGTGACCCCACAATTGACAATATGGGTATGTGTCCGTGGTCCGCCCAAGCAGAGTCCACTCCAAGAAAGCGCAATTTCTCGTACGCACACATCGATGTTATATTTACAGGCATTCTCAAGTAGTTTCAAGCAGAGATCTGTCTAGAGTGCTACCACAATTAAGCATGGGCGTCGGAATCTTCTGCGTCACGTCATTGAGAAACAGTATAGAGTATTGAATCGGGTCTCAAATGAGGCTTTAAGTTTAGAACCATCCTACTACCTCAATATCACAACGCGCCCCTAGATGGAACGACCTGCGGGCGGGTGGGTAGACAATTAATGACTATTATTTCTGATTTAACCATGGAAAAAACAGTTAATATTAATAATAAGAGAAATAGCCAAGAAATATTTATTCAAGGAAATTACATACTGGAAATAGGTTACCTAATTTAAACTAAACAGATATTTTGTTAAAAAATAATATAAGTCATCGTGAGAACCTTTTAGAAAGGGAGTGGGCTCATAATTTGCCGTAGCGAACCACGATAGCTGGTTTTCAGAAAGTCCCTTTTGTCGCGCAGTTCGGACTAATAGCGCATGAACCTCATTACATCTACCTACTCTATCAGCTAACTGAATTAGTAATAATAGGTCATATAAAATTATCAAGCCAGGCCAGCTAATTAGGAATCGTCAAAAATTATACAACAGACCAAGTTAACTCTCAAGAACTCCACTCACACTCAATTTAAATTTTCCTTTGCTAGGCGCAAAACACCCACTATTTTTTATACGAAGAACAAAGGCGTCCAAATTAATTAAACTAAAACAATTAGACGGCCTTGTCTATAAGCGGTTTGAATTTTTCATGAGTCTCCCCCAACTTTCTTTTGTTGTCTTTACTATTCAGAAGTGGAACCAAATTAGATAGTTTTTATTCGACGCCAAGTTTCTGATTAAATTTGCTAAGGCGGATCCAATTTTCCTCAGCGACATCCTTTTATAACTGATCGATCTCTCCGCCAATATCAATTTTTGTAACAGAAGGCAGTAAGTGTGAAGATTACATTTTTCAGTTCCTCTAAGTCTCTAAGCTGTTTGCAGAACTTTATTCTTCTCACTTGTTATTTGTCATGTTTTAGACATAATTGTCGTTTATTAATCATCACAACGTACCATCATCATCATCATCACAACCCTTTCTTTGTCCCACTGATGGGCACGGGTCTCTTCTCAGAATGGGAGGGATTAGGCCTTAGTCCACCACGCTGGCCAAGTGCGGATTGGCAGACATCACATCAAGAACATTATGAAGAACTCTCAGAGGCATGCAGGTTTCTTCACGATGTGTCCGTCACCTTGCGAATTAAGAAATATCTTAAGGATAAAAAATTTAAAGATTTTATTTATTTGCTCTCACAGAAGTAGTCTTATCTAAAGTAGGTACAATTATCGTATTCACCAAACCTTACTTTGTGACAGCCTGGTGACTGAGGTATTGGTAATTTTCAAATGGAATTCTCCTAATAGCCAGATATTGATATCAGTAAAACCTAAGACTGGTGGAGACTGGACTCAGGGAGTATAATTACTATTTGACGAACTCCCTCGTACTACGCAAGGTAGCTAACAAAATTTATTTTTAGTTCGTGAGGCAATAATCTTTCAAAGAAAAAAAAGCCAAAAAGCCTTACAAATTCCTAATTAATAAAAATAACACGTAGTCATCCCAACTCTGGCGACATAATTAAATATAGCGGATGATCTTCTATAATATTTCGTGGTTTCATTTTCGATATAAATTAATTATGTAGTACTTGTACTTACAAGGCAACACTCGCACTATTTTAAAAGTATCTAACTTATTTTTTGAAATGGTAACTCTCTCTACTCATCTGACATCGGCCATCCTCCTATCTGTCATGTCATTCTTGTTCTGTGCGAGGCAACCAGTGCACGTTTTCTCATCTGAATAAAACTTTGTCCGTATTAAGTTTGAATATTAAAAATCATTTAATAAAAATTACAACATAAAATGGATTATTATATGAAATAGATAGAACTTTTAAACGAAAAATACCGCTTTAAGCGGCGACGTTTAAAAGATTCCGAATCGAGTAGCTTTGCTGGTATGTATATTCATAAGAACTTAGATTAATTACTAATCTAAGCATAAGAAATATGATTCGACCGATACCGACCTACCCTTCAAGGACTGTTCAAAATGAAAGACTTGTTGCGGTAGTTTGCCAAAGATTCTAATTAGAACGCGGCAAATACTTCTCGCCAAAGATTTTTATAAACACGGCGCAAACGGCGATGGATTCGAAATTAGAACCATTGTGATTTTTTCATAATTCGGTATTAATAATTAGTGTCGAATTTCAGGATGCCAAACTGAAGCTGGGTATGTTTTTAACCCATTAACGGATATGAAATATCATAAAGGAGTCCCGCTGGAGACTTTAACGACTATCCAACAAGATAGTGAACCGATAGTGGAACATCCAACTATTTCGTTCGAGCCAACCGAAGATCTGCTCGATTTCGGTCGACTCACAGGTCTTAACTACATTAGACCCTGATATAAGCATTAGACCCTGATTCTGCCCGAGGTGATGCAACCGATACAAGGTTTACTTGTGAATCGAGATTATAATAGTCTTACCCTGGCCACCACTTCTAAAGAAAGTATTTTAAAACATTACCTGATACCAGCTAACTGTACACTACTCCGAGCCCCTAAGCTCAACATGGAGACTACAGTTGCTGAGATTCTGTGACAAAAAGTCGAGAACTCTCAATAGCAACTGGGTATTGGAATAACTACTAGTAGTAGGGTGTTGACGTCACTATTAACTACTGACAATAAGTCTGAGCTAATAAAAATTATATGTGATGGGTGATGTATTCTGTGTGATTTACATCACAAATAATAACCTTTTATAGGATTAAATACTGGATATTGCCACATTAGGCTAAGCCGTTTCTATATATTATTAGTGATAGTGTACAGGATGAAACCCTGTTCGTTAGTGCTTTACCAGAACAAATAAAAGCAGCCAGAACAATTGAGAAAGGGATTGCAGATTAAGAAGATTACATCATCTGTCTGCCCCAATGGCCCATGCCCTCAGGTGGCTCAACCTATATGCAAGCACATCAACAGATCAGGAAAATTGGTCTGGGGCCCCTCGTTGCCCGACGGGCAGGGGGGGGCGAGGCAGTTACATGTACATGTACATGTCACAAATAATGCAAAGATTCTCGTTTGGTCCCTTAACGGAATATCTATTCCATTTATAACTAAGTCATTTAAATTATACAATTTATGTTATTATTATTTTTATGATGTTCATAAGAACATCATATAACATGGCCAGCAAATGAGCATTGTGACATGTCACTAAATATTAAAAACCTCAGTAAATTAGGTGCAATAGTGCAAGTCGAGCCATCAAGCAAATAGTTTATTTTAAATACATTTCTAGCACCAAAGCCTAATGGTGGTAAAAGGTTTATCTTAAATCTTAAAAAGCTAAACAGATTTATACCTAAAATGCATTTCATAATGGAAGATTACAAAATTATTTGCAGGTTAAGTCAGTCAGTCAGTCAGAACTGATTAATGGCAACTATAGACTTGAAGGAATCCTACCTTCTTATTCTTGTTTATAAAGATTTTTGTAAGTACCTTCGATTTCAATACATTTTGCTAAGTTTAAGCAAATTAATAGCAATGGAAATTAGGACCCTCCCATATAAATTCTCAATCACACCAAGGTGTTTTACTAAAAATGATTAAAGAGGCCATAACTCATTTACGAGGTCGTGGATTCTATTTGATTTGTACTTATATGATTTTATTGGTTTGGGTTGTAATTATGATTAATGTATTCGTAATGTAAAGGAAACCATAATGTTATTCGAGTGCTTGGGACTTGTTAATAATTACAAAAAAAAATTTTTAGGATTTATATATGACTACGCGTCCGTGACACTCATTGCCTGTGGAAAAACGAAATAAGATTTTCAAAATTGGTACATAAATTTTCTAAATTACCTATTGTCACTATTAGAGAGTATTCACATCTCATAAGAGCATTGATGTCAGCATGCCCAGTCGTGCGATATGGTTATACATATATACTAATTTATTAGACCGTCAAAAATATTTATTTTCAACATGAAAACAAAATTTAAACTTTATTAGGGTACTTAAACGGGTGGAACCGTAACATTTGCAATTGAATAAACCGTTAAAGGACTTCAAATATTCATTTGAAATATTCACTGACACAGGTTGTACCGGCTGGGGTGCATTCTGTAATAAGCGCGTTAACAGAGCCTGGAGATATAGCAAACTTGATTTTCACATTAACTATATATAATTTTTAGCTGCATATCTTACCCTTAAATGTTTTACGAGGGATAGTACTGAATAATCTATTTAACTCCGTGTAGATAATATAAACCATTTGGGCGGTTATTAATTCATTTAATTTTAATGTTAATTACCTCATTTGGAAAGGGCTTTTTCGTGACATTTGGTCCTGGTGTGAATCAAGAAATCTGTAGCTCTTTGCTTCATACATAAATACCAATGATAACGTCGAAACCAACGAACAATCGCGAAAGATCGATTCTGTCTGACGCAGAATGGGGACTATAAATCACTGCCTGCGTACATCGTTAAAAAATTCTTTTTTTGGTCAACCAGAAATTGATTCTTTCGCATCTCGCACCATTGCCAAGCGCCACGAAAACCTATCCGAGAAACAGGACCCGGATGCAAAAGCTTGGATGTATTCACAGAAAACTGGAAGCCAAGATTCTTTTACCTACGCCATTCCACCATTCTGTCTGTTACTAAAATGCGTTCAGAAAATTATTCAGGACGAAACTACCGGTATTGTCGTTTTTTTCCATGTCAAGCTTGGTCCCTACAAGTAAATGACCTGTTTCGTTAGAGCTGTGTCTGAATTAATTTAATATAATAAAAAATAAATAAATAAATAAAAAGTGTAATAAATCTATAATTTATTAAATCTATATAGTGTTGTCGCATTCCAGACAACAACATCAGTTGCCAGACGCTTATTATGGGAGCAGCGGTGCTCTCCGGCACGCGTTCCTTCACCGAGGCGCGCCCTGCCGCCCTCACTGATTTTTGCTTCACTGTCCGATGCCACATTACGTCAATATGGCGATTGTTACAGGCTATGGTGGGAGTACTGTGAGATAAATAATTTCCACTTTTTCGAATCCTCTTTATTACACGTAGTAAAAAATAGTTTTTTAGCCGAACGTTTTGCAAAAGGCGCATCCTATGGGACCCTTAATAATCATCGGTCAGCCTTATCTTTGCTTCTTAATTAGGAACGATTTAGCTTCAGATGATTTCGTGAAACTAATTCTCAAAGGAGTAGGTATTTAAGCTGAGACCTTCCATAGGTAGGTACCTAAATACTCCAATTTTTCAAATAAATTATTTAACTATCATATAATTAACAATTAAATACTCAAATACCTGGGATTCTCAACTAATATTAAATCATGTTCCCAAATGGATCCCTCATTATAGATAAAATTTTGAAAAATTAAAGAATAATAATAATTAATTATCGGTTTAATTATGTACAAAAAAGCTGAGAAACAATTACCAATAAAACAACAATAATAATAAAAATAATAAAAACTAATCGCGATAATAGCTGCACCGCTCATAGCAAATGTTTTCACTGCTAAAGATCAATAACGTAAAAACAACGCTTAATTAGCATAACAGACATAATTAAAACTTCTATAGTAGGCAGAGCTCAACCATTTTTATTTTTGCTTTATTTTGCCGAAAATCATTGTCAGATGTCCGGCAACAACACTCAGCTGTCTACATTATACTGTTGTCATTATAATAATATAACTATCACGAAAGACTTAAGGTCTGGTATTATTGATTGCATCATAATCACTGTGAAGCATGACAGCTGAGACAATAACTAGGCAGATAACTCTTTAATCTAAAAGCGTTAGTTGCGAGCGGCGTCGACGTGGCGGTGTACGGCGCTCGCAGCGCCCGCCACGCTGCCGTCGGCGCGCGCGGCGGGCGTGAGCGTGAGCGACCGCAGGATGGTTGGACAGCCTTCCAAATCCTCCACTAAATTCTATTAGAAGCCTATTGTTGACTCAAATCATATAAGTCACTTTGCTAGATCAGTTTGCTTCACGCAAATTTTATAATATTATCATTGTCCTAATATATAAATTATTTCTTAATTAAAGTATATACAATAAATTATATGTATTTAGAAGATGATTAATTAAATATATCTATGATTAAGTTCTCTCTCGTCTATTATTTATTGTGTTTCTATTGTCATAGCACACAACTCATCAACACAAAACTAAATCTCTGAACATCTACATAATTAATTTATATCGAAAATGAAACCACGAAATATTATATATGATCAAACGAACTTCTAAGTGAAGTTCGATCGATATAATATGAGTGGTTTCATTTGAAGATATAAATCACCCTACCCACCCAAGACCCCAGTTTTGTGTTGTACCTCGAGAGAATTGACATCGTAGGTTGCTTTGAAAGAATGACATGACAGATAGGAGGATGGCCGATGTCAGATGAGTAGAGAGAGTTACCATTTCAAAAAATAAGTTAGATACTTTTAAAATAGTGCGAGTGTTGCCTTGTAAGTACAAGTACTACATAATTAATTTATATCTTCAAATGAAACCACTCATATTATATCGATCGAACTTCACTTAGAAGTTCGTTTGATCATATATTTTATGTTGTTGTCATACAAAATGTTTCTTTGTATTGCTACCACGTCCTACAGTACCAGGGTCGTAAAAGTCTACTGGCCATAATTTATTCATGGATCGTTTCTCCTAACGGCATGTCGAATCTCACCAGAAGCATTATTCGGAGGATTCCAAGGAAATTCGGTTGGTCAATAAGATTGAGGCTTTAACGATGTTCATTTGTTTAATGGCCCTTAAATTAAATCTAGCAAAATTGTTTAGCGAAGTTTGTTATATATCCGGGCAATATTTAAAATATTTAAGTACCTATTATAACTTTTATTGTTATCGTTATTACGAAATAGGAAGCCCTCTTAATAGAAGTTACAGTTATGTTAATTCGACGCCATTTTAACAAAGCGGCATAACCCATTAACGGCTGACTGCTAAGGATGGTCTAAAATATAACAGATAAAGTTTAAAGCATATTTCGCCAAGATTAAGCGAGTTTTAAAGGTAGCGGTCACGCGTGCGTAATAAAACTAGCTTTGAATATAACATAAACATAGAATGATTAACGGGACTAATAAGTACTGACCAACTAATTTACCTTTTATCATCGAATACTAACTGAAAGAATTACTTGTATTGGGAGGTACCACAAGCCTTGAAGGACGCCGCGCATTCAATATAGGGAAGGCGATCCCTTCAAATGTATTGTTCGACCTTTTCCAGATAGAGACAACGAATCAATCGCGAGTTTGGCATAATCAAACCTCTTTAAATTTGTGGAACACGATCGGCGTGGGTAATTAAAGTGTTCTTGGCTGCAATTCGGATTCCGACTCTGAACAGTCTTGGTCTGGGTTTTGACCCCATGAATTTTCAAAGTTACCTGCATATAAACGATTTAATTTTATAAGTAGTGACGATAAAGGAAAACATCGCTAGAAAAACATAATGAATGGGAGGTTCTGTAGAATTTTCTCGAAGGTATGTGAAATCTGTACGCACTTGGGCAGCGTGGCCAATCGTTTCTTACCCCTGCCATTCTGAGAGGACACCCTCTACTGCTTTGCTTCTACAAATACAATATGCTCTGAACAGAGTTTATTTTGGCTCAAGACAGATTAAGATAAAGGAATGGACAATCCATTAGAAACACTGATAACAAGAATACGCAGCGAAGATAATTGTTCCACATGCTGTTCATTTTTAATGATGGCGGGACAATAATACTAGAAAAACGGCCTGAAGAATGCAGAACATTGAAAACAGGCGATCCCCTCAATTTATTGTCTGACCTTTTGCAAATGGAGACGTCGAAGACAAATTGTGAGCCTGGCACGCATTATCTAACCTCCGCAATTCGGAAAACGGTCAGTGCGGGGCATTAGACACCCCTTTATGCGAAGTTTGAATGATGGCTTGTTTACTACAGCCGCTGTTTTGTCCCTAAACGCTTTTTTACACATAGTGTAGTCCATCCTGTATGCTTGAGTATATTGGATCAGATTAATTGTCGACATGTTTCTGTAATATAAATAGTTACTTTGCGAGGGGACTGGAAATTTAACAATACTGTCATTTAATATCATGCCTGTATTTCCTCAAATGGGTAGACTGAGGTGGGTACGACCACTTCTCATCAGGTATGTCATCCCGTATAATTGTGGGTGAAATTTTAGTTACATATCACTCTACACTACAGCTACTACTCTTAATTTCAAGATAAAAAAATCATTATTACTTTGAACCTGGGCTCGAACTTAGGAACTCTTGCTCAGCAGATGCCCTTACGATCACTAAGCCATCGAGGAGTCATTTCATGGTGGCTTTCTCAAAGTCAGTCCGGAAAGCAAAATACGATTTAAAATAAACATAGGAAACCAACCAATCTTGCAGTAATAGAACTTCAAACCGTTCGTAAAACAACTTAAGACTGTCGTTTGCTTGACGTTGCCAACACAGAGCGGGTTATTATAAAAATACTTTAGTTTAAAAATACTGATACATTGTATTGTAAGACTTGTCCTAAAACAAACATTCACTTAATTGAATTGTCTTACCTTTCTTGTATCTTTTCACCGCTGAAAATCCACTGACTTTTCTCTTAAATAAGTCTTACAAAGAACTATTGTCCGAGAGAAGTAACCCAATTAAAGAAAAGTAAAGGTAATTTCCGTTAAACAAAGACGAAACATCTACACTAAATAATATGTCATTCTATAAAAGTGGATTCGTATCTAGGAAAGAACAACTTTAAGAATTAAGACTGATTTAAATTGAATATAGTGAGGTAGGGTAAGACGTACAAATAGGGCAAGAATAACACATTTAAATACCTCTTATAGTACCTATGTATTACTCTTCTTAGGTACTAGGGGACGCCCGCAGCTTCACAATTTCGTTGTAAGTGAGGACATTATCGTAAAAGGCGTCTAAGGATCGGTATTCAAACGATATAAAAGTAAGGATTCAAATTATAATTCTAGTTTTTTTTTTGTTTATTAAGTTGATTTAGGTTTTTTACATAATGTTTTAAAATGTTTATGATGTTGCGTTTCAGTGCTCTTAGCATCATTTCGATATGCCGATATTTTCTTTATTAGGAATTTTAAATATATTGTCCTAAAATAACAATATCCCAACACAGCCTATGATTTGATACCTATTATGACAATGTAAGCGGTGACAGCCCAGGCTATCGAACTCGCCTCTCACTCGAGTGGTCCGGGCAAATCTCAGCGGTACGCACCAATGACTTTTCTAAGTTATGTGCGATTTACGAAATTAAATGTCACTTGTTATAACGGTGAAGAACACAATCATCATGAGGAAACCTGCATGCCTGAGAGTTCTTCATAATGTTCTCGAAGGCATGTGAATTCTGCCAAGCCGCACTTGGCCAGCGTGGCGGACTAAGGCCTAATCCCTCCCATTCTGAAAGGAGACCCGTGCCCAACAGTGGGACAAAGAAAGGGTTGTGATGATGACAATGTCTTGCGTGGCAAATCATACTAGTATTGCAATGTCAATCTTGTAGATTTTCGACAAAATGGTGTTAATTAATACTCGATAGCAAAATAGGGTTTTAATTGCATTTAATCAGCGTAGGACCGACGGCGTGGATTTATCAAATCTCTAGCGAATTTGCACCATCAATCCTGCTGACAATTAAATATCGGAGGGTTAGATTCGCATCCACTATTATTAATTTGAATGGAACAAATTTACTTCAAATCGACTTAAGGTCCATGCGATGTAGGTTATTTTTTTCGCTCAGTAATCAATCTGGGTGATATTTTCTCGAACATACTACTTTTACTGGGATTTTTGAGAGTGATCTTGAATCTTTGTACGTTTTTCATTATGTTTTAAAAACTGTTTTGGCGTACAAGTTGTTGCTCGCAAGATGAGGTAAAACTTGCTGTTTGAATCCCGTCGAGGACTTCTTGCCAGGAAAAAAAACAAACTACAAATTTACACAATCGTAGCGTGCAATTTTAATGTGAACCGTGAATATTTTATAGATTGATGCTCAAGTATGTACCTATGTGATTCATATTATGGAGTATTCGTGATAAATTGGTTTGAGGTACGAATATATCAGTTGAGAGGCCTGTAACCCACAGAGGCATGTAGCAAATAGGTTTCAGATAGCCATAAAGTTATATAATATTAGTGGACGCCCACAGCTTCGCTCGCGTGGAGTCGCGTGGAATTGGCCATAACAATAGTTTCTTTTACACCTAGTAAATATTATATTATATAAATATTATACAGCCTGTGTCACTCAGCAGCTTTCTAATGGTGAAAGAATTTTTGAAATCGGTCCAGTAGTTTTTGTGTGAAAACATTACAAACAAATGTTTCCTCTTTATAATATTGTATATTATAATATTGTATAGATTATTATATTATTATTAATGAAAGTTTATGTACGTACGACATGTAAGTATTGTTGTATGTTTTAATATTTTAGTTTATTGCCTTTTTGAAGTTTTGCCAAAAGTTTACTAGTTGAAAATGCTTTTCGGCATTAATTCCGCGTATTAGGTACATTAATGATTTAGTAAATAAACATATAAAAGTCGATACAAAAGTCTTATAATCTTTTAACGACATCCAAACTTTTGTATCAAATACTCGTCATAAAAATCGCGAACACAAGAAATTGAAAGATCAACACGGAAAAGTTTTAAGAGCTTCAAAATTGGCTAAAATCACCAATGCGAAACTTCCGTGCAAATAACACTAATGTACAGAAATGGAGAGCGAAGTTGGGTAAGCCAATTGCGTAGGCGGTAGATAGCAGAGTTCAATGTAATCAAGATGCGCGCAAACATAATCCATACGAACTTTGTTAAACACATAAGGGAGCGCCCTAACGCAAGTCACGGGACTTTTTACAACTGAGACCACGCTGCTCCAGTGCAAATTGGCGGAAGAGTTAGTGGCCAACTAGATCATCGGAAGTATTTAGGCATCCCGAGAGCGTTAAAACGTGGTACTTTATTTTAATTAATTAGGTGACTACTTTCGAAAGAAATTAATTTCTCAAACCAATGAATCGTTATTTTATAAACGCTAACACATTTACACCAAGAGTGTGACTATGACCTTTGACCAGAGAACAATAAATATATGCCAGAATTCGAACCCAAGACAAGGTTGCAGTAAAGTAGTGCGCGTTATATAAGTAGCCTCAGTGGCAATAAAACAGATAGGTTATGGTCTTATAAACATATTATTTTATGGTCATAAGATAGCTAACGAGCAAAATAGCCCATGACGTCAGTGAAGTGGTTGTGATGAGTGAATGAAATCGTTCTATATTTTATATTTTTTATATTTTAAATTACATACATAAATAGATTATATTGACACTAGGTATATTAGGGTCACTAGGTACTACCTACTGATTGCGCCAATGGGCCCGTCAGAATGTTCAATTTGTTTGAACGAGTGCATTTTGCTAAGACTTTAATAATATAATTTTAAAATATTTCATTCTTAATTTTCTCTCAACTTTTGTTCTTTTTTATTAAACTATATTTTGTCCAGTTTCACTGCAATTATTTTTTCAATTATGAACAAGCGTTTAATTACCCTCCAAATCATATAACAATTTTTATTAAAAACACCGTAAATTGTTAAGTAGGCATCAAAAATGTATACTAGTGGACGCCCGCAGCCTCGCTCACGTGGAATTAGACAATAATATTATGTTTATTTTACACCCTTACAAAATTTTTACTAGCTTTGAATGCCATATCTATATATATAAAAGGAGAAGGTGACTGACTGACTGACTGACTGACTGACTGACTGACTGACTGACTGACTGACTGACATATCAACGCAGGGCCTAAACTATAAGGGTTAGAAACTTGAAATTTTGCACAGGGGTTCCTTTTATAACGTAGGGGAGCACTAAGAAAGGATTTTTGAAAATTCACTTTCTTTTTATTTCCAAATAAAAAGTAGCCTTTGTCCTTTCTCAGGCTCTTGACTATCTGTGTACCAAATTTCATTTAAATCGGTTCAGTAGTTTTGGCGAGAAAGCGAGACAGACAGACAGACAGAGTTACTTTAGCATTTATAATATTAGTATGGATATTCAAGAGAACAGAGCCGCGGGCATGAGCTAGTGTTAAAAATAAGAAAATAAATTTTAGTTTTATATGCTGCCGTTACATTTATACTCTTATTTATTTTCACACTCATTGTTAATGGGTTGCCCTGGCTGGCGCGGGAACCTTAATTGAAATCGAATAGGGATCTCCCGGAGCCAGCTACGGAGGTTTCGGGTAATATTACCCGGGAAAATTAGCCATGAACCGGAGATATTCGGTAATTAGCTTTCTATCAATACTTGTATTCAAGGATAATTGCTAGCCCTGGACATCTGTGTTACATTGATGATACTGTTCCATCCATTTATATTTTTGGATAAAATTAGTAAATGCTCCATCCAGTAACACCATCCGCTGCTATGACAACCGTGACATTGAACAAGACTCACAAAGAGACTGCGATAGTTAGCGAGTTTGTTAATATAAACATTAATAATTATAAATATGTCAACGACAACATCAAAATGAGCCTGCAGACCTAAGAAACTTCCCCAGTGCAGAGAAATATGACTATGTGGTTATGCCAAAGATTTTTTCATAGGTGGACTGTGAAACTAAAGTCAAAAGATTTAGCTGGAGAGATAGCGTAGCGTCTTAGCCAATAGTTGATTACCTTCGTCAATGTTGAATTGTGGTGATCGTGAATAAGCCAATCATAACAGATATATAACATAACAAAACGCCTGTATTTAGCCGATGAGGTAGGCAGAGGTATATGGTAAGCTTATCAACAGTTGTTTCAATGTATATAGGCTTAGGTCACAAGTAATAGGTGGCAGCGGGCCTGATGACACACGCCGAACATAAATCCATAAGCCAATAATACTTTGCTCGACACGGGGATCGAACTCAGGACCTCTTGCTCAGCAATCACGCATGTGAACTGAACACTAAACCAACGGAGAACCATTTATTGTAATCAAAATTGAAAGAAGAATTCTTAAATATAAATATTTTTGTCAAGACTTCAGTGTTTGCTTTTGATTTCCCTATTTAAAAATCTGGTCTCGATTTATGGCTCAACTTAATTTGCACATCAAACGTTTGCCATTAACAAATTAATTATTTTTCTCGTCAATGCTCTTCTTTGATATTTCCAACGAACATTAATAATTTAATTAGTTTCACAGGATGAAACCAATTAAGAAGGTTTTTCTTAATTGAAAATTTACTCGACGAAAACATTGACAACCACTGAATAATAATTTTTTCGATACAAAAATTAGGTTAGTTTAATGTTATTTTTATGAGAGCTCATTTGCTTATTAATAAGCTGTAGGAAAATGTTATAGAATAACTTTTACATTGCTTTTTTATTTGTGAACAGACTAGCGAACGAGCAAGCAACCGCAAATACGCAATCTATTTCACAAAGCACAAATGATAACCATGGCTTGTTGTAAATCCACTTAGAAAAGGTTAACAACCTTTTAAATAACTAAATAAAAATCTTCATAATTCTATTGTCATGTCTAGTACCATCATTTTAATCCAATTCCATGAAATACTTAACAAGAGTTTACAATAAATGGTAGACCTAAATGCCTAAGACGACATAACGTGTATTTTTCTTTGAAAATGAATTATGTGTGTCTCTGTGTTATTCTGTAACACAGGATACAATTAAATTAACTATGCATAATGTAGAAGCACTCAGTTGAAGCCCTTTTTAAAAGCTTTTATTTATTTTAAAAGCTTTTATTTAACTTCACTCGTATGTATCTATGTATGTCCTGGAATCTTGCAATCAATATTTCACCCATTTCCACTGAAGCTATCGAGCTGAAATTTGGCACACATATTTGGTTCCGATGAGAATGCACGAAAATAAAATAAAAAGTAGTAAAAGCTTTTTAACAAAAATTGTTTTTCAGTAGAACTATTATTTAATAATAAAAATAAGTCGGGTTTTCCTTCCTGACGCTATAACTCCAGAACGCACGAACCGATTTCCACGGTTTTGCATTCGTTGGAAAGGTCTCGGGCTCCGTGAGGTTTATAGCAAAGAAAATTCAGGAAAAATTACAACAGAAAAGCGGGATAATCTTTTTTCACATACAGCGCCATCTCTGATACATAGCATGTACTACAAACTACAAACCAATATTTTAAGTAGATGGCGCCGGTGCGTGATAGGTAGTGGTAGGGGTAGTGGTAGATGTAGGGGTAGTGGTAGGGGTAGTGGTAGGGGTAGTGGTAGGGGTAGTGGTAGTGGTAGGGGTAGTGGTAGTGGTATTGGTATTGGTAGTGGTAATGGTAGTGGTAGGGTAGTGGTAGGGGTAGTGGTAGGGGTAGTGGTAGGGGTAGAGGTAGTGGTAGTAGTGGTAGGGGTAGTTGTAGGGGTAGTGTTAGTGGTAGGGGTAGTGGTAGGGGTAGTGGTAGTAGTAGTGGTAGTGGTATTGGTAGTGGTAGTTGTAGTCCACACACTTACATGAAGTTCTCCCAAAATATTCAGTAAAAATTATTTATATGGCAAAACAACGTTTGCCGGGTCAGCTAGTTATTTAATAAAGATTCATTCATGTAAGTATGTATGTCCTGGAATCTTGCAATCAATATTTCACCCACTTCCACTGAAGCTATCGAGCTGAAATTTGGCACACATATTAGGTTCCGATGACAATGCATGAAAATAAAAAAAAAATTATAAACCTTTAAAAAAAAAATGTTTTTTTAAAGTATAATTATTATTAACAGCCCAGTCATAGATTCACATAAAAATGAAGTCTAATTATTCCATCCATTCATCAGTCTTTCAAGGCCCACTGCTGAACATAGGCCATCCATAATCGATGCCATTCCTCATTGTGCCCACTGAATCCAGCGGTTATCCGCTGTCTTCTTCAGACTATCGATCTACCTGGAAGGCTAATGTTCTATTTCATGAGCGATGCTCTCACCTCGAGGACTTGCGGAGGCTCAAAGACCCCTGTTAAAATAAACACACATACATCACATACTCAGACATCCTTATAAACTTTATTAGTTAGGTACCTACTGTTACTATAATAACCGTGAGAATTTACGATAAGCAGCCCTAAGGAAAGTTCGTGTCGCTCCAGATGTTACAGTTTTATAAACAAGGCCGTTTAGCAAGGGATTGCATAATGCTTTGGAAACAATAACTGACAAAAATGTATGGCAGAGTTGCTGCTTATAAATTGTATTTATGGTAAAGTTCTTACATAGGTATTCCAACCTGTACCTATATGGCAGATATGCTTCTTACATCTTCTTATTAGGTATAGTTTACAGTAATTTGGTAGACTTGTCATTCGGTTCGGATCTCTTTATTTAAAGGTGTCTCGTGTAAGCTACTCATGAATTTCTAACATCATGATGATCGTACTAAAATAATAAAATTACTAAACGTTTTTTTTTCTAGATATAAAATAGCAAACGAGCTAGCAGCACCACCAATCCGCTGCCGCCCATGACAACTGTGACTCACTTTTAACTCACATTGATACTCAACTCAAATAGATAAAATTCTAATAAACATTAAAATTAAATACCAACTGACTAACACATAGATGATGTTAGTCAGTTGGTATTCAATTCACTCGTTTAAATTTCAAGAGAAACAAGAACAGAAGACGGGATATCACTAACATAATGATATAAGATATTTCGAGAAATTTCCCATGCAAAAATCGCAAGAGATACCATTATTTGCGGTTGGCATAAAATTCGACAGATGATACGAAACGAGCAAAAAGATCTGCCGGCGAGCGCTGTTAGCATGTGCGAACGTGCCTTTTTGCCCGTTCTAGTCAATGTCCGTACTCAGCTATGCATGTACCTACTTTCAGAGTTTCAGATTTCAAGTTTTAGGAGGACATAAAAACTTAAGCTTAACACTCGTACGAGTATTTTTCAACTTTGCGTTTCAAGTAATTACATTTCATTTTGCATACTATCGTTGTACAGTTACTGTGTTTAGAATCTCAGTTCACGGTGATGAATACTGGCAAACCGGGCCCTTATCCCGAGCTTGAACCGAGCTTGTTACGTTTATTTATGGTCGGCGAATTGGCGTCACCACCAATTCGTAATTCGCATACTCTTTACTATCTAATATTCATTAAAAATTTAAAAACTAGCCGAAGTCTCTGGTAGTCGATATGTATGTCCGGAAGCTCTCTGAACTCTCCAACAAAAGCAATTATAGGCTCTTGAATGAGGCATCGATTGAGAGGGTCATCAGCATGCTAATAGGGTACGGAGCAACGTATACAGGGTGTTCGATGGATATTGTAGCGATGAAAACATTCGTTTTTTAATGTTAAAATTAACACCTTGTAATACATATCACGCCTATTCATCCTGGTGTGAGTAGCCACAACTGGTTTCCATGATCAAGTCAAACTTCGTTTGCAAACAGGCAACCTGAATACCGGACACCTGAAGTAGTCACCGTCCCCTAGTAACATTTATTGTGCGTTGCAGGCATAGAAGGACGCAATTAACAATCATCAATGCTTGTCAAAGCCTATTGACCAGTCGTCCACCGAAGCGTGAAGTCTTGCAATATGCTGATGGCCATTTTAGTAGGACTATGAATTGCCTTTGCTCTTCCCTTCTAACACAACTATTCAGTAATGATTTAGCAGTTCACAGGTCAAATACATAACGTAAGTTAAGTGTATTGACAAAGCGATACATTGGACTAAAAACCATATATACCCCAAGCTTCAACTACATACCTACGCAGACAGGCTGTGCAAGGGCGTAACAACCATAAACGACGCTTTCCTCTTTTATTTATATAGCAAGATCAGTATTTTAAAATAAATCTGTAAGTAAAAAGTATAAGTAACAATGAAGTATCAAACACAAAACTATAATATCTTAAATTCAAAGCTGACGCGCCACAACAAATTTGCTATGGATCTTTGTGGTGGGTTAGTGAGTCGAAATGTGAGGTGAGAGTAGTGATTCCGAGATCCAACGCTTGGTTTGGCGTTCCGAAGTTTGGCGGAAATTCATCACTCGCATTTTCGTCTTATCTCGTCCTTAATCGTACGGCATTGGGAAGAAAACGTGACTACTAATCCTGTTTAATTACAAAAGTTATGTTTTAGAATGTGATACGTACAAAAAACGCATTTGTTTCCATGGTAGCATTTGTTTTAGATTTTATCTATATTTAACTTGTATGGAACGATTCCTGCTTGGAATGTGCAAAATTCAAAAAATTCAAAATTCAAATAATTTATTTCGCTATGAGGTGATTACACACGCTTAACAAAAGTCTAGGTAACTACAAACTACTTAAAGAGATATAATGCTATTCTAAACTGATTAAAATAAAGCAAAGGATGAGCTATTTATCCTAGAATGAATAGCTAATCCTACACAGGTGCCTAACCTGCCTTATGGCTAATTTACAATAATTACCTACCACTAAGCTAAGCTCTAAGTCACGATAGACTATCTACCTGGTCATCGGCTTAAGGAAGAACTTACAATATTCTTATCCTATGCCCTAGTGTAGGCCGAGAGAGAAAAAAGCCGGAGGAAAAAACTCTCGGTACTCTTTTAAAATTCAAATTAATTTTTACAGAAAAATGTACAGTATGACCATGATATGATTAGGACAGACACGAGACAGCCAATCGTGTATGCCAAGAATCACCCCATATGCCACCTGCTTACAATATTTAGTATAATTAATACAAAAGCAAAGTGATAGCCTGTCAGAGTTTAATTCAGTCCCATGCCTTCTTATCATCCAAATACTCCTGAATATTATAATAAGCTTTTTGACATAATGTTTGTTTGATGGTTTTTTTAAACCTGTGTAAAGGCAGAGACTGAACCGCAGCCGGGACTTTATTGAATATTAGAATAGACATTCCTATGAAGGAACGACTTTTCTTACTAAGCCGGCATTTAGGAAACGCTAATTTGTGGCCGTTCCTTAGTGTTACATTGCGTAAGGCATTTAGGTCACTACGACTTACGACGTGCGATCTGGAGACTGTCCACGCCTGCATACATAATACATTCGGTATTTAGCGCAAAGACTATTTACTTACTTTGTGTTATAAACAATATTGTTTAATACTAGTAGACTATTTTAGTTTCAAAATACGAACATATTATTATTATTCTATAGACTTAAGTTAGTTGTAATGAGGTAGGGAATGTATTATGCCATTCGATGGGCCCGTTGGCGCAATCGGTAGTGACCCTGTCTGTTGCGCCAGGGGTCGTGGGTTCGAATCCCACTCAGGATAAATATTCGTGCGATGGACACTTGTATTTGTTCTGTGTCTCGATGTTAATATTATCAATTTAAGTATGTATTTAAAATATCTATCAGTCTCTGATACCCATAATACAGGCTTGCGCCTACTTTGGGGTCAGATGGCCGTGTGTGATAATGTACAAGATATTTATTATTATTATTATGTAGAACTCGTAAGCATGGAGGTTTCATCACGATGTTTTCATCAGCCTTACAGGTGACAGATAAATCGTACATATCTAAGAAAAATTGCCGCTTGAATTAGAGGTTTGAAGTGAAGTGAAAGTACACTTCCAGCTACTAATACAGCAGCTGACAACTAGAAAATTGCCCGGGATTATAGCGGTCACCGTGGATTTAAGGTGTATGTAATCGCTCCAATTATCCTGGATTAAAACTTTCGATCCTGACGGACAGATACTACTGATGAAAGTTCCAAGCTAAGCTAAGCGTGAGTCAGCAAGCTTTATTCAAGGTTTCCAGTCAGGTAATTGTTTTGTTAAACGAAGCTTTGCAGCTCAACTTAGTTTGTTTTTATGAGAAGGATACAGTACATAAATAGATATTATAAACAAAAAGTGTTGTCAGTGTTTTTGTAGGCATGGATCTAATGATATACGCAAGGCCGATCTATTACTTCCATGTTAGTAGGCAAAGAGGGTAGAAGAAAACGTGCCGCTCTATCTATCTGCTGCCAATGGCATACCAACTTCAAACTTTATTAGATTGGCGCATCAAATTTCTTTAGATTGAGGACTCGGTGTTGAGTATGCTGCCGAACCGCAAGTACCAGGTTTGAAATCCAACGAGGGTAGATATTTATTTCGCAGATAAAATTTATGTATTTGTACTCAGGTCAAATATTAAATTGTCGTGTTTTCTGTGTGTTCACCACCCTTAGCACAGGCCTAGTCCTACCACGGGGGTAAGTAAGAGTGTGTAAACCAAAGTCTCTCCCGATTGTTCCATTACACAACATGACGTAAAATCCTTACACAAATTTCCATTTTATAACAGCAAAACGTTATTTAGATTGTAAATTAAGATTACGATGCTTCATTGTGTTTGGAACATAAAATCAGCTGACGTGACGGTTCTTTATAATCGTGTACGTGATGTCAATAGATATGATTTATATTCGACGTTCACTAGGATTTTGTATGCTTTGATAACTATATATTACGAGTTCATAAATTAATATCAAAACATGCTTACATTGCTTTAGTTGCCTTTGAATTATTAAATGAAAAGTAAATATTATGTTATCTTTATAGAATCCAGCTAGCACAGTACTCGAAAATGGCACATTTCGATAACATTAAAATAGAAAAATTATTGTTTTGGTTTAAAATTAATATGGTAAAGGAATAAGACATAGGTACCTATTTCTATAGATTCTATATCTTAAAAGTAAATTTACTAATTAATGACTTTAAAACAAAAAAAAAAACCTTAAAAATATAACCTAAAAAAAAATAGAATATATCATGTACTGACAGGAAATTAAGTCCACTTTCAGAGCACATGTAACATGGTAGATGTTACATACTTAGTATACCTTCCAGTCTGTGAGGTCGGATCATTATACCACTACCTGCCTACAGTGCAGCCTTTTTAGACGGCAAGCTACACCAAAAACCACAAATCGACCGATGAAAATCCGTGAAATTTTTTTTTTTCGACAACTTTTCGATAGGTGATAATCGATATCTCTAGATACAATAGATGTTCTTAGATCGTAGTGGCTTGTGGTCTTTACGGCCCACACCCCTTTCCTACAAATAATAATCGATTAATCTAACGATTGGTACAGGATTATTATTAGTACCGTGTTTACCATACGTACCTAGCATTTCACGGGAACTTTTCGGGCAATTTTTCGGGATAAAAAGTAGCCAAGGTTACTCTCAATATACTATACGTCATTCTCAGTATAATATATATCTGTGCAAAAGTTAATATCAATCCACGATTACTTTAAGAGGCTGAAAGACAAATCAACAAATACAATATTCCATTGATATATTAGTAATAAGGATGTTACGCATGATTAAATCAAAGCATTGATTCAGGATCGCAGCACGACATTCACAATCAGCTACCATTCATACATCAAAAAATATTCTTTTACTAGTAGAGGCCTTCAGCTTTGCTCGCGTAAATTTTGACTACGGTACACTCATTTTTATAATTGATACCTATTTTAATTTAGGGAGACCCCAAGAGCGTGCCTTGAAAAATTTAAGATTACTTATTACAAATGTAATAATTTAACTTTTTTTCCCATTCTTACAGAGTATTAAAAAAAACTGAAAAACACGTGTTCACTTATTTTAAATATGTAACGCTTGTAAGTTTGAAATGATTCGGTGAAAGTTTAAAAAAAATCTAAAAATGTATACCGTATCCTAATGGTAACAAAATGTTAATCCAGGTATAAGCCGTCCGGTACTATGCCGGCGACTTCGTCAGCGTTAAATTTAATTTAAGAAAATAGTGTTCTTAGCTAAAATAGTGTTTAATTTTCATGGATTTTGCTTGAGAATGATATAAAAACATAACACGTAAAATTTCTTACGGGATCATATTTCCAGTATGAAAAGTAACTCATTAATTATATTAAGCAAATTATACGAAAAGTCTTTCCTGTTCCAGCGCCCCACGCTTTTACAATCAAATATTATAATTAAAAGCACATAGTTAACACTTGAGCCCAGAAATAGAGACAACTTGAACGATCCATATTTTTTTTTTTTGGTTTTTACGTGCAATTATAAAGGCGTGTTTTTCTAGTTTTTTTTAATTTTAATGTAGGGTATTCAACTTGTTTAACAAGTATAATTTTTAATCCCCGACGCAAAAACGACGGGATGATATAAGTTTGACGTGTCTGGGTGTGTGTGCGTGTGTCTGTCTGTGGTCTGAACGGATGAACCGATTTTGATTTTGTTTTTTTTTGTTTGAAAGGTGAGTTGTCGGGAGTGTGCTTATCTATGTTTAATGAAAATCGGTCCAAGATGGCCGCCGCCACAAAATGGCTGAAAATGTATTTTTAACAACTCCCTCAATATGGTGATCAAATGAAAGTTGTAGTTCCTCATAATAACGCGACAGTTTGTGGTTTGTTAATGGGCAGAATTGTATTAAGATCTACGTAAGAAGCAATTTTACAGTGGCAAGGTAATTTGTAAATGTGTAAATAGATTGATTATAATGTGTGATTATTTTGTGTTTAGCTTTAATCAACTGGCGTATTTATTTTGCACGCAGTCTTTGTTCGTTGATGCCAAGGTTATGTTTCGGTTTTCAATTAAAAGACTTGAACATGTGAATATCTCCTTTATTGTTTCATTGGAAATGGAATTGGGAAAATATTATCACTGGTTCATTTCTGAAGCCCATGTTATCATTGAAAACGGTGTATTATTATTTTAGTTAATTTAAAAAATGTCAATGAGTTTTACCAATGAAATGTAGAATAGAATAGAATAGAATAGAATAGATTTTTATTTCACTTTGTAATACAATTAACCGGCACAATTTTAAAACCAAATACATACTAATTATTACAAAGCGAAATAGGACCGCACTCAGCTTTTGCCATAATCCTTAGGATAGGAAAAATGGCGCTGATTTTCAGTACGGCCCTATGTCGAATTAGTCGATCGATAAACGATATAATATAGTTACAAACTATAGTAGTAGTATCACAAGTACGTTATAATTTATGTATGTGGAATCAAGGATGTTAAATAATTAGGTAGGTAGGTACCTACAACTAGCCTACAACTTACGATTACAACTTACATATTTATATTTACTCAGCTAGATGTAGTTCCATATACATTATAATACTGTTAATTGATATTATTGTGAAGTTCCGACATAACCTTACAGATTAACAAAAATATTACAAAAGCAACTAAAAAAAAAAAAAAAAATTAAAAATAAAATACACGAAGGCAGATACATATCAAAACACACTTTTATAAAATAGTAAATACTAGAAACGCTTTTTACGACACGATACTTGGGAAAAAGAAAAGGTAAGAATATGATTAAAGCAATTCAATAAGATGTGCTTATGGAAAACAGATTTATAATACAGGTAGGTAATATCCATCGAGACCATGGGGATTAATTATTATTAGCTTCAGCAGATCATACCTATATATTGTAAATTAATTTAAGGTAAGGCACGTACATACACATATACACATGTACGTATTTAATCGTATGTTATATTATGTACGATTATATTACAGCAACAAGTCCAAGTTTATAATTTTATAAACAGTTCAAAGCTCACCTTGGAATAAATCCGCGACGGAAAAACGGTGAAATATCAATGTATTTAATATTAATACATCGATACATTTTGAAAATAAAGTAACCAGTTTCTTATTTATTTATTAAATAGAAACGTGTTTGGTTTTTAAATTGCTTTTCCCGTACGGTGGCAATTTAGTTCAATGTGAAAACATAAAATTAATTACGAACATAAACGAATACTACTAGATACATACGTATTTACGAGTACTCGTATATAAATATATCAATTAAAAATGCTACACTTATAGAGCCTCGCGAAAACTACAAAAACATCTAGTCCTGGAACAAAAACGTCGAAGTGAAGATCATAGGTTAATCCGTTATATATCATGTTGCTGATTCAACCTGTGATAATGGATTTTTGCTAAGTAACGCTTGATAAAATTAACCTGTGATATATTTCATGCTAAAAATGATAATACAGATACTCCTAAACTAGGAAGCAGTTGCGTATTCAGCGCCAATTTGCATACAGCGCGTAATTAGGTGGCTAGAAATGTTACGTTTCGCATCGCTAATCCCCGTGAACATTCGTGCCTTGTGAATCCCGTATCCATAGGTACCTACATTAATATTGTCCGTATCTCTCTTTGGTTGGAAAAGGATTTGTATCCGTGGATATAAATCCTTATATCAATATATCAATATCATAATAGGATATTTTATGTATTAATAGGTTATTACTAACTAATAAAATTTACTAATTGTTAAATCTTTCAGTATCATTTGAGACTTGTGTTGTTGTTAAAGTCACTGCAGCGGATTGGTAGTTATGTAGGCTCATTTGTTATCTTAAATATACATATGATGATCGACGTAGGTAAGAAGAGCACAGGTTTATTTTTATAAATGTAAAGACTAGAGCGTTCTCCACCACGCTGTTCTAGTGCGGATTAGTTAAATTATGATATCAGTCGTCAAGTGACTAAGTTACCTCGGAAGCACGATAGCGCTCAAGATTTTTTTCCACAAGTGTTCACCTATCTACTGCCGAGACCCGAGTCGAGCCTTAAGACGAGCCGAGCGTGGCTTAAGTTGTGCTCAACACGGATCTAGTAGCAAAAATAATCAATCAGCGATAGAAATCAACTCGCGCAAAAAACGCATAATAATATCGTCTCACAAAATGTCTGTACCTACTTACTACGTACTGGAAGGTGCATTGTCACTAAAAACGCGAACCAAAAGCGAGAGCATCTTAAAATGCACCTTTCATACGTTACAGGTTATAGGTATACAATAGCGTAGCGTCCATAGCCCAATGGCTGGCGTCAGGGATATCGACAGAATTAAACATCGACGATCGCAGTCTGTTAGAGGCAAAATTTTATGGGCGCTACCGTGCTTCAGAGGGCATGTTAAGCCGTTGGTCCTACATTCGACTGATTCGACAGAGGGTTGTCCACTAACCCCTCCACCAATCTCGATTCGAGCAGCGTGGTGGAATATGATCTAAACCTGCCGCAGATATGTCTGTGGGGGAGACCTGAGCCTATCAGTGGGACGTCTATGCGTTGCAGCTTTAGTAAAAATAAAAGTCATATTGTCTTATTTACTGTCCACCAACGTGGTAATTTCATGACCCTTTCTTGCCCTAATTTGAGTTCATAACAATTTCTTTTGGCAGAACTGTCCAGGGAAACATTTTTCATCTCTTCCGGATTCCAAGTTACGTAATAAAGACCGATTTCAGGATGATCATGACTGAAACTTATGAAGAACATAACAATAGGGCACAGGACATATGAAACAAATTGTTAAGTAATGGAAGTAGTTAACAACAAAGCATGGTCTGATCAGAGTAAAATGATTCGTACAATTTTTCTTCCATTCTTCTTGAGCTCCGACGATCAATCTTTTCATCTTACCGACCGACCTCCTGATTTAATTCTCGTATCTCCAAGTAGCCTCCGACGCAACGTAGGTTTTACTATTGTCAACAGTTTTCATTTTGAATTATGGTGGATTAATAATATCTCTTAGCGTCCATAGCCCAATGGCTCGCGTCGATTCAATGTAATCGAAAGATTTAAGCAACGACGGGCGCGGTCGGTTTGTGGATGGGTGACCGCAAGTGGCAAAATTTCATGGACGCTACCGTGCTTCAGCGGTTCCGTCGGTTCCGGTTGTTTTCAATAGTGGAAACAGTCGTTAAGCCTTGTCGAAGAACTTCGGGTGGCTTGAGAACATTCGACACTGGGTTAGCCACTAACCCCTCCACCAATCCACATTGGAGCAGCGTGGTGGAGTATGCTCTGGACCTCCCGCAGCATAGTCTGTGGGGGAGTCCCGTGCCCAGCAGTGGGATGTCTATGGGTCGCAGCACAATAATATCTCTTATACCAAGCGAAACAAAGGTATAGCCAAATCCAACAAAACATTTCTATCTTAAAATAGACGATTAATCATTATTGGCTTAAAATTCCACTTCATAAAAAAAATACGATGCCAGTTTAAAGATTTAATATTCGTCTAGTAATAGAAGTAGTAAACAATAAAATAAATCTGGTCAAAGGAAAATGACTTCCATTCTTCGAGAGTTGCAACGATAAATCTCATTGTATTAATCAAGCTGAACTAACGCCCTCTGGTGTAGTGTTTTCACGTTCGTAATCTAAAAGTCTGCAGTGCAACTTTTACTGGGAAAACCTAAGATTTAGCATTGATTTATTTTTTATTTTTGTAATAGTGTGTATAATTTTTGTAAGAGTGAATCCGTGTTTTGCGTGATTATTATTCATTGTTTTAGAGACCATAGCCCAATGGCTCGCATCTATTCATTGTGATCTAAAGAGTTACTGCCTACCCGAGAAAATACAGCCTTGATGTTATGTATGTAAAAACATACGAGTATATTTCAAATTTTTGGTTTCCAATGGTGAAAAATTCCGGGATAGACGGTACTGTCAAATTTTATGTTTTCGAAATGACTAATGTTATTACATATTATTGTTTCCATCTCTGATTTTGCCAGTAAATCCGAACCTCGAGTGTAAGCATTGTGCTCACGTTCTTCCAATACTACAGTCTTTCTAAAGATTTGAGTTTAGTTGCAGCGTGGAATAATCCATGAATCCTATTTTAAATTTTCTAACAAATTCTCGAGCCGTGGAAGTTTAGTCTTTCAAAACGGATTTCTGATTATAATTTTCTGTTGACCATATATTTCAGTAGCGTGAATAAAGCTTTTAAAAATTTATTTTTATCTATCAAGTAAGCACTAACTGAACTATGTATTAGCATTAGTCCTATGAGTGCGTTGTTACTTAAGTCTTATTTTCTTTGTTCTTCTCCTTTATTAGCCGTGAGTGGATTTTAAATTGTAATGTTATCTTAGCAACCCAACCCAAGGTCTACCGCGGTGGTGTGAGTGAAGCGTTTTAATTAGTTAATTCTACAAAGTTCACTTTGCATGAACCAAAATATTTCAAAATGTTTCTTGCTGTAAAATCTCCACTTTAATATTATCTAAAATGATATATTTAACACTGTGCGAGATAATAATGTAAGTTCCTGAACTAAGCGTAAGGAATGGACAGGTGCACGCCACTTGTGGAGTACGTGAGAATACTGCAAGGCACTCCGTTATTGCCGCTGAGTTAATGGAATGAGATTTATCGTATCCTTGTTACATTCTGAACGCATTTTCCCTCAATGATTCTAATTTAGAATAAGAGTAGATTATGTTAAAACCATGTCGAAATGTTTTATGGATATAAAATAGTCACCAAGCAGTCCTACGTTGTCGTCTATGCGTCCATGCATCCACTGTGATCCACGACACCTGTGACAAACTTTTATTATCCTTATAACACGCAGACACTGAATATACAGGGTGTCCCAGGAAATAGTGTCAAGCGGTAGCCTAGAGATAGAGCACCCCTAGGGCTACCCGAATCACCCCCATGTATGTTCCGCAACTTTTCGTAGTTTTCGAGTTATGATTTTTTTTGTATTTTTTTTTGATATCTTGGTTTATTTGACATTATTGGTCACAGAGGGATAAATTGTTGAGATACAAGCTTGATTTTTTTTTCTGAAATAGGTGAATAGTACTTATTGCAGATACAAAAAAAATTGTGGGCCCATATGCTACTATTAAGCCATAAAAAAATGTTGAACTCTAAGTTTGTTAAAATTTTAAAATTAAGGATCTCTTTTAGGACGATTTAAAAAAAAACTTATTCTAAAAATGTTTCCAAAATCTCTTTCAAAAACTTCCCAATTTCATTAGCTATTTGCCATGTAAATTTCATAGAGCTATCTCTACGGCTTCATCCTTGAAAGAATGTTTTAAACACGGTAAGTCGAAAAAACTTAATTTAAAGATCGGGCTAAATAAAACTAAAAATTAATTATCATTGATTGTTCATTATTAAATTACAAAATGTCTCCCTTCCTGCGCAATGGCAATTCTACATCGCCTTTCTACAACGTTTAAAATGAGATTCGTCTGTTCACAAAATCGTATTAAAAAAATAAAGACTTTTTTAAGGCGATGTAGGATTGTCATTGCGCAGGAAGGGAGACATTTTGTAATTTAATAATGAACAATCAATGATAATTAATTTTTAGTTTTATTTAGCCCGATCTTTTAACTAAGTTTTTTCGACTTACTGTGTTTAAAACATTCTTTCAAGGATGAAGCCGTAGAGATAGCTCTATGAAATTTACATGGCAAATAGCTAATGAAATTGGGAAGTTTTTGAAAGAGATTTTGGAAACATTTTTAGAATAAGTTTTTTTTTAAATCGTCCTAAAAGAGATCCTTAATTTTAAAATTTTAACAAACTTAGAGTTCAACATTTTTTTATTGCTTAATAGTAGCATATGGGCCCACAATTGTTTTTGTATCTGCAATAAGTACTATTCACCTATTTCAGAAAAAAAAAATCAAGCTTGTATCTCAACAATTTATCCCTCTGTGACCAATAATGTCAAATAAACCAAGGTATCAAAAAAAAATACAAAAAAAATCATAACTCGAAAACTACGAAAAGTTGCGGAACATACATGGGGGTGATTCGGGTAGCCCTAGGGGTGCTCTATCTCTAGGCTACCGCTTGACACTATTTCCTGGGACACCCTGTATATATAGACGTCTTAACAATAAAAGTTTCACCTTCCCCGAACGTGTTAACAAATAGGAGCATCAGTTGGTCAGTTCATCAGTAGGTATAAAAGTAGTGAAATTTAGTCCTGTTATTTTTGTTAGTTAGTCCAGTTAGTAAGTAAGTCACAGAGCGTTGTTATCTTCGAGGACTAAAAAGGTTTCGTCTAACAAATTGTAACCGGCAACACCACACTTTTGAAACTCGAACACAATTTAAAAACACGGCGGTATTGGTACCTGATACCTGGAGTGTGGCTCCTACACTAAAATATAATAATACCTATAGTCATTCGTATTATTATGTTTTTCTAATATATATTTAACTAGTGGACGCCCGCAGCTTCGCTCGCGTAGAATTAGACCCATTAACGACGTCTACCCGTCTAACGACTTTAAAAACGGCAAAGTTTCATACTAACTTTGCACCCCCGTTTTACCCCCTTAGGGGGTGAATTTTCAAAAATCCTTTCTTAGTGCTCCCCTACGTTATAAAAGGAACCCCTGTGCAAAATTTCAAGTTTCTAGCCCTTATAGTTTAGGCCCTGCGTTGATATGTCAGTCAGTCAGTCAGTCAGTCAGTCAGTCAGTCAGTCAGTCAGTCAGTCAGTCACCTTCTCCTTTTATATATATAGATGTAGTTATAAGGTATTTATTATTATTCTTCAGGTCATCGGTCTAAATAGTTGGAGAGTGGCCTATTTAAATGGCCTGAAATTTTCTATTAGCGGTCAGTCACCTTTCGCCTTTGTGGCGCGGTGGTGGTCATCCTGACTGCCGCATCTGGGTTTTGGGTTCGATTTCCGGCTAGGGCAGATATTTATTTCGTAGATTCTGATGTGCTGATTTATTTCAACACCTACCTACACAACCTAGGATTTCCGCAGGGATGTGAAAAAGCTTGCTAATTTATTGACAATGAGTTTAAAATTATTTATGTTGATTCAATATATTTCAAATAAAAAAGAAAGCGCGAATTATGCATGGCATTCTGAAAAACTAAGGGACCAATAAGGTATTGTTACAAAAAATTTAATCAGACTTCGTCACATTTTTCAGTCGTCGCGTTTGACGTATAGGAATCGAAGCGCGAAGGAAATGCGTCGCGAGAGCACGGTACGGTTCGTTAGGTGTTCGACAAATGTTCCTTACGTTAATCTTGTTATCAAATATAAGATATATTGTAACAAAATTATTCTATGTATATTGTATCTATTAATATAAGATAGCAAGCTGAATGCACAATTGCACCTCGTCGCTGCTAGGACAGAACCACAGGAGCTGTCGTTTTGACAGAAAACCGTAGCACGGTTATAGTCTCGAGCTATTTTATGATGCTTTTATAGCCATTTAGAGTTTTTATTTAGAACTCTGCTGAGGAGCCATCCCCATAAATCACTCCATACATAACCAGGACATAATGGTATCCAGCACCATTTACGTCGCATTATCTATTAAGTATATAAATTAACGGTTTTGATAGAAATTCCAAATAGATCATTCAAACTGAATTCAGATTTTGATAGAAAGCGACAAAACACATGATAGCTATGTTAAGCTTTTTAAAAGCTTTTATTTAACTTCACTCGTATGTATCTTGTAAGTATGTCCTGGAATCTTGCAATCAATATTTCACCCACTTCCACTGAAGCTATCGAGCTGAAATTTGGCACACATATTTGGTTCCGATGACAATGCTTGAAAATAAAAAAAGTTTTAAAAAGCCTTTTTTTTTTTTTTTAAATTTTTACGGTTTAATTTTGTTATGAATAATGTCTTTAAGGGTAGCAAATCTGTGACAGATTAATAGAATAATATTATAATGACATAAAGATAAAATGACAGCTAGTACCTACTATAATAGCTCATTCATAGTTCACTTGAAATCTTAACAGCTTTAACGGACAGAAAATCGAATACTGCCACCATCAAAATCTACAAAAGCTGACGAGTGCCAACCCTGAATTTTTTATTCGTCAAGCCCTTTCACACTAGCGATTTACGAGTGAATTTTTTGTCCGCCCCGCTCCAGCGACGGCTTGATAGCTTGGCATTGCGCTTTTTCCTACCTTTTTTCGAGCATAGTATGCTTTAACATTGCTAGAGGCGAAGGAAACCTGAAAACTAAACGGATAACCGCGTTACGTCATCATTTACATGAAGACTCTTGCTCTTCGAGTGACAGTATAATACAGTAAGTTTTGTATATTAGTGAACATTTAGGTCTCATTATCAAAATAGTAAAAATAACATAAATTTATGCATGATAGTTACGTAAGGACAGATCGATTGTACATTATTATACATTAAGGGCTGATTTTTCAATCATCGAATAAATCCATGAATAACTAACTAGCGAATAACTTATCTGACTCTTTTAACGGACGAATAAAATTTTTGCATTTTTCAATGGCCAGAAATCAAGCGAATAGTTATCTGTGGTTTTTAGTCGCCAACTTCACAACAGTCCTGTATGAGCGAGAGATACGCATATGTTTCTAGGTGTGTTAGAAGAAGACAGAAAATGTTTTGACCTGCGTTTGTATGACATTCTCTATTTACGATCATTCATTTCTCGTTTCGCCTTGTTGTTTTTTGTTTGTTGTTCGATTTTAATAGTGACTGAGTAAGTTGTTACTTATGGAATCAAAGAAGAGAGAACGTGCTTTAAATTGATCAACACTGATGAACGTCATTAATAGTATCGAAAATATCCATAATTTTGTAAAATATGTATTAAAAACACAATTTCTTTTTTAAATTGTGAAACAAAATTTTTTTATTACAATTATGTAGTAAAATATATAAATAACATATATCAGTAAAGTTTCCACTAATAACTAATACATAATAGTGTTTTGCTATTGTTTGAAGCATTATAATCGCTATGTAAAAGAAAAAAAAAAGAAAAAAAGATTGGAGGAACTAATAATTAATAAAATATTACAAAGAAAAAAAGAAATAAAAAATTACTAAATATTCAAACCTTTTAGCGCCTGTTTAAGTTCCCGCTTATATTTTCCTATTGGGCAGTATCTATGGAATAGACGTTTATCTAGCCGTCCAAGCGGCAGATCGATTTATTCTTCGGTTAGGAGTGATAATCGCCGAACAAAGCTTATCTGACGATTGAAAAATGCAATATTTTGCTATCTGTCGAATAAACAGATAGATAGTGTATCTGTCTGTTTATCTGAGGATTGAAAAATCGGCCCTAAGTGTTGTGCTGACTGTGCATAGCGAGATCCAAGAATTGTTGCAGGCGTCGCGCAGCAATTGAATATCCATGACCCGAATACAAATATATATCTGCGAATAAAATATCTGCTCCGGCCGGGATTCGAACCCTCGGTTTGACAGGGTTACATACCACCGCGCCACGGAGTATGCCATGGCATTATGAAACATGTGACATTGGTAATTAAAAACGAATAAAGCTTATACCATCGGACAAGCCTTCGAGGGGAAATATTCGATAAAACTATAATTTCTCCATTTCTCATTATTAACTGCAACTTCAGTGTCGGTCATAAATTATCCAGGGCCGTATTCGAAGCATACTCAGCTTCTTTCTATCAGGTAGGAATATTCAGTTCCGGACTCGCATTTGTTGCGCTTCACAATATATGTAGTTCTTATAAGAAATACGAGCGTTCGATAATCCCGGAACATTTTCATATTCATAGAAATTTGAATGCGAACCAGTGACACCATTAACTCGAAACAGGAGGATCGATGCGAACCAATTCGAATTGATTATAATCATGATCATCTCAACGAAATTCTTATTGTTGGGCACGGCTTTTCTTCCAGGATGGGAGGGCTAAGGCCATGGTCTACCACGCTGGTCAAGTGCAGATTGGCAGACTATACTAGCTGTCGCTTACTACATTATAGCGAAGCTGGCAGACATGCAGGTTGACTAAAGTGACATTTTGATTATTTTAAATGTACATTACTATGGAAATTATGAATTCTTGCCCAAGTTTGAACCCTGACCTCTCGGGTAAGAGTTCGAATTATAAAGCACTACTCTATCGACTGCGTACGCTCGTGTTTTCTCTAACAATCCGCATTGGAGCAGCGTTGCGGAGTATGCTCTAGACCTCCATCAGGTGTGGCTGTGAGAAAGACCCGTGTCCAAAAGTGGGATTCTTTTTATAGTGCTCATGTTTATGTTTATGAGATATGAATATGTTGCAGCCACATCCCAAAGGGTCAAGTGGGAAAGTTTGAATGGAACCACATGGTTCAGTACGCGCCAACTAATTTCACAACTATAACTTGATTTGTTTGCGATGAAACATGTCCTGAACTGAAGAAAGTTTGGCGAGACGAAGACAGATTCGATATCGCTACGACGTTTTAATATTCATAGCGTTATTACAATTTCCAAGTTAGTGACAAAGTACTTTTTGAACATGGCAAGAAAAATGGCCAGTCATCCATTTTTACGGTTCCGTAATCAACAAAGAACCTTTATTGTTTCGAAATGTGCATCTGTCTGTCGGCTGCTGAGCTCTGTGAATCTTTGTACTATAATTATATGTTTTGTCATCAGCATTCTCTCCAATACCTAGAGTGAAATGAAAGGCAACAAAAACAAATTAATAAATTTAAAAAATTACATATTAACTGCGCCGAAAAAGTGTTAAAGTAAAATGAAATATTGAGAAAAATATTTTTAATGTGCTTCCTTTAAATATTGATTGGGGATGAATATTTTTCACTTATGTCCCTGAGTTGGGTGTCATTAGTACCGAACGGCCATTTTGTGTCTATTTTGTGGCAATTTGTTTTTAAATTACCCAGCACTGGAAGATTGCCTTAAAATAACACTTAGATAAAACACTTCAATGCTGTACACTGAACAAACATTTGAGAGAATCGAAGCTCTGTTTGTACTGCATCCAGTTCAGTACCGATTAGGAAATCTCAATAGAACTTTAATCATTGTAAAGTGCTCCTTAGTTCCCAGATAAATAAATACCTACTCTTTGTGATTGAACTAAGTTATCTCACCTTACCTTTAAAACCTATTGAGTGGCTTGTTGAAACAATTTTCTAGTATTTAGAACTCACCTTTGCAATGGGTATCACTAGTGGTAACATTCCTTGAACGTTTTCGTGCTTTAGAGGGCACTATTATGCTATTATGCTTTTTATTTCGCTACAAAGAAAAGTTCTCAAATTCAAACAAAAAAGAGCACAGGTCGCTCTCACAATCGGTGGACTGACGTCCTGAAGAAGACGGCAGGAAACCGTTGGATTTAGAAGACACAGAATCGTTCGGAGTGGCGTCGTTACTGAGTGGGATTCGAACCCACTACCCCTGGCGCAACAGGCAGAGTCACTACCGATTGCTCCAACGGGCCCGATTAATGCAAACGCTGTTCACGCCTGTAACTGGCATGCACCCTGGATTATTACTATAAGATAATTATAATATTTTATTTATACATTAGTTACTTTCACTAACATTAGTCAATACCCAATCCCATTTAGTCATATTGAATACGGTGGATAGTCGATACCAATTACTTTGTCACACAAATAGGTATAGAAGAGCCAGACCTTCTTTCTACAAGCATTCTGTAATGCTTACTAGGTAGGTCTAACAAGAACTGCTATTCATATAAGTATGTCGAATATAAATCATTTTGATTACAATTTAAATTGAATTACAATATTCGATCTGTTACTAAATAGACTAACGTGACCTAAGCCGTAAGTGGTAAGTAGTAACGAAATTGAAGGTGAAAGTCTGCATGCAATCTGTATTTTTGAATTGAAAACTTCTTTAGCCGCGTTGTGCAATTTTTGTTTAGGGGAAAATCTTATGGGTTCGTGTTACCGACATGCTCAAGTCTATGGGTGAAATCTCGTGCGTTCGCGTCACCGACATGCATAAAGCAGTATATCTGTAGCTATAGCTGTATACAGCTAACTAATTGTGCAACTAGCTGTGTATATTTTATAAGTGAAATTGAGTGAGTTGAAGTTACCGGCTTTCTCACTAACATAGATTTAGCATCTTTTTGCTACGCAAATAATCATTCAGAAATTAAATTGCTTTAGTGAAAAGTTATTATTATGTATTGTGTATTTAAGGTGTATTGAAATAGTGTTTTTGTTTGATTATTATTTGAATTGTTTAACTGTAGAATCATTGTGCAGTACTTAATAAATATACTAATATTTTCAAGTAAAAAATAAATTTAATCAAAAAAATTTACTACATTTTGAAATTTCAAATTTTGATATTAAAAATTCTGAGATTTCAATTCTATCGGCATTGCCTATTTTTACCAAAACGCCACTAGAGTAGATTTTTTGCGTATTTTCAGCTTGACCATCGACGCGAGACGCTTGACCGTCAAAACGAGGTCAACAACATGTTTTATTACGTTTTGAAAGGGTTTAAACTTATTTATTCAACCATTCTCAATGTGCTCGGGCAAGTACGGCCCATTTTACTCGCACTCACTTGACCGGATCTCTTTCGTTTGTAGTTCACGTTTATGTTTGAACCTAATTTACTTCGAGGTAGAGCCTAAAAAGCGGTAATAGCTAGTAGTCGTAGTTATCGAACTCCTACACGAGACCTTATCATAACTGTTATAACTCCTACACGAGACCTTATCATAACTGGTAAAAAGTGTAATAGTATATGACACACCTCTGCCTGCCTCTTCTCTCCTATACGAGTCCTTATCATAACTGGTAAAAAGTGGTTATACAACACACTTCTGCCTAACTCTTCTCGGAACTACAATCATGTCATGTTTATGTAGAGACTAGTGGACGCCCGCTGCTTCGCTCGCGTGGAATTAGACTTAACAACAGTATTGTTTTAAGCTTAGTAATATTATATATCCAGTTTCACTCAGTGAATATGCAGATTTCTAGTGGTGAAAGAATTTTTGAAATGATTCCAGTAGTTTTTGTGTGAAAACATTAGAAACAAATGTTTCCTCTTTATAATATTAGTATAGAAAACAACAATAAAGGTGTTACAAAATAATAGTAAGTAACGAGTAAAGCGATTAAAAACAAGAATAAAGCATTTAGTCATAAAAACACAGTCCAGAGGCGGGTACAAATCGTTTGCGGCTTAGAAAACAATTAATAACAGTCGCTACAGAACACTCGCTTGACTCGCGGACCGCCTTTGTTTCATGCTACTTCAGGCCCGCTCGACTGAACTACAGAAAGAACAGAAGGTACCTATGTGGAAATTGAAACAAGTCGAGCTTAATTGAAACGAATTGAGAAAATAAATTGGCATCCTTCAAGGCCGGCAAAGCACATGCGATGTACCTGGTGTCGCTCGCGTTCTTAGGTGACGGTGACCATGACCACTTACCATCAGGCGACATGTTCGTCCATCATTGTTATCATTATAAATGAAACACTTATTAAAAACTGAATAATGACTGTAAATGTACCGGGCTAGAACAACAATCCATTGCAAAATGTCGAATGTCTGATGTCAGTCGAAATGAAATATGTGACACTTGGGGATGGATTAAAAATTATCAGGGTGTATATAAAATTACTCAGGGTGAATTAAGATTAAAACTTGTTATGTAAGTTGTTCCCGAAAGAAATTGGCATGGAATTTGTAATACCGGAACATGCACCACATACATTAAAATATCTACTTACAATGTCTAACTATACATAATATTAAGTATTATACATAAGTAGTATTAACTTCTTCTATCACCCTCTAATTTGCATGAAAAAATGTGTAACCTGACTATAAATATCGGTGCAAAAAAATATTGCAGGATGATAATAATATGTATTAAATATATAATTTACGACAAACAAAGTGTACCTACAAGTTTTAAAGTAGCCACCGTAGCAAAATTTAAACAACTGCTACGCGCCTACGCCTATGCTACGCCGTAGCTCTTAACCAGTAAATACATTAATATCACCAATATCAGCATTATTAAAATATCGCATTGTAGTATCCCTCCTATTGTTAGGAGGGATACTACATTATATTCATAAAATATTTTAAGTTTCCTCAAAACTAATTAAATTAAATAAAAATACAAGTTCTACACAATAAGCCAGAAAGGTTATTTACGCTCTTCCATCTAAACTCTACAAAGTAATACGAGTCCAGGTATTTGTTAATGGAAATCATCCTTAAACATAATTGTAGTTTTTGTACTGTAGGAATCCTACAATAGGAAGATGATAAGGCTAGTCATATATATGGCAGGTGCAGTGGTTTTAAGAGGATATCAGTCGACCGTCACTTTTGAAGAATAGGTTTTTACCAAAAATATTGCCGTCGCGCTGAGCCCCTTAGCGTGCGATAGAGAGAAGTGCAGTCTCGAACTGATTTTACCTACGTAAAATTAAGAAAATCGTCCTTTCGTAATCCCCTGTTTCCTCCTCGAAATCTAGACCGATTTCAATATTTCTTTCAGTTAAAATGTAGAACAGGGTCTAAGCTATGCCCGTACGTTTTGCTTTTTTGGGATATGTTAGTAATTACCAGTTTGCTTGATGTTTGAAAATGTATGTAAAAAAAGTCGATTTTTTTGATTTTAAATGTTTTTTTTTCTCTTCTATTAATCAAATTATGAAAAAAAAACAAAACGTACAGTCATGGCAGAGGTACGTATAAATCGTATGGTATTTTTTTCTCTTCTGTAACTTCTTTATCCTAGGAGGAAACAGGGGACTACGTTTGTATGGAAAAAGTGTCGACTTGTTCGCTTGTGATATCCTCTTAACTGGTTATCAGATATTATGTTTAATTTAACTTGTTTTTCTCTTCTTTCTTTCTTCTTTCTTAACGCGATTTTTTTCAATAGAAGTAACTGGTCTAGAATATAATTAAGAATTAGTTACAGAAGAATAAAGGAATTGAATTATACTGCTTGCTAGGTTTTAAACTCGGACCCGTTCGAGTGTGAAGCCGTATTTAAGCCGCAAGGCTACCACTGGTTATAGAGGTACATACAGGTACTCATCCTTATTGATTAGAACTAATTCGCCACTATTGCACTTGACAGCAAATTCATTAGAACAGATTTAGATTCATTAAGAGCTCTTAATTAAGTTGTTTGGTTAACTTAAGTTAACTTCACGTATCGATAAGTAGCTCTTGATACTTGTATATAATGATAGATCCAGTTCATAATATTGAATGTTATGACGCCATCCGATTTCAACAGATATTTTCACAAACCGAACAACCAACAATAATAACCGGTCTTATCTGACAGATTATCTTTAATTGCTCAATTATAATACACAATTTTACTAAAATCATGGTTCATATGATTGATATGGTACCTACTTTTATTATGTTAGAATAAGAAATCTTTATTCAAACACACAGGGACACAGATAATATACAGAATTAAAAGAGCAAAAATGGAATTACCAAAAATAGGCATAAAAAGAGAATTAAATGCTCTGACAAAATTTAAAGCTGTATAATATTAAAACATGTAGCTTTTAAGTACGCGACGTTTGATCTAGCGCTGAATTTGAACACAAGGTAAGATCTTTTCTGGCTACAAATTGTGTCAAGTATTACAAGAGCCGACAAGAAACAATTTATTTAGGCTCGTGGTCTAAATATAGGTAGTGAAAAATTTGATCAGGTTCATTTGTTTTATCGTTTTTTCTATGGAGGTACATAGAAAACGAGCTTGTAGTTAGTTAAGGTCCGCTACAGCCGATGACAACTGTGACTAACTTTGAACACGACTCAAATAACTAAGGTAAGTCCAGATCTCAGAGATTTAATTAGAATATTAGTTGGTCAATTAGTAAGTGAGTAGGAGAGATGGGGCAGAGACTGTCCCGGTAAGAAACCTATCAGAAATACTTTCAATGTTAAGTTTTATTAATTAATTCAACGGAAGATTTTAATATTAAGAATGCTAACATCATAAGCCTTTTCTAATTAGTCGTTGTGAGAATACGCGGATAATCTTACGTAATCCGTTGGATTTCCTGATTTCAAGCTGGTATTATTAGAGATACTTATTATTATTGTAGGTAGATCTACTCGTACAATTAAACTAGGAATTTTCATCTAACTGTCAACAGAAAAGGATATGTGTAACTAATACAGATGTCAAATTAATTTAAGTAAAGAACTAAATGAGAAATTACGCAGTTTCGTTTAAAGTCGCTGTCCTTATAAAGTAAAAAAGATAAAACTGGACGAACTCTACCCAGTGAAACCCAAGAAACAATTCCTCGGGTACACCTTAATGCTTAATTTAAATTTAATTGAGAGTAGGTATTATTACCACAAAATCATTATCAATAAATCTCTATACTGTTATTATTTACTGTGCTATCACTGGGGTTTGGCAAAATCCATAAACTTTTGTCGAAACTATGAAACTCTACAAACATCATTGTAGAGTTTCATAGACAAAATACATACAAGCTACTACTGCAATCGATGTGCAACCGTATATCAATTTATTTTAATTGCTTAAAATCTACTTGAAATCCATGAATGTACCCGGAATCCGAAACTTGGGCTTATACAATTTTTGAATCTCACTCTCATACGAAAAGTGCTAAAGCGACAATAAATTAATCTATTTTTGAAATTCACTCGCGTGACTTATCCAACGAGTGGTCCGTAACACTCGAATTTTAATTTCGCCCGGCGATAGAATGTGTGTAGTAGATTTCATTTGTAGTGTTTAAGTTTAATTTTTACTTTTCGTAAACCTTCAATTAACTCGTTATGAAATTCGCATACGAATTTGTTTCGGATACGAATATATAAAATCGTATCGGTGAAATTAAATAAACGGGGCGCAGGAAGCTTTCGGCTTTTATTGGTAAGTTTATATGTAGAGTTATTTATGTGACATAATAATCTCAAATAAGCATTAATATATTTTATTCTAGCCTTTTTTTTTCTCGTAATCAATATTATATTTTAACCAGAAAAAGCTTTTACTAAATACAAACAAATAAAAGAGTTCACGATCTAATTAATAATATTAATCAATCATATCATTGACAGGAATCAATTAATCAGTTAATTTGATTGAATGAAATGATATATTTTATTATTTCAGTTTTTTTTTTCCATAAACAAAATTATATTTAAACCAGAAAAAACATTTACTAAATACAAACAAATAAAAGGATTCACGATAATTATTAATCAATCATATCATTGACAGGAATCAATTAATCATGGAATTTGATTGAATGAATAAACCTTTATTTCCTTGAATAATTAAAAAATCCAAAGCATAGTATTTTATGATTGGCACGTTAATAAAAAAATGCTTACCGTCACATTTCACCAGCACTAAAAATCCACATCTACATTCCTCACAGCACTTAAACAATTTACATATCGAAATACTATTTGCTATGTTCAATTAATCCTGAGTGTAATCTCCGAAAACGATTTCTATGCAAATACGAGCCCCGATCTGGGGACACAACGTGACCTCCAAAATCTAATTAATAACAGACTCACGTTTATTCGTCAATTATCGAAATTGCGGATTGGAGCGACAGGGACGTGTCGACGCGTCGAAGTCTCGCGACCGACTGAGGGTGTTGGATGTAGTGGATGTATCCACTTGTGCTAACAATTGGCAGGAAGTGCACCGAAGTGTTTCGAGTCGCTCTTGTACATTGCAGGCGATCTCGTGCTGCACATTGCGACTTGTGACACCATACACTCGCGTTATAGTACCTGAAATTAAGTACTAATAAGATATATGTAAGAATAAGCAACAACATTTTAAGATAGGAGAGCCTATAGGCCTATTATTATATCGGTCCTATGAGTTCGCCCGTTTTTATCGTTGTTATTGTGTACCGGTTGGAAAGGGGTTGTTTCCGGTTACACTTCTCTAAAGCTTCTTAAAGTTACGCTTTTTAAAAATAATGTTCTTATTAACACCCTCTACAAAACCTATTGTTAGTTCATTACTAACCATCATAGGTTGTTATGGGCGGCAGATGATAGAAGTTAGTTGATAGATGATGATGTATGCTCAAATGCTATCTTAAATCTTTAAAAACGAAATCTTCTATTTCGCTTCAAGTTTCATTCACGCTTAGTACATGTTTGAGATTAAATTAAATTGGCTGACTGCAAGCCATTAGTATCCCACTGCTGGGCTGGTCTGTGGATGTTCGTAGAAGACCCGGCTTATTCCACCACGCTGCTCCAGTGCAGATTGGTGAAGGGCTTAGTGGCTAACGCGATTGTAGAAAGGTTACGCATCGGCCGATGGAGTGGAAGAGAGATGGATGCGTCTCAAGCCGAACGCTTAGGTTGATCGTGTCTCTCTGTCGCTTGTTCCGTGCTCTCGCTTGCACGCTCGGAACGCTAGGCGGAACGTGACTAATGCTGGCGCTAGTCACGCTTTTTCGTGGGTGCAACCGGCACTCGACTTTATAAGACACGTTATTACGTCAAAAAATATCTAACAAGTTAAAATGGCAACAAAATCGAGGTAAAAACTACTCAAGATACAACAAAAAGTTATAAAAAACAAGGAGAAAAGGGTAAGTGTGTTCCGCACACCGAATTACGGTGACAATGGCAGCGAGACTAACGTTGCGGGACTATTCACGAGTCGAGTGCGAAATTGTAGCGAAATTGTTCGCGGTGTCGTTTCACTGATTTTGCACAATTTTATATACTTATTTTTAAGATAGCGCAACATCACGCCTGTATTTGCACGATGGGGTAGGCAGATTTAATTATGTACTAACACCAGCTAACAGAATTATCACTAACAGTCCCCAGTCCTCATACCCACTAACGAACTGACCAAGTTCTTATTAACTCTTTCAGTTAACTGACTAACCATCCCAGTCCTTAAATGAGTCTTGTTCAAAGTCAGTCACAGTTGTCATGGGCGGCAGCGGATAGGTGCTGCAAGCTCGTTTGCTTTCTTGTATTATTAAAAAAAAAAGTGTGTATACACCCACTTTTCACCAGTTAAGTTTAAGTTTTAAGTGGTTCTGAGCAACTTGTGAAGTGAAGCCTGCAAATCTGCACCGTGTCAGCGTAGTAGACTACGGCCCAACCCCTCCCATTTCTAGAGAAGAGTTGCCCAAACGAGGGGACAAAGAAAGGGTTGTGTGAGAAGTTCTATGAACTAAACATAAAATATCATCTACTTCTTTTTACTTGTTATAATGATTAAATACGAGAGATAAGTAAGATAATTTCTTTGCAGTTTTGTAGTGATGAACTGTTGTGAAAGTAAAGCTATAATCGATACCACGCTAGGTTGCGCGACTTCGTTGAAAAGCCGTGAGTTATCCTTGTTTTCGGATAACTTCATTACGGGACTTTAAACTTTCTCCCAAAAGTGACGTTGATTGATAGTGGGAACGGAATGAAGTTAGGATGGTTGCCGATATATATACAAGTTCCATTCAAAGCGGTAAGCTATTAAATCTATGTATATAAAAATGTTATGTTGGTTTGTGTACGCTTCAAAAACTCAAAAAGTTCTGCACCGATCGAGCTGAAATTTTAGCATGATATATAATCCGCATCAAGGATTGTTTTTATCTAATTTTTGCATCAATCTTCATCCCCTAAGGGGGTAAAACGGGGGTACAAATTTAGTATGAAACTTTGCCGTTTTTGAAGTCATGTGAGCAACCCGAACGCGGGTAGACGTCGTTATTGGGTCTAATTCTACGCGAGCGAAGCTGCGGGCATCCACTAGTTAATAATAAATCTTTATTTCAGTATGATATGATGTGTTTCAATAATGTTAAATAAATAAAATTAATTGTGGCAACTCTTGGCGATTGTGGCAAAACTCTGCGTGGCAACGAATAATGCCAATGGCTATGTTCTGGGCTAGCAAAAGTTAATATTTTATAATCGTTCCATTAAATGGGAAAAGAATAATAAGTTTGTCTCTGTGTCATTGTCATTGACTTATTGGGTTTGTTTCAACTGATCTGTGTAGTGAAGCGTTGTTTCATGCATTGGACGTTAAAATCGGCGAATTTATAATTATACGCACCTTAAATAGTGTACAAAGATTGTTTTTGAACATTCATTTTCATCACACACAAGAACACTTTTACTGTCCTACTGTTGGGCACGGGTCTCCTCTCAGAATGGGAGGGATTAGGCCTTAGTCCACCACGCTGGCCAAGTGCGGATTGGCAGCATGCAGGTGGCCTCACATGTTCTTCACCGTTACAGCAAGTTACATTTAATTTCTTAAATCGCACATAACTTAGAAAAGTCATTGGTGCGTGCCGCTGGGGTTTGTTCCCGGACCGCTCGAGTGAGAAGCGAGTTCGATAGCTGTCACTGCTTCAACACATATGCAAGAAGCCCCATATTTATGGCAACCGTGCAGATTCATGGTGTACTCTGCCTAACGATGCCTCTAATGCCATGTACATAAACTAGCTCTTCATTCGCTGTCAGTGAAAACCTACGTTTAGATTGCGACAATCCCTTGTTTTATGAAATATGGATCGCTTCATTGACACTGATCATAATTTATGGAAATGTCACCCGCAGGGTGCATTGGGGCTTTTTAGTAAATGTCGTTGTTAATCAAATACTCAAGGTTGTTTATGATGATCGATTGTCATTGTGGTACCGGGCGCTTATATTAACTTAAAAGTAAGAGAGTTACTAGTTTAAGTGTTTAAGATTGAATTACGTATGTATTTTTTATTCCAAGTTATATCTACTGTTTTTATTTAATCTATATCATATATTCATAGTTGAAATACTATACAATATAATTAATTTTACAGCACTCCTAGTATATATATTAAATATAGCTCCTTTTAAAGCCGTGCTTTGAAAATAATATGAATATGAAAAACCTTAGTAAACACAATTCCGTCAAGGCCTAGTCAAAGTAACATTCTATAGGTAATATTTCAATTTTCAATTTTATTTATTTAAACAAAATAACAAAATACCCAAAATGACTGTTCGTTAATAGCTGTTATAATTTAACACTGCACCTGTTTATGCACCCCGCAAAAGTGAAATATGTTCACAGATTTTTATTAGATATTTTAAATGAAATGGACGATTTTATATCACAATTCACAACGTAGTAAAGGGTTTTCAGGCCTTTTTCTACGTCAAAGTTTTTCAGTAAAACAAAGACATAGCGATAAAACCCGTTAGACAAATCATAAAAAAGTTATTTTAATGCATCATGGAAAATTTTAAGTTAATCGGTCCATAACTCACAAAATTACCACAATTTTTTTACACTATCCGTTTCTGCTTTGCTGCCATCGATATATTGATAGTGATTTTCATTAGGTAAATTTTGATTTACTAATATGGTACTATTAGATGTATGTCGATAAATAATGTTTCCAATCAATTATCTTCCGAATACGGGTGTTAAATGTCTGATAATAATTATGTATCCTATGAGATACTGATTTCATCCTTGAATTTTAACGATAATAAGGCATAAGGTAGCAAATGATAGTAATAGCAACAATTATTACATGGCAAAAATAGTGCTTGTTATTTTAGTGTAAGCATTTATGTTATTCTCGTTCAATTAAGCAAAAGTGTTAAAAACAAATTCTTATTTCGCACATGTACTTTCTATAACAAACATCTACCGACCTCCCTTTTAGATGCTCGATGCTCGTATATAAGCGTTATATACTCCACTTATATACCAGATTATTTACCATTCTAAACGACAGTCAACAATAAATAAACTTTTCTTTTAATTACATTTTTGCTAAATTTTGTTTTGGATTTTTTATTCTTGCTCCAAACTTATTGATTAATTTATAAGTGGAATTGTTATTGTTTCTGTCATTAATATTATATTCATAAAATATTTTAAGTTTCCTCAAAACTAATTAAATTAAATAAAAATACAAATTCTACACAATAAGCTAGAAAGGTTATTTACGCTCTTCCATCTAAACTCTACAAAGTAATACGAGTCCAGGTATTTGTTAATGGAAATCATCCTTAAACATAATTGTAGTTTTTGTACTGTAGGAATCCTACAATAGGAAGATGATAAGGCTAGTCATATATATGGCAGGTGCAGTGGTTTTAAGAGGATATCAGTCGACCGTCACTTTTGAAGAATAGGTTTTTACCAAAAATATTGCCGTCGCGCTGAGCCCCTTAGCGTGCGATAGAGAGAAGTGCAGTCTCGAACTGATTTTACCTACGTAAAATTAAGAAAATCGTCCTTTCGTAATCCCCTGTTTCCTCCTCGAAATCTAGACCGATTTCAATATTTCTTTCAGTTAAAATGTAGAACAGGGTCTAAGCTATGCCCGTACGTTTTGCTTTTTTGGGATATGTTAGTAATTACCAGTTTGCTTGATGTTTGAAAATGTATGTAAAAAAAGTCGATTTTTTTGATTTTAAATGTTTTTTTTTCTCTTCTATTAATCAAATTATGAAAAAAAACAAAACGTACAGTCATGGCAGAGGTACGTATAAATCGTATGGTATTTTTTTCTCTTCTGTAACTTCTTTATCCTAGGAGGAAACAGGGGACTACGTTTGTATGGAAAAAGTGTCGACTTGTTCGCTTGTGATATCCTCTTAAACAAGGAGTTAAATTAACCATATGCTAGAATACACAGTCATCTTCTTTCTATTAAAGAAGACCCCGTGAAATGGTTAAAACAATCCACTAAGTTAATCCAAAAGAGAGCATTCTAGAAAACTCGACTGTGCATTTGTGTAATTAAATTGTCCATTCCCCTCTTATTCAACGCTACACTGTTTTCCCTGACAACGAATTTAAGTATTAACACTCTAATTTCTCCTACTGAATGGTGAACTGGCTTCGAGCTACTATTTAGGGTTCCGCTGTACGTGTAGAGTTCCCCCGGGTCAGTACCACTGCCCGCCACGGTACCTAGTACCATTTCTGCCGTGTAGTAATTGTTTTTAAAGCAATTATGGTCCGGTTGGAAAGGTGTGGATTCCGGTTACACTTTTACTAACAAGTACTAACTGGACTATTAATAACACCAACTAACAGGACTAACTATCACTAACAGTCCCCAGTCCACATACCTACTAACGAATTGACCAACTAATGTTCTAATTAACTCTCTCAACTAATTCGACTAACTATCCCAGTCCCTAATTGAGTCGTGTTCAAAGTCAGTCACAGTTGTCATGGGCGGCAGCGGATGGGTGGTGCTGCAAGCTCGTTTTTTGTATTTTTACATTTTAGGTATTTTTGTATTTTAAGTATTTTATTTTAAGCATCTGTGATTTATCAGATGCTATAAGATGATAAAACTGAAAAATTGCTTTAATAAGTAAATACATATCCAGTTTAAAAATCTAACTTAATTCTCATTAAAATATAGGAGCGACTTATCACAGCTTATGTTCACAGAACCAGTGGGAAGCGTCTGATAACTTTGATCCTAATTTTCATTCCATAGTCATTAGTTTTAGATTCATAAATTATATAGTGCTAGTCAGATTTCATAGAAGCTAGTTGTCGCTAAAGCGCTCATACCTGTAAGGGTACTCGTGACATATCGACAGAGTATGACTCAGCGGGAATAAACTGACAATACTGGCTGATTTTTTTAAGTGTTCTAATAAAACCAGCCCCACTGTCAGGCACTGTCCCGCAGCTCCAACAGTGGGAAGTCTAGAGCATACGCCTCCACGCTGCTCCAATGCGGATTGTTCGAACGGATAGTGGCCAAACAAGTCTTGGTTGATTTCAAACCACCAGAAGGAGTTAAGCTTTAGTATTTAAATCTATATATATAAAAGGAGAAGGTGACTGACTGACTGACTGACTGACTGACTGACATATCAACGCAGGGCCTAAACTATAAGGGCTAGAAACTTGAAATTTTGCACAGGGGTTCCTTTTATAACGTAGGGGAACTAAGAAAGGATTTTTGAAAATTCACCCCCTAAGGGGGTAAAACGGGGGTGCAAAGTTAGTATGAAACTGCCGTTTTTGAGGTTAGTGAATGTCTTATTCCGAGCGAAGCTGCGGGCGTCCACTAGTTTAAAATAAACCGGCATAACGTTCTCTTTTTTTCATTTCACAGCACGAATTCGACAATTTTGCGACTAGAGGTCATCTATCCACCTACCGACCGCGCCCGACTTAGCTTAACTCGGTCGATCGGATGGCGTCTTAGGTACATCACTTAAGATAGATGCCGTCCATTGGGCTATGAGCACTTCGTATACACTAATAATTTATGCAAACCAAAGTAAGAATCATCGCCATTAAAATAAGATTTAAAGTAATCCTCTGAATTGTGCTGAAATACTTCAGCCATTTAAGTTATCCTGACTCGCAGATGTGTTCCATGTTACAAATGAAAATGCAACGGAGAGATTTTTTCATTCTGCACAACCTAAGCCACACAATATGGGGTTAAAACTGCATTGATAGCTAAGCAGTGACGCTCGTAGTGATAGATAGTGACATTAACGAATTACTTATTTTCATTTACACAAGGTATATTTTTTAACATGCTTTTATTAGGTCGACCTGTATACCTATGTAATGGAATCTAAGGTAACTAATTTAACCATCTTTCAAGGATCGTAACGTAATGAAAATTGGCAGCTGTATGTAGTTCTGATGACAATACAATTATATGGTACTGTCGAACTGATCTGATGATGAAGCCGGAAGATAGGCACTGGCATTCCATGATGGAATATCGTATCATAGTCGTGTTTGCTACGTGCATTTATAAAACGGGTTTTTCTAGTTTTTTTTTTTTAAACTATTAATTTATTTACATAAACATTACAGATTGTCACTCTAAAACACAATTTCCCCTCAAAACTGAACGTATCTTTCGGCCGCTCTGCGAAATACAGCAGACGAAGAATTAAGTCCAGGTTCTGATTTGTTTATTAATACTTTATTATTAACCAAAAGTCACTCATATGATGGTAGGATGACTTTGTCCTGAATGTAGGCCCTCACTGGAGGCGAGTGGCATAGGGCGGACGACATTAGTAGTATGAGGACTACAGGAGCAGGGAGATGAAATTAAAGTAGTGAGCTTCATCCATCCATCCATCCATTAGCCTTTTAAGGTGCACTACTGGTAATAAGCGTCAATCGACGCCACTGCATATGGAATAGGGATAAAATAGGAATCTTAATATCACACAAAGCGGTTTCTGACAGTAATAAAAAGAACATTCTGTTTTTTTTTATAAACGGAAGCGTGCAATACTTTGTGAAGTGCTCTCGTCTCATCTCAGCGGCTCAGTTCAGACTGAGTACCCGACGAGGCTATAACAGATATCGTATAGCTATATGAGTTTAATAGCTAGCCTAGTTATTTTTGAAGAACATCGTTTTTTTACATAGAAAACGGGTATAACAATATTATTATAACATGAAGTGTAAAAAAAGGTTAATGTTAATATGTGTTCTGAAGGTGTGCACGCTAAATCTGAATACATTTCTGCACCTTTTGCTTAGTTTTGTGTCAGTATATACCGTATTCTTATAGATTCTAATGTCAACAAAATTTGCAAGCATTCATAAGAGTCATAAGAATACCTATGTCGTGATATGACGTGAGGGCACGTGAGTGTGAGCGTTTTTTTTATACTATTTATACTACTACCCTTTTATCTGACAAAACCCATTCTTTTTCATTCTTGACCATAGATCTATAACAGTTAATATTATTGAAGTTTGCAAAGCAACTATAAAAATTAAATAAAATGTGAATTCAACATAGTGTAAAAAGGTGTTCTCACGATTATATTATATATTATCTTTACTGCAAAAATATCTACTATTTTAAATAGGACTCGTTTTAATTCGCTGCGATTCAGTTGTTCTAAGTGGAACAATAAGATAAGCGTGTGTACAAGTGCGATCCAAAATTGGATGCACATTTTAAATAGAGCGAGAATAAATTCTGACGTAGATAAGGGATCCGACGTTCAACCACTGAAAAATCCTAGGGAAACTTGATTATTACATTTACGCAAACGACTTTCGATATACAAATCAAAATTGTTAGTTAAAAATAGGCGTTTTCTACGTGTAATGTGACTTTTAGTTTCCTAATTGAACTTTTTCCTACTTGAACCTAACTTTGATTAGATGCGTAATTGGTTTCTGTAAAGCTATTATCTGATTCGTTAACTCTATTACATTATGCAACATTTTTTTGAAATATTCAATTTCAATGCACAATTTTGCAATGCACATTTTATATGGAACTTATGTCAAATTTCTATCTCCGATAGCCAAATCTATCCGTAGATAGTTTATTGAAATCCAGCGATATAAATCTTCAGTTAAAAATTGATTGATAGTTGAATTTATTGACTAAAAATCGTAATTGTTTTGTCCATTTCACGGTGTCAAAAATTACCTATGTCACTCTCGAGGCTATCATAGTGGCCACAGAGCACTATGCAAATCAAATATCTGCTAATCACATCGATACATTATTTCGGTGAGGTCGAAGGACAAACCAACATACCAACAAACACACTTTCCAATTTATTTATTACTAGTGGATGCCCGCAGCTTCGCTCGCGTAGAATCAGTCAGTCATCTTCTCCTTTTATATACATAGATTTAGGATGAGTTTTTTTTTCTGAGAGTTAAAAGATATCGAGTCCTAGCGTAAAACTCATGGTTGAGTCTCCTCTAGAGACCAGACGCAGTGAAGCAAGCCACGTCACATCTGTGCTTCTTGTTTTGTTTTTATTTTTAACAACACCCGTGGCTCTATGTGTACAAGCCAGTGGTAGATCCTGTACACGATACAAACTCCATTTTAAACCCATTCATATTTGCACATTGAATAATCGTTACGTGCTTAAGTTTTTGTATCTATGTTTCCTCACATAGCGTATATTACATAGCAATTGGAGCGAAAAATAAAGTATTTTTGTATTGTATTATATTACAGAAACAATTTGATTGATTCCATCAAAATAACACTAACATGGACTAACAAGACTAAATTACACTATCACTTTATAGTCTGCACATCCAAAATTTGATTAATATCATACTATAATCATCTAGCCAGTACTAGGGATAAAAATTTATTACTGTAGGTACTAAGAATGTTTGAGTAATCATAGGATCTATAAATAGTGCAACTGCATGCCTGTTTGCTATTCTCCTCAAATACAAGCCTGGTTACCACATTAAAAAAGGGACTCGTGATCAAATAAAATAAAGTTCGAATACAAAAATAATTTATTTACTGAAAATGTTTTTTTTCACGATAGTTTTCTTCTTCTCTCCAGAGTGTCTGAAATGATATCTCTTTCAGGGCTCGCGCTTAAACCTGTGAATTATGGACACCTATAAAATATAATTTTCTGATCAATAACAATATTAAAAAGTACACTAAGTTAAAAGTCTTTGTTTCAAATTATACCGGTAATTTTTTTAAGAAGCTTTTCATGTCTTTTTTTATTTTCGTACACTGTCACCGGAACCAAATATATGTGCCAAATTTCAGCTCGATAGCTTCAGTGGAAGTGGGTGAAATATTGATTGCATATTCCAGGAAACACATACGAGTGAAGTTAAATAAAAGCTTTTAAATGAGGTGCAGTGCAGTGCCTTGTAATTCTGTGGCAGTGCTTCAATTTAAAATCTATTATCAAAATAAAATATCGATACAAAATTTCTTGACTATGACGTTATTAACCCTGAAATTTCTTCGTCTAGAGCTAACACTGGGTGGAATAAGAGGCACTTAATAACTGTATATTGTCATTGAAAGTCGATATAAAATAATCCTTATGTTCTTTTCCATTAGTTATAGAAACCCTTATGTCCAAAATACACACCCCTAAGAATAATATAAATTTGTTCAAATTCAACTTGTAGGATTTGTTCATCGTTTATTTGATTATTTTGATAATCCATCGTTTTTATTGTTGTAAATATATGCGCAAGCCGCACTGTGATGCTAACAAATAAATGTTAAATGGATGAATATTCACTTGTATATCTCCGTAGTAATGTGATTGATATCGGGACTCTTGCAGCGCGTATTCCACACCGGCCAGTACTTGAAGCCTTCCCTGTCGAATATCTTTACTGCACACGCCGTGTCGTCACGAATATCGTCGTCTAAAAGAACTGCGAATTAAAAAAAAACGAATGAATTTTATTTATACTTGCTTATCTGTTTTGACATAGTTTTCCTGGGGATATCACCGGGATAAATGGTATCTAGATATCTTCTATTTTTATTCATTTATTTGTAAACATTTGTTGTGAATATGAAGCAATGCAAGTTAAGCGGAAAATAATGATACGATAATGGTCCCATGGAATACAAACCCGTATCCCAAGGGACCTTCATTATATTCCGAGAACATCTACAATGTTTACTCAAATTACAGGCAATACAATATTAAGTTGGTAAAAATCTATCAAAATGTTTTCATGTTTACTCTAAACAATAATTACTTGACTTCACTTTAGTTGGAATTTTCATCCCATTTGTCACCCTTTGTGGATTGAATATACGAAAACGCTAAATAAATTTGCATCGGAAAACACACATAGATGTACTATTCGACTTAAGAGGATATCAGTCGACCGTCACTTTTGAAGAATAGGTTTTTACCAAAAATATTGCCGTCGCGCTGAGCCCCTTAGCGTGCGATAGAGAGAAGTGCAGTCTCGAACTGATTTTACCTACGTAAAATTAAGAAAATCGTCCTTTCGTAATCCCCTGTTTCCTCCTCGAAATCTAGACCGATTTCAATATTTCTTTCAGTTAAAATGTAGAACAGGGTCTAAGCTATGCCCGTACGTTTTGCTTTTTTGGGATATGTTAGTAATTACCAGTTTGCTTGATGTTTGAAAATGTATGTAAAAAAAGTCGATTTTTTTGATTTTAAATGTTTTTTTTTCTCTTCTATTAATCAAATTATGAAAAAAAAACAAAACGTACAGTCATGGCAGAGGTACGTATAAATCGTATGGTATTTTTTTCTCTTCTGTAACTTCTTTATCCTAGGAGGAAACGGGGACTACGTTTGTATGGAAAAAGTGTCGACTTGTTCGCTTGTGATATCCTCTTAAATCCAGGAAAAACACCCATGGTTTACCCAGGAACGCCACTTGAAAAAATTTAATTTCGGAATCGTATCGATTATCTATCATCTCCTAATAGTTTATTTTCAATGTACAGACGCGGACTTGCTAGAGTTTCATTATGTATAATTATGGCCTCGGCCAGTGCAACAATGACGGGTTGATGAGGCTAAATCAATTATTTAGTAGATCTGCGGACTGAAGTTAGCCTGCTAATGCAATATTGATTTGGTCGGACAATCCGGAGCGTAGATTTGCATTGCATTTAACTCATAACTAAGTTTGCGCGTAACTGTTTTGACGATCGCCCAAAGCGAGTCCGTAGTGCCCCATCGTACGCGGTGACAAAGTGACAACCACCACAACTCCATTGTCACACTTTTGGTTCCCTTGAAATGGGAAGAATAGGATAGTGCATAGTTCACCACGCTGGCCAAGTGTAGATTGGCAGAATCCACGTGTTTTTGATAACATTATGGAGATCTTTCAATCATGGTATGTTTCAATTACACGCAAAGATTATAGAGAACTCTCAGGTATGCCGATTTTCTCACGATGTTTCCTTCACCGTTACATCAGGTGACATTTTATTCAGGTACATTTACGACGCAGTATGTCGGATCCAATAATCAATAACTAATCCTATATATAACATTTCACGATAGTGCCTTTATAAGTAAATACATTATTATTTGCTTTTTAATAGTCAATTTAGAATATCATTACTTATACCTCTTTTTCTTTTAGTACCTAGTTTGTTAGACTTTCGTTAAGCGGGTCAATAAATTATTTGACTTTGACTTTGACTCATAAATACTAACTAACAGGTGACTGTTACTACTATTAGTCTTCATACCTATTAACGAACGAACGAACGAAATAATTTACATCCTTTAATAACAGGATTAATTTTTCCAGTGTTTCAGTTATATCTGTTCGACATAATTAACATAATAATAATATACTGCAGCGAATGGATGTGAATGCGTTTGCTATCTTATATCGATACCATTTATGTCTACTTTGTGTCGATGTAATGGTTAAAATGTCACTGTCAGTGTGATTGGAATTGAACTCTGACCTCCCAGCCGAAGTCATATCTCGACTCACATAGGATTAATCGTTACTTACAGAGAAGTGTTCTCGACACACAAACTGCAATTGCGCAGTGTAACAAATGTTCCCGCGAACATTATACGGAACGTAGAAATTGCAGTTTCACTATGCACTTTGGTATCAAGTGGTTCTAATGGATAGGATTGAGAGTGGATTGTAGTTCATACATGAATCCAAATTTAAATTTTTTACCATATGGTACTTGGTATGATTGGATGGTCCGTCTGTTTAAGGGATATTTGATTCTGTTAAGGGATATTCATTTATTTTAATTTTGTCCATCAATCATCCAGTCATAATTAATTGCTAGGCATATCCTTTAGTCGGTTTTAGTCGTAAGAGCGAGACAGCCTGCCCGTTGCTATTTCGGCTTGTTAATTCGACAAGTGATGTCGATGAGAATAAACCAATCCGCATTGGAGCAGCGTACTGGAGTATGCTATAGATCTCCCGCTGTGTCTGTGAGGGAGACCCGTGCCCAACAGTGGGACGACTATGGGTTATAATATTATGGGTACTCATTTGAGAATTACTCGTATATTGAACGAGACTCGTCTAAGTCTTGTCAGGATCTATCAGAGTTGTCACGGGTGGCAGCAGATGAGTGGAACATTTGGATGCCTGACTAGTGTATATCACAGTTGTCACTTGTCATAGGCTGCAGCCAAGTATCATTATCCTTAGGACCTGGTGGATGATTTTTTGGTATTTAAAATGGGTCCATTATGAAACACTTACGTTCACACGGCACATTACAATCGCCCCCTGGTTTCCCCACCTTGCACCATCTGTTCGGGATCTGCGAAATCAGAAATGTATTTAGTGAGTCGTGCAACATCGGCGTGATTTCACCGGAAAAGATTTTCCTTTGTGAGTGGTGGAACACTGGTGTGCCCAAGATCGCTGCGATCCATAGAAGTTCCACTGCTATATGCTAGGACTAGCACGGGTCTCCCCCATAGACACAGCTGCGGCAGGTCTAGAGCATACTCCACCACGCTGCTCCAATGCAGATTGGTGGAGGGGTCAGTGGCCAACCCAGTGTCGAATGTTCTTAAGCCACCCGCAGGTCTTCTACAAGGCTTAACGTCTTTTTCCCCCATTGGTTGGTCTCCTAGAATAGCTGAATTCGTTTAATATGTGTATACTGCCCAAGTGCGTTAAAAGAACGATCTTAAAGGGTTCATCAAAAATCATATATGAAATGTTATTATGAAAGAATAATTTATGAAACGTGGAAACAATATTAATATTTAAATTTAAATCAGTTTTTAATGTTGTAATTGGTTCTGCGAATAATGTTCTCATTTATATCAACTAAAGTGGTAAATTGACCAAATAAATAAAATTAGGCTTATAGTTATAAAAAAAAATTACAACTCGACCAAACAGGATCTCTTTGAGAGGATTCGAGCAAAATATAAAAGGACATTCATACATACATACCTACCTGGTACAGGCCATAGAATTTTCTCCCACCCGATTTCTCTGTAAACGCATTGGTATCCCTGTTGCTCACTTTTTCGATCAGGCATACCCCTGAAAAAAAAAATGGTTGTCTGTAAAGTCGGTTTACGGACAATAGATTTACGTATACGTAACGTCATAATCATTATTTTATACAATACAAAACAGGAGAATTTAAAATACAAAGATAACAGACAACAGACAAGTCTATATATTTATTTTGACAGTTCCCTGTTTCGGAGCCATGGAAACGCCAATGTTGTCGTGTGTAAAATTAATTTAATAAAATTAAAAATTAATTTAATAAAAAAACTCAACGGAAACGGAAGCGGAACGGGATACACTTTTTCATATGCGCTGTTCATCAATTTATAAGACGTTATCACGTCAAAATTTATTGATTGAGTGAAATAAAAACAACTCATTTTATTTTATTCCATCAATAGCAAGTTCAAATTCAAATTCAAATATCTTTATTCGTCATTTGGTACAACAAAGGAACACTTAACGAATATCAAAAACATAGGTTTAAGGTAGTAATGAACCTAACAGTACATTATAAGAGAAAATAAAAAGAAATACTTTGATACAATATTATAGTAGGTATTTAGGTAGGCATGTCACAATTCCAGGGTATATGGCCTTCTAAAAAGTCAGATACTTTGTAATACGCTTTAAGCTTTAAATTAGGTTTAAAATGACACGTTCAAAATTTTTGGAGGTCACAAGGTGTTCTACTACGAGTATAACGAAACGTATACATTGCCCTTTTGGCATTTGTTGTTATAGCGGCAAAAGAAATACATCATCTGTTTAACTATCACGGTTGATGAGATACAGCCTAGTGACAGACGGACAGACGGACGGTCGGACAGCGAAGTTTTTGTAATATGGATTACCCTTGTGTGAAATTAGTATATTTCATTACGAGTGCGGAAAGCCTGTCATTGCAAAGAGTTCCGACAAATGTCTACCCGAGCCGAGGCGCAGCCAAAGGTGAGCCGGAACAAGTTGCAATGACGGTTCCACACGTGAACAACTATTTTTAATACAGATGCGAAAAATGAAGCAATTTAGTAAATTAATATAAACACAATACTTTTTGGAAAATGGCACCAACCGTAAAAGATTATAAGCAGAGATATTTTTTTGTTTTCTTCACCCATTCTGGGTAGGCAAAGGGAACTATGCCCATACAGCCAAGTCTTCAGTAGAATTTTTTTATTGATATGAAATGAAAATGAAATTTAATGAGATGAAATGAAATGAAACCTAACCTAACTCATTGAATCAAATCATTAAATCTGATATTGAAACAAATTAGTGGCTTCTATTTAGAAACTTAAATTAATAAAAACACAATACTTTTTGGAAAATGGCACCAACCGTAAAAGATTATAAGCAGAGATATTTTTTTGTTTTCTTCACCCATTCTGGGTAGGCAAAGGGAACTATGCCCATACAGCCAAGTCTTCAGTAGAATTTTTTTATTGATATGAAATGAAAATGAAATTTAATGAGATGAAATGAAATGAAACCTAACCTAACTCATTGAATCAAATCATTAAATCTGATATTGAAACAAATTAGTGGCTTCTATTTAGAAATATTTGCATGAATCATAAAAACTTCTATGATTTTTTTTTAGTAAAAACTTCGTGTTTGGTTTTTTCTTTTTAATAGACATTATTTTGACAGTTGGGAAAGAAAACGCACGAGTGCGGAAAAGTTAAAGAAAAAGCACGAGTGTTTAATAGCCCACTTCCCAAACGTTAGACGTCCCTGCAATACGCCACTTTGTAAGCAACTGTATTAAAAAAAAAATATCATTTGGAAAAACCATTGTCAAGATTAGTGAAAGGAATTAGAATCTTTGTGTGAGAGTACATCTTAAGCTAGGTACCAGGGCTTCAGAAGCTTAGCTATATCCTTCCTCAGTACAAAGAATTCAGGCCACGCACACAAAAAGTTAGGATCGCCCAATCAACAGATTTAGCCCCCGCAATGCCTCGCAGAGGAAATTGCTATTGTTGGTGATTTCTACGCTCCGAGTGTACATTGAAAACTTGTTAGATCGTTACCCATCCATCCATCAGCCATTTCTGGATAAGGCCCCCCTAATTGGTGCCAAAGCGTTGTAGTGTCCATAGCCCAATGGCTCTCGTCGATTCAATGTGATCGATAGAGTTAACCCAACAAACAAACTAGGCTTATAAAATTAAGTCTATAAGGTCTAAACTCTTTTACTTGTTATAAAAGAGCATTCATTATGTCAATGTTCCTTATAATGGCACATTATTAGAAGATTTGGCTAATATTACCTTTATTCTTATAATTTGGTTGGGTAAACGTTAATAAATCCAATTAATACGGCCACAATAAGGGTTCGAAATGTGTTCTTCTTATAGAGGCTAGTTACATTGCTTTTTAGCCGTATAATATTCAAAGTCATATAAAGGCTTTTATTATGGTCAATTATTCTTTTAAAAGTAATGCACAAGGTATCTATGATGCTTTTCAACTTATAGGAGCATTTGATAAGACGTCTATCCAACAAACGAATTCTAACATTTTATATGATCTTAACAAGGATGAAAGCAATCCATATTCTCTTATACAGTGATTATAAAGATATTATTCTCTTTAAGGTTATATTAAAATGCTTTATATATGTAGATCCGCCATATTACGCAGCGGAATTTGTATTTAAAAAATGGATTACAATGGACAAAATTACCAAGCCGATACCAACGAATCAGCTAGTGGTTCCGTAGAGGATTATTTTATTGAAAATGAGAATGAAAAGGAAAGCAGTAAGAATGAATATAATTGTAGCGATAGTGATAGTGATATACCTAGACATATAATTAAATGGGGAGTTGAAGAATATTGATATTCGTAGTGATATCATAGAATGGGCAGTGAAATTCAACATCTATATATATAAAAGGAGAAGCTGACTGACTGACTGACATATCAACGCAGAGCCTAAACTATAAGGGTTAGAAAGTTGAAATTTTTCACAGGGGAAACCAAACAAACATTACAAAACTATGAAGTGCCAAAAAAATTACCTTGAATTTAAATATCGATGGTTTACCGATACATTAAAGCTCGAATCATCAACTCTGGCCAATACTATGCAACATTACTGAAATTTAAAGTATATCACCTATCGTGGTGGGAATAGGAAAGGTAAGGGAAATCAAAAGCTGCCAATTTAAACTAAAATTTAATTATTTAATAATTACAATACAATTTTGGCAAAAAATTAAAGTGAATCGTTGCAAAACCTATGTTTTCACGACCTCTCACGAAGTGTAAAGGTAAAAGGGTCGGATATATATAGTACAATTAAAATATTCCTTTCTTAGAATAAAATGTGTCGACTTCCATGGGTATCGCAAATTATATTAATTAAGATATTTTCCTTGTAGAAATTTGTCTGCATCTGCCAATATGTATACTACCATTGCAATATCTGCGGACAAACATATTATAATATATAGAATTATATTCTTTATTGTGTACTATTATTACGTACTATTATATTTCAATCTAAAATTAGTGCACAAAGTAGTGTATAAAGAGATATCTCCCAGCCAACCCAACTATAGTGAAAAATAAATTTTATAAATTATGGGAAAAGACTAGCTAGGTACGATTTAGTTCGTGTGCAAGGAACCCTAACGATATGTAAAATGGCGGTAGCTTAAGCAATAATCGTTTCCATTTTAAGTCTTCACTCTCATAGACACCTTGTAGAAGATGTGCGTATCGTTTTGCTCTTTTAATAGCACTGTTTAAAACATGACTTAATAATTAATAACGTTTTAGGCACAAAAATAGCTTAATTTCAAGGGCGGGTTGATCCTACAACACACAGCGTACCACATTTTACCATGCATTTGAATTCCCATACACTTTTCACTATAAACGAGCACATAAATCACGTAAATAAACTACATAAAAAAATAACTTACCGTTCACTTTTTAGTAAAATGGTTGACGTTTCTCCAAACTGTTGCGAAAATGTAGGTAAATCTAACAAAAATACTTGTAGTAGAATCATAAATAGACGGCTATAAGGGCCAACGAATTTTTAAGAGCCTTTGATTTGCCGCAATGAGTTTAACTCCCTTGTACCGGACCATAATAAAACACGTATAAGGGTGATCACCCGTATTAACGCTATCCATATGTTTCTTATAAGTGTATTGGCTTTTTAGGAGCTTTTTTCTTGCCATTATAAGTTTAACTTCCTTATTCCTTGTCATAATATAACACGTATAAGGAAAAAAAGCGGATAATAAAGCAACTTTAAGAAGGGTATAAGGTTTTAGTCTTTATAAATTGTGCCCAAACGCACCCTTATTAGCGATAATGCGGCTCTTATAAGAATATTATTTTTGGCAATATAAGCCACAACAAGAGCAATTTTTGTTAGTTGGGAAGCAACGACGGGCGCGGTCGGTTTGTGGATGGGTGACCGCTAGTGGCAAAATTTCATGGACGCTACCGTGCTTTGGAGGGCACGTAAAGCCGTCGGTCCCGGTTGTTTTCAATGGTGGAAACAGTCGTTAAGCCTTGTCGAAGACAAGCCTGTCTGTATGCCTGTGTTAGATCGTTAGACCATGCTGTGATAACATTACACTTAAAAAATAAAATAGACTTCTTGTCTAAAACAATAAAATAATTATAAAAGAAAATATACTTGAAACAATTATCCGGCTGTCTATTAGCAAAAATAATCCTGATTACTTATTTTTCGCTAATAGACCGCCGCCGTCGCCGAGCGATCAGCGACTCAAACAACGTGCATTATGTCAAAGATATTATCAGGTACTTTCACTAAAAAAATTATACTGTAAAAATATTTTTTTTTAAAAGCTTTTATAACTTATATTTTTATTTTCATGCATTGTCATCGGAACCTAATATGTGTGCCAAATTTCAGCTCGATAGCTTCAGTGGAAGTGGGTGAAATATTGATTGCAAGATTCCAGGACATACTTACATACTTACATACGAGTGAAGTTAAATAAAAAGCTTTTAAATAAAAAAAAATACACTTGAAACAATTATATCCGGCGGTCTATAAGCAAAAATAATCCTGATTACTTATTTTTTGCTAATAGACTCAAACAACACGCATTATGTCAAAGATATCAGAGAGTACTTTCACTAAAAACAATCTTTTTTAACATCTTTTATGCTAAAAACGTGAGCCCAAAGACAAGCACCATGCACCTTCGAACTTTTTTTTTTCTTTTGAAAGAACTGTCAAAGGATTAGAAATTTCTCATCGCTAACGATTGCAAGTTACATAATAAGAGGGCCCAAAGGGTGTTTTGTTTCTTTTCAATAAATATTTTCTCCGGGAGTATTTTATAGCTGCGAGGCAACTTTATCTATCTATATATATAAAAGGAGAAGGTGACTGACTGACTGACTGATTGACTGACTGACTGACTGACTGACTGACTGACTGACATATCAACGCAGGTCCTAAACTATAAGGGCTAGAAACTTGAAATTTTGCACAGGGGTTCCTTTTATAACGTAGGGGAGCACTAAGAAAGGATTTTTGAAAATTCACCCCCTAAGGGGGTAAAACAGGGGTGCAAAGGTAGTATGAAACTTTGCCGTTTTTCATGTTATTCGAGTAAAATTCAGTACCTATGAAGGTTTTTTATTGAGTTTCGAAAATCATCTCTTAAGGGGGGGTAAAAGGGGGGTACAAAGTTAGTAGGTATAAAAGTTTTTCGTATATACTTACATTATTTCAATGAAATTTTGTATTTAGGTTATGTTACGTCTAATTCCACGCGAGCGAAGCTGCGGGCGTCCACTAGTATAAAGATAAATGGGTAGATGATAACGTAGATTAGCAAATAGGATACTTTTGATCCCGGAAATGTTTCCTTGGGAGGTTCTCCACGTTTCTTGGAATGTTGCTTGACACAGCGTCAATAGGTCACACTAATTCTGAATCTTGGTAGCGACTTTTTTTTACGGATATAAGATAGCAAACGAGCTTGCAGCACCACCCAACCGCTGCCACCCATGACAAGTGACTGACTTTGAACAAGACTCGAATAGGAACTGGGATGGTTAGTCCATTTAGCTGAGAGAGTTAATTAGAACATTAGTTGGTCAGTTTATAAGTGGGTAATATGACTGGGGACAATTAGTGATAGTTAGTCCTGTTAGTCCGGTTATATTGTACTTTCGTTAAATGGACCGTTTAACAAAACTATTACTGCTACTGATTTGATTTTAAACCATCTCTTAATTATAGGTGTCGATAATTGTTTATTATTTTGTTTAAAGTTTCCGCGGGCGATGTTGCGGGCAAAAGCTAGCTAGCTACTCACTAAGCATAAATTTTAGCTTAGCTCTAAGAGCTAGTAACTTATTCATGACATTATGCTAATACTGAAATAATAAACGTCGGGTTAGGACTTCGTGAAAAATCTTTAGAAAATTTCAATAGAACTTTACTGCAAATTCTAGTGAAGTTAAAGTAAATTTTAGGGTTCCGTACCCAAAGGGTGAAAAACGGAACCCTATTACCCTGCCTCACGTGTCCGTCTGACAGTTTTATTAGTCCATATTTTGAACAGAAATAGATAGAGACGTGAAATTTGTATATGAGTATAATTGACTCTCTTACATACTTAGCTCCTATTACATAGCTTATATTATAAGATATATATGTAAGGAGAATATCAGTGCTCTGCTGACATACAGGCAAAAGTAATAAACTTTGCATTGACAGTAAACCTGCTGTGATGATGCTCCGTTTAGGGGCAAAACACGTGTTGGTTAGTAAGTATGTTGGTGTATATTTTCATTGTTGGATGCATGTTATCCTATGTGAAAAGAGCCACTATACCATAGTATACAGAATAGTACGAAATACATTATTTGACTTTGACTTTGACAAATAAGTTTCCATTAATGATTGTGTGATATATAATGTATGTGCAGGATTTATTCAATATTATCTGCATGAGGCCGTTGCTCGGTTTTTGTGATATTGTTTTGTATTTCTGCCGGTTGCTATTGTCTCTCGGTAAGGCGTGCATATCTGTTTACATTGCAACAAAATGAAGGGTTTTCGGGGACAAGAAATCATAGCGTTGACTGAGATTTGAACCTAGAAAATTCATCAACTTAGTAAACTTTCAGTACTTTTTCAAGTAGGTACTAAGTAAGTTCAGTATTTTTCTTAATTTTTCGACGATAATAATAATGATGATATTTTTAGTGTACTGTCTAAACATACATTTTCCATTACTCGTTATCTCTAAGATAGAAGACATGACTTTAGTGCAAAATTATTTTAATATCGTTTTTAAAGTTAAGTTTCGTAATTATATTATTATAATCGTAAAATACTACTATATGGCAGCCACACAGCGACCTAAAATCGTAGTGAATATATTATTAAATCAACTCACACGGGCCCAGAAATAGATCGTTCGGAATACCGACCCTATTCAATTCGCGAACCAACTTGCACCTCGTCTCAAATCTTTTAGCACTGACACATACAAAAACACCACACAAAACACACGTTAATACTCTATTCAACTGCATTTTGATTGTGTTACACTCTAGGCTATTTCCCGTTCGTAGCGCGATGTTACGACGACATCAAAACATGCAATATATACATACATGAAATATCCTATAGTAATTAATTTGTATAGCAGAACGGACGCTGTCACATTGAGCTGATTAATTCACATTCATTCATTTATTTATTTTCATCATTCATTCGAGTTCGGATGGAATCTGTAAGGACGTACAATATTAGAGAGTTACATGCCAATCTATAATAATAATATGTATTATAAAAAGGTAGTCTTTGTAATTTTGTGAATAGGTTCTGGAAATACTTTCACTTTTATTAAGAAAGCTACATTATTCCTGAGTGATATATGATATTTTTAAAGCGGGTATAAAGTAGCGGGCAATATCTTTGTATACTATGAAAATTACAAAGTAGTTTAATATAAATGGAAGGTTTAACTAAAAATAATGTCAAAAAATTATATATTACCTAATTTATAAAATGAATATTATTATATAAAAATTAAAATACAATTATATTTTTATATAATAATATTCATTTATAATTATATAATTTATACATTTTAATGATTAAAAAGCAAATTCTTATATGTATTGTAATTCAATTTATTTCGTATTTATTTCTTTTTATTCGATTTTGTGTTTATTGACGAGTAACAAAAATAATAATAAAATGGATATCAACGTTTTGATTGTTAGGAAAAATAATTTGAATTTTAGTAATATTTATTCAATTATGTTATCCCCTCAATGTGGAAGACCCCTAATGCTTGTTAAAATGTCAAGGTCATTCAGTCGAGGCAAGTTTTTGTTCGTGACGTTGTGACGTTGCGGGACTGTATTGTTGTTTTCGATGATGTACTTTTACTCTCATACTACCTACTGGTGCTACTAGCGTACCGAACGCGGTGCTCACTGAGATACAATTGTAATTATATTTATAACTAGTGGACGCCTGCAGCTTTGCTCGCGTAGAATTAGACCTATTAACGACGTCTGCCCGCGTTCGGGTTGCTCACTTGACTTCAAAAACGGCAAAGTTTCATACTAACTTTGCAGCCCAGTTTTACCCCCTTAGGGGATGAATTTTTAAAAATCCTTTCTTAGTGCTCCCCTACGTTATAAAAGGAACCCCTGTGCAAAATTTTAAGTTTCTAACCCTTATAGTTTAGGCCCTGCGTTGATATGTCAGTTAGTTCTCCTTTTATATATATAGATTTATAATTAGCTCATATTATTATGGCATTGAAATCAAATGACATTTATATTTATTGTAGGTAGGTACTTAGTTGGTTAGTATAATTCCAGTGTCAATATAATAACTATCGGTGATAACGATTTAATAATAATACTTGAACTTGTATGTACTTCTAGTAAAACATTTCCTGGTATATTAATATGTCGTAGAGACATTTTTTTTTTCTCGCTGGGAAATGCGTTTACGCATCCTGTCTAGTTTTATGAGAACTTGAGAAGAATACCTATTATACCGATACCGCATACGTTATTTATTCCATTTTTTTATCTGTTCTATTCGTTTTGCTGCTTCGTTGGTCTTGTGATCGCAAGCATGACTGCGAATCTAGAGGTCCTGGGTTCGATCTCCGGGTCAGGAAAAGTATTAACTTAAACTCCCACCTACTGGTAATTTCAATTTACTGTCCGGTATATGGCAATAAGCTCACCACTCACATAGGACCTAAACATAACTAGTGCAAAGTAGGTATACAGTACACACTTCTGCCTACCCCTTTGGAGAAACATAGGCGTGATATTATGTTATTCTAGTTTTTATTTATTTAATATTGTTCAATTTCGACTACTAACAGATCCGTTTGTATTTTATATCCGAGCTTAGTTCTTGCGCATTCATTTACATTAGGGAATTCCGCCATTGCTTGAAGATTAATTATTTCGTACAACGTACTTATATTATTGTACCGCCTGATTATTATATATAGCACAAAACCTGCATAGATCTCATAAAATAAATATGTATTATGTGGATAGGTATGTAATAACTTGTGGTAATTAATGTTAAACTTTTGTTACAAATAATACCAAACATTGAACCTCGAATTCTATCGCATCGACATAATTTCCAGAACGGTCTATAAATAAAATGAGTTTGCTTTATTATCATAAATTATAGAGCAATAATGATAAACAGTTAAGAACTTACTCACAGTTTCCAAGAAACGACTTTGAAGTGAGATTAATTGTATCCAGCTCCTTAGCTAATTTGCATCTCGTAAATACGCGGCTTTCACACAAAATATAACTTGAAAATACTATGACAGTTCTACAAAATCGCATGATGGCTTGCAGTGAAATTGGTAGTGTTTTAACTCTTCGACTTACGACATTATTACGATAAGAATAAATACTCACGTAAGCTTATCTAACTAAGCGATAACCTAGTATAGGTATCTATAATGGTTTATCTATACTATTTAGACTAATATTATAAAGAGGAAACATTTGTTTGTAATGTTTTCACACAAAAACTACTGTACCGAAGTCAAAAATTCTTTCACCTTTAGAAAGCTGGATCTTCACTGGTGACATAGGCTATATAATATTACTACGTATTATATATATGTTATTATTATTTATACGTTTCTCTAAATACTAAAAAACAGAAATAATAAAATGTTGAATCGCTCCCATACAACAGACATGATTTTTTTGTCGTTTTTATAGATAATCGTACGGCAATCTTAATGAGCGAGTCAGACTCGCATTTTTCTTTATTTACATTGAGGAGTAAAGTAAAGCAAGCGTCGCGCGTCGATTACAACGTGTAAGACAAAATAATACAATAAATAAAAATAGGAAAACCTTGTCTGGAAACCACCCTCCGCAATATTATCTAGTATTAAACTTGCAGGTGCCGCTTGGCAGAATTGTCTAACGAGCGACACCATTACTGTCTTTAAAGGAGTTGGCATTTCGCGCTGTGGTGAGAACACGGCAGTACGTTCGAAATTTTCACTCTAACTAACTTTACCTAGTTTATATTTCTTGCAATATACCTACCTACTCCTACTATATTTAGTTCAATTAGTTACAATTTCATAAGCTTTTTTGGGTTTTCCGATAAATATCTTTAAACAATAATCCGTGGCAAAATATAGAATATCATATAATGAAACGCCCTAACGGTCACCCATCCACAAACTGACCGCGCCCGTCGTTGCTTAAGTCTGTCGAACACATAGAAAATACGCAATCTATTAAGCTATAGACTTAGCGAAGACTCAAATCTATGGCAATCGGAACAAACACTTAACATTAGGTTCAAAATATCCAGCTTATTTTGTCTGATCCTATAGGGTTTCATAATCTGTGAAATTTTAATGCATTTTTGCCCGACAGTAATAAGTCGCTTAGCTGAAAAGCTAGAGCAAGCTAGCTTAAGTGGTTCAAATATCAATGATATACTCGCCGTTACAGCGATATTTTAATATACATACGAACAAACTACAACGGACATAACAACCAAAAATAATTGGAGAAAATGAAGAAGAACACATTTATTTCAAATGTATACTACAATAAAAATTAAGATATTTAACAAATGACACATACAAAGAAAATTGTATTGGCTACTTAATTAAATATGGCCGAACTCAGCTCGCCGTGTCTCTAGTAGATGACGACCTCTGGTTTTCAGTGCAACCCATTATGACGCGCAGTTCGGACTAGTAACTGTAATTGGTATCGAAAAGTGTCGAACAGTGGCTGTTATAGTGGGAACTGGTTATGTGCGATATAAGAAATTAAATGTTACCTGCTAACGGTAAGGGAAACTTATGCGATTAAGGATTTTCCATAATGTTCTCGAAGGTATGCCAAGTATGTCAATCTGCACTTGGCCAGCGTGGTGGATTATGGCCTAACATCTTCCAGTGCGAGGTGATTCGAGCCCAACATTGGTACAAAGAAAGAAAGGGGTGTTGGTAAATGGGATTTGAACCCATAACCCGTGTCCATAGACGACGGTGACCACTTACCATCAGGTGGCCCGTATGTCTGTTTGTCCTATTTATATTTAAAAAAAAAAATGAAAGGCCATATTTGAATATGTCCGGTAGACATTCAATGATTTATATCGCAAAAATTCAATGCAGTCACGAAAATAGTTACACACTGGCTTCACAATCACTGATTCAATCAATTAATACATTTTTGAGAAAGAAAGATATTAAGTTTTATATGTTTGATACATATAAATGTAGCTATTTTTAAATAATCTTCTAATTACGGATAGTAATTACAAATTTGTTAGTTTAATTTCCTAAATACAAAAGTATTGTATTCAGAATTTCAGATTACATATAGTTACGGATAACATGGCACACCTCTTATGATGACTAAACCAAACCCAAAACGCTTATAGCAAACGGCTGTAATGGGTGACTCCACAAAACTTTTAATTAGTCAGCGTTACACCTGAGCGTTAGTCGCGATAAACGCACCCATTTATCTCAATATTATCAAGACTAATTCCAACGGTCGTACCTACCTACCTGCTCTAATCTCACTCACACCAACCCAACACAAAAAACAGAATCCATGCCTAAAATTAATTGTAATCACCCATGATGTAATGAGCCTATGATGGAATGATTCAGATTCAGATTCATTTATTTTTCATTATATGGTACTAGCTTTTACCCGCGGCTCCGCCTGCGTGGGAAAAGGGAATTAACAATGCCATGTATTAACGACATCAGGAACTAAATATCTAAAAAATAACAAAACATCGATATCTTCCCATGGGGATGTTTTACCGCGGTAAAGGTAGCCTACGTCACTCTCCACCCTCCTCACTATCTCCACACGCAAAAACCATACCATATAATAGCTTCGTTGCGACGTGAAAGCAAGACAAACAAACAAACACACTTTCACATTTATAATATTAGTATGGATTTTGTATACGCTTAATGAACGTCATAACATTTTTTATCTACCGCCTGTGATCATGATATCAATGCTCACGAAACATACTCGTTTGCAACTGTCATCACAGATGTGAGATATCCGGTAGCGAGGTAGGAAAAGTTTAGCCCGATAACGGAGACAAATGAGGACCGTTTATCTGGGACGAGAACAGGTAGGCACTGAGCAGGTAATTAAAACTTTTAGCCAATTATGTATCTACGATCTAGATGTAGACAATGCAGACAAGAAAAAATTCTATATTCTGTATAGTATTTGTAGGTATAGATACTACTATTTTGTGACACTAATATTGTAAAAGTGAAAATTTTTGTGTGTGTTATTGTGTTTGTCATTTCTTCACGCTCAAAAAGCTGGACAAATTTTGATAAATATTTGTTGAAATTTTGAAAAAACAAAACGCAGGTAGCCGACACCCTTGATTAACATATAGGATACTTTTTATTTCGATACTGAAATTTATTTTTTATCCCAAGGGATTTTAATTTCAATTTTTTTTCAGTATTAACTATAAATTTCACGCGGACGAACGAAGCCGGCGGCAGCAATTAGTACACTATAAAGGGAAAGCTACCTTTTCGTAAGTTCGCATGGCTCTTAATTAATCAGTTCTGACAAGAGAAATAATAGCCATGGAATTAATAAGTAAGGTCTGGATCACTTTAATTCAGATCGCGTTTCTAGTGACACTACGTTCAGTACGCAGTAAGTACATATACGATGTAAGACAGAAAGTATAGAACACTTATTTATCTCACTAGTATTGGGGTGAACTCGCAAGGTCTTTGACCCCACGCCCTCTCCCGGGATCACTAAGGACTTTTCTTAGTAAGCAATTATCGGGGGCATAGGAATTACTATCACAACAAAGGATTTGTGGGTTAATCGTCTTGATAATTCTTTTACCTACCCTTTGTACAAACAAATTCGCTTAGTATCCAAAGCAGCTGAATTAACTCTATATATATATTTTTTTGTGAGGATAAAATAGCAAACGAACATTATGGATGGAAGCCACTGCCAGTCATGACATCTTTGTTATATTCTACCATCGTGTAATTTAAGTGCGAACTTGTTTATTTGATTGCTCAAGAGTCAAGCGTCAAGAAAGATAGTGATAGTCAGTTGTGAAATTATTTATGGTTAATTTTTTGGAGGATTCTTCCGATGTTTTAATACTTTTTTTATTATTTGGCTGGCAGACAAATCCAACAACTCAAAAAATCAAAAGAATCCGTAAATCCATTCTCGAGATATCATCAAAACAGCCGTCCCATACGAAATGTATAAAAAAGTCAATTTTGTTCATAATTTTCCAACATATCTATAATCATCTCCATCCGTACAGCCGTTCTTGAGATATAAGTGTCGTAGCTAACTATTCCAACTATGTTTTATATAATATAGACTGGCTTTTGCCCGCGACTTCATCGACACACTGCGGACTGACGAAGTTTTATACAAACTTACAAAATATAAAAAATATAAAAAACAAAAACGGATAAATACGTACTTCTTAATTTTTTATTAATAACTCAGTTATCAATTTCGATGTATGTAGCTTGAGATATGACGAAGTTTCATACAAAAGTGAACCCCCATTTTACCCCTTAAGGGTGAAATTTTTTAATTACCTCTCAGTACTCATTTTGGCTGGGTGTTGATAGATCAGTCATTCAGTCAATAAGGACAAAGAATTTTATATTGATTAAAATGAATTAGAGTACTATTCATACAAAAATTGGTTACCCTATTCTAGTAGTGAAATTTTATTTCTTAAATCATACCTACCTACATGGTTGCGCGTGCAATACACAAGGTATGTTTAATAATTATGCCATTAATCGACCTCTGCCGCGCCTCTACTGGCAAGGAGTATTTCTTATAAGAAGCAAACAATGTCAAGAAGAATTTTTGAATACTTCAAGAATTTTCTCTTCAAATAGTGTCAAAAAATAATCCAAGAGAGCTGGTGAACAATTTTTCCCTGATCCGCATCACCGCTCCTGGATATTTGTTTTTGTTTTAACCGCTTCGCTTTATAATTTGTGAAAACCGCTTTTAACACTAAAACATTTTTGTGAGTGCCAATTTTTTCCACCATACCGCCGCGCGGCTGGATTGTCTTTGTGTCGACTGTGGAAGACCATTACACCTACGTGTGAGACTGGTAAGTCGTTTGATGTGCATATCTATTTGTGATTTACTTTGTGTATTGTTCCGCACCGCAACGCTCCGCAGCCATCAGCGATTTACCATAGTCTTTTCCCTTCCGATTGGAGGAGCTATTTACACGCTCCTCCACTACATTATTTCTCAGTTATGTGCGTTTGGCCATAAGCGCCGGTCACAAGTCATTGGTGCGTGGCGCTAGGATTTGAACCAACACCGCTCGACGCTCGACTGAGAGGCGAGATCGATAGAGAGATTTTAAAATAGTGAGATGAGTATGAGCACTATAGAAGTGCCCAATGGCCTCTTTCCCAGTACCGTGGTGTCATTAAAAGGTTCCGTTGCGCCAAAAGATCCGACTGCCGTTAATAGCTGCTCCAATTGAGAGTTTAAGCTCAAAAGAAATTTAAATACAGCCTCATCTGAGCTTTGATATGAATCACGCCATCAACGCTATAGTGTTTCAGTTTACGGTATTTTTATGGTTTATTGTATGTGTTACCTTGGAGTTACCTCCATTGATATAAAGGTAGTTTTAATCTACTTTGCAATAACTAGTGATTAAGGCATGATGATGTATACTTTTTGCTGCCACCATATGTCCAAATTACTACGTAGGACTCACTGAAAATCAGTGCTGTTTTGCATCTTATATGCTGAGTGAGATCCTTTTTGTGCAAACTGCTCCAGCACAATGCTGTTATCATGTTTAAATAATATGTATCTATATAGTTTTTATTTTTTTGTATTCCACAAGCTTATGTAGAAACTAGAAACGTAGCCTACTACTATATACGTAGATACATGTGACTTCAAATATTTCTTTTAATACCGTTTACCTAGGGAGGGTGTAAAATATGCTGCTTTATTTTTTTATTGAAGCGGTGACAGCCCAGTGGCTATCGAACTCGCCTCTCACTCGAGCGGTCCGGGTTCAAACCCCAGCGGCACGCATCAATGACTTCTCTAAGTTATGTGCAATTTAAGAAATTAAATGTCACTTGCTATAACGTTGAAGGACACATGGTGAGGAAACCTGCATGCGTGAGAGTTATTTATAATGTTCTCGAAGGCATGTGAAGTCTGCCAATCCGCACTTGGGCAGTGTGGTGGACTAAGGCCTAATCCCTCCCACTCTGAGAGGAGACCCGTGCCCAACAATGGGACAAAGAAAGGGTTTTAATAATTTTTTTATTACACACTTACTGTTGTAAAATACAAAAACATAAAAGGTGTACTTACCCAAAAACTAACGAAAGCCAGTTTATGTTCTAAAACGGAATCGTTTCAAACTCCCTATTCCCTAAAGCATTGACTATCGAACTAATCGTGGTCGGAAAGCATTTTCAATTTCACCGGAGATTTGCATATTCGATGAGGGAGGCCTCGACGATGAGCCCGATTGATTTGCATAGAACACCAAAAAAGCCTTCGTTCCTAGCATTAGGGACCCTTCTATTTACATACAACAGTTTCCTGAGAGTTTCCCTTTTCTGCTATGTAATAATTGTTTCTAAAGCAATTGTTCCGGTCCGGCGTTCAGTTTTAAATGGTGTGGCCGTTTCCAATTAGCATGAGCTAGTCGGTTACATTTTTATAATTTTTATATTACAAGAACATGGTAAACGAGCATGTAGCGTCCATAGCCCAATGGCTCGCGTTGATTCAATGTGATCGAAAGAGTTAATCAACGACGGGCGCGGTTTTCAGGCAAAATTTCATGGACACCACGCTTCAGAGGGCACGTAAAGCCGTCGGTCCTGGTTGTTTTCAAAGGTGGAAACAATCGTTAAGCCTTTTCGAAGACCTTCGGGTGGCTTAAGAACATTCGACACCCCTCTACCAATCCGCATTGGAGCAGCGTGGTGGAGTATGCTCTAGACCTCCCGCGGCTGCGTCTGTGTGGGAGACCCGTGCCCAGCAGTGGGACGTCTATGGATCGCAGCAAACGAGCATGCACCACCATCCATCAACTGCCGCCCATGAGACTCTGAACGAGACTCATCACGAGAGAGTCGAAAGTCTGATATGCTGCTACTCATGAGGTCTAAGATCACCTCTTGAAAAGTTAAACCGTGGAGGACACCTTTCCGACCGGAACATAATTGCTTTAAAAACAACTGAAGAAGGCAGAATGGAACTGAAAGGGCGAACTCTAAATAGAACCTACATAATAATTTTATCATAATCATCTTTAATCACCATAATTTATCTCACCTAAATAATAATCGTATCACTAAAAACTCAATAAATAATAATAATAAATATCCTTGACATTAACAACACGGCCATCTGACCTCAAAATAGGCGCGAGCCTGTGATATGGGTGTCAAAGACTGATTGATATACATACATACATAGATATTTTTAAATACTTACTTAAATAGATAATATTAACATCCAGACAACAGAACAATAAGACAAGTGTTCGTCACACGAATATTTGTCCTGAGTGAGATTCGAACCCACGATCCCTGGCGCAACAGACAGGGTCACTACCAATCGGTAATCGCAATCGCCAAGTAAGCGCAAGCGCCAATGTTTATCGTAGGTACCATCCGTCGAATCGTAACACCTTATGGAAGATACCTCCTATAGGTGAGTTATGCTGTAATTATTATCTCCAAGCATGTGTGTTGAATATCTCAGTGTCCGCCAAAGGCCAATATTATACAGTGTCCTATATCCACGAGATTGAATCGAGACATATTAGTATTCTAAGCTCCATCAAAGCTACATTCCTTCGGCTACGGTACGCGGATGTAAAGTGGAATATCCTTAGCGACATATTCGTATCAAAGTTACTTGAAATTAGGTTTTAAATTTTACTGAGGAATTCGAAACAGCGGTGAATTTCTTAAGGAATAAACAGAACTAGAAATTGAAGCGTCTATCTGTGATCGACCGAGTTAAGCATCGGCGGGCGCGGTTAGTGTACGGGTGACCGCTAGTGGCAAAATTTTATAGACAATAGCTATTCTGCAATTTATTTTATTACCTGAGTTTTAAGAAAATAAATGTCAATAAATTAGTAAATGTCAATAAATCTCCGTCACCTATCATGTGTAATGAGTTTTCAGAAAATAAATGTCACGGTCACCTTTTATATGTAAGGGAAAATTCGTGAAAAATTGCTTGATGAAAACCTGCTTGACTAAGAGTTCTCCATAATATTCTCGAAGGCATTTGAAGTCTACCAATTCGAGTTTGCTTCGGCTTCATTTTATACTTTGGTTCACTATTTAAACTGAGGACTTCATTTAAACATCCTTTACTTTTTATTATTTTTAATTATTATTATTTAAATACGAAAGCTGGACGCAGGAAGCCGAAATGAGTTCCGAGCCGCGCGGGAGGTGCCATGACACATACGGCAAGTTTGCATTTTTATTGCGCGCTACCACCGGTACATGGATATAAAGATACTAGAAACGACTTATAGGCTCACCGCCCATTACATGGGACCTAAACTTAACTGGTGAAAACCTATTGGGAAATACGTGAATGATATTATGTTGTTAGGGAACCCAAAGGCCTCCGTATTAATATGCCTCAGCTGTCCATATGTCAGAGGGTTGTGTTGAAATAGGTACCGTCTAGGTACCTGGAAATTTAATAGAATGCGTTTTACTGTGGCCGCTACCACAGTAAATAATTAAGTTTGAGTATCTATTGTTGTTATATTGATCGCCGGCATTGTTCAAAGTTTGCCAACAATACAATAAATACATCTTAGCAGATGTACGAGTATTTATTGTATTATAGTTTACTATTTGGCTATTTTAGAATAAATATTTTCTTTTGATTCAAAATCAAAAGGCCTTCTAGCACGACTACATCCATGTACAGAGTCATCAAGTGGAAATAATTAGGGCGACCACAAAAACAATTTGTGACCCGTAACGGAAATGCTGGGGAATTCAGCGCCGCTTGTTTCATACCCCGCAGCAGCCAGCGTGACTTTGACGAAATTTGCAGCGCTGGAATTTCAATGCGAATGTAAATGTAAGAGATGCGCCTAGTTCCTTTCAGCTTTATTCAGAAAGCGCTGCAGCGCTAGATGTGAACAATATAGTAATGAAGGAATGAGTAGTAACGTTTATTATTTACTAGCAGACGATATATAGCTTTTTTGCTGAGTGGTGGAAGGGTAATATTACAAAGCTGTTAAGACAGTGGTTCGGGTTCAAATCCAAGCATTTCCTATTGTCAGCGTGGCCGACTGTGGCCTTGCCCCTTCAATTCCGATACGAGACCTGCCAAACAGAGGAACAATGTCTGTTATGTTTAGGATAACAAATGTTTTTAGTCAGGCAAAGGTCTATATGTTTTCCTCACGTAAATTCTTCTGTAATGAAATATAATTCCAATGTAGGTAGATGATTACGAAAATATTCGATAGAGAAATGATTTAACTGGACTAACAGTTCCCATTGGTTAATTAATGTATTATTAAGTACACAGATGGACGGGCAACTGGACGGAGTCATTTTACTGATGCTAAAATTTTGCGAGCAGAGCAGCGGGCAAAGTCTTGTATGCTTTATTTTTACTTCACCGACTTACACTTAAGGAAAACCCTGAACCGTCATGCACAGACACTATCATGCGTTCACGCATGGCATTTGATAAATGGTTTTAATTTACATATTTCGGCAGTCCCAAGCTAGGAATACTTACTTCTCTTAACCGTTGGGTTTAGCGTAGTGTGAGAAGGGTCAACTTACGAGTACTTCGATTCTATGCAGTATCCTTTTCTATTTAGCATAAAGTGAGCTTGTATGAAGCAGACAGCGAAACGAGTTAAAAGGGATATTCTCTATTAAAATAGTTTTAAAGTTATTTGAGTAAGTAAATTGTCGTTTGTTAAATAAATAAAATGTGGAACTCATGCGTACATTCGGATTCTCGTGGTAAATCTGTAAAAGTTTGGAAGGCTGCTACGAATTTAAAGCCTCCTAAAGAATTAATGTATGATTAATTATACATTTATTAATAATTTCATTTCAACATTGGTTGGATAATTTAGAAGACATTGAGTCCTGGACCTGTATAGTACGAGTATAGTAAGAGGCTTAATTTTTTTTTATTATTACGCGGTAGAAATGGTACTACTTACCGTGGCGAGCTGTGGTACTGCCCCGTGCGAACTTTCTATGGCACAAGAGGTTTCATATAAAACTTTTATTCTAAGTGGTAGAGCCTATAAGGGACTCTCGTTGTGATGACATGTTATTAGTCACATGTCACTTGGAACCACAGATTTATACGTATAGTACTACGCACTGCTTTGATCATTGGTTTGGATTAAGTCAATGATTATAGAGATACCTGAATAAAGTTAAAACTTAAAATTTTACAAAATTATGTTCGTGTTTCGACCACTCGACGACCACTAAGTATTAATTTTGTGAAGCTATGCAAAAAACATCCTTTTTCACGGGGTGAGTGTCAATCATATAAAATGTAAAAAGCTGAATTATGCTCGACTTATTGCAATTAAAAATATTGGATACGCGATCATTAGTAAATATTATAATATTATTAATAATTATTTGACTTTGACTTTGACTTTGAAACATTTGTTTGGACTACTGGACCGATTTCAAAAATTCTTTCACCATAAGAAAGCTGCTTCTTCACTGCTGACATTGGCTATATAATATTACTAGGTGTAAAAGAAACTATTGTTATATCTAATTGTACGCGAGCGAAGCTGCGGGCGTTCACTAGTCGTATATATAAAGACTAATTCGCAACTATTTCGCCGTCTTAGTATTAAAACTGAACGTAAAAACTCTCTTATATTTAACACCCATTTACGAAAGTTTTCTAAGCCAGGAGACTCTAGAATTTCCAGTGAAGTCATAAAAGTGTTGCGAGCCTCAAGTCCTACGAGGTTTTTACAACCTTCAAGAAGCTTAAATCCCGTCGAGTGACGTTGCCACTTAATTTGAGTGAGAAATTGATGAATAACGCCTCTAGAGGTAGTTAAAACTTGTGGCTACCCGCCGTGAGTGATGAAAGGATTTTCTGTGAAAATTTTATGTACAAAATAATGGTCATATTTTCTACTGAAGCAAGACTAATTTAGCGATTCACTGTTGGACATAATTTTAAGTTTTTAATGACGGTAAAATAGATGTAGCAAATGAGTAAGTCTGATCACTGTCATCCATTACATTTTAAACCCTCCATGACTTTTTGGACATCGAACAAAACCTAATGGAACTTAAATGTTAGTCAATGAGTCAAAATCTACTTGTGTACAAATGATTATAAAAGGAAAATTAATGAAATTAATTTCGAAATTATCTCTGAAAAATGCACTGCTACTGTGGCTGCAACCTATTTACAAACCACATACTACAGTTTGATTGGTAGAAAATGCCATAAGGCATTCAGTCCGCCCATTGTATATCTCTTTGAGGTGTCAATAAAGTTGAATAAAATAAATAAATAAGGCAGTGAAGTCTGGAAAAACTGAAAAGGCTGGAACGGAGCCCACCACAATACCCCACGTAATAATTAATTAATTAAATACTGGTTGTCTGTAAAGTCGGTTTACGGACGATAGATTTACGTGATAACGTCATATTCATTATTTTATACAATACAGAAAAGGAGAATTGACGTCTGTAATCTAAACTTCAAAGTATTCTACAATACAGATAACTAATCACAGACAACAGACAAGTCTATATATTTATTTTGACAGTTCCCTATTTCGGAGCCATGGAACCGCCAATGTTGTCGTGTGTAAAATTAATTAATTGAATTTCTCTGCAGAGAACGAGCGGTTCTCGTCATTCTTTAATATTCTTTTTAATATTTTTCTGTGAATCAGTATATTTTTCTCTTTTTAAGCTGGAATGTACAAAAAAAACACAACTTTTTCATATGCGCTGTCGATGTTCATCAATTTATAAGACGTTATCAAGTCAAAACTAATTAATTTAAATATAAATATTTAAATCACATTAAAACCTGGCCAAAGTAGATACACAAGCCATCGCAAGTGCAGAAAAATAGCAAAAACTACGCTTTGAAATCTGTGTTTCAAAAGCGTGCCGATGTCCGCTAATTCGTAATTACCATTCATAGAGACCCGCGCTGTGCTAACAAATGCGATTAACTTGATTGGAACACTTTATTTACTTTTTATGTCCTTGCCTTTTCCAATGAGATGAAAAATGGTGATGTTCCATTTGGCTACTAAACGCGTTTGTCGTCGTCAGACAATTTTTACGTTATTGATTTTTAGTAGATATTGGTTGGTGGTAAGCGGCTTATCTAGGGCGTCAAGTAATACTACTGAGGTACTCCTAGTACCGTGCAGTGATTGCTGTGGCTCGCTGCTATACGGACGTGTACAGGATCGCTCCACCGATTGCCCTTAACTCCGCCCATTATTTTATTATTTTAAAGACTTACAGTGCCTTAAGACCAGTACATGCCGACACCATAGTCCTATTTTTAAGCGATTACCGGAATTTGATGCATCTATTCAAGCACGGCTACGCCATGCCCCGCCACGTGCATAGCGTGCGGTGTAGTGGAACATCACCCTTATTTTCCCGGCCCTATTCCACAGCTGCTCTTTTGTAGTTGGATCCAATCGGAGTGAGTTAAAGCTTAGAGTTCAAACGGTAAAAACGATGGTGTCCTTTTGCAATCCTGGTACTGTTTATCTTTGACGATTTTAATTTTTTCTGTTGTCGCGAGAGTAAGAGGACAAGAGTTGATCTAACCTTTGAGATACTATATTTATGCAGGGTAAACAGAACGGAACGTGGAACAAAAGTAGACATTTTTTTTATTTTATGTATTTTGCTTTATGCGATGATGGCGAGCTTGATATAAATTATAAAAACCCAATAATGCTACCTATGCGCAAACCAGGGATCGAACTCGGGACCTTTATTCAACGTTCAGTTGATTTCTACACCAGAATTTTATTCTTGATAATATATATTTTTTATTATCTTTCAAAGCCCAAGCATAAGTATTTTAATCCTGTTCATAATTCATTCCTTTCCCGATTACGGTTTTTAATAAATCCGCCCAGCGTCCTTATAAAAACCATCCTCGTAAAATCTGATCAGACGCGGCGACAAAGGCTGGCGACCATAAAACAGGTCATCCATCCAACCGGCATTACACTGAGTACTCGTGTCTCGGCCCCATTCGTCGAGCTGTCGCGCGGTATAACTGTCATACAGTAAATAACATTTATCAGACCATTGTTGGATGCTCTTAAAATTCGAAGTAACACTACTTGGGAAACTCGAACCAGAGAAAATGAATCGAGTTTCATCACAACCCTTTCTTTGTCCCACTGTTGGGCACGGGTCTCCTTTCAGAACGGGAGGGATTAGGCCTTAGTCCACCACATGCTTTCGAGAACATTATGAAGAACTCAAGCATGCATGTTTCCTCACGATGTGTACTTCACCGTTATAGCAAGTTATATTTAATTTCATAAATCGCACATAACATAGAAATGTCATTGTCTTGGTGCGCGCCGCTCGGGTTTGAACCCGGACGAATGTGATTGGCAGAGTTAAGCAACTATGGGCGCGGTTAGTTTGTGATCGCTAGCGGCAAAATTTCATGGACTCTCCCGTGATTGCACGTTAAGCCGTCTGATGGATGACCTAACATGGCGTATACTACATCTACGCAAAAAATTACATCGATACTTGAGTACTGCATTCCCGGTACTCAGGTATATTTACTTAGTGTCCACCAGAATATAAGGCCAGCATATTTTTATAATATTGGTTACCTTAGTAGTGGTGTTGACAAATTCAGTAAGAAATTGTTTCCGATTAAAAACTTGCGTCTACTTGCCAACCGCCTTTTACATTGCAATTCAAATAACTTCAATTACTTTCGAATGACTAGGCTTTTTACCGTGGCGTAGCCCGCGTATGACTCAATTATTCTTCAATATTTAATGCTATACGTCTCTTTGCATTACATGGGTCACACTGAATATCCTAAGAAAATAAAAAAAAATTGTGAGCCGTCACGGGACGCCTGGCAGATGTGAAACATCGAAATTATTTTGTACAAGTAATATGCACTAAAGTACAGATTATGACAGGAACTAAAACATATACCTAAGAAAAAAAAAAAGAAAAAAAAAATTTAATTAAGTATTATATTTTATTAATAAAATTATTTTCCGTCGGTCATTTGTCGGAACTGTATAGTATGTATATTCCATACTCGCCACGCTCGCCATTCGATGGAACCACTGCGAAAGTGGCCCATTCAGCCTTAAAGATCTCTTCTATGACATTTTCAAACGCTCTCACCACAACTTCAGGGCTCGTAAAGCGAATACATCAAAGTTTATCTTTGGTTCTTATAAATAAATTAAAGTCGCAGGGCGCCAGGCCAGTATATGGCGGATGATTCATTATCTCAACACCTGCCATAGTTAAATATTTAATTGTTCGTATTGCGGAGTGCGCTGAAGCGTTGTCGTTGGTGATCCCGCTTCGAGGTCGAAGTGGTGGTGTGTGTCTTATGTCTGGTGTCGAACATTTTTTAAGACAACATGTATGTATGTATTATAAATGTATAATAATTACTAGTGGATGCCCAGCAGCTTCGCTCGCGTGGAAGTAGACATAACAATAGTTTCGTTTACACCTAGTAATATTATATAGCCTATGCCACTCAGTGAAAATGCAGCTTTCTAATGGTGAAAGAATTTTTGAAATCGGTACAGTAGATTTTGTGTGAAAACATTACAAACAAATGTTTCCTCTTTATAATACATATGTATTAGTATAGATAATGTATTGTTATGTTATGTATACCCGTTGTTCCAAGTTTGCCAAAGATGCGCTGTTACCCATGGGGACTAATAATGAGTGGCCTAAGTTCGTGAGACCTATGGAAACTTGAATAGTCATCTTTAAAATCAAGAATAATATGTATGTAGTTGTTCTAAATCACCACAGACTAATCTGTATGATTGTCAGAGGAGTATTGTAGACTCAGTTCATACCTTTTTGCTCATCACATCGCTATAGCTTGTCACGTAAGTTATAAAAAAAATAAAAACTCTATCGCGTGCCAAGTTCGTTCCGAGAAATTCAGCGCCAAGCTTTTAACTTCGTTAACGCTTAGGATTAGCCTAGAACTTTCTAAATTTAAACTTCCAAATTTAACTTCACCTGGTGTTAACGTAAGAACTAATTTAAGAACATTTAAACCCGTCAATGGCTTGGCGAGATATTTATGTACTGATATTGCACTACCCTGCTCTTACGCGTATTCTACAAAAATATTTTATTAGTATGACTTTTACGATTTGTATTCAAACTTTATGAATTAATCGACTATTGTAAAATGTATGAATGCGTATTAAATTAGATAAATAAAAAAAAAATCTAAGGATTGTATTAAGTGCAAATATAAGTTGTCTTGGCTTATCACAGTGGGGAACAGGCGAGACGTAGCCACCACGTAGCTACCTATGCTAGGTATTGCGTAGCGTGGGGATACCACGAAAGCCTTCCGAAATACCGGGTTCACATCTGGACTCGTGAAATTTAAAGAGATACAAAATAATATTTATTATCCAGCAAAAACGGTTACACACTCTAATTATTATACATTTATGTAGTTAAATGTATAGTTCTGCGATATTTTTAAAAGAGCAACAATTTTTTTAAAGTAATTGTGTTCCGATTGGAAAGGTGTGCTTTCCAGTAAAACTTCTCTGGCAACATTCTAAGTTCTCAGGGGTAGGAACGCATCTGTGACTGATTTAGAACGAGCCTTACTGCAAACTCATTTGTAATTTTATAAAAAAATCGATAAATCTAGGATGTATTCTTATTTAAGATCATCAAATGTTTGACGAGTGAATTCAACTTGGGTACGTAATATAAAACCCAAAATGAGCGACGAAAGAAGCATTGCTCATTGTTTTCAGTCGAGCACGCAATATGCCGTGGAGAGCGCACTCGACTGCCCTCGACCTTTCATTTCGAAACTTAGCTAGCACTACGCTTTGCTCAGTAATGCATTGCTTTACTCTTTCGTAAAATATAAATTCTTAATATTTATATTTTACGAAAATTTATATTGCGGAAATTTAAATCATTGGATAATGATTAACCGCAGCGATTCTGAAAGTTGAAAATATTAAATGGGATTGCAGAAAACATTAATAAAGATCATGTATAAATGTATTTCAATAACAATATTAAAAGGCCAATACTAAAATATTTTTACTAATAAAAGCTTTTAAAAAAACATACCTGATTGTTGTGTAAATGACATACATATTATAACTTCAAAATGAGCGCTGATAGGAGCACAAAGAAGCAGCATTCATTGTTTTCAGTCGAGTATGCATTATAATGCATTATTTAGATTTCAAATAGTAACCAAAAGTAAGTACTGTCACAAAATTGTTCCTACACAGATCAGGTTTTTCTTTACTTAAAAATAAACCAAAATTCTGAACTTCTGCGTGAGAACAATCACCTCAAAAGGTAAAAACTGGTTGTCTGTAAAGTCGGTTTACGGACGATAGATTTACGTGATAACGTCATTGAGTTAAAATGGATAACGTCATAAATATTATTTTATTTAATACAAAAAAGGAGAATTGACGTCTGTAGTCAAAACTTCAAAGTATTCTACAGTACAGATAACTAATCACAGACAACAGACAACAGACAAGTCTATATATTTATTTTGACAGTTCCCTATTTCTGAGCCATGGAACCGCCAACAATGTTGTCGTGTGTAAAAATTAATTTATTGAAAATAATTTATCTGCAGAGAACCGCTCATTTAATATTGTTTTTAATACTTTTCTGTGAATCAGTATATTTTTCTCTTTTTATGCTGGAATGTACAAAAAAAACTACTTTTTCAGATGCGCTGTCGATGTTCATCAATTTATAAGACGTTATCACGTCAAAAAAGAATTTGTAAGTAGGATAATAAAGGCGCAACAAAATTTATAAAATCCTCAATGCATCATACAGAATAGCTACGTATTATTTACTGAAATAGATCTGTTTATTAATAAATTCAGGTCCTTTATGTATGTATTCACTACTGTACCTACCTAATCCTTCCTTCCTTCTGTAAATTTAAAACTGCATTTCTCATTGTAACATGTTTAAAAATAAACAAAATCCTTACAAAACGCCCTGCTCATTTGCACATTGCCAAAAAACTTGCAGCATCACCAGTCCGTTGAATAAACCAGTGTTGAATGAGCCAGTGTTGAATGAGCCGAAGGTGAATAAACATTCGGTGCATCTCAAGTTGTGTCGGGATTCGTGAGTGGCGTGGGGCTACAGTGTACCTACTCATTGCTTTCAGAAACTGGCTAACTGGCTTTCAAAACAGACCATTCCGATAAAAGTGCCGTAAGTGCCCTTGGCTACATATACTAATAAACTCGTTTTGTTTTGAGAATATTTACAAAGAAAACATAAGCTTGAAATTTATGACACAATATTTTATTTATTACAGATTTATATAACCTTGAAAACAGTACTGTGTAGGCCGGGATGGCAGTATGACGTCATCCGAAGAAATATGCCTTGAAGAGTTGTGCTGCTGGAGAGATGACCCTGGTGAAACAGTAGTTAGAGCATTCCAAGTCGAGATGAAAGGGTTGTGGATTGGAATCCTACCTGCGGTAAATTTTTCAAGGTAAAAATTACTCTATATAAAATTTAATAACACTGGCTGTTTGTGTTAAAATATCATTTTATTTAATTAATATTTATAAAGGTAATATAGATATTTTTCGTGAATTGAACTTGCACCTCTAGAAGTGTTCACAATGAATCTTCTCTCATACAATTTGCATAAAGTAATCAATTGTTTTATAACAGAATTATCTATAATATTGGAGACACATCGCGGCAACTATTGCTCGCATTATGTATAAAGAATCTCGCAGATCGCGTTGCTATACACGTATAATAATGTGGCGTCACATCGCCCACCAAGGACTTAGTTATAAAGTGTTATTATTATATTGGCTAGACAGTATATAATAATAACACTTTATAACTAAGTTTATATTAAAAAGCAATTTTCTTTTAGGATTCATAAATAAGTAAAATGCGTAGTACCTACGTTATTAATTTCCAAATGAAATGATTTAGTACTGCGTTGGTCAGCTTATAGCAATTATTTTCTTAGTGGATGCGTCCATTTGTGTTAATGGCTCGTAATGTTTCTCCGTCTTAAGAAAAACTTTATAGGATCAACCTTATTTACTCGGGTCGGCTAGAGAATCTTCTTACAAATGCTCTTTGATAAAGTATTTTCGGTGGACATTTTTGTAAGGAAAATGTTTAATTAAGAATTAATAATTCCAGATGTCTCGCGGGGCGTTGAGAGTTCCTTCACGTTCATGTCTGGGGTTTGCTTGTCAACTTCAATGGCCATAGCCCACCTCTAGTTCCTCTGTGGCAGTATGAAACAAGCAGTAAATGTAGCATGGATTTTAAATAATATGTAGGTATAATATGTAGCGTCCATAGCCCAGTGGCTCGCGTCGATTCAATGTGATCGAAAGTGTTAAGCAACGACGGGTGCGGTCGGTTTGCGGATGGGTGACCGCTAGTGGCAAAATTTCATGGGCGCTACCGTGCTTCGGAGGGCACGTAAAGCCGTCGGTCCCGGTTGTTTTCAATGCTGGAAACAGTCGTTAAGCCTTGTCGAAGACCTTCGGGTGGCTTGAGAACATTCGACACTGGGTTGGCCACTAACCCCTCCACCAATCCGCATTGGAGCAGCGTGGTATGATCTAAACCTCCCGCAGAAGTGTCTGTGGGGGAGACCATTGCCCAGCAGTGGGACGTCTATGGGTCGCAGCGATAATATGTAATGTATATGTGTTGGAGTATGCTCTAGACCTCCCGCAGATTTGTCCGTGGGGAAGACCCATGCTCAGCAGTGGGACTTCTACGGGTTGCAGCATATGTACAAGCCAGCTCGTACATTTTTGCCTGCATGCATATTTCTGTAATCCGTTTCAGTTCGAGTAAAGGCTTCCGCTCAGTAATGCGTCTTTAATTGCAATCGACATCAATTGACATATTCATTGAATATATCTATGACCCGCACATCAGGCATAAGATGTAAGAATTCACGTTTAGATATATTTTTACCAAGATCGTAGCTTTACGTTTGATATATTAAAAATTTATGCTAACATAATATGAAAACGAATTTGAAACCCGGCACAAAACTCAGTCAACAAGTCAGCATTATCTACTGTAGAAATTTGATGAAACGAACCGTTGCTGCGCAATTTTTAAAATATGTATTACTTGAAGTATGATTTGACGTCGTCCTGTATAGTACGACCACTCGTATGATTAATCTGGGAAGCTCATTCATGGTCCGGTCATATGCAGTTTGATGTGCCTATCTATGAGATGAGGATGCATTTACATTTTCCGATTTCAGATTGGATCATTCACCGTAGTATATGATAGGATTGCGCGGTGCTTTTGTGATAGAGGTATAGTTAAGTATTTTTATGGCATGTAAAGTATGCAATATAATATACCTCCAGACCTAATTGATAAAGTAGTGTTTACCAAGCATTCGTGTGTTTCACTTGTCTCCAAGCGCATCCTTTCTTTTAACTTACGTCATTGGCAAAAAGTAAACGCTATTGCCAAAAGAAGAAAAAAAAAAGCGCATCCTTTTACACTTTTGCCACGTGAACAGTATTGACTACTGTAGGGGTTTAGAATACATGCCTGTTCTCCACTGTTGGAGAAGGAGAGACTATGGATTTCACTTACCGCGATCTCTACACACTACTTTTTCTTCATCCTATCATAACATTAAATCATAATTCACACCTGCATTTCCCTCAAGGGATAGGGAGACGTATGTTTACACCCACTTTTCATATTTAGATCCCATGTAATAGGTGGTGAGCTAATTGCCATACACCGAGCACAAATCCTGACTCCGAGCTGCTACCGAATAATTTAGATTTAATGTTTATTTATTGTTATCTAAAAATGAAGTTGTCTATAGCGACAGTCTATAGATGGACCTCTATGCTCGTTTGCATCAATGCATTAAAAATCCATATACGGAATACAAATAGCATAACCGGAATATTTCCACCGCACCGGAAATAGTGCAAATCGAATTATTATGAGGCTTATCCGCGTGGAGTATAGCGGGTTAATACTACGTCAGTAGTGAAACAACGGTGTTCAAATATTGATAAAAGATATATATTGAATTTTAATGATGATCGCTTTTTGAATTTAATGTTCACGCTTTATGGTGAAATTGAGTGCACCCGTCATTTTGTTGGGCATTGCAAGGGACTATTTTAATGAACATTTAACAATGAACTCAGCTAACTGGACCAACCATCCCAGTCTCTATTAGAGTCTTGTTCAAAGTCAGTCACAGTTGTCATGGGCGGCAGCGGATGGGTGCTGCTGCAAGCTCGTTTGCTATCCTTTATCCATAAAAAATATATTTTTAAATGTAGGTACTTACCTACCTAGTAAAGTAAGTAGGATATACTTTTTGGCTGTAAAAACTTTGTTAAGGTATTACAGCATCAAGCCCTTTTCTCCGAAGTACGAGTGTACTACAATAGGTACCCACTTTTCGTCAGTTATGCTTAAGCTGGTTTAGGTCCCATGCAATAGGCGGTTGAGCCAAGTAGTGTAAGTTTCATCTTTAACTTACCGAATAACTGTCCCAGTTGTATTGTAGACTTATTGTATGGAAATAAGGTTAAATGTTAAGATGAACACCTACATTATAATATTATAGTATACTTTTGTCGAATGGACTTTGTTGTGTCTCTAAGCCTTTATAGTGTCACCGAAAAAAGTGGTAAAGTTTGAAAGTAGAATGTTTACATTGAGTGTCCATAGAATTGAACGAAAGAACGAACGGTATGTACCTAATGTACATTTATACACATTGAAGAACAGTAACCATTATTCGATTTCATACAATCAAAACATATGACTTTGCGAAGGTGACAAATAAAACAGCCGTACCTATACATTATACAAAGAAAGACTATTATTCTATCATTTCATTGAAATTACAGTCTTTTAAACAGAATACCAGGCCATCAGGCACCTACAAATTCTTTTCATTTTATCTGTATCATTTTGTGGGTTAATAATAAGAGGGATCACGAAATGTTCTCCTCAGAACATCAAAGAGGTGTCACTTAAGTATTCTCGACACAAAAGAACAAATGGTAGGTTCCCACACCATATCATTTTGTCATTTTTTAAGTAAAACCTCCGAAGATGATTGCTGTGACATATAGGTACAGACGCGTACAGTGTTAGGCTGTGAAAAGATTTATAAAACGTTATGAAATGCATTCGAATTACAATTGTAATTTTGTATCATTGAATCAACAACTCATTGATACATATTTATTCATTCGGTTTCATTTACAATTCATTGTTAAAGGATGCATTACAAATTTAATTGAATAAATCACGACATTTGATATCCATGATTTAAGAACTCACAAGTTTAAAACTATAATTTAGTTATTAATATATTGACTAGTGGACGCCCGCAGCTTCGCTCGCGTAGAATTAGACCCATTAACGACGTCTGCCCGCTTCAAAAACAGCAGTTTCATACTAACTTTGCACCCCCGTTTTACCCCCTCAGGGGGTGAATTTTCAAAAATCCTTTCTTAGTGCTCCCCTACGTTATAAAAGGAACCCCTGTGCAAAATTTCAACTTTCTAGCCCTTATAGTTTAGGCCCTGCGGTGATATGTCAGTCAGTCAGTCAGTCAGTCAGTCAGTCAGTCAGTCAGTCAGTCAGTCAGTCACCTTATCCTTTTATATATATAGATTACAAGGAAAAGGTTAAGCAGAGCGTATTAATCATTTAATTTTTTTATTACTTAGCATGGGGTTTTAAAACTACGGACATTAAAACTATATTATTAGTGGGTAAACAAGCTCTCCTACCCGCCCGTGTAATTTTTTTAAATGATTACATCTGCCCCGGCCGAGACTCGCAACCAGGACCCACAGTTCGACAGTCAAGTGTGGTCAAGTGGCACTTATCACGCGCCACAGTGTCGTAGTACAATATCTATTAAAATTATCATTACCGATACGATGATATTAGTAGAGGATCCCGCTATACAACGACCTTCACCGAGATGTTTATTTAATAAAACGTATTTTATATTCAATTTAATATGTCAATAAATATAGTACATACGGGTTGGCTAACTAATTTCAGTCCAGGATATGATTAATTAATAATTTAAAAAAAAAAATTTTTTAAACATTTCACCGGTTTGATTATTAGACAAATTCTATACCAATCGAAAGTATGAAGCCCACAGATTATGCAAACGTTAGGTTGGCTATTCTTTTCCGGTCACAACTCTCGAGTAGCCAGGTATAAACAGGTAAATCGATCGATATCGCATTTTGCACCGGTCTGATTATTGAATTAAAATTAAATGAAATTGAAGATTACTCCATTATGAACACGGTGGTATAGGGTTGACTGCGAAAAATCAGTCCCGAATTCCAGTTGTCGAATTTTCAAAAGTGAGATATTGCTGCGAGTGAATGTGTGCGACTGAGAGGTCCCAACCAACCATCCCATGCGATAGAAGAGGACACAGCATAGCAGCTGTTTAAAGTCCGCCCATAATAAAGGAAAAGTAAAACCTTTTCAGCTATTTTCGAAAAATTCGACAACTGGAATTCGGGACTGATTTTTCGCAGTCAACCCTATACCACCGTGTTCATAATGGAATAATCTTCAATTTCATTTAATTTTAATTCAATAATCAGACCGGTGCAAAATGCGATATCGATCGATTTACCTGTTTATACCTGGCTACTCGAGAGTTGTGACCGGAAAAGAATAGCCAACCTAACGTTTGCATAATCTGTGGGCTTCATACTTTCGATTGGTATAGAATTTGTCTAATAATCAAACCGGTGAAATGTTTAAAAAAAATTTTTTTTTAAATTATTAATTTATCATATCCTGGACTGAAATTAGTTAGCCAACCCATATGTACTATATTTATTGACATATTAAATTGAATATAAAATACGTTTTATTAAATAAACATCTCGGTGAAGGTCGTTGTATAGCGGGATCTTAGACTATATTCTTTTACACTGTTGTGTTTCAGTGTACCAATTTACGTTTTTCTTTAAAATGGCACATAAGTAATTTTCATAAATCACTCCTAACACTTTCGATATGGACGAACCTTTTCGAGATTTTGATCGCGTTCTCTCCTTTGCCGGGATTCCAATTTTCAAGAAACATAACTGGGACTCCTGGAAATGGCTTACTATCCAGATTTTCAATTTTATTATTGGTTTAACAACTTTGATTTTTACCTCCGCTTTCGTCGTCACTAATTTATCCGACCTGCTACTTTGTATACAAGGCTCTTGTATTTGGGTAACGGGCGTCATAATGTTCATATCCTTGGGAGTTTGTCTGGTTTTCCGTAAGGATTTCCAAGGATTTATCAGTGAAATAGCATATAAAGACATAATACTTGATATGCCTTTTATTCAATACGTTATGGGACTCAAAGTTAAATGCGGGAAGCTGGGAGAGTTGAAGAAGTTGGTTGTTACTTCTCAGGAGAAATTGTTGAAGCTTACCAGCGTATTGTTGAAAACTTACATTGCGAGCGTATGGTTGAGCGCTACTCTGTACCTTTGCGGACCTATTTACCAAATGTGTATTCGCCAGGATGAGTCTCTGCGTCTTTTGGGTAAGTTTTTACTTTGGGTAATCATAACTTTAAACTTACTTTATGAAGGAAGCTTTCAGGAAAGAAGGTTATACGAGAGTAAGTAAATTAGTATTTGTGCGCACGGCTTGGGATACAATTTAAAACATTGATTATTTGGAAGATATTAGATCAAACCACCCGTGAAATGATGGCGCTCTTTACTATCTTTATTTAAATAATTAATAATTAGTTAAATATACTTTTGCTTTCAGCATTCGACATGTGGTTTCCATGGAGTTTGGAAAACTTTAATGTATACATAGCTTCGTTCATATTTCACGCGTATGCGGGCTATTTGTGCTGCATTGGTAAGTTTCATTGGTAAACCATTCATAAGTTTTTAGAATTCTATTTCTGGACAAAGGCTTTAGCTGTCGTCTTGTATATGTTAAAATCTAAGCTACTTTAGACGATAGAGTCAAGTTTGCAAATTGAAAAAAAAAATGGATTGATTGACCCCTAATCACTTCGCCCCCTATTAAATAAATAAAACTAAGATCATAATCCTAGCTCACGTCCCAAAGTACCTACCATATGTGAGCCGGCTCAATTATCACCTCAAGTCAAGGCTTGAGTTCCGTTTTATTGATAATTGAGGTCGCCGAGTAGTCGAAATACCATCGCTCGGATGTTTTTTCGCCCTTAGGTGGTAATTATTTTTTATTTTAATACTTTGATTTGAACCCACAGCCTACCCAGGTCTTCAATCAACAATAATTCTCCTAATAGGACAAAATGTACGTAACTTAAGAATATTAACCTTTATCCTATTACATCTCAAAGAGCTTTGTTTTGAGCTTCAGGAGGATAATAAATACGCCTGGGACGACTACTGCAACGACATTCTGAAGCAATGCGTTGATCATTACGTCAGGATAAAAAGGCGAGAACATTTTCAGATATACTTATGATTCATGGAGTGGGATAAAATCCTTACTAATATATAATGGGATCACTATCCCATGGTTTGATGGTTCCTCCTTCTTCCCCTCCTGGAGATGGATCGATGTGATCTTTTGCACACATGTAGAATACGGCCTAGAGAGTGACATACTTTTTATCCCGGAACATAGCATGGTTCCCGTGAAATGGACAGAAATAAACGTTGTTTTTCGATTGATAATTAACTATTGATCAATTTTTAGTCGATTAATCGCTATCTCGATGTCTATCGATCTATATGAGCCGCGTGGAAAGCCATTTTAATATAAAACGGAATCAGGTTATTTATTGAATAACATTCAATAAATTTTGCCAAGGGTAGATTTTTACCAATCTATATATATAAAAGGAGAAGGTGACTGACTGACTGACTGACTGACTGACTGACATATCAACGCAGGGCCTAAACTATAAGGGCTAGAAACTTGAAATTTTGCACAGGGGTTGCTTTTATAACGTAGGGGAGTACTAAGAAAGGATTTTTGAAAATTCACCCCCTAAGGGGGTAAAACGGGGGTGCAAAGTTAGTATGAAACTTTGCCGTTTTTGAAGTCGTTAGACGGGTAGGTCGCTAATGGGTCTAATTCTACGCGAGCGAAGCTGCGGTTTGATATAATCTAGTCTTTAAAGTAATTTAACATGTTGAATTCATAAAAATACTTTTTTGTATGTTCATAAGAGCCGTATAAAAAACATTTTGTTAAGTAGCTGTACTGTGTCTGGTATGAGGTCTGATACATATTTTAATTATTATTGTTAATTAATTAATGTTTAGTGTCTAAAATTGTTAATTAATGAAAGTGTTATATTTTTAGATTATCCAAACGTGTAAATAAAATATGCCAGCCATTTTACCTGGTTCTTATTCTAGCTGCTATTATTCTCGTCTGCATGTGTTCCGTCAAAATTGCTGTTTCTGTAAGTTACTTTATGTACAAGGATTATTCAAAATTTATTTCAAGAAAAAACATTTTTGTAAAGAACTCATATAAATAATTAATAACTAATCAATTTGTAAGAACTTTTTTTTAAAATTTGATAATTCTTTATTTTCTATAGAAAATGTATTTTCAGGAAAAACTATCACCAGATGTCATGAAATACTACATCCATGAATTGTGTTATATTTTGATGGTATTTATGTTTTGTCGGGTGGGACAACAAATGGAAAATGAGGTATGTTAGTAGTACCATCGTATTATCATAATGGAATTACAACACATTACATTATAACGCGGAAATAAATTGACCGGTTAAACACGGCCGGATAAAAATTATTTGTAGCAGATGGGTAGTAAAAGATCGACGAGCCATGTACAAAAGTTTTGCATTTAAACATTTTACTAGTTTTCTAGTAGGTACGTAAAGTATTAAAAGTGATTCGAATCATACACAACCTACTACGGAACCTGGCATTTTGATTCGTTACATTATAACGCGGAGATAAATTGCCCGGTTAAAAAACGACCGGATAAAAATGATTTGTAGCAGATGTGACTAGGGTAATAAAAGATCGACGAGCCATGTACCGTGTTGTTCTATGATTTATTGTGACTGAATTACGTATTTTGTAACATTTGCAGCTAGTTTTTAGGAAGGTTGTTGAACCTGTATACCTAATGGGTCGACTTTCTGAATTAAAAGGGTTGACACGGGTTCGAAATATGCATTTGGATTACATCACTTTAAAAAACAATAAATATAACTTTAAACTTCTTACGCCGGCTTAGTAATGTGTAATTACGATAAAACACTATGGATTTAAACCATTTGTATGTGGTTCAATAAAGATAAATAAATAAATAGATTGGTATATATTATTCAGATACAGTGGTGTGTGATAGTTAAGTGGTTGTTATTCGACCTCACATTCCAAAGGCTCCGGGACCAAATCCAATTTAAAGTGGTTTATTGGTTAAAATAACAGTCAACCAGCCTAGTTTAAGGCCATTGAGACCTAAAATATTATTTATTTCCAGTATGGTGGTGTCAATAATGGTTCCAAATTAACTATATTTTACTGTAAATCAGTCATTATGTTTTCAGTGCGAACTTCTAGAAGCAGCATTAACTGAGAACTGGAACGTGTTCGACAAAACACAAAAAGTCAACATACAGATTTTCAAAATGGCGCTGAGTCAGAAGATGCCTATATATATTTTTGGGTCTGTTCCATTATCTTTACCGACTTTTACTTGGGTAAGTTGGTACTGCGGTGATGGTAAAACGACATCTTACTGAGAGTTGTGGGTTCCATATGGTATCATGATTTTTTGCTACAAAGACAGATTGGTTGAGGGGTTAAGGGCCAACCCTTCCACTGCACAATTTCCATGCCCACTAATGTTAATTAATAAACGCACTCAAACTTTAATTATACTAGAGGAACTTAAACCTTCTATTCTATTGTTAAACCTTGCTTTACAATAGAAAAACACATAAAATAATAGATAATGTCCATTTTGTCTTTAAGATATTGTATATAGATAACTTAACTTTTATCTGTTGATTTCAGTTTCTAAAGACGGGCATGTCTTTTTTCACGGTTGTGATGTCAATATTAGAAGACTGAAGATCAACTTTTCATAGCCTGAGAACAATTGCTTGACACAATAAAAAAAATATGAAATTAATAAACTTTAATTATACTAGTAGTCTAAGATCCCGCTATACAACGACCTTCACCGAGATGTTTATTTAATAAAACGTATTTTATATTCAATTTAATATGTCAATAAATATATTACATATGGGTTGGCTAACTAATTTCAGTCCAGGATATTATTAATTAATAATTTAAAAATAAATTTTTTTTAAACATTACACTGGTTTGATTATTACACAACTTCTATACCAATCGAAAGTATGAAGCCCACAGATTATGCAAACGTTAGGTTGACTATTCTTTTCCGGTCACAACTCTCGAGTAGCCAGGTATAAACAGGTAAATTGATCGATATCGCATTTTGCACCGGTCTGATTATTGAATTAAAATTAAATGAAATTGAAGATTATTCCATTATGAACACGGTGGTATAGGGTTGTCTGCGAAAAATCAGTCCCGAATTCCAGTTGTCGAATTTTCAAAAGTGAGATATTGCTGCGAGTGAATGTGTGTGACTGAGGGGTCCCAACCAACCAACCCATGCGATAGAAGAGAACACAGCATAGCAGCTGTTTAAAGTCTGCCCATAATAAAGGAAAAGTAAAACCTTTTCAGCTATTTTCGAACTCGGCTACTCGAGAGTTGTGACCGGAAAAGAATAGTCAACCTAATAGTAGAGGATCCCGCTATACAACGACCTTCACCGAGATGTTTATTTAATAAAACGTATTTTATATTCAATTTAATATGTCAATAAATATAGTACATACGGGTTGGCTAACTAATTTCAGTCCAGGATATGATTAATTAATAATTAAAAAAAAAATTGTTTTTAAACATTTCACTGGTTTGATTATTAGACAAATTCTATACCAATCGAAAGTATGAAGCCCACAGATTATGCAAACGTTAGGTTGGCTATTCTTTTCCGGTCACAACTCTCGAGTAGCCAGGTATAAACAGGTAAATCGATCGATATCGCATTTTGCACCGGTCTGATTATTGAATTAAAATTAAATGAAATTGAAGATTATTCCATTATGAACACGGTGGTATAGGGTTGACTGCGAAAAATCAGTCCCGAATTCCAGTTGTCGAATTTTCAAAAGTGAGATATTGCTGCGAGTGAATGTGTGCGACTGAGAGGTCCCAACCAACCATCCCATGCGATAGAAGAGGACACAGCATAGCAGCTGTTTAAAGTCCGCCCATAATAAAGGAAAAGTAAAACCTTTTCAGCTATTTTCGAAAAATTCGACAACTGGAATTCGGGACTGATTTTTCGCAGTCAACCCTATACCACCGTGTTCATAATGGAATAATCTTCAATTTCATTTAATTTTAATTCAATAATCAGACCGGTGCAAAATGCGATATCGATCGATTTACCTGTTTATACCTGGCTACTCGAGAGTTGTGACCGGAAAAGAATAGCCAACCTAACGTTTGCATAATCTGTGGGCTTCATACTTTCGATTGGTATAGAATTTGTCTAATAATCAAACCGGTGAAATGTTTAAAAATTTTTTTTTTTTAATTATTAATTAATCATATCCTGGACTGAAATTAGTTAGCCAACCCGTATGTACTATATTTATTGACATATTAAATTGAATATAAAATACGTTTTATTAAATAAACATCTCGGTGAAGGTCGTTGTATAGCGGGATCTTAGACTATAACGTTTGCATAATCTGTGGGCTTCATACTTTCGATTGGTATAGAATTTGTCTAATAATCAAACCGGTGAAATGTTTAAAAAAAATTATTTTTAAATTATTAATTAATCATATCCTGGACTGAAATTAGTTAGCCAACCCATATGCAATATATTTGTTGATATATTAAATTGAATATAAAATACGTTTTATTAAATAAACATCTCGGTGAAGGTCGTTGTATAGCGGGATCCTCTACTATAGAGGAAATTACATTAAGTACACAAAAATATGTAAGTTAACGACGCAGCCTGTAAGTACTGACTCGTAAGTACATATCCAATTTTTAGCAGAAAACTAATTTTTTTAATTGAAAACAAAGTTTGAATATTATGTAGAAGCTAATGAGTGGACATAAACATAACAAATTTATTGCAGCCTTATCGCTCTGAACAGAATTGAGTACGATTTGAAGGCATTAAACTTTGCAACAAAATATCGGTTGTAAAATCGGAATTTTATGAGAAATAAAGACCGAGCCGTGACCGCGCACTTTGTCTTCTCCGAACCTGAATCTCGATTCTTAAATCGCTCGTCGTGCGGCGATCGAAAAATTAGTTTTGTTTTGTGTTGTAGTTGTTTGTAGTTAAGTTTTTCTCATTGATAGATAGAAAACTTTTGCCCACTCAACCAGGGTTTGACTGGTAGAAAATGTCATAAGGCATTAAATCTGCCCATTGTATATCTCTTTAGAGGTGTCAATAAAGTTGAATAAATAAATAAAACAAGGATACAGCACTATTCATTCAGAAACGATGACAAAAATGGTTGCCTTTTATATATTATTAAGGGAAGAGACTGGCTTCTAGTACTCAGCTCACGCTTCATTAGAAGTCAGGGCTCATTTTTTTTATATAACGTTTCTTATACAATAAGTACATAACATTTAAGTAAATTAAGAATGTAAAATCTAGAGGTCCCAATAAACTATTATATTCTAAACTATTCTATTCTGTTCTATTTAAGCTCAAACACAAAAAGATTGCTCGATCGACAGCGGCAATACAAAACTACACTTTTGAGTAATTGGAATGTAAGGAATGGTATTAAAAACTCGTCTGACATGGTTAGAGATACATCCGATTGTATAATAAAGTCGGATTTGTCATCGCAATCGCACTTCAGATCGATGAGCGGCGAGCGATTCGAAAATAGACCTCCGGGCTCTGAACACATTTCCTTCACTTTGATGGATTGTTATAAAGTTTCAACTTTTTATGATATCAACCGCAAGTGACACCACTGTCTTTTTACATTTTATGTTCTGAATTTTTTTTTTTAAATATCACTGTGACTTGTATACTCATTACTCATCCACGATGTATATTCCGGAATCTGGAAACAAAGCTGTTACAGTCCACTTCAGGCGGTCAATTTACTTTAAACTTAGTAACATTACACGTCGCCTTTTAATAGTAAACAGGCGATCCCGGAATATGTTCAAAATAACCTAGAAAATGTAGCGTCCATAGCCCAATGGCTCGCGTCGATTCAATGTAATCGAAAGAGTTAAGCAACGACGGGCGCGGTCGGTTTGTGGATGGGTGACCGCTAGTGGCAAAATTTCATGGACGCTACCGTGCTTCGGAGGGCACGTAAAGTCGTCGGTCTCGGTTGTTTTCAATGGTGGAAACAGTCGTTAAGCCTTGTCGAAAACTAACCCCCCACCAATCTGAATTGAAGCAGTGTGGTAGGGGTTAGGTTGGGAGTATGCTCTAGCCTCCCGCAGCTGTGTCTGTGGGGGAGACCCGTGCCCAGCAGTGGGACGTCTATGGGTCGCAGCAATCCTAGAAAATGTTCTGGATAGATAATTAATGGAAATATGTTAAGAATTCCACAATAAAAAATATTGTACCAGTTTTATTGACAACTAGAATCAAGTCATAGTTCAGATGGATCTGAGAATCTTTCATAACGAAAAAACATTTTATTTTCCAAGCATTTATCCAAGGAGTAGTATAAAGTAGCGTGTTCGTTAAGAGGCTGCAGAGATTAGTAAAGCGTGCCATAAAAACAAGGTACGGTCGTCGTAAAACCGCTGTTATTAACTTCACCATAGCACCGTTATAACTCTCCACTCACTGCGATTTAGTACTTGTATCTATCTTTTGCAAGGAAAAGTTAAATATCGAGTTAAAAGATTTTAAAATATCCGATCAATAAAATTACTACTGTTAAAATAATAGTAAATTTTGATTTGATTCTTATGCGGCAGTGAGTAGCAGCGGGTTAGCAAAACTAACCGCTGCAAAAACTGTTCTGGTAAATTTAGATTAAGAATAAACACACATTATTTTATTTTTACCATGTTTGTAACTGTTGAAAAATAAATGATTTCGGAACCCGTTCACGTTACTTTGATAGACACAAGATACTAATTATTAAATATTGTTGATAATAACGTACAGTAAATAATAATGTCGTAACTAAGTGATATTATCATTTATTCTGCTCAATTTCTACGCCCAGTGTAGTTTGCCATGGATGAATGGATGTATTTTGTACGTATCAACTTAATACTTATAGATACATGCTTACCTATGCACTAGCATGCTATAATAAACGTCACAGAGAGATAACTAAGAGCATCGTAAAATATTAGTCCTATTCTCATAAACTCAGTCATAAACATTGCCTTTACAGACTACAGTAGTTTAAATTTTGAATATTTACTTCAAATATACGTTTGATCCAATTAGCGCTATCTCAAGGGTTTATTCAACAACAAAGAAATAATTACGCAGCTGTAAAATACACAAATAAGCTATGTTTTCAATAATAGATCAGATTAAATTTAAGGCGAGGTCTAAACATGAGGTATTTTTAAAACTGAAAGGAAATAAATTATACTTACAGTAATTTATAAAATACGATTATATTATCTTACCGGTAGAACTAACTTATCCTAAAAGGCATCATAAAACTCGTATGACGTGTGCACCAGCGTCATAAACTAGACTCGTCATAAACATAGCTTTTAGTAGACCATCAGCTTTGAAGCAGTTATCGTAGAAATAGCAAACCGGCTATTTCAGTTCATAGACAAATGAATCGCCTACAATAATAACATAATATAATATTATAATATTATAGCCATTTATTCCTCAAAAGCACACATTAAATTTCAAGTAGTTCGTAGACACAGACAGTCAGGCTGCACTTAGGTACTCGTAAATTCAGAGCGAAATACAATTAAGGTCCAATAAAATTAAATCGTATATTTTTCAGTAAATTTTACATACTATATCAATATTTGATATGCATAGTCAGTTACAATCAAGTTTCAGAGAATCTATGTAATGTCGACATTTGGTGTCAATATTATAATAAATGTCAATAAGGCAATATTATAATAAATGTCAATATTATATGGTACCTGAAGGTGACGCCCAGTGGCTATCGAACTCGCCTCTGACTCGAGCGGTCCGGGTTCAAACCCATGTGGCACCAATGACTTTACTAAGTTATGTGCGATTTAAGAAATTGCTGCTGTGTGTGAAGTCTGCCAATCCGCACTTGGCCAGCGTGGTGGACTAAGGCTTGATCCCTCCCTTTCTGAGAGGAGACCCGTGCCCGACAGTGAGACAAAGAAAGGGCTGGGATGATATGGTACCTTCGTGTATTTTAAAAATATTTCAGATAATTTCCATGTTAAATTCAGTCAGTTTTTAACACGTTTTATTTAGCTTGGTGATTTCAGAGGAGTTTTAAAAAAGCGTGTATTTTATTAGTTTATTTAAACGTTATTGTTATTAAATATGTCTTTTTCATTAAGGCATTGGAGTCAGAGTTGCAGTGCTTGTCTATGTCATGATAACCTATTCTAACTAAAATATTGGAGATTTTCAGGTGGCCTAAAAACTTTAGTGCTACCCAAACCAATATCTAATATGCATTATAGAGATAATTTACATTCATATGAATTTTTTCTATTGTTTTTGATGATTGTAACCAAATATCACTTATTTCCAAAAATGTTTAGGCAGAGGTGTGTTGTATTGCACTGTGTACCAACTTTTCAAACCAGGCTCATGTACTAGCTGTTGAGCCAGAATTTCGAGCTACATAATTATAAATTTAAATATTACTCGAAACTCATTCGCCATAGACATAGACGCTTCAATCTGATTTGTTAGATAGGTAAAATAATTAAAAGGTCCTAAATAATTAAATCCGTACTTAGACGAATTTCTTTATGAACTTAAAGGAAAAACCTCCAGATTTACTTTTTATAACTCTAGGGAAAATTTGTATTTTTACTCAATTAACGTTAATTCAATGCTTAATGAGATTTGGATATCTTTTATGTTCGTTTAAAAAGATATTGGGACGAAAAATTTGATAAGGTGTACATACCCATCTGAATTGTTAATTATGAATGATTAAAGGAACTTGTAAATTCCTCTAGTTATAATTATTTATTGTATCTTTACGATGATTCTTTTTTTTTTGAGATATAAAATAGCAAACGAACTTGCAGCGCCATCCATCCGCCGCCGGCCATAACAACTATGACTATTTTTTAGTTTTGGTAAAACTTCTTTGCTCTTTCTTGATTATTTTGATGACATTTGACACAAGCAACTAACCTAAGTTGCCTTGTACGTGGCGGACTCAGAATGCGACATTGAATAACAATTCCTTCTCACTAGACTATTACTATGATACTATTACCCTGCTATTACTAACACAGATTAACGAAACTAATCCTTAGCTTCCATATACATTAAAAAAAATTTGTGTGTACTTATGTACATGCGTTAGAAGTTATACTTCTTTGTATAACCTTTGCAAGAACAACCTGCACTGTCGATGTCTATTTCAATCACCGCATGACATTGACGTTGTCACAAGAAGAACAACTGAAAATAAATAATTTTCGAGGTGGAAAATAGGCGTTACCTAAAAGGTAATACATTGAAAGTTTTATTATAACGCATTATCTAGTTAAATAAAGCTTATTTAAACATCACAAAAAATCACCGGAATGAGCCCGCAGACTTTGACAATTGAAAGTGTACACTGTCAAACCATTTTTTGACAATGTTGAATATAGTCTTCATCCTGTTGGTTTTCGTTTCGGTGTGCGCGCGCATCGTAAAAATTTACTCTCATCATTTTTCCTTATCGCGCCAAAAGAAGTATAACTTCAAAAATAGACATTGCGGAACCTTTGACTGAACTCATCATGTGCATCGATCGACCCATGTAGGTACTATGGCATCACAAGAAGAAAGACGCTCATCGACAATAAATGAAATTTGCAAGAGCCCAATGTATTTGCACAAAAGAGATACGAGTGTATATGAGCACTATAAATCTTATAGTGTTATTGTTATTTTTCCCTGTTATTCTACGTGTCGGCATGATTTATCGTCAGACACTATCGAGCGCTTTAGTTAATTGACTCAGTTGTATTCACTGTGTGGATCAATGGGAACGAAAGACCCATCCCATCCAGTCTTTCTTATTTATTTTATTTATTTGTTTTGAATACATTGTTTTTATTTATTTCTTTATCTTTATTGAACCACATACAAAAGTACAGGGTACAAATGGCGTGCTTAATGCATAAAGCATTCTCTACCACCCAACCATTGGGCTAACCAGATAGACACGAACAGCGGTTATAATTATATTATTTTTAACACAAAAAAAATTGATTATATTATTGTTATATTACAACGTGTAACATATTATTTCATGGTATGGTATTCGGCTATATCTTACTAGTAGCATAATAACAGATTTCCATAAATTTGAGAAATGTCAATTTATACAATTATAAATTTTAAAACTGATGTCAAATGAAAAAAAATTAAATTGAACTTCATTAATAAATTAATCCTATAACTAAAATTAATCCTATACATAAATGATGAAAGCTATTCAAAGCAGCAAATGACAACAATATTCATTTTATGCAATATGTATAAATAAAAATAAAATATAAGGTCAATAGATATTTTAGACCTCGATTTCGACGTAATAAAGATATTATTAATTTGTAACAAATATGTTTCTATACGTTATTATACGTTATTGTACATTGAAACTGTACAGTAACATGATTCATCCAATATTTCTGGATGAAGTGGTGTTTAATATATTAATAGTTATCTAACAATATATTGACACTTGCAAACAACAACTTAATGGATTACTAAGCTTACGCTACCTATGACTATGATACAAATTGTTTATTTGTCAATTGCTTCCTTTATCTACAAAAACCCTCTCTATCCAATATAATATGCAAGGAACTCTTGAGTATATAGATATTTATATATTAATTTCCACCCCCCATAGTGCGTGATTCCATGCAATAACAAAGCACACTTGGCAATGTTGCCAACGCGGCAAAAATAAAAATATTATTCGACAACTATTTGTTCGCAATGGGGAATTATATGGAGCTGATTTAGTGTTAATAATTAATATTTACGTTTCAGCGTGGTTACATTTATTAATGAGCAAAGAATTTCACCTACCACGCACTGCGAATAAATCTCAGATAGACATCACGCCCGTATTTACCCGCAATTCATTTAGAATTTTGCCATCAGTTATTATTTTTCATTTAGGTATTTTTAATTTTTTTATGAACTTATAAAATATTGGGGTAAAAGGCGGACTTAATGCTTAGAGTCATTGATGAATCAGTCTTGATACTTTAATGTGCCATACATCAAATGAAATTTAATTTTAATTTAAAAAAACTATAGGTACAGACATTGTAATGTGAAATTAAATAAATTAAATTTTATACTTCAAAAGTGCTTCACAACAAATAAAGGGTAACCTTTAGTAGTTCTCGTGCAAGTAATAAAAGACTTTACTTAACTCTTAACAACCCAGTATGCTTTTATAACGTATCCGACCAGTATTAAAGAAAAATATATTATTAATGCAAGAGATACTATTTGATTTAATATTACACTTTTATTTATTTATATGTACTTTTAGTATTTAACAATTAGGTATTACTTATTTACTTACAGGTGTTACAGATATTTTTAGAGCCGACATTTCAAGTTGCATTTGGGTTCCGGTTGGTTAGAAGTTCTGGATCGTTGAGAATTAACTAAGTAAAAGATTAACTAACTTTTTAACTATAATGGGTTAGTAAAAAAATTATTAGATAACTGTTATAAAGAAAGGGGTAATACTAAAGATTTAATAAAGCTGGCGATCTAATTCAGTGGTAGTAACAGCTCTATACAGATATTCTTATTGTTGTCTTCACTTCAAAGTTACTGTAGTACTAAGCAATACCCTTGATTTACCGCCTTAATATCACAAATGTATTGACCGACCTTACCCCATCACGTGTCATTGTACACACTATATTGCCACTTCTGTCACGTAAATAAGCATTTTGTTTGTCGTTGTATGAAAGGAGGCAGGATCCTTATTTGTTCCTTGAAGCCGATTGAATACGCTTTCATCGTTGAAATTACCGACTTACTCACGACGGATATAGGCCGACTAGTTTCGGTCAATTACGATGACCACCTTCAGGAGTGAAAGCGCTCGCGGCGCGGCGTACCTACATTTGAACGCGTAATTTCATCTATGAATTACGAGACACTCACGAATCATTCTTTAATAAAATGAATACGCTTTTCTGAATATTAAGTGAAGTAATTAAATTTACATTACGACCATGAATAAACAAAGATAGAAAGTCTGAAATGAAGACTTCTTTGAAAAATACTTGTAACAGAAATATAGAGAAGCAGTCAGTGTGTTTGATTACATTGTCGTTGTCATTAAATATGTATATGAAGTGTGGAAAAGGTAGATGGGTTATAAAATTATTACGTGCTCTAAAAGTAACACACTAAATCTGAATATGTTGTGTAACATTTGCTTAGTTTCGTGTAATATCAACGAAATCTGCTTTTTTGACTTAATATTATTGTATCAAAATCGTTCGTAGTTATTCATTTATCTTTATTGAACCACATACAAAAGTACAGGGTACAAATGGTGAGCTTATTGCATAAAGCATTCTCTACCACCCAACCATTGGGCTAACCAGATAGTCACGAAAAGCGATTTTTTAATTTTATTTTTTACCAAAAATATAAGTTTTTGTTCATTTCCCTCCACACACAGCGTATAAAAGGTTTCACATTTCCAGCTTCTTTGGGGAAGCGACGTCGAGTCGCGGGAAAGATGGAATTTTTAAAAAATTCTCACTACGTTCCAATTCCTAATGTTTGTTTTAATGCCATAGCTATCTTGACGTTTCGCGCGGTATCCGCGACGCGTGCAGTTTATATGTATTTTTAAAATTAGAAGGAACCGTTAGAGTTTAGTTTTAAAAATGGAGTTTTATAACTTTTTCATTATTTCGTGACCAATGTTGCGACATTGTGGCTTGCAACCAAGTATTATGTGGGTTTGTAATTCATCCCTCATTGGAATGATGGATCGAAAACATTTTCCATAGATGTAGCTTACTCAGCGCTCTACTCCGAAAACAGTTAATTTTACAGAAAAATGCAAAATACATTTTTTGTAGATGATTTTACGACAAACATTTTTTATAATAAGCTCTATTGACCTTTGAGCAATAGATCGCGAGATATTTGCGAAAAACTGATTTTCGTGAACTTTTGACCTTTATAACTTTTTTAGCCGGCACGATATCAATGTCTATTTTTCACATCTTCATTAAAACGCCTTAATAAAGGTGTGTACAAAAATTCAGCTCTCTAGGATTTTTTCCGCAGATAATACCTAAAATGACTGAACTATTAACCAACATCGTATAGGATTCAGTCACCAATGTCATGGGCGGCAGCGGCCGGATTTAACAGCATGCTTTGCTATACTTATAACATAAGAAAGACAATATATTATTGCAATATGCACTAAAGCATACAGGTCGTTAGGTTTTGTGTTACGCCAGTCAAGAGACATCGAGAGTCTACCTGCAACAAAAATGTTGTACAACAGTTTTGTCAGGAGTATACTTGAGAGTAGCGCAGTTGTCTGGAGCCCACATGAAGCTAAATATAAGCTCATTCTGGAAAAGCTTCAAAAGAAATTCCTCAGGAACTTATACTACCGGGAGTATGGCTATGGTGTGGGCTATCCCAACATATACCCTAGTCAGTTCCTGTTAGGAATGCTAGGATATAACACCTTAGAGTTACGCCGCAACATAGCATTATTAGACTATTTTGTGCAACTACTCCGAGGTAACATGTTTAACCCGTCAGTACTGGAGCTGATTGGACTGAATGCACCGTCCAATTATTTTAAAATTCGGCGCCGTACTTTATTTGCTGTCCTAAGATGTAGGTTGATGCTGCTATGGGAGTCCCCGTTGGTTAGGGCGTTAACTTTACTCAACAAATTAGTGGCATGGAATCCTAGTATAGATACCTTCTGTATGCCTATAGCTGTATTTCGCAGTTCGGCAGGAGAATATTTAGAAAAAAACTTGTAATAAATGTGCGTGTGACGAATCAGTGACGCGGTGGTCAGTGACCCTGACTGCAGTCTACGCTAACGCAATAGGCACAGTACCTGTAATGTTAGTCGTAAGTTCTTGTCAATAAATAAATAAATAAATAAATAAATAAATAAATAAATATATGCCTTTGTACGCTCGTGTAGGTAGGTACACACTCGTAAATGCAAAAATAGCTGATTTTATTTTTTTCTTGTTCCCCGGATGACAGCTGCACCCTCCAATTTTACGATACTCTCGCCACTCGCGCTGCGAACGAAGTGGATTCGTAACAAAACATCAATGAACAAGCTACGAAAGTAATCATGTATTATTATTACAATGCCGAGCACCAGTGTGACTGCTAGATCAGGGTACAAAATGGGTCCATTTATAGAGATGCCGGTTTTCAATATTATTTTTCACGATGTATTTTGTTTGCATGACAATAATGTACATACTAGTTTGACCAATTGCAAATTAGGACTCTCAGATTAGAGATCTTAGATACAAACCCAACCCTTTTTATTTCCGTCCAGCGTGGTGGAATATGGCCTAAGCCCTCCCTCCGAGAGGAGATCCGAATAGGTAAGTTTTTTTGAAATATCATATCCAATCCGCATGAAACACCATCCGGCCGGTGTTCCCATGACAATTGTTATAAACTAAAATTGTTATTGTCAGTATTATCTATACTAATATTATAAATAGGAAAGATTTGTTTGTAATGTTTTCACACAAAAACTACTGGACCGATTTCAAAAATTCTTTCACCATTAGAAAGCTGCATCTTCACTGAGTGACATAGGCTATATAATATTACTAGAAGTAAACGAAACTATTGTTATGTCTGATTCCACGCGAGCGATGCTGCGGGTGGGTGTCCACTAGTTATTTAGTATTTATACACCAACTTGTTTTTAGAGATTAAATTCAAATAAAAACCTTGAATTATACACAGGTGGGCGTAAGTTGTGCGGGAAGTGGGTGGGAAGGGCGGCGGTTCAAAATTCCACCTACGTTGAATTTTTTTAAGGTTTTAATTTGTACTGTGACAGACCCTGAAGAAGACCTATATAGCCGGGAATCCACTAGACAGCATTTGGCGCGCGACACGTGACGCTCAACATGTACAGCAACAGCGCGCGACGTTGCCAGCTGGCGCGCAACATGACGTAGTAGTAGATGCGTAGACAGAAAACGTTGTTCAACAAAAGTTCCGCGCTCTTGGGCAACTTGTTGTGCAACATGTCGCTAGTGGATTCGCGGCCTAAAAGTTCCGTTCAAAGTTGCTCACAGATAATATTGACATCTCCGTGGCACGGTGGTGACCTTGACTGCTGATCTGCGCATCTCAGATTTGAATCCCGACCGAGTGGATCTTTACTGTGCAGATAAATATTTGTACTCGGGCGATGGGTATAAAATTGCTGTTAGATGTGTAGCTTATTTTAAATACTAGTTAGGTAGGTATTTAACATCAGGTAGTAATTTCAATTAGTAGGAACATCTCTGTTTACAACGTGTTAACGATTAATTACAATATTTCAGTTAATATTAATCCCGTAATGTGTTCAACGCACTCAATAAACAACATCTATATTGCTGAGCATTCCGCCTTGGCGGAGGCAAACATAATAAATCATTGTCTTCTTGACGCGTGTTATTCGCAAACCGCTCGATATTAATGAATATTCTATCTATGAATGACATACTGTGTCGCAAACAAGGAAAAATTACTGCTGAGATGTATTTTGGACAAATTCTTACCTACCAAAAAAATGATTTCAACATTGTTTGTCATTAATATTGAAATTAATTTCGTACCAACTATTCATTTTAGTTAATCTAACCCTTTTCTGACGTGTGTATTTTTTGGAGTTCAAATAGAAATAAAAATTATATTCTTTAATTGCTGAACTAAGCATCTTACATGTTACAAGTTGAAATTAATTCCTTTAAATCATAAAATGGCGTGCAAAGACGTTTAGTTTGAACTAATGTAATTATGTATATTAATAATTTCATACATGCGTTTAAGCTAAAGCTTATTTAATTTCTTTGTATATTTCTAACACACTGTCACTGTGGAGTACTGGAGGGGTTAGTGGCGAACCTTATTGTCAGAAGTTTTTAGGCCGTCTGAAGCGGAAATCGATAGTCGATGCGTCGACAATGATTTCTATCATTTTACCTCACTTCATCATATTGTGAGCTTATTATTTATATTATTATATATTATTATTCAATTATCGTATGGTTTACGCATTCTTTCGTAGACCTATGTGTCACCCATCAACTAAACGCTAAAACACATGAGAAATGCTAATTTCTCACGCTATATCTAGATTTGTAATGTATTGTTTCAGGGTATTTTTTTTCTTATCCAATTTACTATCGATACTATCGAATATCGAATACTATACTCGAATCGATAGTGACAAATATAAGCTGTGACTGAGTGTGACTTGCCGCACGGCCGTTTGACCGTTGGGCGGTAATGCTGTAAGTCACGTGATCGTATAGCATCAGCCGAATGAACTGTTTCGTGATTTTCAGTACATTTATTTAACTTCTTATGATATACAATGAAAAAATAAAAAGTCAACCTTTAGAATTCTTCTTGTTATAAAATTCTATTTCTAAGTCATGAGATCAAAATTGTTCTATTTCATACGAATAGCCGGTGTCTGCCACACGTAAAACAGAGTGAAATATTTGGTACAAAATTGTACAATATATTTTGTTCCTGGAATATTAAAAAATTCTTTCCCGTTCTTATTTGGTGTAAAATACCACTATTTGACCAACATTTTGCAACACGTTGCAAATTTGAAGAAACTGCACATTTCAAATATGCTGTGTACTTCACACCTGGCACCGTGTATATTTCAAGGCATTTCAAAAGCAATTTTGTGGGAGCATGTTTTCACCGGATCAATTTCTTATTTTCAAATTATTTACAGTTTTTTAACATTGACTGACACTGACACACGTCGCTTTGGTTTCGGCGCGTGTCGCTAAACATGGTGTCAAAAAATTCTGAGCGTTAAAAATAAATACTTTTCACATGCCTTAGTAAGCGAAATTCCAATTTATTTGCCTTAGGATTAGCCTAGTCTAGAACAATATGAAAATACTTGAAGCGTAGGTACTTACAATAAAATACAAAAATGCTTAATTTTACAACAAATGTAGTAAATCCATCCATCCATCAGGCTTTTGAGGTCCACTGCTGGACATGGGCCTCTCCTACGACACCACTCCGAGTGGTCCTGTGCCTTAAGTAGGATGTAGTCAATACATACATTGTTACTCTTATTATGCATATTTTACTCTTGGGGTGGATTCAAGAAAAACATCTTGATTTTTTTAATGGGCCAACACTGTAACCAGACCTTTCAAATAAAAGTAATAATAATATATAAAGCTTTATTTAATTTCACAATAATTTGTTAATTATAATTTTTAATTTAATTTAATTTGATTAGATTAGTTTAGTTGATTTAAATTTGTTTTGTTTTGATATTTAATTATAATATTACATTACTACTCATGCAATTTCATCTCCTTCTAATGTGGACCCCTTTCAGGGAAAAAGCAAATAAAAGTAGAAGCATCAAAATCCATATTCAAACACCGACGCTTCAGGGCAATTAACATAACAATTACTATACATTGCCACCCTTGTTATGCTTGTTTACTTCTTAGTAGCGTCCATAGCCCAATGGCTCGCGTCGATTCAATGTGATCGAAAGAGTTAAGCAACGACGGGCGCGGTCGGTTTGTGGATGGGTGACCGCTAGTGGCAAAATGTCATGGACGCTATCGTGCTTCGGAGGGCACGTTAAGCCGTCGGTCCCGGTTGTTTTCAATGGTGGAAACTTGTCTGCGGGAGAAACCTGTGCGTCAATGGGTCGCAGCGAGCGACTTCTTAAATTTTTATGAAATTTAAATGTTAATTGTTTGTTGCAACAATAAGAATCACCAAAATCGGATAATAAGCGACGAAGTTATCGCTGTACTTAAAAAAACATACAATCGCATATAGATCCTCCTTTTTTTCTCAAGTCGTCGGTTAAAAAGACACTCACTCACTCACTCTCACTCACGTCACAAAGTAGATATTAGGTACAGAGATTAAGTTTCATAGGAACGTGCAATTCGGTTGCACTCCTACAAGCACGCGGGACATCTATGTGTGGCCACTGGCCGCTTGTCGCGTACGCGGCGAGAGTGGAAAAAACCGGTTGACGCTGTCACATCAAGTTGAAAATCGCAGGGTAATCGCTACGCACATTGTTGGTTTTGTTAGTTGCAAGTTTGAATATCTATATAATAAAAATGAATCGCAAAATGTGTTGGTAAGCGCATAACTCAACAACCCCTGGACCAATTTGGCCAATTCTTTTTTTTAAATGTTCGTTGAAGTTCAAGGATGGTTTTTACGGCGAGAAAAATTTGAAAATTCATCCCCTAAGGGGGTAAAACGGGGGTGCAAAGTTAGTATGAAGCTTTGCCGTTTTTGAAGTTAGTGAATGTGTAACGCGAGCGAAGCTGCGGACGTCCACTAGATATAAATATAAAAATAAATATAAGTATGTATAAGTATAAGTACAAGTACAAGTACAAGTACAAGTACAAGTACAAGGACAAGGACAAGGACAAGGACAAGTACAAGTACAAGTACAAGTACAAGTACAAGTACAAGTACAAGTACAAGTACAAGTACAAGGACAAGGACAAGGACAAGGACAAGTACAAGTACAAGGACAAGGACAAGGACAAGGACAAGGACAAGGACAATTACAAGTACAAGTACAAGTACAAGTACAAGGACAAGGACAAGGACAAGGACAAGGACAAGTACAAGTACAAGTACAAGTACAAGTACAAGTACAAGTACAAGTACAAGTACAAGTACAAGTACAAGTACAAGTACAAGTACAAGTACAAGTACAAGTACAAGGACAAGGACAAGGACAAGGACAAGGACAAGGACAAGTACAAGTACAAGTACAAGTACAAGTACAAGGACAAGGACAAGGACAAGGACAAGGACAAGGACAAGGACAAGGACAAGGACAAGGACAAGGACAAGGACAAGGACAAGGACAAGTACAAGGACAAGTACAAGTACAAGTACAAGTACAAGTACAAGGACAAGGACAAGGACAAGGACAAGTACAAGTACAAGTACAAGGACAAGGACAAGGACAAGTACAGGTACAAGTACAAGTACAAGTATAAGTATAAGTATAAGTATAAATATATATACTCTAATATAATAGACTAGCTTTTACCCGGGGCTCCGCCCGCGTGGTCAAAGGGAATTAACAATGACTTGTGTATCATATACGTGATTCAGAACTTGAAAATGAATTTTACTAACGCCATCTATTAATAACATTCGGAACTAAATATCTATCAAATAACAAAACATCGATATCTTCCCATGGGGATGTTTTACCGCGGTAAAAAGTAGCCTACGTCACTCTCCACCCTCCTCACTATGTCGACACACAAAAACAATACCATATACATAATAGCTTCCTTGCGACGTGAAAGCCGGACAAACAAACAAATAAACAAACAAACAAACACACTTTCGCATTTATAATATTAGTATGGATATAAGATAAAGATATAGATATAAATCTAATATATAAAATTTCCATGTCACAATGTGTTGTTTGTTGCAGTACTCCTCCGAATTATAAGTAATGGTATTATAAGTAATGGTAGTCGTAGTGGTAGTGGTAGGGGTAGTGGTAGGGGTAGTGGTTGTAATAGTGGTAGTGGTAGGGGTAGTGGTAGGGGTATTGGTAGGGGTAGTTGTAGTCCACCCACTTACATGATGTTCTCCCAAAATATTCAGTAAAAATTATTTATATGGCAAAACAACGTTTGCCGGGTCAGCTAGTCTTATATATAAAATTTCCGTGTCACAATGTTTGTTGCAGTACTCCTCCGAAACGGCCTTACCAATTTTTACCAAATTTTATATGCGTATTCAGTAGGTCTGAGAATCGACTAACATCTATTTTTCATCCCTCTAAATGTTAAGGGTAGTCCACCCCAAATTTGTTTTAAAAATTTTTAGATAATTTTTTTTTTATGATACAGCATTAGAAAATACATACAACCCTGAATTTTCAACCCTCTACGATCAACCCCTATTTTTCCATCGCGATTTTTATTTTTAATAATTTCCTACTTTTATTGAACGTTTTCGATTATAAGTAATGGTAGTCGTAGTGGTAGTGGTAGGGGTAGTGGTAGGGGTAGTGGTTGTAATAGTGGTAGTGGTAGGGGTAGTGGTAGGGGTATTGGTAGGGGTAGTTGTAGTCCACACACTTACATGATGTTCTCCCAAAATATTCAGTAAAAATTATTTATATGGCAAAACAACGTTTGCCGGGTCAGCTAGTCTTATATATAAAATTTCCGTGTCACAATGTTTGTTGCAGTACTCCTCCGAAACGGCTTTACTGATTTTTACCAAATTTTATATGCGTATTCAGTAGGTCTGAGAATCGACTAACATCTATTTTTCATCCCCCTAAATGTTAAGGGTAGTCCATCCCTAATTTTTTTTTTTTAATTTTTAGACAAATTTTTATTTTTGTATTTTTTTATGATACAACATTAGAAAATACATACAACCCTGAATTTTCAACCCTCTACGATCAACTAAAAATTATTTATATGGCAAAACAACGTTTGCCGGGTCAGCTGGTCTAATATAAAAACGTGGTATTAATAATAATGGTTGTATATTGTACTGTGTGTATGAATAATGCTAGAAAAAATAAAAATATATCATACTTTAACCACACTTTAACTATCCCAAGGAGTGCAATAGGTAAGTAAATATTTGATTATTACTTTTTCAAGTAAGTACCTTTATTTTACGGAATTATCCTTTTTTTAATAAGAAATGTGTACTACACGGTGTGTTTTTACCTTTTTATTATTATTAAAAGCTTTTACTAAACATTTGTAGGTATGTGGGTGGGTTGGTACGTACTATGTGTTTTAAATTTAAGTATTGCAAGTGAGATTTGAACCACATCCAGATGTCTTATTGAACTGAAATTTTTCCTGCGTAACTTCGGTGACAGTACAATAATATGATAGATTATAACCTGACGCTGCAGCTAGGATTTGATATGCCATGTGAGTGTTTCCTGATACATTACTTGAAAAAACTATATATTAGATTTAGAATTTTCCATACCATAAAAATAAATAATAAAATATTAAAAAATAAAAATTATAAAAATAAAATTATTAGAGTAAGAAATTTGTAAAGTATGTTATTTTCTATTTTCTATTCTGTATTGGTTCTTATTGTAGTATTCTTTTTATATTCTGAATAATAAAACTATTTAACAAATGATTTCTTTAATTTCTCTTAACCTGTTGTGACAACCCTACCAAAATAGGTAACAATTTTGCATGTTCTTAAGAAGCTTAATCTCTGTACCTAATATCTACTTTGTGCTCACGTCAATTGGCGGTCTCATTGCTTGAATAATAATAATAATCATTTATTGCAAGAATGTAGTCAGTAAGGTGGAATAATAAATATGATTTCTTACATCCTACCATCACAATGGTGTGCAAAATTTTAAATTACAAAGTTGAAACTAAACTTATTAGTGAATACTATAGAATAAAGATGTTATCTCTGGTATCATCTCATTGCTCTTTGGCAGGTTTTGTAAAGCTATTAGTATTTGTTAACGTTTTCCCGCTAAAATTGTTTGTATCGATATTTTTTTGGGTCTTTTGATTTAATTATGAATGTAGACTTGATTTTGCTAGCGTAAAAGCTTTGCATCGGTAAACAAATTGGCTGGCAATATATAACAATAAAATGAATAAGCAAGCGCTTTCATCTCATAACAGATTGTATTAACTTATAATGTTTTTTTTTTAGGTTTTAATTATTTTAACTTTTTAGTTCTTTTATTTAACAAGTAATAAAAGTTTTTTTTTTTTTTTAATTTAATTAACAAATTATTTCAACTATTACCTTTCTGATTCAAAATTCGAATTCAGTGAGGAATTCGGAAGATTACGAATATTTCAAGAATTCTCACCAATCAAACTTGTCAAACTCATTTTTGGAAGTTTATTGAAAATTTATTCAACGACAGAGGTTCCAAAAAGTTACGCATAACTGAATTCATAAGAACTCTGTCGAAGTATATTATGGATCGATGTGATAGAATGTACTTTTATTAAGATTTGGGGTTATTAAGGGGAGAGGCGATTGAGGAATTATGAATATTTTATAGCCGTATATATAAAAAATTTAATTATATTAAATATAAATAAACTACGTATCCATATGGTTATCTCATAGGACCTAAACATAACATCATATCACGCCTAACTAATGGAAATCTCTTAGATAGAGAGCACTACGGGTTTCAAGAAGTAAAAAGCTAACTATAAGATTTCAGAAATGGTTCTTTAAACAAATATGCCAGCTAAACAGGTTAATGCTAGACCTGCGACAGAAGCAAACATAACTTTATTACTCTGAATATATGTAATAGTTTCATAAAAGTTAACGGCTAGTAGGTATTTGGTTAAGTACCGGTGGAAACGTTCGAGTGCCGAGAACCAGGTAAATGAGACCCGTCGAAAAAGCGAAGAACTCTAATATTCCATTCCAAGTTCTTTACCAAGCTGGCGGTAAGAGGGGTCAGGTTAATTTTGGCTCTTCTACTCTCAAGACGACGCATTTCTAGTCTTAGAACAAAAGACGTTCTGGAAATGCCAAAAGGGCTATATGAGCCACGCAATAGAACACAAAATTGCGCAGAGCACGTCTGGCTTTAGAGTAATATTGGGTGACGAAAAGAACAGTAAAATCCTTGAAGTAGAAACAAAATTGTTATTTCCTAAAATGTTGAGCTTTTTTCAGATTTCAAGTAATATTATGACTGAACTTGATTGTTTTAGTTCTCACTCTTACTGTCTGAGGAACTGTGGGTGCTGGTGAGTCCCGGATGGTGAAGATGTTTATTTCACTGATAAATATTTAAACTTGAGTCATGGATGCATTAGAGCAGCGTGGTGCTCTAGACTCTGCGGGAGGTCTAGTGACCCCGTGCCCAACACTGTTTGTAACTGTTAAATTTTATTGTGTATTCATAAATGTATTCATTAAATTGAATATAAATCGTCAAATCCCTACAGAAACTGTCATATTTTAATTAATTTGGTTAAATGATGTCAAAATAATGTCAAGTGGCAGATTTTCCAGGTAGGGATTGTTTTCATCATCATGAATGGGTAAAATCTACAGGTAGAAACAGGTAATATTGCAACGTGCAAACCATAAACAGATTTCATAAACTAGAAATGTTTAAGGTGTTTAAGGGCGTGTCTTTAGTAGATACCTACTTACTTTGGGGCTAAACTTATGTGCCGTTTTAAATAACTCTTTATAAGGTGATTTATTACCTCAATTAGCGGAAAAAGTTTCACAGTTACATCACATGGTGTGGAAAATAAGAATTCCGTAAGATCTGGCAAAAACGCGAATTGTGCCTAAAGTAAAATACCAAATAATAAATAATATTTCCTACATCAATTGGTATTAAAGAGTATTAAAGAAATATAATAAAGCTAAAAATTAATAAAACTGTTTTAAAATGTCATCCAAGCGGTCCCCATATGGCATAGAGCCCAGGACACTGGCAGCGTTGCCTCGCTGTAAGTAAGCTAATTTTTTGAGCTAAACAGCTCTCAGCCCTCTTGTCACCTGAAGCAAAGATCAATTAATAATATTTTATTTATTTATTTATTTATTTATTTTTCATGTACATACAGGAGAATAGAACAAGAACAATTAAAAAGAAAGAGGTGTACAAAGGTACTATTGTTAAAAAATATGTTAAAAATTATTTATTTTTTATTATATTATTGAGCAATTTGACGCTCATACAGCACCGCACGGGATTCCTACTCATATTTCAGATTTTGTGGCTAAAGTTTTTACACTTTATTGAAACAACGAAACTTCGTTGCACACGCTGCGTGCTGCATTTATGATTCGTTAACCAAGAATGTACCTACTCCTGTGTACTCATAGAACAAAGTTTAATACGAAACTTGACGTATCAGCTGTAAAACACGTGTTATATAAACACGAACTAGCTAGGCTATATTGCGGAGACAGCCCAGTGGCTATCGAGCTCGCCTCTCACTCGAGCGATCCGGGTTCAAACCCCAGCTTTTATCAGACCAGACTTTTCTAAGTATTGTGCGATTTAATAAATTAAATGTCACTTGTTAGAACGGTGAAGGACGACACATTGTGAGGAAACCTGCATTCGTGAGTTTTCATTTAACAGCATGGAAAAATCTCAAGCATCAGGATATCACCGTTATAGCACGTGAGATTTTATTTATTACTTATAACTTAGAAATGTTGGCGTGTGTCGCTTGGATTGAACTCATACCCCTCGAGTGAGAAGCGAGTTCGATAGTTGTGTTGTGTTGTATCGTCCATCAATACTCCATATTTACTTGTAGCATCACGTCCCTTGGTACATTAAAATTTTTGCCAAGTTTCAAGTGTCATGAAAATACACCTAGATTTAACAAGCTTCTCTCACTTCGCCGCGCTCCCAGAGGAAATTTTGACTTTGTAAACTTTGACCAGGCGCCTCGTATCAACACTATCTACCCCTTAGGAGAAATTCACGAAGTGCGCTGCTGGAAAAATTGTATTATGGTAACCATTCCATGTTAGGTAACATTCGACTTGTTACTTTATGTTGCTATAAATGTTACTTCTTAATATTTCCTCTACTTTTTCATGAACTCTTAAGCACAATGAAGAGCTATAAGATTATAATATAAAACAAAAGTAATAAAATTCATTGATCAAATAAGCATTTGAACTTATAATAAGCAATCGAATTCTAAGGACTATCACGGTTTGGTTCATTCTATATGTAATTTTAAAGGCAAATATATTCTGAATCGGTTGATTTATCTCCGAGAACTATACTTAACTATTGATATCTACCCCTGAGCTTCAGTTCATCAATAGAGATGCCTACTGACAGCTACTAGGCAGAAACGAATCGATCCTCTATACGTCGAGTGCGAAGAGCAACTAAAGCTCAGAGAACACGTTTATTTTACATTCGCATTTGTAGCCCGGCTGAGATTGGTGAGGGTTCAGGTTCAAATCTAAGCGGATTCCAATCTAATTGCTATCCTACAAATCCCCGCTACGAGTATGTGCGTTATTTCTGACCATTACTCACTTGTTACTCACCAGTGGCCCATAAAAGATTTTTACCCGACTGCGCCAGAAAGAGGGTTATGTTTTTCGAGTAAATGTATGTTTAATTCTTTGGTACGCTCTGTAGCATAAACATCTTAATGGATTTTTGCTTGAGAGGTGTCGTTAAATTCGTCTCAATTGAGAGAGTGACACTTGAAATATGAAAATATGAATGTTAGGATGGCTGATTTTTGGCGCCATATTATCTTCCATCGTAGCATCCATAGCCCAATGGCTCGCGTCGATTCAATGTGATCGAAACAGTTAAGCAATGAAGGGCGCGGTCGATTTGTGGATGGGTGAAAGCACAACCGCACACAAATACTTTAACTATAAGTTTTATTTTGTTATCTAATGATGCCTCCGACTGCATTTGTGAATATTTTTATTAAATGCTTTAGTTTTCGTAGTAAGTAAATAAGTTTATAATTTTTGCAAGCTCTTAATGAAGCCCTTTATTTTGATACCCCACTCTATAGGTTTTGAGAAACAAATATTTTTTGATGATATAATCGCTGCAACCCATAGACGTCCCACTGCTAGGCACGGGTCTCCCCCACAGACACTGCTGGGAGTTCTAGAGCATACTTCACCACGCTGCTCTAATGCAAATTGGTGACATTGTTCAACATTGAAAACAAACCGGGACCGATGGCTTAACGTGCCCTCCGAAGCACGGTAGCGTCCATAAAATTTTGCGTAATTTTTCGACCTTCAATGATTTAAAGCCGTCTAATGTTTGAATATTTCAGTGTTGAGTAAACTGTTTATTTATATAATCTTGTTACTGTAAGCTGCAGTTCCATTTCTAAAGACTCTGTATGAAATCTACTCTGTACACTACTTCCACAAAGAGCCCTTGGTTATACAATATCGGAGGCCAGTCCTAGGCCGAGGCACTTTTAGCGTCTTTTATCTTAAATTGTTGTTCCAGCGCTCAGCTTCAGCTTATGATTTCATGCATGCATAAAGTAAATAATAATATCACACGCCTTAATCGCGGGTTGTTGCTAAATATGTTAAAACTAACTTTATACCCGGCTCATATTAAAATTGTGTTGTCTGCGTACGCCACCAGCAACACAGGCTACAGCAGAGGTGTGACTGTGTAAGCGATTCGATCATTATCTATTTACACTTCTGTGACATCTGTGACTACAAGGGACGTGAACGTTAGTCCGTTGAATGCACCTGCTGTCGTAAAATGTGAGTAGTACATTTCAGTTCCAATAGTAAGAAAGTAACCAGTTTTCGCGGATATACCTAATGTGTTTTTTTGCCACACGTAGCTAATGACAAAATCTAAGGTTTTCATTTCCATGTTTCCCTTTCCCATGGGACCCTTAAAACACAGTCATTAATCTTTGCTCGTAATATTTTTTACTCTTTATAATCTTAGGGCTTCAAATTTATGACTATTAGATAAGAAACGAGGGGTTCCGCTTTTAAGACTTTTACTTTGATAATAAACCAGTTTATTGACCTTATAAACTGTTGTTTAACAAAAGAATGTCTTGTATTATAGCCGATGACACAAAAGAAATGGGATTTTTAATTATTTATTTACTGAATTACTTTTTTCATACATTCATAACATGAGTTCTTGTTTTTTTTCCAGTAAGACAAAAAGGAATATACCTTCAGTCAAGTGGTCTATGGCATACATGTTCGCATATATTAGGAGTCTGTTAAGTCTGTATAGACGTTGGTTGGCTCATGATTTCTGCTGATTTTTTAAGAAGTTCCAGAAGTAAGATTTCAAACTGTCACAAAAGCTATATTGTGCAGTTTCCGCATTTTTCGCGGGAAATGTGAAGCCGCCATGTTTGCGACGATATAAAATTTAAATGGCGAAATTCCGAATTTAAAAGCAATGGCGCGAATAAGAAAGCTGTCGGCGGAACGAGTGTTGGTAACTACTTCTTTAGTTCGTTCATGAATTTATTATGATTCAAACTTGTTCTTTTATTCGGCAAAGTATGGTTGAGTCAAACTTCAACCAATTAAATATCACTGAACGGAAAATATCGCTGGATTCTACCACGTTGCTATACCACGTTCATATAAATTATAGATAAAAACATCTTTGGCTGGCTGGCTAGAGGCTTACGCCACCACGCTGCCCCAGTGCTGATTGGCGGTAGGAACCATATTACCTACTAAAAACATCTCCTTCCGAACAGCAAACGAAAATGTTAAAACATGTAAATAACTTATTTTCGTTATTTACATGTATTTTCGAAAACGTAGAAATTATGTAATAACTTTTACCTAAATAGCAGTGGCGGGGCCACCATAGAATCAAAAAACCCAGGACGTAGGCAGTCCGAACCCACTTAGTAACGTCACTAAAGGCAACAGAATTACATCAATCATTCATCACCTATAAACCGCGCGACTCGCGATGCGTCGCGCAATCGCGCGCAACCAATAAACTAGCTAGCGCAACAAACCCCAAGCTACGAAGCCCGGGTTCGCAGTCTATATACATATAGGCATAGGAACAGCTTAGACATCTCTGTCTAACGTATACAAAACGACAAAGATAGACTCTATCGGGAAAAATCATAACTAATGATCAAAAACTTTTGGTAGAAGCCTGATTGTTTGCCAGAGTGTAATGCGCTGTCTATTTTTAGGGTAAAATTTAAAAATGATGGGCAGTTTGTTGGTACACAACTAGGACAATAAATGTAATTTATCTTGATGTAATTTGCGTTTTTATTTTAAAATAACCCGAATAACACAATCTAAATGGTATAACATAAATATATTTACATTTAACCGTACTAGACTAGACATGATAAGATTCTAAGTACCCATTTAGATTTATTAGTAAATTATGTATTCAGAAGTTTTAAAATCTGGTTAGTGGTACATATTGGACACATAGTTTATCTTGGATTTAAAAGTTCTATACTATTTATTTGAAAAATTACGGGATAAATCTAGTCGTAAGACATGGCAACCCCACGCTGCTCAAACGTCAACCAATGGCAAAACTTTTCAATCAAAGTCAAAGTCAAATAATTTATTTGAATTATTTCGCTATGATTGGACACGCAATGAACTTATAAGTTTGCCTAATTTAATTTTTGTAGCTTCATAGATGTGAAAGTGAACGTATAATTGAAAATGTGACATTTTAGTGCTATATTGGAGACTATTGTTCATTGAGAGCATGTGAAAATTATTCCAGTAGAGTGACTTGGAGCAAAAGGTAAAATATTTGTATTAAGTATAAGTTTGCATCCAAGTTAGCTCAATATGTATTGGTGGTTTCAGTGTAACAATGTTTGAAGTTTGTTATGATGTCATAATAGCTGTAGAGTGAAAGAGTAAATTGTAAATTATTCGTATTTTTATTTTGTTTTAAATATTCGTCACCTGTTACGCCATCTGTGTTTCTTTAAATGTACCAGTTACTAGAATGGTTTACGCAGTCGATATTCGAACATATAGTATTTTTCACTAGATGTCGCTATTGTATGGAACAGAGTTCAATCATGTGAAATGTTTCGGTTATGATGGTGAGTCTGTCTCAGTGGACTGAACTGGACTGTCTCATTCCAAGATTTCCAAGAGAAGGTGAAGAGACCCGTGCCCAGTGTGGACAGATATTTTGTATACTCAGGTCATGGATGTTAAACTTTTGTGAATATTATGTATTCTCGCTATCACTGCAGCTCGCACCTAATCGTAATGTTGGGACAACATTAAAAAAAATGCGGATAAGTACTCATGGGCAAGTCATAACTGGGCATGCTCACCCATGGAAGCATGGCGCCGCCACTGCTAAATAGGTACATTGTAAAATGACCATTTCTAATTTATTTTATTTATAATAACCAATTTCAACATAATACAGGCAGTATTTTTGTTTAGAACGAGTCTCCTAACTGATTTATCAGTCACAAATGCGTTGCTACCCTTGAGATAAGAGACTATGACGGTAGCATGAAAAGAAGTATGACCGGAAACCACACCTTTCCAACCGGACCACAATTACTTTAAAAACAATTTTTACAGGGTAGAAATGGTACTGCGAATTCTATATGGAATATAGTTTCATGTAAAATCTATTTGGTCCATTCATGAACATGAAACATGAGTCTTTAGTCCTAGAGTATGGATTGGATCCATCAGATTTAACATTTTTAAACTTGAAATAATAATTAAGAGCTCGCGATCTCTAAGTGCACTCACTCCCTCAGCAGAGCTTGTCATCGCGGTTATTAAGGCAAGTTATTTCAAAGTGGACTTTGAAGTAGGTAGGGGAGACCGGGGCCACAATTAACAAAAAATATATTTTTAGTTCTAGCTTAGGAATTATTCAACATTTAGACTTGATTTTAGGATATATGATGCTTCAATAATACAGGTATTATGTAAATATTTCAAAACAAACATAAGAGAAACGATGCCGTAGATAGAACGCTTTTTCTTAAAGATGGCAGTTGTTAATTGTTACCTCACATTTGGGGCTAGAATTAACAGGTGTGGGGCAGGTATTAACAGAAGGGGTAAAAATTAACATTGTTCGCTGCGACCCATAGACGTCCCACAGCTGGGCACGGGTCACCCCCACAGACATTGCTGCGGGAGGTCTAGAGCATACTCCACCACGCTGCCCAATGCGGATTGGCGGAGGGGTTAGTGGCCAACCCAGTGTCGAATGTTCTCAAGCCACCCGAAGGTCTTAGACAAGGCTTAACGACTGTTTCCAGCATTGAAAACAACCGGGACCGACGGCTTTACGTGCCCTCCGAAGCACGGTAGCGTCCATGAAATTTTACCACTAGCGGTCACCCATCCACAAACCGACCGCGCCCGTCGTTGCTTAACTCATTCGATTACATTGAATCGACGCAAGCCATTAGGCTGTGGATGCTATGCTTGCTTTCATTTAATATCCTTTTCTTCACTTTTTCTACTTTCTCGTCTTTATTAATATTTCCTTTAGCCTTTCCTTTACCCTTTCCCTTATTTTTTTGTTCTCGTTGTTCTGGTTTTTTGTTGTCATTTTTATCTTGTTCATTTCTCTACTATTATGTTCTTCTTCTAGAGAATTTTTTTCGAGAGTATCATTGAGAATAGCTGACTTTTAGCGCGTTTTCTATTAGACGTGGTGGAGCTTTTGGCAGAGGTCTTATGATTTCAACTGTAAAATCACTAGCTCTTGTCTGCATGCCTGACGGTCCAGCTACTGGGTCATTAGATATTTGCGATATTACTTCATCACGCTTATATCTAAATTAGGCATATTGTCTAAAACTTCAGGGTTTTCTAAATTCAGTGACAGATCATCAATATCAACATGATTATCAACAGAGGGTTCAGAGACTAATGACTGTTTTTTATCGCTGGGGTTTGGGCGGTCCGTGACAAAAGATGGCGCAAAATCAGATTCGTTATATCGTGGTTTTTTCGTTTATAAGTTCTCATGCTGTAGTTAAAAAAAAGTAGTTTAAAATAATCATTCCAAGCATTCAGGTAACCAGTTAATACTTGCCCCCAAATCCGGGGTAGGTAATAACACGTTAATACTTGCCCCTCTGATGTGTTAATTATAGCCCCAAAGGTACATTTTAATATTTAAATAACGTAATAAAATATTGGTCAATAATTATGTCAAATATTAAACGTAGAATTGTTTAGTATAAAATATGCTACTAAGGAAACAAAAAATGTAATCATTACACTTTATAATTCATGTGCTAATCAAAAAATCGAGAACTGTAAAATGATCGTTCCTGCTTAAAAATATCGACCGGAACACAAATCACTCAAATGACGCGCGGGTCCCAGCTGACCGATACTGTGTCATGTGGCACGATCTAATTGACAAATTAAGTCACGCACTGGACAAGTAGAAGGTATAGTTCCAGAGAAATTTGCTTGTTAATACTTACCTCTGTTAATTGTAGCCCCGCTCTCCCCTACCTACTTTTAAATCTTTATTAGCGAATACTAAGTCACTGTTCTCAGCGAGAGTAGATCGTGTGTTCATCACTTAATGAATCCTTGACCCCAGTGTTATCTGGATTCAAATCGGCAGATATAGTTAAGCTATTTGTCACTGGTAGTCCGTATATAAACCCTTATTATTTTGAACTAGTGGAAGCCCGCAGCATCACTCGCGTGGAATTAGACATAACCTTAGTTTCGTTTACATCTAGTAATATTACATAGCCTATGTCACTCAGTGAAGATGCAGCTTTCTAATGGTGAAAGAATTTTTGAAATCTGTCCAGTAGTTTTTGTGTGAAAACATTACAAACAAATGTTTCCTCTTTATAATAATAATATAGATAAATATAAAATATAAATACACTACGGTTTAAGGATAGGTGACAGCAAGTTCCAAAATATTCATGCGTGATTCGGATGGCATATTACGCCGTCGGCCTCGATTGTCTCCAACTGTAAAGTAAATCAATCACTAAGTTTTTCGAGAATATTCGAAACTGGTTTGGCCAATAACCCCTCCACTGAAGAGGTAAATGCTTTAGACTAGACCTCAATGAGCTGTGCCCAACAGAGGGAATCCTATGGCTTGTAGCTTAGCTTTGCAACCAGGCTGTCATTACGGCCCAAAATGTAAGTCACTTTAGATATTATATTGGCACTTATGATTCCTTTACTAGTTTACTGTATAATAAAGTCATAATCTTTTAATCGTCATTAGTAAGACAAGTGATTAAAGAGACTATGAAAACGGTTGACGAAAAAAATACAGCTTTTTTAACTTTTAATAAAGATTCTTTCTCAAACGGGCTCTGAATGTAAATGGAGAGCCCAGGGCTGTCGCCCGTGCGCTTAAATTAATATTGTCTATTCTTTGTCTATCGGAGATGATTGGAAACGGGATTGTTAGCTTTGTAGAAAATTACAAAAATCGATTATAACCAATAGCTGCCTTCGTTCCTACTTGCAATCACCGCTTTTTGTTTTAAAGATATACACATCTATCCGTATCGTAACAAAATTTATATTATTGCCTTTTGGCCACCAAATTACATTGTTTCTTTTTCTTTTTAATGTTTTTTTTTTTATTCCTGTGTATATTTGTATTTGTATTTATTTGTAACTCTCGTGTCCATCACTCTGGCCAGTCGTGGATTGGCAGACGGATTTACCATACTTGAGAAATCTTAGGAGAATTCGCAGGCATAAAGGTTTCCTCACGATGTTCTCCACCATTACAGCAGGTGACATTTAATTACATAAATTGCACTTATTTGAGTGACGCTTTGATTTGAACCCACACCTCTCGAGTGTGAAACAAGCCACAGGGTTCTCACTGCTGTACTATGTGGGGTTAGATCTCCCAATTTCCTGCGCTATGACATGACATTCTGTAGTGGGTTTTCAGGTCGGGTACCTAGTTAATTTAATTTTAAAAAGTTGTTCAGGTCTCTTCTGGTCTCTTAGAGGGGCTTAATACCTTTTTATTAAGCCCTTCAGTTAGTTTTTCAGATATATTTCAGCCATCTTCCAAAGATTCCATTGGATAACATAGTTTATAAAGTTCAACAAAAGACCTGTTCGATTGAATCATTTTAGTTGTAAATACGAGAAGTATTTAATTAAACTAGCGCGTTGGGCGCAAGGCCTGTAATGTTTGGCTATAAGATATTGAAATAAATAAATATATTAACATAATAATATGGCAGATAGACATAAAAACAAGTTTATTTTAGTTGAAAAGATGCGCGCACACGTACCGCTATTAAGCCTATCTAATAAAACGTATTGTGTGTAAGGTCGCCTATTTATTCAGTGTAATCCCTTACGCAGCTTTCGAGTTGGCACTGAATTTTAATGTGTATGTCACAGGCTGGTAATGTTTCAGGCGTATTGTGAAAAGGCCGCTGTGTCATTTATCATATTTCCGCGCATGTATTAATTTTGTTGTAATAAAATACAGTAGAGTTTATTGGTCAGTTATGCATTGACTACTCTTCTTTTTATCAAGCATTTATATTAACTTATCTATGTATGTAAACATATTTGAGTGGACGACATTTTCCAAATTTATATCGTCGTTTTTATTTAAAACTTTGTAAATGTAAAGTGTAAAGTGATTGGTTTTCCTTAAATTATTAATGACACAAAACATTTAATGAGTTTATTAAGAAAGTAACTCAAGACATTAGTCTTGAGTCAAGAGACAAGAGTCTAGTTTACAGTCGACAGTGACAACAATGCGTTGGTTCCCTTGTGGACTAAGACAAAAGTGTAACCGAAAACTAATGTTTCATTTTATATTGCTTACATTTATACATATAAAAGCAGAAGCTGACTGACTTATCAACGCAGGGCCTAAACTATAAAGATTAGAAACTTGAAATTTTGCACAGGGGTTCCTTTTATAACGTAGGGGAGCACTAAGAAAGGATTTTTGAAAATTCACCCCGTAAAGGGGTAAAACGGTGGTGCAAAGTTAGTATGAAACTTTGCCGTTTTTGAACTTAAGTGGGCATCCCGAACGCGGGCAGACTGCGAGCGAAGCTGCGGGCGTCCACTAGTTAAAGTACATACAGTGACATTACCAAATACCTAGCTGATTAAATAATCAATTTTAATACCTTTATAGACGTATTCAAAGTAGACGAAGTTTCGATTCGCACTGCGGCATGGAAGCCGCGTAGGTAAATGAACACAAAAGTTTATTTTAATTAAAGTCGTATCTGAGAACATTTTTACTTCCCTCGCTATGATGTGGACCAGTTTATTATCTCAAGATTTAACGACCGGCGCCATTTTGTTTGAAGACTAAATGAAAAGTTAATTGCGTTGTTGACAGGAGATCTTTCAAAATTTTATTATGAAGTATTATTTTGGTACAGCTGGCTTGGGATTTTTTTATTTGTTAAATAGACAGACAAAATAGGCATAAGGGCTCGACCAGCTGATGGTAAGTGGTCACCAAGGCATATCATATGCAACGGCGACCATGGTAAACTAGTTTTAGACTCTTATTGAAGCGCTCCATGCCATTACTTAAAGGAAATATCTACCTTGGCTGGAAGCTCATTCCACAAGTAACTCATTTGACAATAAAAGGACTGCGAGAAGACAACCATAGTTCTTGTCCAGGATTCAATACGGTGTGGATAAAACTATACTAAACATACTTAACTAGTTTATTAAAATTTTGTATAGCTCCTCAAAACTCCCGTCAACCCTCAACGTGCTATTTCAACAAAGCGCCACCCACCGATGTGGCGCTAGTGTGTTATATCAACCTTGAACGGACAAGCCATGCGCGCGCGCTCCCGAATTATTAAATAATTAAATTGAAAACTGTACCGACTATGTGCATTGTGTTGATGTGGTTATAATCCTCTCAAGCGAAAAAATATTCTGCAGCGGTGAGTGAGCCCAAAACTTGTAAATACCAACTGAGCCTGAGGAAGAATAGATATTCTTCCACCAGGTTAGATAACCTACCTAAAAATATTATAATATGATCAAAAAAGTAGATAGAGCCTTTGGGCTGTGGACGCTACAGATAAGTCAAAACTTTATTATTTCAAAAAAAAGGGATGGCAATCAGAGTAAAATCGACACACTGCAGCAAAGTTTAACTTGAGCTAGCAAAGAAAAGAATTTTCAGATTGCCCCTCTAGCAATTTCCCATCGCGTCCTACTATAGTTGGTTCTTTATAAGTTTAATCAAGACATTCCCATGTCCGCTCTAGACCTCATAGTATCGTTTGTGAATACGGGGGTAAATCATTCAAAGAACACTCTGCGACCATAAATTGTCCGTTATCAGACACTACTATTTTCATTCTGTCCATTGTTAATTGTTTTAACTGTTTTAGCTTGCTGTTTATTTTTACAAGATTTACCTGCGAATCTGCCCGCACTTAATCGTTTTCCTTAACTTAAAATATACATTAGCACCTTATCTTAAAATCAACATTACACGCCAATAAGGGATGGTCTAAAATATAAATAGTAAGTATATAGCCTTTTTCGACGGCAATCTATATTTAGTATAGCTAGAGTACCACTAATCAAAATCTAGTTTTACTTGCAGTTCCACCGATAAGAATCCGATCAATATAATAATATAGATTTTATCAATCAATCGAATTATCGATATTTAAAAATTAATGGTTGTCAGTAAAGTCGGTTTACGGACGATTGACGATAGTAAAAACACATCTTTTCACTTCACTTTACAAACAGTTAGCAAAACAGTTCACGTGTAGGTAGGAATTCCGTTGAGGAGAAGAAGTACAAATCAACAAACACACTTTCCCAATTAGACTTTAGTATTAGTAAGGATTTAATCTACACTTCTTTGCCGTATTTACAAAAGCAATAACGTACGAGAATTTATATTAGGAGGGTAAACTAATATCACAGTATTAAAACAAAGCGCTGTGATAATGTAATAAATTAGACCTGGATGAGTGAAGTTTGTACTATATTTTGTCCTTGATGAGCTCTTATTAAATCTGTAAAATCATTATCAAAGTATATAAGGTATAAAATAATCTATTTAGAGTTATCGTACAAGATTTTATCTACATAACTGATACTACTACATGAAGAGACTACATAAAAACGATAGTGAAACATGATTATTTTTAAACTACATGACCCAGTGAACTTCGTACCGTAATCAATGATCTATCAAGTAAAAGAAGAGGTAGATTATATGCTACATTCATACTGTATTTTTCTTTATCTCACAAAATATATAAAAACTGACAAATATGCATTCATTAAATAAACGTTTTTTGCAAATTTGAATGAATCGGTATGATATTTTAAAAAAAAACACAAAATTTCAATCTATATCGCAAGGGAACGTCTTAATTTTTCGAGAATTAAAGTAGCTTATATTTTATGTAGGTAATAACTTTACCAAGTTACATCCAAATTCATCTACGGATTTTCATGTGATGCCCGACAAACAGACAGATAATATTTTCAAAAACACTTTTTTGAGTTGTTACTCGCTATAATATTGCCATTGAATTTTGAAAAAATAATTCCATGTACAGAAAAAGTTACTCTTCAGATTTATTATAATGTAAAGATAGATTAATATTTGATTAGTACCTACGGCTTATTTTTATGTACCCAAGCCTAGTCGTGTTTAATTTAATGCATTGCTTGTTTGTCTAAACTATTTTATGAACTATGGAATGAGACCTTTATTTTGAAGGATAGGACTTATGATAGGAGGCAGAACAACATTTCCGAAGGATAAGGAGTAGTAAAATTAACACTCACAAGTACCTAAGTTTATGTAAAACAAATTTATTAAATAATCCACAAATTGTTGAGACTAAAAACTTGTAAAACATTGAAATATTGACAATTTGTGTATCGTTTATTATATAATACAAAGGTAACAAAAATTTAAGAATAAGAATCAAATTACAAAATTGAAAACAGCAAATTACAGCACAGAAAAAACAAGGTGAATTGAAAATTAAATATAGAATATCTTTTATACGTAAATCAATCAGGAGCTCTGTTTAGCATCGCTCGCATAGGATTGAGTCCCACACCTGAGTCTTATTATGGTTAAATAGAAACAATGTATAAGTTAGTCCAACGCCCGAAATTATTCCTGTCGATCGCGATATTATTATGACTCGTAATTTTTCGCTCGTGAGGCGGCGAGCGATTCAATAATAGAACTCTAGGAGGTTTTATGACGATAGGAGTTGACTCAACTTTTGCTACCGCGAAGATAGTCTAGGATCGTCTTTAAAAATGTTACCTACATTTTAAATTTAAATGGAATTAACTAAAATGCGATTCTTAACATAGATTACGTTGAAGCAATGTAATGATTTTTCAAGTGAATTGGACAAAACCCTGCAGACTAATAAGTAGTCAATCGAACAGAGTTTGCGGAGTGAGGGAGAGTGCGGGGAGTTCGATTCGACTACTACATAACACTCGCCGGTACTAGCTAGTACTGGTCGAGTGTCAAATTTGAGTGACACATTTTACTAACACATACAAAATAGACTTAGTAAAAATTAAAATTTTAAAATGGACATCCCTGCGGAAACTACGGCATTTTGAGAGACTTTAAAGGCACACTGTAGTAGTACACAAGTAGTTCCGCTTTACTTTACTCTTGCTATCATAATAACACACTAATTGTTATACGAAGAATTAAATTAGATCAGTCTTACGTTCCCTAGATCTAAAGCTACTGAAAGAACGAAACGGCAGGTATCTATACGATCTCCTCCCACGAATAGTTCTCTTGTCTCTCGGTGGGGATGGTCGGGGGATGTTTGACGGGGGGTGCTGCCAATCCGGACATCTGGAATAAAAATAACTTTATTAAATACATACGCACCAATGACTTTTCTGAGTTATGTGCGATTTTAGAAATTAAATGTCACTTGCTGTAACGGTGAAGGACACATCGTGAGCCATCTCATCCATGCAGGTTTCCATGGCTGAGAGTTCTTCTAATGTTCTCGAAGGCATGTGAAGTCTGCCAATCCGCACTTGGCCAGCGTGGTGGACTAATGCCTAATCCCTCCCTTTCTGAGAGGAGACCCGCGCCCAACAGTGGGACAAAGAAAGGGTTGTGATGATGATGAAATACATACATTCTTAGCCAAAATAGCGTGATGATCGTGCGGCTCTAGACATTATAAAGTCGGCTTTCGACCGGCAGTTAGGTGGGTAACCAAATGGGTAGTTGCAAAATTTCTCCTCCTCCTTGTTGCTATCGCAAGATATCGGTTGCTAAGCTATGTTGGAGGTCTTCGCATGGCGTAAAATTCCCCCACAATTGGGTTGGTCACTAACCTCTTCATCGATTTAAACTGGAGCATAGTGAAGTTGATCCAAGCTTTCTTAGTTGTGAAAATAGAGAGGACACATCTGCTGCTAATGGGTACAGCCAAGTAATTTTAACCACTGACGTATGTTAGTATGTAAATCTCGAGAGGTCCGGGATTCAAATCCTATCAAATCTAACCAGGGAACAATCAGGAACAACATAAAAAATTCTGAATTGAAATGGTGGATCGATGACATTAAAAAGAGAAGAAACTGTATAGCGGGGACAGCCTATGGCTATAGAACTCGCCACTCACATGAGCGGTCCTGGTTTCAAACCTAAGGGGCACGCACCAATGATATTTTAATTTACGATTTAAAAAATTAAATGTCACATGCTGTAACAGTGGAAATAATGGGAGGAAACCTGCATGTCTGGGAGTTTTCCATAATGTTATCGAAAGCATATGAAGTCTTCCAATTCGCACTGGGCCAGCGTGGTGGACTAAGGCCTAACACCTCCCGTTACGAGAGGACACCCGACTATGTCCAGCAGTCGACTTTGAAAGGCTCATGGTTATTTAGATATATAAATTAGAACATTGAAAAAGCGGGTAGGTACCTTGGTAAATGTATACTCGAAATAATATGAGTCAGATTGCATTATGAGGTCACAGTAGGAAATCTTTGGTCGCCTTGTACAGGCTACTAATACTAGTGACACAGGAAATCCTATTGCTAACGCCAGTGTGTAATAATTCTGAGGGGAAATCCCGCGATGATTTAACAAAATACAGAAGAAATAACTATAACAAGAAATCTGGTCAGTTATCAAACCAACCGTGAAATTAAAACAATATTATAATTAAAACAATACCGTATCAAATATCATATCGATAGTTATATCGATACCTACAATTTTAGTTTTTATTTGGAATGTCAATCGTATTTCACTCGCTGGCACGTTTAATCAAAGCAAGTAACTTACAAATTCAAAATAATTTTCGATGAAAGTTAAATGTTATAAACGGATGTTTTAGATAATTAACTCTTAGGATTTGAACCCTTGTTTCCCGGAGTCTTGATCTCTGGGCTATTCATTAGTTAGTTATTTTTATAAATATAAATATCTAGTACATTCTCACACACGGCCATCTGACTCCAAAGTAGGCGCGAGCCTGTAATATGTCAGAGACTTATATACATACATAGATATTTTTAAATACATACTTAAATAGATAATATTAACATCCAGACATAGAACAAATACAAGTGTTCGTGACACGAATATTTGTCCTGAGTGGGATTTGTACCTTGCCGCAACAGACAGGGTCACTACCGATTGCGCCAACGGGCCCGTCAAAGTAGTAGTTTATTACTTAGTTATTTGACGAGAGATAAATCTATCTACATACATATATAAAAGGAGAAGCTGACTGACTGACTGACATATCATCGCAGAGCCTAAACTATAAGGGTTAGAAACTTGAAATTTTGCACAGGGGTTCCTTTTATAACGTAGGGGAGCACTCAGAAAGGATTTTTGAAAATTCACCCCCAAAGGGGGTAAAACGGGGTTGCAAAGTTATTATGAAACTTTGCCATATTTGAAGTTAGTGAATCTCTAATTCCACGCGAGCAATCTGCGGGCGTCCACTAGTAACAACATATGAATGCTTACTTCTCGATGTCAGGCAAGATCTGTCCCTTACAGCGCGCCTCCCATCGTGTCCAGTACTTGAAACCTTCCAGTTCGAACACTTTTAACGCACATACGCCGTCATCCTTGATGTCATCATCCAACAGCGCTGCAATCAAGAATTTTATTAGCTATTAATGTGTGTATTTGGGTATATGTATGTATGTAACGGAATCTTAACACGTGATTTTCGCCCACTTCAAACCGTCGGATTAAATTTGAAACTTTGCACAATTATCGAGGACTCATGACAACAAATTTTTTTTTTAAACTACAGTTCAGTCCGGTTATCTACAAAAGCGTATTTTGTTGGTTATTAAATTCTGTAATTTAACAGAATAAATTGTAGTAAAGTTGTTCGACTTACATTCGCACGCAATGTCGCACTTCCCACCTTTACGGCCTTCCTTGCACCACTCACTTCCTAACTGAAATTTAAAAAAAACTGAACAGTGAGCAAGTATTAGCCTTTTCGTATTCACCAATTTTTTAATCATCCATACCTCATGTCTTATCTGACAAAGACAAACTTAAGACTTATCAGACAAAGTATACTTATTGTGTTTCTGTCATTTGTAGCTTGGAGTCTCGTATGGCAATAGCCCCATCAACTAAATATTTATATACTTAACCTAAGTGTAAATGCCACATACAACTGCCTACCGTTTCGGGTAAATACAAGCGTGAAATATAGGCATGTATATTAATTTTCCTAACAAGTGTTGAAGTGACATGAATCCCGTAGTTTCGCAGTCGACCCGAATCGTCGATACATTGATTTCAAAAGCGGTATACTTAAGATGACATTAGATTCTGTTAGAGTATGCCACGTACCTACTGATACGAAACTAAGCAAAAGGTACACATTAAATCGGATCCATGTAATCGGATCTACCTTTGGTATATATACACCACAACCCTTTGTCTCACTTTTGGGCACGGGTCTTCCGTCCTCACGTAATGGGTTTAGGCCTTACTCCACCACGCTGACCAAGTGTGGTTTGGCAGACTTTATATGCCTTGCGAGAACATCATAGATTTAACGCATGCAGGTTTCTTTACGATGTTTTCTTTACACACAGAGAAGGTAACATAGAAACACATAACTCACAAAAGTGCGTGCTACTCGAATGAAAGGCGAGTTCGATAGCCACTGGGCCGTCACCACAGTTACACTAACTATGCTTATATAAATTATTCCAGAAACAAAAATCTTACTTGAAAAAGTCCATAGTACTTTCTCCTGGGCGCTTTATTGACGAACGCTGCAGTGTTTCTATCACTCTCCTGCTCGATCAGGCAAACCCCTGAAATATATAAAAAAAGAGAAATTAAAAACATTATTTAAAAAAAAATTGCAGATAGGACATGCTGTTGTCCTCCCATCCCCCATTGCGACAGACCTAGAACAATATGATTCTCGTTCTAGGGAATTTAAAGTCAGACCTATTACTATTAAGGTAGACCAGTGGTTCTTAACCAGTATATAAAATGTTCTCTGTGTTCTTAACCTTTTTAGGTCTGTTACCCTTATGATCTAACTAGGGTCACTGATTTTACCCCTCCTCCCAACGTTGAAGTCAAACAATACGTGTAGCTACTATATACTGTAAGTAGTGTAAGTAGTAGCAAACGGTACCAACATTTTTAAAGCTCTGGACAGATACTGTCTATCTACCTTGAGAACGCGAAATAAATATCTGCCCCGGCCGGGATTCGAACCCGGGATCAGCGGTTCGGGAGTCAAGGTCACACCACCGCGCCACTGATTCATCAATTGAGGCCTTATAGACGAATAACGCAAATTACATATAGGCACATGGCGTGGAAATTTTTTTGTTAAATTTCGATAAAACACCGGAAGACAAAGCTACAAGGTTAACAGAGATCGTATTACTTATGCGATATTAGCGGGACGACCCAATTAACCTTTTCAAACATCGCTAAGTAGGTAAATGACGATGTAATTAATAGTCAGCTTCTCTCAGGTTAAAAACATTTAAACAACACCTTTAAAAGATCGGAATTTAATAATGTGTGATTCCCTACAAACTACATTAGAGCACAGTGAACATAGATTCGCTGAACATGCCAAACAATGAATGTGACGTACATAGGTACATCTATTCGCTACCAGTTACGCCTTAGAGCCTATAAGGAACCTTGATAGGTTTTATATTCACACGTAATAGTACAACCGCCCATCAATAGTGATGTGCCTAGTTTTTGACATTAGTTGCCTACTTAAAGGTTACTAATTAATCAAAAATCATAATTTATTTGTAAATGAAAAATGTAATAAAATACAGTATACATAACACGAATACAATAAATAATGATAAATTGATAGTAGTTGTAGACTAAGTAAAGTATAAAAATCTTTTATGGGGAACTGTGTTTGCTTCTACAATAAAATACCTGAGATATTACTTTTCTCTCAGAAAATAAATATAAATAAAACAAATAATTTAATAAATCTTTCTATAAAATAAATGACTACATTAACGATGATATCTTGGTGCGAAGTATCTCGAGCTCCACTTTCCTCCCTGTGTCTCTCTCTATACTGTAACTATATGTTTAATAATGATGTACCTGTATGTACCTGTATGAAATTATTAAATTGTAAATTGTGAATAGAGTAACACCAAGTTTCTTGCAATGTTCTTCTCGGTAGTAACTTTGTAAATCGTCGGCAGAAAATGTAATGACGTTCATTATACGTATACAAATACCATATTGTATTTAAAACTAATTCTGAATCTGAACTATTTCTGCCAGTGGTTTTAAGCAATTGTGTTCGGGTTGGAAAGATGCGTGTGGTGGTGGTAAAAATACATTATACTCGTAATTTAAAAATGGAAAATAAATGAAAATAACAAAAAAATAATAGTGTACTTAAGATAGCTACCCGTAGGTACAACCCATTGTACGGTGCGGTTCTCTTCTCACTGAGCCTCTTCTCTTCTACTACCAAACCTGGGCAAACTCAGCCACGCTGCTCCAGTTCGGATTGGTAGAGGGGTCAGTGGTTAACCCGAATAATAGTAATTATAACGTAAAATATTTTATAGCTACTGTACTAACCTAAACTTACCTATGGATCTATGTTATGTGAATAAAAAATAGGATTTGATAACTAAATAAATAAATTTAAAAAAAAATCTGCTACGTATTAAACTAAAATAAAATTCATTAATTAGTGAGCCCGAACAACTATGTAAAAAAAAATAACGGACGATGATAGTGCAAAACTATTGACTATTATGCACGCCGCATTACATTGTATAATATTAAGCGGAACAAAATATATACTTGCGTACAATAGTCACGCTCGTGTTTAAAAAACCGAACTCACAGTTACTAAGGAAAGTCCTTGGAAAATTGTTTTTTAATAGCTCCCGGGTCAGCTGGCATCTAGTAAATACTTTTGACTCGTTTACCGAGAACGTTAACACTAGGATTATGAAACTGACAGTATGTCCGACCGACATGACGGCTGGATTGCTACTGATAGCGATGCCGGTACTGTTCTATTGTTTAATGATATTATGCGCAGACGCACCTTTTGACACTTGGCTTTTCGTTCGGGAAAACCAACGATTACTGATTCTACTGCACACTAGGCGGACTAGTGACTTGTTCCGTGATGATAACACTTATTTTTATTTTTCTATAGAAACGTGATTTTTACTTATTGTATAGTAATTTTAGATCCGGCAACCGGTTTACATTGAGCTTAATATTCACTTAATATTTTACTTTGGCATACGCTATCGGTGTGTTTAAATGTAAATAATTTACAATATGAAATGAATGTTTCATTTTGATAACACCGTGGCGAGTTAGTGATTGACCCTGAGTGTCGACCGCGGGTCCCGGGTTTGAATCCCGGTCGAGGAAGATATTTATTTCGCAGATATATATTTGTACTCAGGTCATGGGTGTCGTGATATCACTGATGCCTGATTCTGTTATATTTCAACCCTTCTAAAGCGTTTTGTTTTCATATGTTTAGTATAACACATTTTAGGGTTTCTTGTTTAGTGAAGTAGAATTGAATTTATTTATAAAACATAACATATTTATGTTAATAATAAGGGAAAGCGAAGCGAAAAGGAAAGGAAAAAGTAATATAAAAAACCTACGACTACTGATTTAACAAAAGATCTTTGATGTTACTGAAATATTGTCAAAATACTCCAAACTAGTTCTAAAAATCTGAGCTACAGTTAAAAATTCAAGTATGTATAAAATTAAAACTCCAAATTATTTGTTAATATTTTATTTAATGAAATTCAATCCATAAATTATTATTTACATAGTTTATAGACTAATTAAAGCAGAACCAAAGTTCTTCAAAACATAAAATTTTACAAAATAGCAAACTAACGTTTCTATAATTAATTAATTACACATCACTTAATTAAAATATTTGCATCCCAACTGTAAAACATCACAATTTGAAATGTGTCTTACTTTAAATTGCTACATTACTTATCAAGTAAGTTTAAATTTTGTATTGACAAAATATTGTGCAGTTCACTGATAAGGATTCGATGTTAAATAATTATGTATATTGTTTTCATCAAGTATTTGTATTAAATAAACACCTGTTTATACGTACATATAGTTTTAACTTCAAGCTACAATTGACCTACATTTGTGTCTATATGTTTAATGACAATATTTTCTATACAAGTTACGATTGGAGCCAACAATTACAACAAACATTTTAAACTGTACCTTATAGATTAAACGTCAAGAATAAGGGTGCAAACAATTAATGTTTTACTAACGACAAAATTAACCTCGCATTGAAAACAGGATGTAGCAATTTAAAATAGGATTATAACAAAGTTATCTAGCACACAATGACTTCGTATAAATTAGTTATCAACAAAAATATATCGAAATAGCTTAGAGCCTCGTGTTAATATATTAGTGTCTACATCTATTTGTTAAGTAATAATCTTCACAGAAGATTAATAATCAAGTTATTTAGATTAAGCAGATTGAAAAATATATTAAAACTTTCAGTCATTTTTAATACTAATTTCAATATTAGTTACAAATTTAGATACTTAAAGTTTTTTTTTTTTGTTATTTTTATATTTAAACTATAGTGAAACTATTCAATAAACATTATATTATCAAACATCCTAACAGGCTTCTTATCGAAAGAAAACACTTTACAGATATCAATGTATTCTGAGAATTTTAAAGATTATATCTTATTCAAATGTTTCCTGGAACTCAGTGGTTTCTACCTACAAAATTATCACTGTAGAGAGCATCCGTTAAAAGTGTTTAATTAAATTGTAATCAATCTAAGTAGTTAAATTAATTGTCATATTAAAACAGCAGCGTAAGTGATGACTTCGAAGTGAGAACGAATCAAATAATTTGCCTACAAATAATTCATAATTATTACACACATAAATCAACATTTACAATAGAACAGTTCAATCTACAATCACAATAAAATCAACACATATATTAAGTACCGATACCAGACAAAAAAGGTACGTAAAAAACTTAAAAAATGATTATTTTGAAATTAAGTAACTTTAGAAAGATTAATATCGAACAATTCAGAAAAAATAACAATGTTTTTTTTTAAGAATTAAACTTTGTTTTAGCCAAAGTTGACTTAAGGTTAAAGTCGACTTTGACTTAAATAAACGTAACCATACAAAATATTAAACAGTGAACTTCTGAATGATCAAACATTTAGATAATCGTAATATTAAGAGTTATAAATACAGACTGCTTAGCGAAATTATAGTTCATTGAGACGAGTGCATCACATTAATGACAAAACCGACCCACTAGTGAATCCAATTACGCAATTTAAAATTTCATTTCACGTCATTTGACTTGTTCTAAACTTTAGATGTGGCTGTGAGCATCACATAGCTCGCTCTCGGATTTTCCTCTTGCGCTGTTTCCTGTCTAAAGCACCTGTGCGGTTGAAATTCCGCTGGCTTTTTCAGCATTTTCCTCACAAACCAAACGAGTCCTATTACGATCACCATCAGCCCCAGAGCGACGCCAACCAACGCTGTATTGAGCCCTTTAATTCCAGACCTCATTTCCAAAGAGCCCGCTGATTCTATCAATTGGGGTACTATACATATAGTTCTAGAATCGTCGATTTTGTACTTGGATATCGTCGCGCATACTTCGTAAGGACCTCGTATGAATCCTTCCATGGAAACTTCGAGAAGGGTTTTGCAAGGCGTATCCTTTTGTGCTACGAGGGAGCCTCTTGATAGAATTTCTAGGACGACGTAGCAATTGTGGAAGGCGATGTATTTGACGTCAGGTGTCGACAACCTTTGGGAGCGAGGTAGAGTGAATTGCTGACGCGGAGGTGTGGGCAGCCCCATAACAGAGATCAGTACTGTTAACACCCCATCGCTCGTAACGTTTGAACGAACTTCTGATACTCTGTAACGAAAAACAGTAAAGTTAAACGTTTAAAACTAATTAATCACGAGTCTTTCGTACAGTCTTGTTCGATCTCATATTACTTCATAGATGGCCACTGCTTGGACACAACGATATAGTCATTTGCTATGCCATTTGCATAAAAATCAAGCTCAAAGTCAATAGATAAGAAAAACAAATTAAGTGTTTAAAGGGATGATATGTTATATGCGCTCTTTTTTATGGATGTAAGATAGCAAACGAGCTTATAGAACCACCCATCCGCTGCCGCTCATGATAACTGTGACTGACTTTGAGCAAGACTCAAATAGGGACTGGGTTGGTTATTCATGTTAGCTGAGAGAGTTGATTACAACATACCTTGGTCAGTTCGTTAGTTATAGTTGGTCCTATTAGTTGGTGTTAGTAATAGTCCAGTTATTAACTATTAGTAAGAGTTTCGACCAAACTACCAAACAACCGTTCTACAAGTAAGTAAGTATTTTGAGTGAAACAAATAATAGAATTAAAAAAAAATGTGACACGCAGAGTCCACTGTAAGTTCCGCTGTGACATCGTTTTCTGTCCTACGTACCGTAACATCGGCCTGTCAGGCACGATAGGCAGGACCGGGGCCGGCGTCACGTAGGCCTCCCGCTGGCGGACCAGCTGGGGAGCCCCGCAGCCCAACACTAGGGAGATTGGGACTTCCTTTGCATCCATCTCCTCTAAAGCTATGCAGAACCTGTACAGAAATAAAAATAAACACAAACTTTTACAACAATTTTCTTACAATAACGTTCCATAAGTGAGAAGGGTAAAACAACCGTATCAAAATCTTTTACCCCAGACCCAAGTACCTACAGATATTAAATTTTATCAGCTTGAGAAAATTTAATATCTAACGCCTAGGAATGAAGGCGGCTCTAACTTAGTTGTTACCAATCAGGCAATAAAAAATGTTACTAGCTGTTTTATATTAAAAGCTTTTATTTAACTTCACTCGTATGTATGTAATTATGTCCTGGAATCTTACAATCAATATTTCAACCACTTCCACTGAAGCTATAGAACTGAAATTTGGCATACATATTTGGTTCCGATGACAATGCACGAAAATAAAATAAAAAGTTATACTTAAAAAGCTTTTATAAAAAGAAAAATTTACAGTATAATATCTAGACTAGCCTATCTTGCAACTTAAATTAACTGGACTGAACTATATTTTTTCAAGAGGTCCAATTCCGTATTTCTTCCCTAATATTACTGTGTAAGATTAAGTGCGCAAAAAAGTTTATTATTAAGTCCCAATTGCAGTGGATCTCATTGTCGAACCACTCGACTACGAAACGTATCTTGCAAATCACTTACGTGTATTGTTCCAGGGGGTCCACCTTCAGTCCTCTCAGCACCACGTCAGGGGGTAGGGCCCGGTGGCAAGCCACGTGTTTAGGCAGGCCTCCCGCCTTGGACGCAGTCACACCGGTGCACCGGTACCGACGCCCAGGGGGGTCTACCAGCCACGAGAGGTGGACTTCTTCGTCGTCGTACCACGCGTCTACGAGACGTACCTGACAAAATTCAATAACATTGATTTGTACTAACTATCACTAACATTCCCCAGTTCTCTTACCCAGTAACGAACTGACCAACTAATGTTCTAATTAACTCTCTCAGCTATCTGGACTAATCATCCCAGTCCCTGTTTTGAGTCTTGTTCAAAGTCAGTCACTTGTCATGGGTGGCAGCGGTTGGGTGGTGGTGGAAGCTCATTAATCTTCTTATACACTATTTTATTTTACACCTTGAACCAAATACTACCTACCTACTTACGTCGACCTACCAACCGATTTACGTCGTCATCATTAGTTTCTTGTCTCTTTATTACAAATTTAATTACACTTAGTAAAGTATCTGTAAACAATACAATCTGATGATACTTATATATCACTAGTGGACGCCCGCTGCTTCGCTTACGTAGAGATAACAAAAGTTTCGTTTATAGCTTCTGTCCTTCTCAAGGAAATAAACGGAAAATTTCTACCCGCTGAAGTTCAAATAGCAAAGGTATTAACGGAAAAGTTCATCCATCGATCCATCCATCCAACTAATCCAAGCTTAGAATACATAATATATTTACATTACATACCTACTCCAAAAATAAACCTATCTACCCTAAATTTTTAAGAGACAAACAAGCGTTCATGAGTTACGTTATGAATCTTATATCCAGGAGGCGTTCTTAACTTACCCATCTCATTAATCTATTTTGGGCGTTATATACCTCCTAATGATGGAAACACCGGCAGAAATCCACAAAAATAATCTTTTCAATAGTAATTTGAGATGAGTGTCTCGTTGTTTTCATAGGTTTCATAATCTTATCTTGAAACACTCAACATGGTATTATACATTTTATCTTGATTCTGTCATCGTGATCTTTGTAAAATCAATCTGAAGCCAGTTTTATGCATAAGCTAATAATACGCAATTACGTAATGCTAGTTATTTACAGCGTTTTACGTAACACGTTAAGAGTAACAGCATTTTTGTTACATTTACTTTCGTATTAATTTCAATGAGTATTTATTTAAATCCTGAACGTAGACTAATGGAGGGATTAAGGTAAATACATTTTAATATCAATCAATTTGTCATTATAGTACTGTAAGTTTATTTGTGTAAAACTGAAACAGCAGCTGTTCGAATTTCTATCGAATTCTCCGAGCCACCCACCCCGCAGTGATCGGAAACGACAAGCCCCACCGAACCATTGTTAGCAAAATCGCCTGACAGTAGTTTCATAGCAAACTAGTTACGTTGCAACAAAGCTGAATGCTAGTACACAGATGCCAGGCGTTGAGTCGTATTTTCACTAAAAATTTGTCCATGTTCGAACAAAAAAGTGCAGGCTGATTCATCTTTTAGAGGTTTGCAGCTGGAGATACGACAACCCTAAAAAATTTATGGGGGTGTTAGTTGTAACAGTGTGTAGAAGGTAGTGCAGTAGGTACGGTTAGTCTGCAGACCCACCAGTCGGACATAGCGGTGGGACCAGGTATAAAAAACCCTAGGAAGGGCAGTGATAATGGCTATGTACGTACGCAACTAAGTTGTTAGTAGGCTATCACTTATCACCAATGTTCTGAGTACAAATGATTTTATGTAAATTATAGATAATCATTGCCTGACCACATCAGTAAACTTGATAGTGCGTACAAAAACGTGATAACAATAATGCCAAAATAATAAACCTGCAAAAGAATAACCAATTAACTTTTCAATTTTGCATGATAAAATTAATATTAAAATTTAATCTTCGTATTCCTAGGGATGTAACTGTTTAATGGTGCTGTAAACAGGTAGGTAGGTAAAATACACGCAGCAGGTAAGCTTAAATCGTCTTATGACTTTTATATCCAACTGTGAAATTATCAACAACATGGAATTATTCTACTTGCAATGATTAAATATTGCGTATTTATCGCACAAGCACAACAACGGTGGAATTAAAACACATTTCTCTTTAACTTTCACGAGTATATAGATCTAGTTTAGGCCAACTGGCAATTTATAGCTATCAAAATTGATGTGATCTGATGAAAAATTCAATCACGAGTGAGGAAATGCTGCCAACATTTAAAAAAATCCTTTGCTAGGTAGGATAAGTAACTCGTGATCGTAAGATTGCTCTGAGCTTTTGTGAGGCTTATTGATGTTTGCCCATTTGATTGAGACATCGTAACGATTATAAATATGTATTTTAATCCTGTATGTAACGAATAAATTATCTATTTTAGTAGGATATACATAGTAGGTATATTGGTAGGCCTAAAAATGTAAGAAGTATAAAGAAATATATCTAGAATTAAATATAAACAACTTAATTCAGATTTGCTTTCATTTACTCGTATAAAAACTCTCACAAAATGTTTATAAGCGTGGTTGGTATATCTTAACTGGAAACCTATTTGTTATAATTACTTTGTTATAACTCTAATTGTTTCGTTTACCTGTGGCATTTCTTGCTGCTATCAGCGAATACAGCATGAAAAGGAAAGGAAAACTATTCGCAAACTACATAATACTACTAAATCGTTAATCCAGATTGGGACAGTGATTGGAATTTGAAAAGCGATGGGGCCCAATTAAGAGTATGTAATGCTACACGTAGATACTTTCATAGGCCAATGGCTTTTGTTATATACTTAGCACAGTTTGTGAGTCCTGAGGGATATTTGGGAGAACAGAATAAAAAGCAGCTGACCATTAGGTACTTGACGTATATTACAAGTGAAGTAATTCAAGGATATTGGTCCCAACAACATTAAATTACCTGTATAAGAAGGTACGTACGTATTTATAAATTATCGCGATACCGCGTAGGTATGCCACTGCTTTCAACCGAATTAAGCAAGTAGTATGAGTAATACTTCCATTGACTATTTAGGTACTACTTAAAGCTCGCAACATGTAATTCGAATAACCTGAAATTAAAAATACTAAATATTGGGAGATACTTCAATGCATTAAATTACCTTTGACTTTGAAATAGGCAGATCTTCATCAGACGGCTCTTCCAGTTGTTCGTCATAAATGTCATCATCCAATCCATCAGTCTTGTCTAGATACACATCAGAATCAACTTCAGCCGTATCCACGAGACTTAACTTCTCCCGCCGCACGTCAATAGTGTTGTCTACAACTTTATTATAATCGTAGTTTACATCGATAACCTTCGTTTCGATGTGCTCGAAATCGTCACACAGCTTGTTCTTCGATAACCGCGACAACAGCGCCCCTTCTAAATGTGGTGGTGTGGCGCAAACGGCTGCAGCTTTATCAGATTGTGTGAGATTTTTTGCTTCCCGAAGCCACCTAGCGAAGCCTGCCATTAAACAGTCGCAATTAAGTGGATTATCTGCAAATAAAACGAATTTATTTTCTGAGTTAAATTGTTGATAAATCACATATATGAATAGACCTCAAATTTCTTTGAACCAGACCGAGTAAGAGATCCGTCAAATGATTGTTCTAAATTCGAACGGTCTCAACACAACTCGCTATAATTTGACTCGAGACTAAATTGCGTATTAAGTAACAAGTAGCCAGTACTACAATAATTATGCACTAATTATAATCTGATAGTTAGTTGGCATTTTACTTGAGAAATTCGAGTGAAAACTACCAGGAATGCACCAACAACTAATTGGTTTTCGATTAAAATTATTTAAAGTTTACGAAAAACGTTGACAAAGTATCCGCGCGTGGTAATTCCATGGAATTTTATATCAGCTGATTCCTACATTAAGATTTCATTTTAACCAGTTCTTTTGTAGCCACACAGCCTCAGTTGACAACGACGATTATTACAACTGACATTCCTGCCGTGTCTTGTACTGGACGATATATCCTATCTGATATTTATATCTTACCTTCAATGATAAACAGCGCCAGGCTCTTATGCTGTGTCTGAGCACGGTGCCTGCTTTTTTACCCTCAACGGTAAGCCGTGATCGTCATACTATCACCCTCAATTGGTATTGTTGATCGAAGACCTTAATCCACCGCAATATTCTATTATTTCTTACCTTCAATGGTAAACCGCACCAGGTCCTTATGCTGCGCCAATGCACCGTCGTCGATGATGGATATATCATTGTCGTGAAGCAGTAGATCAGTGAGCTGGCGCAGGGAGTTCAGTGGCTCAGCTGATAGAGACCGCAAGAAGTTATGCGACAGGTCCAAGTGGACGAGGCTCGTTAGCTGGGCTAGAGACGCACCTGTGGACGATACGTAAAATTCAAAAGATCCTATTGCTGTTTATGATGAAGAGGATATAACAACAAAAACCAACCTGCCGCAATGCCTAATTCTTCGCGAGCGAAGCTGCGGGCGTTCTCTCGTTATTAATAAATGTTTGTTTTTTAAAATGTTTTTTAAAGTAAACGTATTTACTTACAAATAATTTAAGGCAATATAATTAGAGGCTGTCTCTTGAAATTATCTTTAATTAGAAATCTTGAAATTATGTATAAATAGACAGCCGGTAGACGTTATTGAACAGTTTTCTTGTGAACACGTCATCCTAATTTTATCGCCATAAATTATCTGTACGTAACTTTACTTAAATTTTTTTATTTAAAAACGAGCTTTTACGAGTATTATTAACGAGAGAGCTTCGCTCGCGTGGAGTTAGGCACTGCGGCAGGTTGGTTTTTGTTGTTACCTATTTGGTCTCACACGCTACTGAACAAACCCTGCCTAATGACACCCTAGAGAATCTTCCTTATTTTCAAGGTGTCCCTTCGTGATTGCCCGAATAAAATGACATCCATTTACGTCAATTTGAAAAATGAAATGCAATATGCTAAGACAATCGTTATTTCTCTACTTTCATCCCCTTTTTCAACATCAAACTTTCAACAACCTTTTTCAATTGAAAATACAAAATCGCTGAATTTGTATTTTCGTATTTTTTATATAGAACATATATTTTACGTAATTCCAGGTCAAACGGTTTTGTTATAGAAGTGTTAAGCATAGTAACGTGTTAGTGATAAACACTAATACTCGATTTTTGTGAATTACCCTGTACCCTTCAGAGTCCCCCAGCTTCTCAGGTCAAGCGAAGCGATTTCGTAGTTTAAATTTCATTTTTTAACTATCTTATATTACTTGAAAATACGCGCCGTTAGTGTAGTTGTATTGGGAGCAGAACGGTCAAAGCATAAGCCTTCAAACGTTTAATCAAATGGAAATTTAGAATTTGTAGCGCGACCCACGCTAGAAATAAATTTATTTCTATTGGAAAAAAACTCTTGAAAGGCTACCTATTCCGAAGTTCTATTCAAAAGAATATTGGATTCAAACGTACATTTAGTTTAGTATTTTATAAATAACTTTCAGAAGTGACTAGCTATAATCTAGTTTAGAGGAGTCTGTGATATCCAAAATAAAAAGTGTCTCAAGTGATTTGATGCTCAGTACCTACTGCAGTCACTTTATGTGCCAGATAAGTTATTGGTGCCTTTTAGTCTGACATCGGTAAAAGATAGGTGGAGGGTTTTTTTAATAACATTTAGTTAAACATGAGAGATTTTGTAATTCCAAACTATCAAGAGCCTAAAATAAAATAACACAAATAATGAAAACAATGCCCCGTTTCAGAAGCCTATCCTATAAGAAAATCGTTCTGGTATGAAAAGAAGTCAAAAAATATCATACGAATACGATTTTGCCTTCTAATTTATAAAGAACTTAAATTAGATTCTTAAGAAGCCATCGTGCCAACCACAGAACAGAACCTCCTTTATCTGTTCTGTGGTGCCAACCAACGACACTCAAAATTAGGTATTTACCAAAAAATATTGCTGTCGTGCTGAGCTATGCCGATCGGCCTTGGGGTATGATAGAAAACTGCAGCTCGAACTGATTTTACCTACGTAACATTGAGGAAATCGTCCTTTCATAGTCCCTTGTTTCCTCCTCGAAATATTGACCGATTTCAATATTTTTATATGAATGTATTTATATAGAAGAGTCTAATAGAGTATAATAGAGGATCTAAGCTACGGTCTTACGTTTTCTTTTTTGTATCATAATAATGTCGGTAATACCTACTTTGCTGGATGACTAAAAATATCAATAAAATTGGTCGATTTTGGTGTTTTTAAAAAAAAATTTCTCTTCTATTTATTAAGTAATGGAAAAAAATCAAAACGTACAGTCATTCATGACACAGACATGAATATTAATTTTATTTTTGTTGTAGGCTTCATTTTCCTATGAGTAAACAGGGGATTACGTTTGTATGAAAAAAGTGTCGCACGATTTCCTCTTAAAGTTAGAATAACAAATATCAAGCATTTTTTTTTTCAATTGAATCAAAGGACAAATTGTTTTCTTAAGAAAACACGCGCCAACTGATATTGAATGTGTCTTATTTCTTCATTTAAGTCCAGAGGTAAGCAGACTCCTTTTATAACTAAAGGGGATTAGATTAGCCAGTGATTAGGTCGAGGGATAAAGTCCATTGTAGAAAAGAACTGTTCACGTAACTCAGTGACGTTTCAATTTCCTGTCGAAAAGAGGGTAGCTTGGCAAGACCGACAGATGCTAGTAAGAGCGGTTCCGTATGTAGGCACTATATTTAAGTGTCAACAAATTGTTGAATTATATATATATAGGGTGTAATATATTATCTCATCCTGAGATACGTGACTAGAAACGCTGATTACTCACGTGTTTTGTTTGTTCAACTTTTGACAAGGCAATTGAGTTATAAAGGTCCCACGGCTGGGCAGTGAACTCCACTCGGAATGAAAATCAATGACAATTAATTACCACAGTCCACCAAGCAAGAAATTGCAGATAGCTGAATGGAATTGTTCAAAATATTTTATTGACATGGCGGTGGTACGTACGAATATCTTGCATTCTTACTCTCCATACAGAAACTATGAAAAACTTTAATCTTGAAACCAAAATGGTCTTTTTTTCGAGCTCACGGAACCCTAAAAAGGCGCGGACGCGGAAACAAAAGTATCGCAATCTAATAAACATTTTAAATTCCCTCTTAACTCATTGTAATGAGTTCCGGCTTATCCTGAAGATCTCCGCTAATTTCACTGGGAATCACTTTTCCATTACATTTGAATTCGTTTTGTGCTACTTTTTAGATAAGCAAAAGTTAATAGCACAGTTTTTAAGTGGGTGGAGAATTGAATTATTTTATTATTGTTCTTTAGATATAAGTGTTTTAGCTGCAAGTGATTAATTAGCATTCAGCTCTGCGGGGTCTCTTTTCATAACTGAAAGGATGTGAAGTGTACTCCACCACGCTGCTCCAGTGCGCATTGGCGGCGATATTAGTGACTAACTCTACTATTGGAAGCTTTTAACCTCCCGATGTCCGACATGGCTAATTATCTGTTTTTTTTTTTACTATAACAACCGGGACCGACCTTTAAATGCATAACCATGGATGCGCTCGAGAAATTTTGCTTCCCGCTAGCTCATTAACGAACCTCCCGAGATTAAAAGGCGGATTGACCGATCGACAGTGGATATTATATAACAAATATTTAAAAATCATTTTAAGAGTATTGTTCTTTCAGGCATTTCTCATTTTAAATAACTGTTTCAGATATATACCTAACGATTTGAAGTTGGTTAACATACATAGTCGCTATTTTTCATACACAAATCATAGGTTGACAGAATAAATAAATTAATAAATATCATGGATATTATCACACACAGTCTGCCCCCAAACTATTATTATATTATTATTATATTAAGGCTAATATAAAGTACATATTACATAAAGGCTTTATAAAATCAGGCAAAAATGCTTACCAGATACAGCTACAATTTCGTTCTGAGACAGATCCAAATGCGTCAAATTAGTGAGGTGCTTGAAAGAGTAGTCTTCCAACACGTCTATTTGGTTGTTGTGTAAATTTAAATGCGTGAGATTTGTTAAACCTGGAAATAAATATTTTGCTTAGTTACAACATTAAACAGTGAAAATCTATTTTTATTTTGCTATCAGATTCCATCATCTGAAAGTTGACACATATTTTTTGCATACTTTGCCTTTGAGATCATTATAGACAAAACTTGCAGGCTTTAATTGCTGAAAACTCCCACAGGTTGCGTTTCGCTAGGATTTGAACCCAGCCCTCGAGTGAGAGACCGAGCCACTATCCACGCTATACCTACAAACCATTGAATTAATATTTAATAGAAACTAAAAGCGAAGACTAAAGGTTTGAGGAACTAAAGATAAAGCAAAGTTACTCTAACTTCCTTAGCCTGTGCTTGCGGCGACGTGTAGCCTTCATGTCGGTTCCTACTTAAAGTATAGAACTACATAATTATGCTTGGACGTAAACAAAACTATCACAAAGTAAAATTGAAAATTGAAAGTGAAATTTCACACGGAAGATTATTGTTTTCAAATTAAATCAAACGACGACTGTATTATGGCAGCGCTGCAGCAGCTACGTAAGTTTAAAGCAAGAAATGGACAACATTTCGTTCTTCTCTGCTTCTCAATTGTAGATTATTTATTATTATTTATCGGACGGGGGTGTGGGCAGTTATGCCCACAAGCCACTGCGACCTAAAGAGATCTATTGTAGCTAGCCCCCATAGGTTCAAACCTGATCCCAAAGGCCAATCGCTCGGATAAATCCCAGGATGCCTTTGGGGTCAAGTTCCTTGATTGTACAAGGTGTGACTAGGCTTCCGCCCAGTTTGCGACTTCTATAATGGGCCACTGCAGGACAGTCGCAGAGGATATGGATGGGTGATTCCTCCGCCTCATTACAGAATCTACAGGCGCCAGTGATGGCTCTTCCTATCGTATGTAAGTGTTTGTTTAACCTACAATGTCCAGTGAGGAGTCTGATTAAAATCCGCAGGTCGGTGCGGTTAAGGCTCAACACTTTTTTCGAATGATTAGATGAGAAACCAGATATTAGTGCTTTAGACTGCCTTAGGCCTGCCGCACCAAGCCATAACTCGGTGCTCCGCTCTAGGGCTTGTCTTTTTAGGATGCATCGGGTAGCGGCCTTCGATATGCCCACCATCGGTTCAGGTCCCATGGTGGGCAGTTCGGCCCCTTCCCTTGCTAGCCTGTCAGCGATCTCGTTTCCGTCTATTCCCATGTGTCCAGGCACCCAGCCCAGGGTGACCTTATTCCTGAGAGATAGTAGATGCTACAAACATTTTGTCCACCCCACCTGACAAGGCGCCGCGTCGTAAGCTGGCGAAAGTATTATCAGCGAGCTGCAGAGATTCCAGAAAACTTAGAGCAGGCACGGTGTTTGGTCCCACGGGACCCTCCAGCGCGTTGCTTGACACATCCAGCTCTTTCAGCAGATTAGCTTCCTGGTTACAGAAAGAGAGAGAGTGTAAAAGTTATTATAGAAAAATATACAAGGTGTCCCAAAATTCAACGATAATCCTGAACCAGAGGATGGCCCTGCTAATGACTACTCCAGGAAAAAAAAGAAAAAAAATATATCTCGATTTTTTTTCAAATTACATAATAAAAAGGAAATTCTTAGAAAATGGACACCCCTCATGATATTTTTAACTACCATGACCACAATTTTTGAGATATTTCTGATATTTTTTTTGTATCCGTGTCCTTAGTAGTACTGCTATCTACCACAAATCTTAAAATTTCTATAATGTCTGTAGTTTTCACACAATAAACAATTAAAATCATTGTTTTCCCAAAAAATTTTGATCAAATTTGCTTTCAGTCCACTTTCATTCATTGTGGTGTAAAAAAAAAGTATGGACACCACTATGGCAAGTTTTTTTAAAAGTTGACGCAACTAATCAAGATTCCAAAATGGTATAATACTCTTGGAAAACTAGTCACAAAAAAAAAGTGTAATATTTCTAAACAAGAACCAAATTTCATAAATTGTACTTGTTGATAGTTATCATGTGCCCAAAATATGATTTTTGTTGTAAATTTCTTGGATTTAAATGGGACATGTGCGTAGTCAAACAAATTTAGAAGACAGAGATAGATAGAGAGAGATTACATGTTAGTCAGAGGTAGATGTAGATGTCGTTATCAAATAACAATAGGGCAGGTAGAGAAGTTGCTGTTCTCAGCAGTCAGTACGCCCTGCTTCTTTCTTTACTGTACACCGTTAAGTATTCAATTGACGTGTGAATCAAGTAATCTGCAAATTGAACTGATTTTGCATTATTTTGGACTGTTTAACTTTAACTGGGCCCTTTGAGTTACAACGAAACTTAGATGGAAATAATTATTTGAACTTTTTACAAAATAACTTGCCAGACTTATTAGAAGACGTGCCTTTAAGTGATTTACAAAACATGTGGTTTTAAAATGATGGTCGCCCAGCTCACTATGCCCATCCTGTGCGAGACTACTTAAACCAAGAGTATCCAGGGCGTTGGATCGGTCGACTTGGTCCTATCTTATGACTACCCCTTTCACCCGATCTAAACCCCCAACACTTCTTCTATTGGGGTTGTCTCAAAAACAGGATCTACTCAAACATTTTTCACCACCAAAAAACCTATTTTGGGCACAAAGTAAAAGTTATTACTAATCGACAAGAACAATTTTTGAAATATGGTTCTTGTTTAGAAATATTATACTTTTTTTTTGTGACTAGTTTTCCAAGAGTATTATACCATTTTGGAATCTTGATTAGTTGCGTCAACTTTTTAAAAAACTTGCCATAGTAGTGTCCATACTTTTTTTTTACACCACAGTGAGTGAAAGTGGACTGAAAGTAAATTTGATCAAAATTTTTTGGGAAAACAATGATTTTAATTGTTTATTGTGTAAAAACTACAGACATTATAGGAATTTTAAGATTTGTGGTAGATAGCAGTACTACTTAGGTCACGGATACAAAAAAAATATCAGAAATATCTCAAAAATTGTGGTCATGGTAGTTAAAAATATCATGAGGGGTGTAAATTTTCTAAGAATTTCCTTTTTATTATGTAATTTGAAAAAAAATCGAGATATATTTTTTTTCTTTTTTTTCCTGGAGTAGTCATTAGCAGGGCCATCCTCTGGTTCAGGATTATCGTTGAATTTTGGGACACCTTGTATATAGAAACGGCCGTCTTAGTCCTCAGAGTAACAACACATGGCCATAAGTGGCTGATTTATGTTAACTTAACAAGCTTATACAATAGGTAATTTATCACCAATTGTTCTTTTTTACTGTGGATTAATCAAAGGAAACGGGCATCCAGCACCTAAAAACCTTAAACCTACACCTATAAAATATCCAAGTTACCAACCTGAGATTCGAACTCGAAATTTTCAGGAAAGAGTAAGAGTTATGAAACTAATTAGTCTATAAAATAAATTAGCGTAATAATATAATAATATATGATCATCCTGACACCGCGCCGCCATTATAAACCTGAATATTAGTATCGTAATATTCCATTCCAGCTGCACGCTTCTCCCAGAAGGACTGTCATTCCTACGCTACCGGATACTACTGGGAGTGTAGTAAACGTAGTTAGCAGCTCTGTAGGATTTTGGGCTCCTCAAAACCCCGTCGATCCTCAACGCGCTAATACCAAAAAGCGCCACCGTCCGCTGTGGCGCTAGTGTGCAAGTTACCAACGTCGAACTAACATGCCATGCGCGCGCGCTCCGCTAAATATTAATAATTATACCAAATTAAAGTGAAAATTGTACTGACTAAGTGTATTGTGTTGATGTGGTTATAATCCTGACGCATCTCAAACGAAGAAATATCCTCCAAAGGCAACGGTGAGTGAGCCCAAACAACTTTTCAAAATACCAACTGAGCTATCGTACAAGCTCTGTTCCTGGTACTGTATGGTCGTATTTAAGACGAATTTAGTTTTTATTTATTGAATAATAATAACTTCACATACATAATACAGAACTTTTTTTTTCAATTTTCAAACGAATTTTTAAACATGATTCCGTGAGTAATAGAATAAAAAAGAGATTTCCACAGAGTAAATGAAAGTGAAGAGCTTTTTACTAAGTTAACTACATTTAGTCCGATTTAGTCAGTCCACTCAGTGTATCGAAGTAACTTAATTTACTTTCAGTCCCGAATGGTTTCTACTCATTACCATATGCAACCGGATAACCGGAAAACCGGAATGCGGGATAGTGCTTTAGTTCCGGACGTAGTTATCCGTCATTTAGGCATTAGGTTTTGTGTATTGTTAGAAGTTATATAATCGCGACACAGCTCAAGGGTTATAAAGTAAGTGGTTGAACAGTTAAATCACAAAGTACCTACATGATAAGCGGCGCGCGCTGTTAAGTCGATAGGTTATCAGTACAAATCTAAATTTTCAAAATAGGTATAGCAGTTTCTGAGTTTACCCCGTATCCACTTACAAGCACCCCCTTTTTATAATATTAGTACCTATACGAGTAGACTTTCATAGGCTCAAAACATGGTTCGTGGGATCCAAATGATTATACACAACTTGTGATACTATAGTTCTCTGCCTACACCATTTAAAATACAGGCGTGATGTTGCGTTTTTTAAATTGAGAGAAGAAATTAAAATGAGACAACAAGAAAACAAAAATCGCTTACCTTCAACGAGGCTAGTGCGGGGACTTTGAGCAGGTTGCCCCGCAACCTCAGAATCAACAGCTTTTCAAGAGGCTTGAAGGCTTCGGGTGCAATACTTGTTAACTGGTTGTCACTAATGTCCAAGTATGTCAGGTTTCGGATACCCTAAAATTTAAAAAAAAAAACACATAATACAAAAATTCTATGCTGACCCTTGAAAGAGAGGGAAAGAGCTATTGCTATAATGTTTTGTATTTCTTATTCAAACTCAATTTAGAATTTCGAAAGAAAGGCTAGGTGGAAAGCTCCCACTCATACCGCCCGCAACCTTAGAAGCCCCTTCTAAATAAGAAGGAGGCTCTATGTTTGACTGAATGTAATTCAAAAAATATAAATTTCAATTTCTTCATAGCAGTTATAGTCGATCACGATCTCATTTCAAACTGATAAATGTTTAGTAATAACCCACCACGCTGGTATCTACTGTGACACTGGCCATGTGTCGATTCACACGCATCATAGACACAACTCTCTATACGATTTTCTAAACCTACATAATTTTCGACAGTGTATTCCTCCAAAGTAACAGCTATAATTAATTGTTTAAAATTGCATTTCGTAGCTGATTTACGTCACGTCTGGAGGTCAAAGTTGAAACAATAATATATACAATAAAAGCAAAACACGTTATGCTCTTTGCATTATAATTTACATAAAATAAATAAGCAAAATGCATAATTTATTTTATAGCACGTGTTCAAACGTACTTTGAAATTCGTCTGCAGCAAAATTGTATTCTGTGACGAACAAAACTCCGTTTGATTTAATATTTAGCTGATATAGTTTCGCTAAGACACTTTTATTTGTCTTCTGTTAAAAATGCCACACAGCATGGACATTGGTTCTCAAACTGGAAAAAGCCCTCTTGTGAGTCCTGGAAGCTTAGTTTTGGGTCGTTGAAGTAGTCTAGGAATTACCACGACTGATGTAAGTTAGATAAGCTTTAAATTTTCAATATCAAGATTATAAATAAAATGTTATATCTACCTACTTATATAACAAAATGTTATATTTTTAGTGTGCATTTCATAGAGGAGTGTACATAAGTGGAGTCGCATTTTTAGCAGCTACATGGGTTAAACATAGGATTTGTCTAAAAATAAATGCTTAAAAATAATTTACATAGTATTAAGTATAAAACCATATTTTAAGTTTAAAAAATGTTTGATTCAAACATTGTTACACATAAATTTTTTAGATTTGCGCCGAGAATACATTTCTGTTTGATTCAAACATTTTCTGGGTACGCGAAATAGTTTGAGAAACTGTGGTTTAGTGGGACCTGTTTAAACACGTACCTATAAATAACATTCGTCAGTTTCTCTAGTCTAGACGCATTTTGCCTGGCATTCAAAATAAGTTGCTACTAGGGACATTCTATTACAAAATACTGAATCGAGTGTTGAACCGAATAGATCTTAAGTATTCAATTTGGATAAGTTTTTTTCTAACGAACACACATTTAAGTCTCTCTAGATAGACTAGATATATCCTCCGTATTAATTTCAATCCATTAGTATAGATAATATTTTTACCTATAATAATGGATTATAATAATTATTTTTTTATTTATTCTTTATCCAGCTATCGGAATGAAGAAGACGGTATATCGATTGGGTTTGGGTAGAAGCACAATGTAGAAACGAGAACGAGTAAAGAGACGAAATCGATTTCGTCTCTTTAAGCCGGTCAGTCCAGAAAGCATAATTTTGTAAGTTGTGTGCGTGTGTGTGACATAATTATGTATTTTAAGAGGATATCACAAGCGAACAAGTCGACACTTTTTCCATACAAACGTAGTCCCCTGTTTCCTCCTAGGATAAAGAAGTTACAGAAGAGAAAAAAATACCATACGATTTATACGTACCTCTGCCATGACTGTACGTTTTGTTTTTTTTTCATAATTTGATTAATAGAAGAGAAAAAAAATCATTTAAAATAAAAAAAACGACTTTTTTTACATACATTTTCAAACATCAAGCAAACTGGTAATTACTAACATATCCCAAAAAAGCAAAACGTACGGGCATAGCTTAGACCCTGTTCTACATTTTAACTGAAAGAAATATTGAAATCGGTCTAGATTTCGAGGAGGAAACAGGGGATTACGAAAGGACGATTTTCTTAATTTTACGTAGGTAAAATCAGTTCGAGACTGCACTTCTCTCTATCGCACGCTAAGGGGCTCAGCGCGACGGCAATATTTTTGGTAAAAACCTATTCTTCAAAAGTGACGGTCGACTGATATCCTCTTAAGTTCACCCTGTAGTTGCTATCATACAAAAGTCTGGTTTGAGCCACACGAGGACAGAATATAAGTGGCCAATTTATGGTTAATGTTTTTCCCAAGGAATTACAATTGCATTCACTAGAAACAACAACTTTAGACACTATATAAATTTCATAGATTTATTATTCTAATAAATTCAGTAGTTTTGTTTTACTTGCGACTGAAAAAAGCACTCACCACTCACATAATTAGAATTAAGAATCACACCGTAGCGTATTACCAGACATCCCTCTTTATTCTTCAATTTTGAATTTGAATTTGAATATAACCCATCAAGGAAAAAATATTTACAAACAGCCGATAAAATAGTTCCTACTTCACAGACGTCAATAGATTTCTCGCAAATAAATTACCTTAAACGAATTACAGTCCAAGGAATGAATCTTGTTATTTGAAATGTCTAGTCGATCCAAATACGACAAGCGGGACAGCGCCTCCGTAGGCACTGAAGGCAGCTGATTGTTTGGTAGACCTGTTAAAAATTATTAATGAATGTATAGAATGTGTCTCTAATCGCTTCGACCCATGGACGTCCCACTGCTGGGCCCGGGGGACCCCCACAGACGCTGCTCCAATGCGGATTGGTGGACGGGTTAGTGGCCAACCCAGTGTCGAATGTTCTCAAGCCACCCGAAGGTCTTCGCCAAGGCTTAACGACTGTTTCCAGCATTGAAAACAACCGGGACCGACGGCTTTACGTGCCCTCCGAAGCACGGTAGCGTCCATGAAATTTTGCCACTAAGCAGAATGAAGCTATTCGCTAATCGGAAACAGAGGACGGTGACGTCGCTCGTAATCTTACACTATCTCACCTAAAGCAAGTAACGTAGCCGCAATGCTACTGAAGGCGCCCTGCCGCACTCGCTTGATGTCGCCGCTCGATATGACCAGCCCGTGCAAGCCAATGCCAGCCAACTCGGCGGAAGCAGAGGACAGAACGTCGCTCGTAATCTAACACTATCTCACTTAAGGCAAGTAACGTAGCCGCAATGCTACTGAAGGCGCCCTGCTGCACTCGCTTGATGTCGCCGCTCGATATGACCAGCCCGTGCAAGCCAATGCCAGTCAACTCGGCGGAAGCAGAGGACAGAACGTCGCTCGTAATCTAACACTATCTCACCTAAGGCAAGTAACGTAGCCGCAATGCTACTGAAGGCGCCCTGCTGCACTCGCTTGATGTCGCCGCTCGATATGACCAGCCCGTGCAAGCCAATGCCAGCCAACTCGGCGAAAGCAGAGGACAGAACGTCGCTCGTAATCTAACACTATCTCACCTAAGGCAAGTAACGTAGCCGCAATGCTACTGAAGGCGCCCTGCTGCACTCGCTTGATGTCGCCGCTCGATATGACCAGCCCGTGCAAGCCAATGCCAGCCAACTCGGCGAAAGCAGAGGACAGAACGTCGCTCGTAATCTAACACTATCTCACCTAAGGCAAGTAACGTAGCCGCAATGCTACTGAAGGCGCCCTGCTGCACTCGCTTGATGTCGCCGCTCGATATGACCAGCCCGTGCAAGCCAATGCCAGCCAACTCGGCGAAAGCAGAGGACAGAACGTCGCTCGTAATCTAACACTATCTCACCTAAGGCAAGTAACGTAGCCGCAATGCTACTGAAGGCGCCCTGCTGCACTCGCTTGATGTCGCCGCTCGATATGACCAGCCCGTGCAAGCCAATGCCAGCCAACTCCGCAACGGAAGCAGCGGACAGTGACGTCACGCCGCGCAGCGCGCAGTCCAGCAGCGACACCGCACTGTTCTTGTTCCGGGATTTCTGCTCGCGTAGGTGACGTCCGATTATCTGAGGACATCGTGTATCGTGAGCATGTTCAGCATAAAATTAAATTAATATGTAAATATTTATACTTTATTTAGATCTTTCAATATATTTTTAAACAACTCTTTTTGTACAACCACTTTTCCAATTTAATCGCATCGCCCCTTCGATCAATAAAGGACGAACAATACTTTTATTTCGTATCATTGGCCTAATGCTAGGACGGGTACCTACTGGAGAGCCAATATGGAAGGAGTCCCATTATTTCCAAGCTTAGCGATAGGAAGAGACAATTGCCTTTACTGACCAAATAATCTTATTTACTACATACTCTGTTTTTCCCTGGGATAAGTCGCGTTGATGATAAATTAAATCGGTCATCATAAATAGTAGGTAGCATAACTAGCGTAGTACTTGATTCAAATAGTAATTAGTGAGAGATGAAAACGATTAGGAAAGGGTAGACCTTTAGACCTAAAAGTTTTCAAGTTGCCTAAAATCTAGAACTATTTGAATTGGTTGTCGTGTTTTGGTCTAAGTTAGTAGCTAGTATACCCAATGGTATGTAAGCGACAGAATCATGAACATTATTATTTATTTATTTAACTTTTTTTATTTAACTTTATTATAAACGAGGCAACCGTAATTTAATTTTTGGATTTTTTCTTTTTGTTTGTTGTGTTTTATGTTGAATGGCGAAATAAACGAATATTTTATATTTTTCTTGACTTTCTTTGTCCCACTGTTGGGCACGGGTCCCTCTTAGAATGGGAGGGATTAGGCCTTAGTTCACCATGCTGGCGCTGCATCATGATGAACTCTCAGGCATGTTAGTTTCCTCACGATGTGTCCTTCACCGTTATAGCAAGTGACATTTATTTTTTTAAATCGCACATAACTTAGAAAAGTCATTGGCGCGTACCGCTTGGATTTGAACCCGGACCGCTCGAGTGAGAGGCGAGTTCGATAGCCACTGGGCTGTCACCGCTTGTATCCATAATGAGGATGTAAAAGTACCTACCAAGCAAGTTCGAATTGACGTACAATAAAGGCTTGAACGTTATTGAAAGGTAAATTGAAAGTAACCCGCCGTTCCCTGAGGATTATCGAGTAAGGACAGGCCACATTTCACTGGAACTGTGACTGATAATTCGTTCTCTCATTCCTGAGGGTCCGGGTTCAAAATCCAGCTCGCAACATTGACTTCGTTCAGTTACGAGCATATGAGCTTATCGGCGATTTAATGTCATCGGATGAAAGAAAAAAAAAATCGCGACTGCTATGCTAGGCGTCCTGGGTTCGATCCCCGGGTTGGGCAACTACTTTTGGGATTTCCTTCTTTTCTTTTCTAACTACTATTAGGATTTTCTTCTTTTCTTTTCTTACAACTGTTGGGATTTGAAACTTAGCACACTTATCAAGGACCGACGATAAAGCAATAATTTAAATAGTTTGTATCCAATTATCCTGGTCAGGATCTTCAGGATTAGCGATTTTTCCACATAATTATTATCAATAAGAGAAGAAAGAAATTGGTAGGTACCCCTTTTTCGAAATTATGTGCTGTCAATGAATGTAACTTGCATACTATGGAGTTAAAGTGCATAAATATAATATAATAAAAATATACGTAGGTATAATATGCATGAAAAATACATTGATCAAAATTATTGTCACAAGCTACAATGTGCAGTACGACAAAATATAAAATCCTCGTTTAAACATGCGATCTAATGTGAACACAGCCTAATATTAAGGGACGGGCAAAATTCAAATCCCAGCTGACTGATAGGCAAAACTAGAGTTAGTTTCAATTTATGTACTCTGTTGGTTCGTAGGAGTCGTAGGTTTCACGAATAAATATCATTAAATTCAATAAGTTGGAGAAGTTCAATTTTTATTTAAAAAATCAGGATTGTGAACGTAAGGTTAATTTTTTATTTTAATTGTGATGCCACTTACCTGCAGTTCATAGCGATATAAATCATTCGACAAATAACAAAAAAAATATATTATATTGCTTTTAATATTATGCACCAAAAGTAAAAGTTAAACAATTAAAATTGGTTTTCAACTTTGAATTCAACGAATCCATTTTCCACTTCATTGTTTTATTGAATCCGGATTTTTCCGCTATCTCTACCCGCAGGCGGTCGTTCAATGAGTTATTAAAACACTGAGATTTATATAAATGAAGTTCTTTAAGATACCTTCCCTCTGGCTTTTAATATCCCGTGACTATTCTCTGATTGTTTAGTTAGAAAGCCAATTAGACGGTCATTTTGCTAGTGGTGAAAAGACATTTATATCTATGTTTATATAAAAGGAAAAGCTGACTGACTGACTGACTGACATATCAACGCAGGGCCTAAACTATAAGGGTTAGAAACTTGAAATTTTGCACAGGGGTTCCTTTCATAACATAGGGGAGCACTAAGAAAGGATTTTTGAAAATTCACCTCCTAAGGGGGTAAAACGGGGGTGCAAAGTTAGTATGAAACTTTGCCGTTTTTGAAGTCAAGTGGGCAACCCGAACGAGTGCAGACGTCGTTGATGGGTCTAATTCTACGCGAGCGAAGCTGCGGGCGTCCACTAGTTTCATATAAAAAGCTTACAGGTAGTTTGCCGCTTAACCGTAAAACCATTAACGTCCCAATGATATATTATAGCAAAATCCATTGCTGCTTTGCGATTGTCAGTATATTTCAGGCTGCTGGAATTCCTTCGACATGGTTTACCAACAGTTATCTTATAATAACGTCGGAGAACAACGATTTAACGTGCCTTCCAATGATTTCTCGCCGCGGGTCCACGAGCGTTTCTTAAATATCCTCCATGACTAAAATAATAACTGAGCCATACTGTATATCATAAATGAAATGTAAATCAGGAAAAGGGCATTGAACCTTGTTGGCATACCTTAAAGTCCGCCATGGAAAAATACTCGTTTCGGCGGCCAAACGCACACACGGCCATCTGACCCCATACTATTACACAGATATTTTTTAATTTTTGATCCACTAAATAAAAATGACATTTAATTATTAATGCTTATTCTGAAAGTATATTATTATTAGCTGCTGGGCCCGGGGCTCCCCCATAGACAGCTGCGGGAGATCTAGAGCATACTCCACCACGCTGCCCCAATTCGGATTGGCGGAGGTATATAACTTACAACGCTTGTAATCACTACTCCATCGATTAAAATATGTTTCATCACAGATCACCGAAATGAGGGATTTTTCAAAGGCGTACTTTTTTTTTTTTTTTATAAATAAATATCTTGGACATTCTCACACACGGCCATCTGACCCCAAAGTAGGCGCGAGCCTGTGTTATGGGTGTCAGAGACTGATATACATACATAGATATTTTTAAATACATACTTATATAGATAATATTGACATCCAGACACAGAACAAATACAAGTGTTCGTCACACGAATATTTGTCCTGAGTGGGATTCGAACCCACGACCTTTGGCGCAACAGACAGGGTCACTACCGATTGCGCCAACGGGCCTGTCAAATGACTGATGAATGTACTTGTGCCAGTGTTCACACGACTTCACCAAACAATGTTTTACCATGTGACACCTGGGTATTAAAAAAATAACACATTAAATTATATTTTTTGTTAAATAAGCATACCCTTAGAAGAAATATGTTTTTTAAGAAGGGATAATGTAACAGTCCGAACCAAGAAACTCCTCTCCTCTTACTATCTGAAATATTTCAGGATTCCTAGATGCTTTAATTAAACACTATCTTCCTAGAACTTAATTATTACTCTGTCAAGAACCGACTTCTTAAAATGAAAACGTACTTGTATTATTAAGCTTCCCACAACGATTTAGATTTTATAGTATTTTTAGTATACTATTGCGCGTACAATTAACTATAGTAAAATTGCTTTATATTTGCAATTAGTGTTTACCACATGAATGAATGAAATGATTAGGAAAAATTTAGGATAATAAGGTGGTACGTTTGAGCCCGACAATGCTTCTTGGGATGAAGTTTGAAGGGTAGAGTTCGACCGGTAATGTTTTTAAGGCAAATGGCCAGATCTGTCATCGGTGGCTAGATGTGCAACGAAGCTATTGTTTTTTTTGTCTAGTTTCACAGAAATCATTTTAAGATACTCGTAACCATTGTTTAAGTGAAGAGAAGTGAAGAGAAAAGAACGGGAAGTGTCACTTTGTCTACGGAACAATATTTTTCTGAAGAACATAAAATTGCTCTATCATAATCACTCATAGGCACTTAGGCGGTGTTATACCGGAGTGTGGCATGTCATACTGGACCCTTCTCAATTCTTCTTGGGATGAAGTTTGAAGGGTAGAGTTCGACCGGTAATGTTTTTAAGGCAAATGGCCAGATCTGTCATCGGTGGCTAGATGTGCAACGAAGCTATTGTTTTTTTTGTCTAGTTTCACAGAAATCATTTTAAGATACTCGTAACCATTGTTTAAGTGAAGAGAAGTGAAGAGAAAAGAACGGGAAGTGTCACTTTGTCTACGGAACAATATTTTTCTGAAGAACATAAAATTGCTCTATCATAATCACTCATAGGCACTTAGGCGGTGTTATACCGGAGTGTGGCATGTCATACTGGACCCTTCTCAAAGTCACGTCAACTCGGTCATACGCGGTATTGGCTTTTGTTCACTGAATTGGACCGAATTTGATCATCTAGATCTATAAATAAGTTTTCATAACATTTGTAATATTCATATAAGAACGGGAAGTGTCACTTTGTCTACGGAACAATATTTTTCTGAAGAACATAAAATTGCTCTATCATAATCACTCATAGGCACTTAGGCGGTGTTATACCGGAGTGTGGCATGTCATACTGGACCCTTCTCAAAGTCACGTCAACTCGGTCATACGCGGTATTGGCTTTTGTTCACTGAATTGGACCGAATTTGATCATCTAGATCTATAAATAAGTTTTCATAACATTTGTAATATTCAAAAACTTCAATTATGATTTATGCTCTACTACCGTTTATTTGTTTTCCGTGCAGAACTTAACTAGGTAGGTACCTCTGTTATTAAGAGATGGTTCGCCGATTAGGATTTAAATTTTATCGATAAACCGATTAATCGATAGTAAAAAATCGATTAACATCAAACGATTATTGCATTGACTTGTCTATTTCACGGAAACCATGCAATTTTCCACGATATAAAGTATATAAAGCCTATATTCTGAGTATTGGTACAGTAACTAACATCCACTAAATTAATTAAAGTACAACAAACATAATAAATAATGAGATACCTAAAGAGATTTCTTCTCAATAACCTACCAAGTAATATTTCTTTGAACAAGTGAAATTTAATTGTAACCTATTCACTTTTTACAAGGTAACTGTTCCTACTCTGGATTTGAACCAATACCCATCAAAAAGTCCCCTATCACCATAAAATAAGTTACTGTCACGTGAAGCCTCGAAGATCCAAGCATACATGATTGGTATCGATAACGACACTTCAAACAAACAATACAAATGGATACCTATGTCGTCGGCAGATAAATAAAATTATTACGTTGGGTTGAAACTTAAGCAATGTTTTTCGTCGTCCGCATCAGCTCGTAATGTTTACCTCAGTGGACGTAAACAACTGGAACAATCTCAGCGGCCGACGACCGGAGTGGACCGGAAAGTAAACAACGAGGTCCATCATGAGTTGTAAACATAACTCTAGCGAAGAAATATTGCTGGACGGCAGTTATTAGAGAGGTGAGTAGGTAGGTACTGTGGCTAAATCCTTTTGTAAATGACTTGTTATTTGTATGTAAATAAATTGTATCCATAGCAACATAAGTTAATAAACATTTCATTATGAGTTATATACATTTTTAAAATCTTTAACATTCAATGTGATATACTTTTCTTGGTAGAATCCCTAGACGCTGTTGTCGTTAGTGCCTTTTCCCCTTTTCTATTTTATATACATTGAGACAAAGCAGAATAAAGTGAGTTGTAAAACTAAGCTATATAAGCTTTTTTTTGGAGTTAAAATAACTAAATAACATAACTAACATATACTCGTATATAAAAGTAGACTTAAAAGTTTATAGCAATTTAAATTAATCTTAGCTGCGACCCAAAGACGCCCCACTGCTGGGCACGGGTCTCCCCCACAGACACAGCTGCGGGAGGTCTAGAGCATACTCCACCACGCTGCTCCAATGCAATTTTCCACCGTTGAAAACAACCCGGGCCGACGGCTTAACGTGCCCTCCGAAGTACTGTAGTGTACATGAAATTTTGCCACTAGCGGTCAACCTTCCACAAACTGACCGCACCCGTCGTTGCTTAACTTGAACCGACGCGAGCTATTGGACTATGGACGCTACTAGAAATATGTAATCTTTCAATGTGAGCGCCTACAAGTTTTTCATTTTCTTAATTACGTGTGAAGCCTTTCGATCTTGATACTGGCCTGTCTTTGGGTAGTCAGGGTCACTGACCTCTGCGGCGTCGCCAATGATCTACTATACTATATATAGTTTAGGTATACCTTCTTATCAGTTTGAGGGAAGTGAAGTCAAATTCAAATTTACTGCACTTGCATTTCTGGTAAAGCTCGGATTAGTTAAGTCCCAGCTCTCAAGGCTACGTCAAAGACTTAATTTAGATATGGATTTGGATATAGAACATAGCCATCATCTAGGCTGTGTAGGAGCTAGTTTATAGCAATTGTCATGTGCAATTACTGTCGAGAGGCGCTGTTGAGCTAAGTGTTCCGGGAACTGTCCGAGTTTGCTCCACTGACGAGCATTAGCATATCGTCGCTTACTCCTACTACGTCCGTACTGTTGTGTGTTACTGTCTTATCAAGGTATGCATTATATTCAGTAAGACCATACAGATTGGTCCAAATAATAGTATAGTACTAGACACTAAGTAATAAAATGTAACTGCCAAATATAATCGTCTCCACTAATTAAACGACTGTATGACTAATCAAATTCACCTCAGTTACAAAACAAAATGCAATAACGTACTACTTAATACTTCACTTCTTATATCTTTTTTATATGCATTTTTAGTTGTATATCTCGAAATCTCAAGATAATTTACAAACGTAACATCGTTAGTGCCAATTTCATGCTATTCATTCATTCAAAAGCCAAACATTGTGTACTTAAACCCCGGTTGTGGACCCGAGAAGTTGATCTGGTAAAAGTGCATCGAATTGACTGGCATGTCGCAGTGGTGGAAAAGGCCTATGTCGAATTTGTACACAGAGCAATGCGCACAGCAATGCATGGCAATGTGGTCGCCCGCGCACCGCAGTGTGTGTCGCTGGAACACTCAGCCGACTTATTTATCCGTACACTAGGTTGTATTGGATTTATGACAGATGCTAGTGAGGAAATGTTATATTTATACTGACAGAGCAATATTAGTATTTTTCCCACTACGGCAATACGCACTTGCAAGACAGTGTGGTCGGCCGCGCACCGCAGCGTGTGCGGCAGGTCGCAGGAGCACTCAGCCGACTTATGATCCATACACTAGCTTGTACTGGATTTATGGCAGATGCTAGCGAGGAAATGTTATACATATTTATATTGACTGAGTAATACTAGTATTTTTTCCACTATGGCAATACGCACTTGCAAGGCAGTGTGGTCGCCCGCGCACCGCAGCGTGTGCGGCAGGTCGCAGGAGCACTCGGCCGACGGACGCGCGCTCAGCTCCGGACAGCGCCACTGGCTCGCTGCCTGGCAGACCGCACACAGTACTGCCACCGCACCCATTAGCCACATTCTGGAAAAAAATTATTAATATAAGTAATATGTTTTTTTTATAAAAATTTAATGGATTTTTGTTATCACATACTGTGATTAATTCTAGAAGTTCCCGAAGACTTTTGGGTGACTTGTGAACATTCGACACTGGATTGGCCACTAACACCTCCACCAATCCGCATTGGAGCAGCGTGGTGGAGGATGCTCCACTGCGCTGACGCCGCACCACGCTTCACCCCCTTTGCAAAAGGCTAACTAAAGTGAATGCTTCGCTATGCTGTCTTTTGGGTAATACAATGCGAAGCTTAATTCATCAGTTCACACAGGCCTATACCATTGCGAATAATACTGAATTGGATAGCTATGAATATTCATAATAAAACTAGCTTTTACCCGCGGCTCCGCCCGCGTGGTCAAAGGGAATTAACAAAGAGTTGTTTATACATACATGACACATTTGTGATGGATGATTAGGACAGTTCCACGTTTAAAAGATACTTAGAGGAACCAGAGGTAATGCTGACCGCAGATAAAGTGTACGTACACTGACATACTGGAGCTTTAAGCTAACTTCAACAGAAGTGTACTGGTGAAGATTTATGCAGGATCCAACGATCCTGCTTACGTGTACAGGCAATACTAACGTGGAGAGCACATATAAGTGTGATTTGTTTTCCAAATGGGTGTGAATCAAATGAAATTTACTAACGCCATCTATTAAGAACATCCAGAACTAAATATCTAAAAAATAACAAAACATCGATCTTCCCATGGATGGGGATGTTTTACCGCGGTAAAAAGTAGCCTACGTCACTCTCCACCCTCCTCACTACTTCCACACACAAAAACCATACCATATAATAGCTTCGTTGCGACGTGAAAGCCGGACAAACAAACAAACACACTTTCCCATTTATAATATTAAGTATGGATTGTAAAAAAAATGGTGCAAAGTACTTGGACTTTTATTTTTAACAGTTATATTTTTTCGTGCTATTAAAATATACTCGTTAAAATAAAAATACTCTCATGTCGTTATAAAGTAACATCATTTTTATATAACATAACATCACGCCTGTGTTTCGTCGAAGGGGTATGCAGAGGTGTGTCCTGTGTACACAAACACCCACATTTTACCAGTTAAGTTTAGATCCCATGTCCCAACAAATACAACTCAAAGCTGCTATAGAATTATGTTGTTTTCAAATGTTTAAATCAATATTACTTATAATTTGACAAACATATCGTTAGTTTGTTCATTCATTCCTACACCTACCTACTTATTAAATAGTGTGTACAAAATGTTTCAAGATTGTGGTAATAACAAATAGGAAACCCCTTCCTTCAACTACGGTACCCTTAGAAGTATAACAATATAGTTTTATTTGTGTTCCAAGTTTCCCATCGAAACATATTCCACCTATCCTCAAAGTTTTCAAGACGTCGGCCAAATAAAAATGTGTCGACGTAGTTACGTTCCGATTCTAAGGAATAACATCGCGAGATGGCGCAAAAACGCGAAATAACACGTGGAAAGGCAATTCCGACGATATTCTGTGGTACTTGTGAAAGAATTGCTACTACAATGCGTGTGGCCGCGACGTAATGGGGCATTTCCACTGACTGACGGCCGGACGACGGTGCTGCACTCCGGCCCAAGTTATAACATAGATGCGGGTACATTAAATTGCGTGTACTTTCTTAACTTTACTGATTAAATTATTTACTTTGTGTTATGTGTGTACTGTCAACTTATACAATATTTTATATGCAAGCCATTAAGATTGTTGAAATTTAATTTTACTTTTACAGAATCTTTATCTGTAAAGGTCTTATTGCTTTGAGGACTACATACACTTTTTTAACTACTATTAGGGGGGATATTAGTCCTTTATTTCAATTTATTATATTTTATTAGGTATATTTAATTTATCATTAAAAACAATCGGGACCGATAGCTTGTCCGAAGCACGGTAGTGCCCATGAAATTTTGCCACCCATCCAACTTGGTCACCCATCCTACGACCGCGCCCCTCGTTGCTTAAATCTGTCGATTACATTAAATCGATGCGAGCCATTGGGTTATGGACGCTTCATCTTGAAATCAAATGTTTAATCGTATTCAAATTAAAATAGTGATTGAATTGAAAAAAAATAAATTTAAAAAAAATTATTCCTCGAACGTTTTTTATATAAAGCGTTACTTTCATACTACTACTAGCTACCCAACTAGTTAATAACAAAAACGCACGTAATACAAAACCGCTGTAAACTCATCCCGTGGGGCTCTTAGAGACACGCTAGAATAACAGCGAATTACAGGACTATTGATAACAGTGGGTGATGGACGGCCGTTGCTCCTACATCGAGGACACCTACCAATTGCACGTTAATTTTATCTATGCTCAGCAGATGGATCTGATGCAACTGATATTGGTGAACGTTAACAGTACTGGAGTAAGATATACGACTTTTGGTTAATGCTTGATAAAATAAACATAACATTATATCACGCGCGGTAAGCTGCACTGGCATTGATTTACCACCAACCATGCACGGGGCTCAGTCAGCTAGTAAACGACCACTTTTGGCTAAATATCTGACTAAACTCTACCACCTCTTTTGCAGATGTTGTCGCCTTACATAAGGGAATTCGGGTTTTGCACTACCTGAGCAATTGCTCCAGGGGTACAAACACAGAAATCACTCAAAATATAATGGTGAACAATCATGGCCGCAATCTCTATTAAAATAAAAGGAGAAGCTGACTGACTGAGTGACATATCAACGCAGGGCGTAAACTATAAGGGTTAGAAACTTGAAATTTTTCACAGGGATTCCTTTTATAACGTAGGGGAGCACTAAGAAAGGATTTTTAAAAATTCATCCCCTAAGAGGGTAAAATGGGGGTGCAAAGTTAGTATGAAACTCTGCCGTTTTTGAAGTCAAGTGGGCAACCCGAACGCGGGCAGACGTCGTTAATGGGTCTAATTCTACGCGAACGAAGCTGCGGGCGTCCACTAGTCTTGCAATATACTGCAAGGTATCTCGCAAGTTCGGACAGTGCCCCTAATATTGATACGTCCAAATAATACGTGATCGCCGTTCTATCTTGATTGATTTCTGTGGGTACAATCCTCTTTTGTATCATCCCCGCCGTTGAGTTGGGGGGACGGTCAAATGTCGCTGCTAGTCGCTATTACCATATAGTTGGTCGAGGGGTAGAAGGTCCGGCATCTCCCGTGGGAGCGGCCTGCCTTCGGGTGGGGTTTATTTCAAACACTATTTTAATTTGTAAACGATTAAAGAGAAAGACTATCGTTACAAGATGAAAGACTATCGTTTCGATTGAAATAAAAGTCGTTATTTTACTACTATTTTAGTTTTTATCTATTTTATATATTTTATATTTTAGTCTTTTATCTGACTGTCAATCAATGATCTTCCAGGAAATCTTTCATTTGATTCAGCGTTTGTATAGTCAAAACAGTGTTGCAAATAACGTTGATTCGTGAAAACGAGCTTTTGCTAGTCAGAGTTTCGGGCAATCATTTAAATGAATGATTCCCCGAAACTCGTTCGTTCACATTCATCGAAATGTGGCCTGACTAGATAAATATTGAAATACGATGTAGTCTGAAATTTTAAGAACCTATTTTATTAGAAAATCTATTAAGAGTAAATCTGTGAGCATTCATACCCACCGATGAATGCTCATATTATTTTGAAAGTAAATAAAATACATAATAAACGAAATGAAATATCTATTCCGTAACCAAAGGTTAAAATCGCCGCTTTATTGATATTGTCACTTCAATACAGGACCTTTCCACAACGGATCTCAAGTATCTATCTAAGGACTACTGCGATGTAACGCTACTTAAGGGCAAGTTATTATTAAACGGTTTTATTTAGCTTGCCCAGTTTCTTTGTTTATTTGGGTCGAATCTAGTAATTGAAATTTGACCCAATTCCTGTTGACAGATTTATCTGAAATAGGTGAAATAGGTACCAAACCTACGCACTTTTAATTCTTGACAATATAAGTTGATAGATTCGATATCATTATAAATCTAAGATGGCCGCCGCTCGAAAATGGCGGATAACATTATGATCGAAAGTAATATAAGTAAACGAAATTAAATAAAAATCCAATATAAGCAATATAAAGTTATGTATAAAAATTTAAATAAAAATCCGAAATAGCCACCGTTACGAAATGGCGGATAACATTATGATCGAAATTAATATAATTAATACAATCGAAATTAAATAAAAATCCATTAGGGCCCCCAATAAAATGGTAGGTTCATTTTTCTTTTCATTGACTTAATCTAATAAATAAGTAATCCTGCATCCAAAAATGCACTGCATCCCTGAGACGAATCTTTCTTATCTACTCATCTCGAAAAATAAAGAGGTTCTCCTGGAATATAAGATGAGATTTTTATGGAATTTTTCTCAAATACATATTGTCCAATAGAGGGTGGCAACTAGGTGTAAACGAAACTATTGTTATGTCTAATTCTACACGAGTGAAGCTGTGGGCGACTAGTCTCATTTTAAAAATACTCAAATTGCAACTGTATTTATTCTCATTAATTAGTTGTTCAGTACAGATTTATATAAAATAAACTTTTGTTTAATGATTTAATTTTAGATTTATTGATTTTTATCAAACTTAAAATTTTTGGTACAATTCGTGATAACGGAAAGCTAAAGTGTTGTTTATTTCTTAACAAAATAAACAAAACAGACTGTCAACCCATTTCAATCCAACTCCTTTAGCAGCATTTCCCAAAACAAGAACGAAACTCTTTCACGCTAAACCTTTAGAATTAAAAAAAAGGGTAAAATTTTCGCTCTCTTTTTACACTGTTCCCAAGGACCGCTAATATATCACCAAGTGTTAGTGCTCTTGACACGCCGCAGTGTCCACAATTTTGTGTACCAACATTGTTTCCAAGCGCAGTTTTCATTTTCACTGTCATTTCGAGTTATAAAAGCGCCATATAAATGTAAAACTTTCTCGTTGCCTATTGTTTTTGTTCGGGTGCAAAGTGTCGCTCGTCTTTTGTTTTCGCCATGGTTTCGTGATTGCCCACTATTCTAACTCAGTCAAAAATCATACAGTACCATTGGTTCTGAGCATTGTAGAATAAGTGATATTAGTTTGTAGGAAAGAAAGACACTTTTCCTACTATTAAGAAGACGCAAACTTAGTATGTTAAGAGACGTAACGATGTCTTATAACTTAACATCTTATTTCTTGTCCTACGAATTAGGCCAATATTATGTATTCTGTGCCAATACCCAAAATTTTTGGCTTCACTGTACGAGTTTTCAGATTCCAATAATATTAACATATCAGAGAATAACTTATGTACTTACAATGAAATAATTTATGTTCTTATACGCGCAGAAAACAGCGACTCCTAAATAGGACATTTAATTTATGGATAAGACCAAAGTTTTACTAAAATACCTGCAAACGTATTCAACTTGCTATCCTATGAGACATGGTGCACTAAACCACTGATTTATAGGCGAGATGCGTGTTCCCTGGAGAAATAGAATTAGCCGCGTAATTTATACTGGCAGTAAACAGAACATTAGCAGTAGCCGTTTCCACTTTGGGAACCACTTGCAACTTGATTAGTTACATATCTGGTATGAATCTTAATTATATTATGTTTGGTTTGATCAATTTAATTTTATAAAATTTTCATTGGACATAATAATAATATGTCGGTTACCAGACACTCAGACCAAAGTAATTTTAAACAGCATGTTTTAGAAACTACTAATTGAGATTATTCTGTTCCTTCTATTATTGACACCTGATAAAAAAGTGTTGTGTTATTAATTTCACATGTGTATTGTATATCCGTGGCTCAGATAAAGTATTTTTGTGTATTTTTGTTCCGTCGTAAATCCTAAATGGATACCTAATAAAGTTTAATGAAATACCTATTTTTTAATATTGTGTTTCATCTTAAGGCCAACTGGCATGCTGGCTATTTTATTTGACACTCGTAGGTCACAGATGCATTATTGCCCTTGAGGATTAATTTATTCTCTACCAGAAAAGTACATAATTGCTTTAAAACAATTACAGGCAGAAATGGTCAAGTCACTTTGGTAGGGACCGCCATCAAGCAAATCTACCTAAGATTTGCTTTGGATGACGGTAGTACTAACACAGTGAAATGTTGTATTACTCTCTGTTGGTTCTATCACGTACAAAAGTACATTCCACCACAAGCCTAGTATCACCTATTTAAATAAACACATTATTTAAATTGCTTGTGAATGTGCGAGCATTTGAACATAATGCAGAGCTATCCTGTGAGACAGAGTGCATTGAACCAAACAATTTATGACCGAGAAATGGGTTTTCCCTGGGGAAATAGAATTATCCGGGTAATTTATACCAGCATTAAGTTATACATGGTAGAACCTGTGTCAAAAGACTCCGAGGATGACGCGATAAATGATTAAGTTATGTCTGCCCTTTGTTAAACCCTATTTTAAGGTTTTCAATAAAGTTGTAAATAAATCAATAAATAAATAAATCTTAGTTTACAGATATTAACGAATGCCTTTGATCTTTTACGTCATTAAAACTTTTTATAAGTAATCGAAAATAATCACACTAAGGATGTTTAAATTAATGCAGAACTCGGAATAGTGAAATCTTGTGACCGAAACTAAGAAACGATAAGAACATTTGAGCGAGATTTAAGTCATAAGAATCAGTTATTAGTTTTTTTACAGTTAAATGATATCATTTTTAATATTTTTAGCATGCAAAATTTTGTACCTACCTCAGTAATTAGCATAATCAAGGCTATCGACGAAAGACAGATGGAGTCTTCCTTAATCAGAGCTTCCTAATCAGTTACGATTAAAATTGGCGTTTTTGAAAAACTACGACAACAAACAACTAGATGAAACAACTAGCATATTGAAATACCAGCACTTTGCAGCAGTTAGCTGCAAACTACAGGAGTTTCGTCGCGAACCGCCCTCGTCAGCGATCGGGAAACGGTTGTCGATAAAATCGTTTAACTCGTGTTTTAGCAGAGATCACATATTTTTAGGGTTCCGTACCCAAAGGTTAAAACGGAACCTTATTGCTAAGACTTCGCTGTCCGTCTGTCACCAGGCTGTATCTCATGAGCCGTGTTAATGGGTCTAATTCTACGCGAGCGAAGCTGCGGGCGTCCACTAGTATATCAATAATCTAAGATCACAAGAAAGAACTGCGCCTTAAAGTGCGTGCGCGTTGCGTGCGCCTGCGCAACAGGACATCGGTAATTGCGACCGTTCGCACTTGGCGAGGTTCTCGCGGCCGCGACGCACATCGCCCGCGCACCGACCGCTCACCAACCGCACAACAACCGCACGACCGCACACCGACCGCACGTCCACCAAACGTCGACCGCAACCGGCACTAGCACGCACTGCTTTCTCAGGTCAGATTAATAAAACAACTAGCAATCAGCTTCGCACCTAGTTTATTTCCAAATGTATGTTAAAATGAAAATAATTATAGTCATTTTTGATTTATAATATACATTATGATCATTTCCATTAAATATCTCATACAAAAAAAATATACATACAAGGAAGTATAAAGTAGACAGAAAAAGTACCTACTTATTAGGTTTCTACTTTAATAAAATATACATATAATATATCTACATAAAAATGAACGCATTTATTCAAGTAAAATTCGATAATCATGGTATAATAGTACATTATGATACAAGTGCGGTAAGTTGAAAATTACAGCCGAGGCGATATTGCTAGCCCGAGCCGTAGGCGAGGGCTACAAGAAAGCAGAGGCTGTAATTATCAAAGCGCACGCGTGTCATACGACGTTTTATAACATATTTGCGAGGAAATAAATTAATAAATTCATCAAAACTTGACGACATTTTCAAATAAAAACACTACAGCGAAAAGAAAAAGCGCGCGGAATACCACAGAACCACGACAGAACAATCATATCGTACGATTTCACTGATCAATATTGTTCTTATGATATGCATCGCTATTTTCGATGATTGAGTGAATTATTTGATTTTTTTCTCAGCCATTTACAGCAAATTCGAATTGTCTACAGTTTTCATTTTATAATTTAAATAATTTTTACTTGTAGGTACACAAATTAGCAATGCGCGCGCATCAGAGCTTTTTTTAAAGCAAAGTCACAAAAACAGCCAATATTATTATTAAAGTAAATTGATATTTTTTTGTTTTTGGTACCGATAAATTATTGTAATTTATCGTCAAAATTAATTAAATTAAAGAATTAAATGTTTATTTTTTATATTCTATCTCCCAAAGTTAATTTTATTCATAAAATGTTGACCACTCATGTTGACATAAAAACTCTTTGCTAAGATTGAAAACGTACTGTTCGTTTTAGACGGAGCATCTTGTTAGACCGTGCGTTTTACCTTATTAAAAAAAAAAAACCTACATTACAGCACAAGTGCGGTAATGTAATGTAAAACGCACAAGTGCGGTAATGAGATACATTACGATATTGAAATTGGTGAAATAAGGGGCCCTTTACGAGCAAATGTGTTATAAATCATCGAATCATATTCGAAGCTACAATCAAATTAAATTAAAAATGCATGAATATATTAATAATGAAGATTTACAACACATCGTAAATTTTCACCTTTGAGTAGTTCCTTAAAGACTGGGTAGAAATCAGACAATGCTAAATTTAACAATGCGTTGTCATCAAAAATAATTTGTAAGAACGCTGTAGGATAAGATGCACGCAAACATTAAACAAGTTAATTAAAAGCTATTAAAAATATTTTTTATAGTATCCTTGAACTTGCAAATACATAAATTTAAAATAAATGTTCTGTATCTATTGAGATACAGGCTGAACTTACAACGAATTAAAACTATTGTGATTAAATAATTAACAATATATGAGGTCAATATATTTTACACTGCATGTGTTATAATCTGGTAATCAAACATTATTGTAGTAACTACAACTTAAATAACTTAAAACTAAGCAAAAAAACTTTGTGATGATATTAAATTTAAATAACAAAAACTACACTGAGCCCTCCTGAAAAATACAAGCGAAAAAACAAACGAAATGTTTAGTCTGTGTACCTATTTGAAAGCATACCTTACTTTTGAAGTAGGTAGCTACGCATAAACCTAACAACAGTCTGTTCCGCCTGAAACACGACAAACAAAGCATTTGACAATAGTGTTCATCTAAATTATATCCTTTATTTCATTCCGACAACCTGAACAAGCAATTTTTTCGCATCTTTGAGCAAAAGCTTTGTAAGTACTGGTATTATTGTTATCCCGTTCAGGTATATTTAAGCATGGCTGCTTTAGGAATGCATAGATACTTAACTTCAGATAACAAGTAAGCTACCAATTTCAGAATTTTTATGCATATAAGATAGCAAACGAGCTTGCAGTAGGTACTAGCTATCCGCTGCCGCCGATGACTACTGAAACTGACTTTGAACAAGGCTCAAATAGATACTGGGAGGAAAGACTCAAATATATCCAGTTAGCTGAGATAGTTAATTGAAACATTATTTGGTAAGTTCGTTTGTCATGTCAGTTGGTGTTAGTATTAGTCCAGTTAGTAAGAGTCTCGTTCCAAGTCAGTCCCAGATTTAATTCTACTCTTGAGGACTAAGATGGAAGTGTAACCGGATTTTTACATATTTCGCCCAGCAAGTACAGAGGTGACAGCTCAGTGGCTATTGAACTCGCCTCTCACTCAAGCGATCCGGGCTCAAAACGGGCTCAAACTTTTATGAGTTATGTGCGACGTATGAAATTAAATGTCACCTGCGCAGTGAAAGAAAAATCGCGAGGAAACCTGCATGCCTGGGAGTTCTCCCTAGTGTTCTTGAAGGCATGTGAAGTTTGCCAATCCGCACTTGGCCAGCGTGGAGAACTGAGGACGTTATGTGTGACTTATGAAATTAAATGTCACCTGCCAGCGTGGACAACTAAGACCTAATTTCTTACTATATTTACTTCATCTTAGTATCTGGCATACAATCAAGAACAATGAAAAATCACAACTCATTATTATAAGTACGAAAATACAGGGCACACCGTTTGGTTGTAGTTGAAAAATACCTACAAAGAAATGTACGTGTATGTTCTGAACAAGCAAAGCATTAAAACAATGTCAGAACTATTACTACGATGTCAAATAGTTGGGCTCGAGCAACAAACATTTAAAACAACTAACACTTCCGCGCAAAACAATTGCGGCACAAAGCGTTTGATGGAAGTGTTCTGCCGAATTAAATCGTTTGTTTCCACCCCAGAAGCCCGCACTAACAATGGTTTTCCCAACTTTGAGCAAAACTTCATCGCGTGTTTCACTCCACATACAACTATATACCTACACAGGATTTTCTTACACGCAACCTACCAGCGAACACAGTCACGTGAAGTTTTCAATAAATTAAACTATTCTTCTCAGTATTAAAGGTCGAATAAGTGCGATTTGTTAACTTGCTTCTTTTTATTAACCCTAACATTTTATCAGTTACATATTGTTTACTATGCTTCCGATTTGTTCCACCGTAAGTTTTAACCGAGTTTAAAATAAAAGAAGCTTTTGTCACCATTCACTTTATTTTAAGGTAAAATAACACTAACCTACTTACAGAATAAAAAAGGTATGTAAGTAATTCCAAATTAATAATAACAATATTAGTAAAAATAGAGACATTGAAACTCGTTTCAACGCATCTTAATGAGATTAATCAGAAGGAAGGAAGAAACTTGAAGCAGGATAAATTTACACTGTGATCATCAATCCAGCAAGATTCAATTAGTGGATCTCAAATCTCAATGCATTGAATGAACAACAAGCAATTGATAATAGCGCAAGCTTTAGCCGAGTTAATTTTACGAAAATTGAATCATCCATAGATAAAGTTACTGAGATAAATTAAATTACTACGAGTATCTGTTTCTTAATAAATAAAATTGGATAGCACAGGCGTTACGACCTCAAACTCGGGAGGAGCGGATTCAACTCAATCGTAATAAATTAAATATCATTTACATTTGAAGCCTAAATAATCCACAAGAAGTTCACAACTTTGCGTACCCCTTAGGGAATTATAGGCGTTATGTTATGTCTAAAAAATTTAAGCATGCCAGTAATGATGAGCCCTTCTATAAAAATCGACATGTGCCTTGAATTTAAATTCAAAATACAATTCAAATTTGGAAAAGAAATGGATTTTTCCATCTGCCTTAACTTCAGATTAAAATACCTACTTTTAAAATGTTATGCCGAGATTTTTAAATTTAAGATTAACAAATAAAATAATAAATTAAGGTGGGTGGGTACTTTCCAATCGCACACTTCGTCTCTCGCTCTCTTGAAACATCTTTAGTATTTTTGTTGAGTTTGTAAGTATATGTATAGAAACTAGTATATACGTACATAAAGTTGTTAAATGTTGGATTTTCAAAGACCTGAGTAGACCTTTTCAAAGTCTAAAGGCAAAGAAAAAGGAGGGACTTCATAGTTAGTTTTAGATAAATATAATTAACAAATATTTTTAATTATTTCGTGTCGAGTTATTGATACATTACTATCAATTGCTTTAGGTAAGTACTTATTTTTTATTACACTGACTATTAAAAAATAATAATCTACCACAATGGCCCACAACCAAATCTATAGCACTGTAATAATCGAATCAGATGAACCCAATTAACTTGGAATTAGCATCGAGTACTGCTGCCTTACCATGAACTCTAACAAAACTTGTCAAGTACAGGACAGTTCAACTTATCGATAAAACCTGACAGGTTTGTATTTTGTACCATGAACGTACGCCCGTTGACCTGCAATGCTTCTACTTCTGTCCGGCATCAATGTCTATGACTTGCAAGGTATTTGATTTCTTAAAGTTGCGTTCTAAAATAAAGTTTATAGCGGTTTTCCGGTTTTCAAAATTAAATGTGAAACGATAGTTTAAAATTATGATCTTAATCTAAAATTGTGAGACTTGTTAGAAAAGCGTAATTTTCGTGATTTGTAAAAAGTTTTAGACCCAAATATGTCGCAAAAAATAATCTCCAAGTGGCCTACATTGTTGAACGCTGCCACTTGACACGTCAAATAAAATGGGTGATTTAGGCGCGATAATTTAAATGCTGAAGTGAAGTGCATTTTTTCATGGATATTTTTTAAGGAATATTTAAATAGGTACTTTAAAATCTAAACGAAACACATTTATTTTGTGACCGTGGTCGATGTTGCGCATACGTGTTTAAAGATTCGTTATGGCTGAATGTTTCATGAATTCTCACGAAGAGTTTCCTATGAGCAATTGGAAGTTTTGTGGGTTGTTTCTAAACACTCATAAGGATATAGCGATGGGTTATAATAAAAGTGCTCAAGGTCGCGAAATGTCTCGAAGATTGTGGGCGGAGTTAGCCCAAAACCTAAATTGTGTAGTTGGCGGTGCCGTAAAGGATCATAAAGGCTGGTCAGCTGTAAGTACGTTAAATGTTTTGATTTATGTTTTTGTGTACTTATAAAAACATAATTAACCTGTTTTTTTCCTAGTATTGGGTGGATTACAAAGGTAAAATCAAAATAAAGTGCGGCTATACACCCTTATTTATTTATTTATTACAGGCATACCAACGTATAAGTACATAACAGTCTTTTACAATTATTAGCAATACAGTGGCGTTTACTATTTTATGCACTTAAATTAAAGGTTTGCACAACATTGTTATTATGAATACATTGTAATCAGACAACAAGCTATTTAATAGTACTATCTACTTTTAAAACTACAATAAATCTAAAAAATACAAAAATAATTTAAAAAATAAAGATAAATATTAACTTAAAATTTCAGTATCCATCAACAGCATATTAATTTTTTCTTAAATTGACCTAGTGTATCTGCGAAGATGTCAATATCTATATTGAGAAATATTACATTTATATTTCTTTGTATGAGGTTAAGTGGAGAATTATCAACATAATTTAAGTACCTTATTACGATATGTATTAAACGGCTTATAAATCCTTAAGTTACTCGCCCTTGATGCTATTATGGGTACATTTAAATTAATCCGATTCAAGAGGGATGGACAGTCAATCTTTTGATTTAATAATTTATAAAGAAAAATACTACGCAGAGCCTGATTGCGTTTCCATAATGGAAGGTAGTTGAAATGATGTAACCGGTCATTATAGCTATTTAGTTCTTTATGTTTTCTAGCTTTAAAAGATAGTCTTTTTATGAATATCTTCTGCAACTTTTTAATGCGCTGAAGATTGTTTTGATTTTCTCAATAACGCACAGGTAAAAAGTAAAGCACCTAGTAAAAGCATAGCCATGAATGAAATTGAATAAAAGTATTTAAATATACTGGGTGAGGGCTATGGTATAGGTCTCCCAGGTATTCAAGTCAATCCTTTGGATACCGATAGCACCCATGTAAGTTTGATGGTATTAATGTCATATTGATCATAATTTTCTTAATAATTGTCACATCTTATAATATAATAAATGTTTAATGTAATATAATAACGCTACACACACATAGTTTAGTTAATTTACTCTTTATTTGTAGGCGCCGTCAACTTCACAAATTTCTCAATCAATATTGGAAATGGTACCAACAGAAGTGGGTGAGGAAATTATTGTCGGTAGATTATCTCCAACAGATTTTTCTCAGGCCCCAGAGATGGAAGTTGAGCAGTCACAGTCTATTGCTATGCCACCATCTATCCGGCCGGCGCCAGTCATTTTTTCCAGTTGCAAAAAAGACAGTGCTACTAAAACCTGAAACAGTGAAAACATAATTTTAGTAGACATTATTCGATTAAATGATGAACCAAACCTATTAATTTGGGGTAATACGAGTTATATATATAGTTAATATCTATAATAACATACTAACCTTGACCTTGATTGATAAATCTGTTGATTTCTTTGGAACTAGCAAGAAGTTCCTTCGTCAACCTATATCGTTTGACTCACATGTCGTCGGGCATGTCGAATGGCTATAAGCTGTTTCCTACCCCTCGAGGGCTTAGTTTAGCTACTTGCTTGTTGTTATCTTCCTCTAAGAACTCAAAAATTTCATGTTCGTCACACATCTAAAAGAAACAATGAAAATATTATTGTTTTACACATTACGAAGAAAATAACGAACAAATAACGTACTTTAACACCAAACATTAATATTTAACTTGTATTTTTACAATAACTTACCTTTAGAACAAAGATATTAAACAAAACAGCCCAAAAAAAGTTGCTTTTAGTGGACTGTAATATTCTGACACTAACGCAGGCCAATTTCCGACGTGTTTATGTCACAAGCAAGTCACAAATCACTTCATGGTACGGCTATTGCAGGGCAGAAGAGCATTTTTGTAGTCACGTGACCACTGACCTGCCGGGGTCACGTGGTCGCTGGCTGGCCTGTGTTTTAGCTAGCTCATGGTACGATATAGCAGGGCAGCTCAAATATCGACTATAATTGGCCTGTTTTAAGAGTTCATGGTAGGGCAGCTGGCTCGGATCAAGTCACCACGTGATTCAATCGAACCCCTATTAATCCCCATTATGACTATCTATGCATGGAATTATGCAATTGATTGGATTTGCACTTCAATAAAAGCTAAGACTTACGACTGATCTGAGTCAAGTTATAACTCCAACTAATTAACTTCAAATTGATTCACCTTGAATTAATTTAACATTTTAAGAAGAGTTAGAATTAAGAGTTATAAATACAAGATTAAACTAAGATTAAACTAAATTTAAAATTAAATCAATATTTTATGCTCTCTCCATATGATCAAGTATATTTGATAGATTGAACGAATATCAAGCAAGTTAGCAAGACTATCTTAAACTAATGGTTCCTCGACCTCTATTCTTCAATCTTATGAGACGTTCAATCTTTTAGATCAAATTGATAATGCAGATATCCTTTGGTAGGTAATGATTAACTGGAATTAGTTGAGTAGTTCATCTATTCATCATTCCGTTCAGGAGAAGAAAGAGAAACCACCACCACACTTTCTCATTTATAGTTACTAAGGATAGTAAATTTCGACGTCTTGGAATCCGACCAAATACGCCGGTAACTCCAATTATCAAAATGACTTGATAATAGTATAACCAATTCCGATGATTGTCCAGGTACAGCCAGCAGCAAGATGCGGCAACTCGACTTGTTAGCGATGGTGGTGCTTCTGGCAGTGGTCCGGGATTCGGAAGGCCACGCAAAGACCTATAGTCGATGCCAACTGTCAAGAGAGCTACTCCGGTACAACTTCCCCAGGAGTTTGCTTCCTAACTGTGAGTTAAACATCTGTGTTTTATGTTCGTTTGTATATATCGTTAAGGATGTAGGTAGACCTATCACCAGTTTCGTATAGGACAGACTAACCTAACCCATTCGCGTTCCATGCTAGGCACGGTGTCTTCTCACAGCTATGGGCCTGAGTCATACTCCACCATGCTGATCAGTGTGAATTGGCGGAATTAGTGGCCAATCAAATCGTCCTAGGTTAACCTAAATTATATTATCCTATTAACACTAAACTTACGAATACAACAAAGACCGACGGGTCAAGGTGCCCTCTGAAGCAGAGAATAAATTTGACACTAGTCGTTTTACAGCGGTTGTGTAACTGACTAACTGACTAACTGCTGGCCTAGACCGGGGCGTATACAAACTCTTCTTTGCGAGTTCTGCTTTAAGAGCTCATCCCTATGGCCAGCAACTCATTGGCGACATCTCTGCACTCTATTTGGCATAGGCGACGATGACAACTTCCAATTAGGTGGACCGTTTGACTTACTTATATATACTAAAAATATCGAAGTTGCAGTGGGGACCCCATATCTGTCGACTGGCGGATAGACTAAGTTCTGCAGCTTACGCGGTTAAAAGGATACGCTGTTTAGCGGATGTCGATACCGCTAGATTGGTCTATTTCAGTTACTTTCACAGTGTAATGTCCTATGGCATTTTACTCTGGGGTAATGCAGCGGATGCTAATATTATTTTTATTCTGCAGAAAAGAGCTATCCGTTCCATATATAAAATGAAAAGTAGAGACTCCCTTAGAGAAAAATTTAAGGAAATAAACATCCTAACCCTTGCATCGCAGTACATCTATGAGAACATTATGTATATTCGTAAAAATAGGCATCAGTTTGTAAGTCGTAGTGACCAAAATGCCTTACGCAATGTAACACTAAGGAACGGCCACAAATTAGCGTATCCTAAATGCCGGCTTAATAAGAAGAGTCGTTCCTTCATAGGAATGTCTATTCTAATATTCAATAAAGTTCCGGCTGCGGTTCAGTCTCTGCCTTTACACAGGTTTAAAAAAACCATCAAACAAACATTATGTCAAAAAGCTTATTATAATATTCAGGAGTATTTGGATGATAAGAAGGCATGGGACTGAATTAAACTCTGACAGGCTATCACTATGCTTTTGTATTAATTATACTAAATATTGTAAGCAGGTGGCACATGGGGTGATTCTTGGCATACACGATGGGCTGTCTCGTGTCTGTCCTGAACATGTCATGGTCATACTGTACATTTTCTGTACAAATTAACTTGAATTTTAAAAGAGTACCGAGAGTTTTTTCCTCCGGCTTTTTTCTCTCTCGGCCTACACTAGGGCATAGGATAAGAATATTGTAAATTCTTCCTAAAGCCGATGACCAGATAGATAGTCTATCGTGACTTAGAGCTTAGCTTAGTGGTAGGTAATTATTGTAAATTAGCCTTAAGCACCTGTGTAAGATTAGCTATTCATTCAAGGATCAATAGCTCATCCTTTACTTTATATTAATCAGTTTAGAATAGCATTATATCTCTTCTGTTTAAGTAGTTTGTTTGTTCTAGACTTTCGTTAAGCGTGTATAATCACCTCATGGCGAAATAAATTATTTGACTTTGACTTTGACTTTGACTTGTATTCATACATCCATCCACCCACATACATACCACGGAACTGATTGGTTGCATGCAAGTAGTATTGACAAGATCACTGCTAGACATCGCGCATCGGCTTAAAATAGCTTGAACCTAGCCGTAGACACCATGCTAAGTATCCGATTTGAATCAAATCCTACTGCAGTCAAATCTCGACCAAAAACGCATAAAGGATTTAATGGGAAAAATAAGTAGCTCCCAATTTCCCTCAGCGCAAGCCGACAGCGAAATAGATTACCCGACGTCGCGTCGAGCTATTGGCAGGTGGAGAACGAAATTGCTGAACAAAAGATTCAGGATCTTGAATTCTTTTAACATAGAAACTAGTTTTCTAATTCTATCTGTTCAGTAGCTGAAATTCGGCCCCTCATTCGAGAGGGTTCGGAACTAAATTCAAGTCAGCACGTACAAATTACTTTTCTAAGTTATGTGCGTTTTAGAAATTAAATGCCACCACAATGCTGGAATGGTGCAGGAAAAGATCGTGAGGAAACCTGCATGCCTGATTTATCCATCTTCTCGAAAGCATGTGAATCGTGGTGGACTTAAATATATCCCTCTCATTCCGAGACCTTGGCACCAAACAGTTTTGAATTTATTACAAACTAAGTAGAATCCTCAAGTTTAGCTTGACTGGTGGTTGCTCTTTAAATACTTTCTTGGTATAAATCCCAAATCAACATAAAATAATGAGAACATTACCCATTTCAAGTGAAATATTAATTCAACTGATCTGAACACCCCGAAAGTCTCGAATCTCAAACCTCCAGAGTATATTCGAAATGCAAACTGGGTACAGCCGGTACAGCCTTCAGATCCACGTAATCATACAGTCAAGTCCTCAGGGTAACGGTGACGGGGAATAAAGCCAGTTAGATCATATTACTGACTGTTCCCTATTCATATTACTTAGGAACTAGGTTAATCATTTTCTATATAAGACATTATAACATAAAACCATATAGATAATATAAATATATCTACTATCTAGTATAAGGACCCGTAAAAGCTGGAATGCCCACTAATTATTATAAGATTTAGTTTAAAAAAACTATTTACCAGCTAGTACAGCGGCGGCTAAACTCGATTTAAATGTAATCAATAGTCATACTCACGATTTTGTCACGATTTCCATAGAAGCGAACTATAATCAGGCTTCTGCAAACTTCCTTCGCAAAGTAAACTACGGTGGAATGCCGCTAGTGAATAGGTTATGGGCGAATTGTTAACTTTTTCGTCAAATTCAGGTCGCGGAAATTGGAAACTAAATTGAATGTTAGATTTTTAATGAACCCGACGACGCGTTTGACCTACTTAACATCCATCTTATTCGTAGTTTAACATCTTCGACGAATGTAAGATCACACAGAATCTTACATTCATTTTTATTAACGTTTGTTTGCAACTTTACAAGTACATTAAAAGATGTATGATTGTTAAAAGGTTTCTGGGTGTTTCTGGGTAAAAAAGTGACTTTAAGTGAACATATTTAAAAAATGTGTTCAACTAATGACGATTTACTTTTTTTTTATTACGTAAATGATTGCCTCGTTCGCTTTGGTTTAGTGGTCGCAAGCGCGACTGCTTAGCTACAGGTCCTAGGTTCAATCCCAGGGTCGAGCAACAACTTCTGGGTTTTCTAACTTGATTTGTACCCAGTGTATGGCAATAGGCTCACCACCTATTGCATGGGACCTAAACATAACTGGTTAAAAGTGGAATTACTACAACACACCTCTGCCTGCGTCTTCAGGGAAATAAAGGCGTAATGTTTTTATAATTTTGAAAAAATAACTAGAAAAATGATATTATATTTGTAGTTGTTTTCAATTCAAGAATAAAACATAATTCAACTGCATTTGTGTAATTTCACGTGTTTTTGTAACAGGTAAGAAAGGATGCATTCTTATAGTAGTCAGGAGTACCTACTAACAAGTATTAGAATGATTGTCATGGGACTGCCATGGCTTTGTATCCTCCAAAGTCCACAACAATCTCCCAAAAATTAAACACCCGCGGAAAAGCCACAAAAAACCCCCGCAAATAAAACCGGGTTTAAGCAAAACCGGTTGTTTAAGCTAATGAAATTCCGCGACTTCCAAATACTTAATTCTAATAATAACATTAAGGCTACCGCGCAAACCGAATGAATTGCTCCAGGGACCCTAATAAGCATTCACGGGAAACTTTGGCCCGAGATCTGCTATTTGCATAAAAAGGGTACATCATTCAGATGACAAAACATTTCCAGATCCCCTTTCATTTAAGTTTAAAATTGTTAACGGAACCAGTTTAATTGACACTGTACAAGGACGTCTTCCTTCCTTATTACAAGCGAGACAAATCAAAACCGACCGTTCGCCGTTCAGAATTGGGTTAGCATTGACAGGGAGGAGAACGCCCTATATTTTTATGTAAATAGCGATATTGCATAGTCATCGTTCCGTTTGAATATGCTGAATAAGGCAACGTTGTGTTTAATTTTGAAAATGTAATTTTCATCCTTACGTTTCTTCTTATTTCGGAAAGATGAAAACAACATTAGTCGTGAGAAGGCCTGGCTTGGAACACGAAGTTGTGCCGATGCAAATAAAATGGCTTGATGGTGATAGTTTTAACTTGAACTAACGCTTCGGCAATATATCAAATTGGTACACCGTCATCATGATGCAATAAAATAGGGGCATAGCTAAGCTTGTGGTTATGGAAGATAGGTATTGTATAATTGCTAAGATCAGAAGTTCAGGTTGCGTGGTGACAAAACACGTGGGGTGCAGGGGCGGAGTCCCCCGAGTAAAAAAGTATAGCTATGTTTTTGGTCATGGAGGATAACTATTTATCGATTATAGGTATTGTATTAAGAGAAGAGTTAAGCAACGACGGGCGCGGTCGGTTTGTGGATGGGTGACCGTTAGTAGCAAAATTTCATGGACGCTACCGTGCTTCGGAGGGCACGTAAAACTGTCGGTCCCGGTTGTTTTCAATGGTAAAAACAGTCGTTAAGCCTTGTCGAAGACTTTCGGGTGGCTTGAGAATATTCGACACTGGGTTGGCCACTAACCCCTCCACCAATCCGCATTGGAGCAGCGTGGTGGAGTATGCTCTAGAGCTCCCGCAGCTATGTCTGTGGGGGAGACCCGTACCCAGCAGTGGGACGTCTTTGAGTCGCAGCGAGGAGTATATAGTTAATTAAATATGTTTTAAATTTGGCAGGGATATGCCTCATCGAGCACGCGAGTGGCCGGTCTACAGACAAAGTAACGAACCACAACAACGCGTATACCAGCTACGGATTGTTTCAGGTAAAAAAATTAAGCTACAAACCATGATTCAGAGGGAACGTTAATATCGATCCCGGTTGTTTTCAATGGTGAAAGCAGTCGCTAAGCCTTGTCGAATACCTTCGGCGTGACTTGAGAACCTTCGACTCTGTGTTGGCCACTAACCCCTCCACCAATCTGCAGCGTGGTGGAGTATGCTCTAGACCTCCCGCAGCTATGTCTGTGGGGGAGACCCGTGCCCAGCAGTGGGACGTCTATGGGTTGCAGCTCAGCTCAGCTCAACCCATGGGCATCCTACTGTAGACCACAGTTCTCTCCAGCCACAGCTGAGGAAGGTCTTGTTGCATACTCCGCTACGCTGCTACATTGTGGATTGGAAGCCAACCCAGTGTCGAATGTTCTCAAACCACATAGGTCTACGACAAGGATCAAAGATTGTTTTACAATTGAAAACAAACAGGACCGATGGCTTAACATGCTTTCCGAACTTCGACAGCGCCCTTATATGCCACTAGCGGTCACCCGACATACTGATCGCGCCTGATGTTGCTTACTCTATCGATCACGTACTGACCATACTGGAATACACTTATTTTAATGCTCAATACTCAAATTAACTCTCAATTAAAGCGTTGTAATACTTAATGTCAGATATTACATAAATGGGGTTGTTTATTTTGAGTAGGAAGGTTACCGAGATAGGTACGAATTAACGAAGTACGCACTTGATGAATAATTTACGTTTTCTACTCGTCAACAGAGCAATTACATAGAAGAAAGCGGAAAATTTAAATTTTAAATTTCCATAAAACAATAATTTGTGCGACGAGCGGAAATCAAGGTGGCATTAATTATTCCATCAAAATTAAATGTGCTTTATTATTACTCCTTATTTTATTTTATTAGATATGCAACAGCACAACATACATCGGCATGTATCCAATGACTGACAGGCATGTATATCATTGAAATGCAGAATTTTAATACTACTTGAATAAACTAATTTTTACATGATAATGAATGATATAAATGTTAACTTGTTTATTTATCGTTGGTTTCATCTTTAACACAGCTATAGATTTAGCACTATATTTTTGCTTTTTGTTTCGAAAAACTAACATGACATCAAGAATTAAAACATATCTTCTGATATCGGTGTAAAATACAGTTACTTCTTACATATCTTCTGACAAACAGTAGTATATTAGTAAGTAGGTATGTGATCCAGTCCCTGTAGCTCGGTACCAGAATAGTGCTACGGTAGCCCATGCCTGTCGTAAAAGGCGACTAAAAGGGGACTTCTGGGGTTGCGGGCGGTGAGAGTGGGAGCTCGAATCGTCCATCATGTGACCCCGGGAAAGACGACGCTGTTTGTGGCTGCACAGCGTTGTGTAAACCAAGATGAGCCCGTCTTGGGCGCAACGTCTTAGGGCTACTCCGGAGGACCGGGGCGCTAGTCCCTATTACCCCCCAGTTAGTCGGGGGTAACAGCGACTAGCTGCACGCTAAAAAAAAGGAGGTACCTTAAATTCAAATTACAATAACAAGAAGTATCTAAATAGGATCCTGACTAACTTGTGATTTAGACTGTACACCTCTTAATATATTACGGGCGAGATAAATCCTTAAGCGTCCATTAATGTTATATTAGCATCCCGAAAAATAATTATGAAACTTCAAAAATGTTTCCTCCTAAAATCTGTTGCGAAGTCTCACGTGATTTAATTATAATAAGACTAGCTTTTTCCGACGACCACGTCTGATGTAATTATTAATTGTGATGTATTTAATTGACTGATTCATTTATTTGACTCGCAAGCCTGCCAATCCGCAATTGGTCAACGATGCCATAAGTCTCCCATTTAAGAGAGTGGGATAGTGAAATGGTTGTGTTAGTACTACCACTACTGAACAGTCGCAAGATATCAGGCGAACTCAGTAACCTATAGGTATATAGGACGTATGTGGGATGTGTTAGAAGTCTAAGCTTTTAGTTGACACAGAAAAATATTAAGCTATTTAAGTGAAGTCTTATTCCATCCCTTTCTTACGAATTTGCTATTAGACAAACTAGCTTGACCTGAATTCGATTTGCTATAAAATTTTAATAACTACAAAATATATTTTAATATACATTTGTGCCTACTTAATGTTGTTTAAAATATATTCCCTTCTCATAATGTTACTAGGTCTCCCTCTGGGGTTAATTATGTTCAAAGTGAAAGTGAAAATATGTAAACAATAAACATTATATCCTCATTCGGTACAAAATTCGGTGAAATATTAATTAGGGAAAGAGTTAATAAGCATACGCTGTGTGCTCAGGTTTTTAGTTCAATGGTATTGGTTTACAAATTTTTAACGTTGTGTTCTCGGAAATTAATTTAAAAAAAAACCTATATAATGACATGATATGACATGACATGAAACATTTTATAACAAAAAAAGGTTATTTTAAAAAGTAAGGTCATCCCATCCATCTACTAATATTTATCCACACGCACAAAAATTTTTGCTTAAAACAGCCGTTTTTGAACTCGCCTTTATTATGGTACTAGCTTTTACCGCGTGGTCAAAGGGTATTAACAATGAGTTGTTTATCATACATGACACATTTGGGGTGGATGAATAGTGACAGTTCCACGATTAAAAGATAGGTACTAAGATAAGAACTTGCAAATGAATTTTACTAACGCCATCTATTAACAACATCCAAAACTAAATATTAGCAAATAACAAAACATCTATATCTTCCCATGGGGATGTTTTACCGCGGTAAAAAGTAGCCTACGTCACTCGAGAGGATGGAGATCCTCCTCACTATCTCCACACACAAAAACCATACCAAATAATAGCTTCGTTGCGACGTGAAAGCCGGACAAACAAACAAACAAACACACTTTCACATTTATAATATTAGTATGGATGCATGTATGTAGGTATCCTACATACCTACAAATATATGTATGTAGCGGAACTGTACGTATGTATGTACCTAACGGAATCTTTGAACGTGTTTTACGCCCACTTAAAAGCTTCGGATTAATTTACAACTGCACACTTATCTAGGGCCGATGCGATGTTTCCTTTTTAAAATATTAGGGGTGTTTCATTCTTGTCGCGCATAATGTTTAAATCAATCTCGCGAGCATCGTATACCTATGGATTGTACCTATTACCTATGGAAAACCAGAAAACAGAATTACACAGTTAGTCAGTGTGGTATTCTTGCGAAGAAAGAAGATAGATGACATGTACTTGTATCTTCAATTTTCCTCTGAGATATAATTAACATTTAAATAAATGCTAATTTAAACGAAAGCTAAACAACAGACTTTTCAGCTAGCCTTGTGACCCAAATTATGATAACTATCTTAGGGCGGATTCGACCAAATATAGATTTACGCGCGCGTAACTATACCAGGGATAATTTTATTCAATGATTTTGTACTCCGAATAACTGAAAGTCGTTTTTCAACGCAATTTGAAGTTTAACTATACTTGGAATAACTAAACGGGAATAGCAGAATTAATGATTAATGATATAATATCCGGCAAATCAATGTTGCACTAAAACGGTGTGCTGTGGAGGCTTAAATCCTGTCAACTGAACATTGTCGTATTATAGCGTGGAATAGTGAAAGTAGCTAACTGAAAGCTGTCAATCAATGTGTTAATTTTGCTTTGACATGACAGCTTCTACTGACGTATGACAGAATCAAAAAATCGCATAGGCGATCAAATGGCAAGCGGGCGCCATTAAAATATTCTTGGATTAGCTGTTATTCCACGCCATAGGGTGGGTACAAGAATTACGCCCGAATAAGCGCGCTATTCATAAAATAGTAGATGGTAAAACGCAAAATGGATTTATTCTCGGATAACTACCGATTTATCCTAAGGATAAAATTTATTCTCGTTTGGTCGAATCCGCCCTTAATTGATTAACCAGTTTAATCGAGACTGATTTATCAAATGACACCGAATAACGCAATAATTGCATTTCGATCTGTAACAGAATTATCTGACTATGAAATGAACGTTAAAATGTAAACGTTGATCAGTTTAGTGCCTTTTGTTGTTTCAAATCACTAATACAATACCTTTTTCAATTGCATCGCTACATACTGACTGGTGCAATGTATTTAAAAATATCTATGTATGTATATCAGTCTTTGACACCCATATTACAGGCTCGCGCCTACTTTGGGGTCAGATGGCCGTGTGTGAGAATGTCCAAGATATTTATTTATTTTAATTTATTGTATCAGGCGTTACTTTGCGGAGCTCCATTATTACAAACCAAGAATTAGTACACATACATACATCATACATATATACATACATACATCATACATCACCATACGTTTTTGTTCGCGGATTGTTGCAAAGTAGATTAATTCTTGATTTATTTAAGTAAATCTAAAGTTTTTAAGAACTGTCTAACATTGCAAGGCAATAAAAATCTTGTAATAATCAAACCTAAGAAATCAGTACGTTTTTCTGCTCTATTCGTCAGCAATTTGCTTTTTTGTGTATGTATCAGCTTTCAATAGATTACATAGGAGTTTTATTGTATTGTAGGGAAATCATATTTTTCCAGCACTTAGCGAATTGTTTGTTTTATTTATTTTTACTGCCTAACAGGACTTTCATATTTAAATCCTCGATGTTTTTTGTCGATTACTATTCTGTCGCCTTCTCCAACGTCTGCTTAACCTAGTTTGCAGTCAACCTTTGCGCCAAAATGATGTTAAAATATCCACCTTTTGTACCACATTTGTTTGGTATCATAAAAAATAAATAAATACCTACCTAAATTGAATGTCTTGGGCAACGGCGCTCGAATTAAAACTTATTTTTCTCTTGGTGCTAGGTGTCTTTTCGTTACCAGAGGACACATAATCCTCAGCAAGACGCTTAGCGTGTCTCTCTGTGGTCAGAAATCTCTACCGGGATGCGTGAAACAAAACAAACTTTACTTTTAACTCTTTTGACATTCATACGGGTGATACAAATCCTATCCTATCCTATATGTGATTCTATGTGGTGAGGCTATTGCTTTACATATGCGGTGACATAACTGGTGAAAAGTGATACAACCACGCCCGTATTTTCTCAAAGTGGTAGGCAGAGCCACCCACTATTAACCAGTTATGTGGTGAGCCTATGTGGTGAGCCTATTGCTATACACCGGGCACAAATCCAGACTCCGAGCTGCTACCGGTTCTCTCTTCCTCTTCAGCCAACATTAGTCAACTGTTGGACATAGGCCTCTCCCAAGGCACGCCACTGAGCCCTATCTTCGGCTCTCCTCATCCACTTGCTCCCCGCCGCCTTGCGCAGATCGTCGCGCCACCTAGCAAGAAGTCGTCCCACACTACGTATGCCATCGGTTATTGCCATTTCATGTTAGAAAATCCCAATAGTTAATCCCCAACCCGTATAGGCGATTTTCGCTTCAAACAGCGTCGATAAATATTATTATTATTGTAATTTACCAACAGATAAAATAATATTTGACGTCGGTGAAATGTTTCAATTAGGTAGACCTTCTATTGAAAAGTAACACTGAAATAATCTCTTTTGCATACATTTTGGAGATCCGAACACATTGCAATAACAGATTCCTATTTACATATTAATGATAGATTAGTTCCAAACTGATTGCATACCGACGCAATCATACAATATGGCTTTAAATTGCGAACAGTGTTGTCACCTCACCATTTATAATACGTGCAATATTATTCAAACGATAATGATATCAATATAAGCAGAAAAAATTAATATATTTGTGTGTTACTACGGCACAGCATGTTTTAATTTGTTTTTATCAATCAATCAATATATTTATTGCTCAAAAACTGTTTACAATTCTTTTAGGTGACTCTAGAGGGCAAACTCCAATTTTTTTGGTGATATCCATTTTACTCACGGTCATAGATTATTTTAGAGTGTTTTGTGTTTGACTTATAGTATGTAAATAATTTATTCAGTTAAAATGAAATAGTACATACCGATTAACTATAACCTAATATGTAATAACTTATACATTTTTAGATTAGAGCCATGTTAGAGCACGTTTGTCGATGATATATTTTTGAAATGGACTTAACTTACTGGAACTGCTAGACCTACCAGCGTCACAAAATAGTGTCTATGTTATTTTATTATATCACTAAGTTTAAAAGTGATGATCAAATTAGATGATTATACATATTTATGAATGGAGTTAACTAGTTGTTTAAGAGATACCTTTATAGGTATCTCTAATGTGTGGTCATAACTTTGTGCTGTGTCTACCAAATAATTTAATTAGAGTTAATATTGTTCGGAATTACGGAGTCCTACATGCGGTTCATGTGTGAGTAATCACACATGACCCATTTTTATAACCCATATTATTTTTATATTTTTATTTTCATACCGTTCATTAAATTTGTTCGTCCGTGACCTACTTACTGTCTCTCGTATGAATACTAAAACTTATTACAGCAAAAAATATTGTCTACCTCAAATCCCGCAATTTGTGTCAACCCTAAGCGCAGTGATGCTATGTATGCTATCAAATTACCTGATTTTGCGACGGACGTATCGGGAATATCCGAACGTATTTATCAACCTGAATTTGCCTAACAGAGCGGCTTTGGTTCACAGATTATTACTTTTGTTCTATTTTAGTTTCAAAGAAAGTGTTAGGTATGTCATTACTTTGACATAAAGATATGAAAGTACTAACCCCCACATAAAATAAAGCATTGAATTGGGCTTCCTTTTTTTGTGCATTGATTTCATGTTTAAAATGACTAATCTCCCATACAAACGTTATTAACGTAACTCGTAACGTAATTCGCTAGCATATTCTACCACTTTAGTGAGAAATTTTCTAAAAACATGAAATAAGGCTGTTTCTTTCTGGTTACACTGAGATCAAAACACAAATACGAACCTTTAAAAAAAAAGCATACAATAAATCTCTCCCGCTTTATAATATTAGTATAGATTATATTCATACCTATATTTAAATTCATAGTAGAAGTTAATTGGACTCTTCTAGAGACACGCGGTCGCGGCCAAAATTGACTGGTAATTGACTGAAACTAGTTGGCCTTTATCCGACTTTAATTCCTCATCGGTAAGCTGGTCATCTATATATATAAAAGGAGAAGGTGACTGACTGACTGACTGACTGACATATCAACGCAGGGCCTAAACTATAAGGGTTAGAAACTTGAAATTTTGCACAGGGGTTCCTTTTGTAACGTAGGGGAGCACTAAGAAAGGATTTTTGAAAATTCACCCCCTAAGGGGGTAAAACGGGGGTGCAAAGTTAGTATGAAACTTTGCAGTTTTTGAAGTCAAGTGGGCAACCGGAACGCGGGCAGACGTCGTTAATGGATCTAATTTTACGTGAGCGAAGCGGGCGTCCACTATCTATATATAGATACTGACTATCAGTAATCTTTAAATTTCAATTCAATTCTTATATTACAGCTTACAATGAAGGTTTCTATAGAATATAAGCCTTCAACCATTCTTGATCCTCTAGCGGACGGAGATTAGAGACGCGACCGTCAGTACCCTTCTAACTGCTCCCTTGTGCAAGAAAATTTATTAGTTCATTTTCAAACTTTGAAAGAAATTATTATAGTAATTTTTCTTTGTAACGTAGCCTAGAGCATCTTTGATATTAAGCACAATTTTTCACGTGATAATTCAATTAAAGGATATAAAATCATCTTAATGTTAAAAGGGTATAGAAATACCAATACTCGGTAACGGATGGCCATTGCTCCAACATTTTCAATATTTTACCGTTCTTTTGTACAAGAAATTTAGTAAATTGGCTTGCTTCTCGAAAATGTTTTCCTGTTTATGATTCGATAAACGACGATCATCTGAAAACAATTAAATTTGTAGTACGCGAAGACAACTGCCTCAATTTCGGCAGGCCCGTTGGCGCAATCGGTAGTCACCCTGTCTGTTGCACCAGGGGTTCGAATCCCACTCAGGATAAATATTCGTGTGACGAACACTTGTACTTATTCTGTGTCTGGATGTTAATATTATCTATTTAAATATGTATTTAAAAATATCGATATATAAGTATATCAGTCTCTGACACTAATATCACAGGCTCGCGCCTACTTTGGGGTCAGATTGCCGTGTGTGAGAATGTCCAAGATATTTATTAGATATTTTATTATTAATTTTTAGTATCGTAGGGAAATCGTCATGGATTATTCTGGACCTAACTCTCTCTGGTGGGTAGAGTCACCGAAGGTGAATCGGTCCAGCTCCTACCAACTAAAACCTCACAGTGTCTCTCTGTCTCAAGTTGGAATCCCGCGTACGATTTCGTAGCGTCCAGAGCACAATGGCTCGCGTCGATTGTATGTGATGAGAGTTAAGCAACGAAGGGCGAGGTCGGTTTGTAGATGAGTAACCGCTAGTGGCGTAATTTCATGAGCGCTAGCGTGCTTCGGAAGGCTCGTTAAGCCTTGTCGTAGACACTGGGTTGGCCACTAACCCCTCCACAATCCGCATTGGAACAGCGTGGTGGAGTATGCTCTAGACCTCCCGCAGCTGTATCTGTGGGAGAGCCCCGTGCCTGACTGCGGGACGTCTATGTGATGTTGCGTAGGTACTACGCTTTCGTATCTCCATCATCTCCACGCATGACAAACGCCACCATAATTCAACTACAACAACTCGTGTAACTGCAGTGATATTGATTGAAACGTCGTAATAAACTTTCGATAGTTCGTTTGGAGCCACAAACTGTAATTCGTGGCTCGCCGCTAATAAATCAAACTTTGTTATTTGCATGCATATTACAGTAAATTGTGTCCAACAATTCATACACTGATATTTTCAAAGCTTCCGTTTACCTCAAACTCACTGTAGAAAATGCTTTTAAACAATTTAAAAATGCAATATCTACCATATATTCCTACTCACCAACTCGATGTTAACAAAGTAAGGGTGGCCTATGTCCAGCAGTGCATTATTAAAGACTTAAAGATGATCATGATAGAAAATTACCCGGGAATTCATATTTTTGTCCGATTAAACGTGGAATTTTACAAATGGTAAATATTGCTTTTTTTAATTGTTTAAAAGCATTTCCTACAGTGAGTTTGAGGTAAACGGACTGCTGTTAATACAAATAATTTTGTATGGGTATCAATGTATTTTTGATATGGTTGCATAGATGTAACGCCACGTACATACTCGTATCGTATGACGACATATCGATACCACTGGGCTCAAAGGGCGTAAAAGACAAAACACGAATTTACATTCGCTCCGTACTTCGTTTACATCGAGATAGTAGGAGGGTAGGAATATATAGTATTCAATTGTCGTGCATTCGGTTATCTGATAAAATTTTGTAGCATTATAAACTATCAGATGATTAGTGATTAGGTTTAATGGTATAGCGTGAGCCAAATACTTAGATAAAGGAATTTATACTAGCTAATATTGTCAGTAACGATTAAAAACGATTTAATTTTATATAGGTATAAGACCAAAGGCTATATATAATTAGGTATTAATTTCATACCGCTTACGTACTTTGTGGCGGAAGCCACTTAAATAAGACTAGTAAAATAGTTGTAGTTGTTGTTTTTAAAACAGTGTTCGATCAGTGTTTGTTGCCAGTGATGAGATATGGATCCGATATGTGGTCCTTTACCCTCGGTCGGATCCGCGAGCTCATAATCGCTCAGAGCGCTCTGAAGAGAGCTATGGTATATTTCTCTTCGCAATGATGAAATCCGTAGACGAATGAAGGTTACTCGAACGATCAGTGAACTGTAGTGGCAATGGGCGGGCCGTCGCTCGTCGCTCGACGGACTGATAACCGTTGAACAAGAAAAGTTTTCAGTACGTCCACGAAATATTGGCTCCCTCCAACGAAGTGGACTGACGACCTGAAGAAGACAGCAGGAAACCGTTGGACTCAGGGGGCACAGGATCGGAAGGAGTGGTGACGATTGAGGGAGGCCTATGTCCAGCAGTGGACCCAAAAAAGCTGATGAATGGATGGAAACGTTACAATTAGCTGTATTACCGTGATTTGGAGCACTACCAATAATTTGGTGATCTCGATGTCACAAGCATACATTCCAAACAATCCTTTATCCAAATGTAATAAAAGCTAGGCTTCAGAATACTGTGAAATACAAGTAATGCAACAGGTATTTACATCCACAGATTTAGATCACATTTTTAAATAATTTTTATGCATTACTATGGTTTTAAATGTGGAAAGGAAATGAAATTGCATGAGTAGTACCTAATGTAATATAATTATTAAATATCATAACAAAACAAATTATAAATCAACTAAACTAATCTATGTAATCAAATAAAATTAAACTAAAATTAAAAAATTGTAATTACTTGTGTACACTTCTGCCTACCCTTTCGGGGAAATACAGGCGGGCGTACTATTATTGTCAGCGCATCAAAGGTGCCAATTAGGAAAGCATAATCTCACCAATCGAATTACCCTGACCGTTCCTAGTGTCCTCGCAGGCTACCACTGACCTAAAAAGACTTGTCGCAAGGGCTATCGAATCAAACTATTATGTGCACGTTCCCATGCCTGCCTCAATTGCAGCGACGGACGCGGCCCATTAGGACGGATTTACTCGCATTAATCCACCCGAACTGGGTCGCTGCACTGTTCCCTGTAGGATACATCTAGCATCTAATGGCACATAGTCATTAGTTGGCCTACAATACTAGATTCAAATATATTGTAAGCATTTTTAAAGATGTACAAGAACGTTACATTTCTGTCTCACGTCAAATGTTTGTGATATTGTCATTCGTCATAGAATACCAATCCACCTTGCTTATTTCAGCCGTATCATTGACGTCATTTGGCGTTTAAAACTATTTAGAATATCATCATCATCATCATGGTTTTGATACGCGTGTCAGTTTTTTTCAGCACGGAAGCGCCCATGAAATTTCACTGGTCACCCATCCACAAACTGACCGCGTCCGTCGTTGCTTAACTCTGTCCATCACATAGAATCATCGCGAGCCGAAAATTCGAAATATTTTTTATCGTAAGCTGTTAAAATCTACTAACTGAGCTTACAATAATTTTTTTAGTAATTTTTAAGCGTTTAATAAATTGTTTCAATTGAATAAATCTGCTGCGACTAAATAGAGAGATCTGGTTTTTGTGGTAACAGAAACATGGGAACCAGTAACCATTATTCTCCAAATGCAGCGGTTATATTTTACATCTGTGTTACAACCAGGATTATCAATTAAATATTCTATGAACCAATTCGTAGCGATCGATAAGATAGGTCCACCGTGACTTGAACTGCAAGTAGCAATTATTGACCACTTTGTGCTTCGAAGTTCATATCAAGAAGAACTGATTCCGTTTGGATCTAAGACTTCTGACAGTCAAGTTAACACTCAACTTCCTACAAGTTTTAAAAGAGGGAGAAGCATAGTGCCTTGACTACCTTGTAAGAAATAAAAAACTTCTGTAATTCTGGTTACTATCCGCTTTCTGCAACACAGAGAGCCCAAGTGCGAAAGTGTAAAAACTACACATACTTATTGTATTGTGTATCATACACATAGTATTATGATTTACTTACCATAAAAGGCATATAAGGCAAGGTTTAATAGCCGAATCTGTAAAGTGGGGCCCTTCCGAAGTTCGTAGTGGCCAATTGCAGACCGAACTAGCGTAAGAGTAAAAGCAAGATCTTCTACCTACTACTTCCCCTACGAACACTCGATCAATATTTTTTGTTTGTGGCCTATAGGAATTCATAAAATATCAAATATGTATGTAGGTAGAATATAATTATTTATGTAGGTAGATCTAGATATAAAATGTAACGCCACTTGCATTAAACGCTAAGTAACGGACAGCAGCTTTTCATTGTGTTTCCCTAAAATACTCCCTCAGGACTATCAACAGGTGCTCATCAGGTATATAACATTGTTAAGGTGTTAAAATACCTAGGTTTGAAAAAATGGGGCATACAAGGGTCTACGAAGCCTGGGACAGGGACGCACCGGTGTTATTTGTTGAATTAAGCGTAAAATAGCTATACTATCTATATTAAAATGTCGTCGAGTTATATAGATACGGGTTCCATTAGATATACACCAGTATCATCTCTTGAGCTATTTAAATCACCTCCAAGACCAACCACAATCAACCCACAGCTATGGCGTATTGGACAATACTGCTCCAGGCGACATCAATACGACGCTCAAATAAATTAACGGATTAATTAAAAATGTGTTTGCCGACAAAATACTGAATGCATCGCGCGGCATGCCGTCCAAATTTGCATTTTTATCGCGCGCCTAATGGAGAAATGCGTATGGGAATTTCGGATGAGTTTTTTTACGCAAATATTTCAGCAGCGAGACTAGAATACATTTGGGTCTACGTGATTCCTGACCCCACGGTTCGCGTTAGAGTATAGCGTAGTAGAATAGAGCGTATTTTTTACGCAAGACAAACGCGATGCAAACCAAAGCATTAGTCACTGTTCTACTAGTTTTTCAATGGGGATAGCTCGCTGGAAGTTGAAAACAAAGATTATGCCAACATCACCATTCTTGCATGACCACTCACCGAAGACTGAAGTTCCATTCACACTGACTGAATTAAAGCACAATTATTTTTGTCGCGCTTATGTAAACTGTTGAATGAACTTCATTCTAAGATTTTTCTGGTTGGCTACAACAAGAGGTTCTTCAATCAAAGTGAAAAAAGCTCCACTTCAGTGCTGGCGACATTTTATTGGCGTATTCTCTGATTACCTTCGTCTTAGGTGCCCATTTCCCACTGTAAGGAAGTTTATTTTTTATTTGGGGGAAATTTTTCGAACCAAACTCGACCAAACCATAATCAAAGTTTCTTTAAACAGTTATGTTACTCAAAAAATCTTCAAACAGTTTACTTTTTTTAAAATTTTATATTTTTATCCATCTATATTTGCATCCATGTTAACTACCTAGCCACAATCTGCACAAGTCAATACTAAAAAAAGAACCGAAACATTCGCACGAATCCAATAAATATTTCTATCTGCTCCTCAGTATTTTCAGCATTTCGTAATCCTCTGATAGGAAGCACATCGTACAGACGAATTCCCATACAACTCGCTCAATTACTACGTCAATTTTCCGGACGGCGCGTTCACAATATGAGAAATTTTTAAATTGGCTGCGGGATGTTTCCTTTCCACGCTCTGTTACTTTTGCTTTTGTTTAACTCCGTTGTGTGGAAATTCTTACTGACATTTCAAGTACCCATAATAAGCTGGCTGGAGTTTTCCTCGTTGGAAAACTCATTATATAGCTCATGTTTGTGTTGCCACGCACTCCCAATGCCAGCTTAGATGTGACTTCTTATATAGCTATCTAGGGCATTTATAGCTTTGCTGAATTTGAGCTTAAATACGTTGTATTCCCTTATCCCGTGTCAGACTCGATCACGTAGGGCTCCGTATCACCGATTATTAAGGTTCCTTGTATAGAAATTAAATCCCAAAGGAAGGGGTCCTTTTGGGATCTAACTTTTTTACTATTTTATTATCTGTTGCAATTGCAACCACAGTAATGATAATAAGTCTGCCTGTCAGACGGACAGCGGAGGAATTCTAATAGGGTTCCGTCTAAAGTGATAAAATTTGGGTACGGAACTCAGAAAAACCAAAATTTTTCTTTGCCATCATACGCCGCGCGGCGTCGCGTACCGTACAATAATGCGCCGCTCATTGCGGTCACACTATTAATATCCGCACGGGCGGTTTAATGAGGGACAATCATTTTTCGCACCAAAATCCGGGCACGGGATTACTACGGGCCGCCGGCTCGGCCCTGTTAATTTAGCAATATTAAATTCCACGTGACTGCGATGCAGCAATAATTTAAACTGATTCAATTACATGCAATTTTGTTTTGCACTGATTCAATTCATTTTCGTGTAAGGTGGTTATTGTGACAAAGATAGAATGTTCGAGTATACCTGATATAGCACAAGCTATTGTCTGTAATTTTCTCAATATACATACCAACTGTGACTAACAAACTAATGAGACTAAATAACAGTCGATTCAGATCCATTTACCTCCTAATACCTAATACTAACAGCTAAAAAGGAATACAAGCCGATACAACTCCCACGTACGTTATGGACCACACACATATCAAGTATTCTCACAGATTACACGAGCAGTATATGAAGGAGTATAAATAAAATAAATAAAACTACAAACCCCTAAGAAGATTCAAATCATAAATAGATTTATAGCACTACGCTTCAGCTTAAAGGTTCGAGAATTTCAGAACCGTAAAACTTATTTACAGCTGTCCAATAAACGCCGGCTCTATTGTGAAATTCAATAGCGATTGTCTTATGAAGTGACGCTACAGCGAGCCGATGATCCGACGCGGCTCAAGCTACTGTGGCTCAAGCTACTGTGGCTCAAGCGTCGTATAATGTCCCCACATTGGAGGTGCGATTCGCTTTCTTATTGCACGGAACGCTGTTTTGCTTCAGCTGGTTTTAGCTGAATTTCGTTGTGTCTTGCAGACTGTCTCATTACTGATTAGGCCATTAAATAAACTATTTCCCAGTGTTAGTAGAATTATTAAAAACGTATTCATCTCCAATCCGCATTGGAGCAGCGTGGTGGATTTCGAACGCGTCGCGCCTAATTTGGGGTCAGATGACCGTGTGTGAATGTCCATGATATTATTTATTTATAAAAAAAAAACCAGTGCGCTAGGCCGACTTACAAGATACCTACTCGTATTTCTCACCACGCATATCTGACTCACCGCAAATTAATTTGAGCTTGTGTTCATATCCTTTCAGTAACATGTAATTTGGAAATATAAAGCCAGAATAATACTTACGATGATACAGATCATGGAGAGAGAATATCGCTCTGATTGTCTGATTCGAGACACCGTCTCTGTGATTGCATTGCGAGAGCCGGACTATGCACCCGCATCGGCTCTGAACATCACAGAATAGGTATTTCGTATTTCCCATAATTGTATGAGCCTTCAGTGCTCCGCATAAGGCTCAGTACAGACATGACGGAAAGTTATCGCCCGCACTGAAGGCTCAGTACAGACATGACGGAAAGTTATCGCCAAGGGTTTAAGGACCAATCGGCAAGAGCGTATTGAGGAATGGATTTCGATAAGTACAATAAAATTGTTAGAGGTTTTATAAAGGAAGATAAGTAGACTCAGTAATACCTAATACGCTTGTTTTGTTTATTTAGACTTAATACATTCTATAAAGAATACCGAATAATACTTACATAATTTCCGCGTGAGGTAAATGCTTGTGCCAATAACGTCCTATCTACGACTCCGATCATGAAAAACAGGGACTGAGATGGTTAGTCCATTTCACAGAGGATATTAATTATTATTTTTATTTGTATCTCTGATGTGGACCCGGTAATATGAAAGGCTTGGGGACACAGGTCCCACACGTAGAGGCCCGTTCGAAACATTTTTATGAGTTGTGATATGTCGTGGCGAGTACCACCCTCGATACCCCATTTTTGGCGTTTCGCGATTGCACCATCATTGTTATTATCTTATTGCAATGATATTATATACATTACAAGAGATACATAACATTACAGTTCTTAAAATATCATTGTCTTATTGCATTACTCCAAACATTTAATATCTTAAAATATCCAGTGAGATAAATACAAATTATACATGCGATTGTGAATTAAAATTCATTTATCGAATGAAAATTCTAATCAATTGAAACGGTGAACGTTCGCTCCTGTTTACGTGGATATATTTTTCCGAGCTTTTCTAGAACTGTCGTCGGAGCGTTCTGCTCCAAATTGACAAGATTATGTCGGTGTTTTCCGTTGAGACGAATAATAATTGCAATAGCGCAGTACGTATGGATCAGACTATTTGCATGTAGGATAACCATCTCAAGATTTGCCCTAAGGTAACACCGGCGACGTACTAAGTACCGTTTTCTGCCGTATAGTGATCGAAGTATTTTAAAGTTACTATACGGCATAGAAAATGTAGAAGCAAATGCTGTTAACCCGAACAGTAACATAATGGCTACATTTTTTATTTACATTATGACATTCCCATGGTGTTTTTGGCTTGACATTATTGTCATTTAATGGATGAACATTTTGTATGGATACCTATGTCTTGTTGATATCGGTAATGCTAGTAATAGTTTTATTACTGAACGATTCGTTAGTGTCTATATTCATAGTTGAAGTTACCGGCTTACTCACGTGTGATTTAAGTCGGAAATAGGTCGACTAGTTTCGATCTATTACGATGATCATCTTCAGGAGTGAACGCGCTCGCGGCGGGCACGGCGTACACTGTAGTAGCTAGTAATAGTATTAAAAGCTATATTATTTTACAGAATTAAAGGTTGGATTTCGTTTAGACTTCTAGAGGCGACCTCTATATAGGTCCTCAAGGATAGCAACCTATCTGTGACATACATGGAACAAGACTGATGACTTTCGTTCAGGATCTATCACGAGTCATGGGCGTCAGTGAAGGGTGTTACATGCTCGGTGGCTATGTTATATCCATGTTTAGGGCATGTTCCATCTGGTCACCCTAACTGCGTGACATGTGCAAGCAAACAAAATAAAAATCGTCATTCGATTCCATTAGCGGATTATATCTTATAACTTTATGATCCTGTTTGTTTCCAACAGTAGTATATTAGTCCATAGTATTTACCTGTCGAATAAGAACTTTTTCAGTTTTATAACATTTACTTTACACCTAATTACAGCGTAGAAGCTGCTGTATTTTAGCCGTATCTTATTGCTTAACTACGCACAGTTTATTATTTAACTAGTGGACGCCCGCAGCATCGCTCGCGTGGAATTAGACATAACAATAGTTTCATTTACACCTAGTAATGCTATATAGCCTATGTCACTTAGTAAAGATGCAGCTTTCTAATGGTGAAAGAATTTTTGTAATCAGTCCAGTAGATTTTGTGTGAAAACATTACAAACAAATCTTTCCTCTTTATAATATTAGTATAGATTACCTTGTTGTAAATTGCCTTGCCTAACTTTGATTTTACCAAGTAAGGATCGCTTTATTAAATTCTAAATTCAATTCAAATTCAAATTCAAATTCAAATTCAAATTCAAATAATTTATTTCGCTATGAGGTGATTACACACGCTTAACGAAAGTCTACGTAACTACAAACTACTTAATGCTATTCTAAACTGATTAATATAAAGCAAAGGATGAGCTATTTATCCTTGAATGAATAGCTAATCCTACACAGGTGCCTAACCTGCCTTATAGCTAATTTACAATAATTACCTACCACTAAGCTAAGCTCTAAGTCACGATAGACTATCTACCTGGTCATCGGCTTAAGGAAGAACTTACAATATTCTTATCCTATGCCCTAGTGTAGGCCGAGAGAGAAAAAAGCCGGAGGAAAAAACTCTCGGTACTCTTTTAAAATTCAAATTAATTTTTACAGAAAAATGTACAGTATGACCATGATATGATTAGGACAGACACGAGACAGCCAATCGTGTATGCCAAGAATCACCCCATATGCCACCTGCTTACAATATTTAGTATAATTAATACAAAAGCATAGTGATAGCCTGTCAGAGTTTAATTCAGTCCCATGCCTTCTTATCATCCAAATACTCCTGAATATTATAATAAGCTTTTTGACATAATGTTTGTTTGATGGTTTTTTTAAACCTGTGTAAAGGCAGAGACTGAACCGCAGCCGGGACTTTATTGAATATTAGAATAGACATTCCTATGAAGGAACGACTTTTCTTGCTAAGCCGGCATTTAGGAAACGCTAGTTTGTGGCCGTTCCTTAGTGTTACATTGCGTAAGGCATTTATGTCACTACGACTTACAAACTGATGCCTATTTTTACGAATATACATAAGATTCTCATAGATGTACTGCGATGCAAGGGTTAGGATGTTTATTTCCTTACATTTTTCTCTAAGGGAGTCTCTACTTTTCATTTTGTATATATAACGGATAGCCCTTTTCTGCAAAATAAAAATAATATTAGCATCCGCTGCATTACCCCAGAGTAAAATGCCATAGGACATTATACTGTGAAAGTAACTGAAATAGACCAATCTAGCGGTATCGACATCCGCTAAACAGCGTATCCTTTTAACCGCGTAAGCTGCAGAACTTAGTCTATCCGCCAGTCGACAGATATGGGGTCCCCACTGCAACTTCGAATCAATGGTGATTCCAAGGAAAACAGTCGAGCTAACTAAGTTCAGTTTATCACCATTTAGTTCTGGTTGCTTATCTACTTGTTTCACATTAGGTGCTGAAAATTTTATGCAATTGGTTTTATTACTATTCAAGTGTAGGTTATTAACGCTAAACCAATGCACCACTTCAGAGAGAGCATTGTTCACATCGTCATAGTTAGTTTGTTGCCTATTTAATTTGAAAATTAATGAGGTGTCATCCGCAAACAATACAATCTCGTTATTATTCTCTACCATATATGGTAGATCGTTAATATATATTAAAAACAGGAATGGACCCAGAATCGATCCTTGTGGGACCCCCATCTGTACTAAAGACCCAGACGATCTTGTACCGTTTACTTCGACTTTCTGAGTTCTTTCGCTGAGATAAGAAATCAGAAGTTTCAGTGCGGTATTTTTAATGCCATAGTGATTGAGTTTCCTGATTAAGGTTTCATGCTGTACACAATCAAATGCCTTGGATAAATCACAGAATATGCCCAGTGCATCAAGTGAATCCTCCCAAGCATTGATAATATCAGTAAATAGTTCAACTCCCGCATCAGTTGTTGAACGGCCTTTTGTAAAGCCAAACTGTTTGTTATGCAGGAGTTTATTACTTGTAAAGTAGCTAAGAAGTTGCTGAAGAATTACTTTCTCAAATATCTTACTACAAGCCGGTAAAATTGAAATCGGCCTGTAGTTGGTTGGATCTGTACTATTTCCGGACTTGAACAAAGGTATCACTTTGCTTTGCTTCATTAGGTCAGGAAACTCTCCACTTATAATACAGTTGTTAAATATTAAAGCTAGGTGGGGTGCTATTACATCTATAATTGTACTTATAAGTTTAACCGATATACCCCATAGATCTGTGGTGTTCTTAATTTCTAATGATTTAAATATTTTTATAATTTCATTGGCGTCTGTGGGTCGGAAAGAGAAATTACCTTTGCATGCATTTACATTTTTTTTAAGCAACGATTCAGCGACGTCGGGAGAAGACCCCAGCGATTTAGTGGTTAAAACTGGAACGTCAGCAAAGTACTCTTCAAATGCTGATGCTATCTGTTTATCGGTTCTAATATAAGAATTGGCAATGAAAAGCTCACTGACACCATCGCGTTTTCTGACTCTTCCAGTTTCCGCATTAATAATATTCCAAGTCATTTTAATTTTATTACAGCTATTTCTAATCTTGTTTCTTATGTGCATTGACTTAGCCGTGGAACAAACTACCTTAAATATTTTAATAATAATAATAATAATAATAATAAAATCTATTTATTGCCATCAAACATCAAATTTTACAAACAATTTTTTACAAGAAAAGAAAAAAAAAAATTATAATTGAAAAGCATCTGAGGCAATGGGAGCTGGCTCAGCTGTTCGCTTCTTTGGGACCGAAATCCTTGGAAGCGCTGGTTTTCAGCCAGTCCCTTCTCCCTAAGACGTTGTGCGGGAGATGCAGTGGTCTGTCCCCCAGCCACCAGGTGATAGTAAAATAAGTTAACAGTGCAGTTGGAAGGCGGTTATAGTTTTACACAAAATACAAAAAATAAAATAAAGAAAAAACGGAGTAAAATCGAATATTACAAGTTGAATAAACACTACTACCCTTGCAAGCGCGCGTGTGTGTGATGTGTGTGTGTGTGTGTGTGCGTGTGTGGTGTGTGTGCGTACGTGAGTGCGAGTGTGTGTATGTGTGTGTACATGTATTATGATCGATGATATATGTAAAAAAAATGTGTGATTGTAGGTATGTGTATGCAATCAGCGATAATAATATATGAGAGGGGCTTTTTGAAAATTTCAAAAAAAATCTTTTAATTTTAGGCATTTCCAATAAGCGTGTCTTAAATTTTCTGCAGCAAGCTGCCTTCTAAGCAATGCAGCTTTATACTTAACTTTAAAACAGTTTGTGCTACATTTTATTCGCAGTGGGGGCGGTAAGTCATTCCATATTTTTGCTGCAGAAAACTTAAAACAGCCCTTAAACCTTTCTGACTTATGTTTTTGAAACATAAGTCGGTTTTGTGTATCTTCCCGACGATTTCTTAAACAGTGATCGTCAAGCCAGTGTAGTTTTTCAAAGAGGTACTCAGGTTTCTTGTTCCATACGATTCTGTGAACAGTGCAAGCGTAATGGAGTTCCCTTCTAGCGCTCATGTTGAGAATTCCCTTTCGGTTCAAATACGGAGTTATATATTCCCTCCTTGGAACATTAAAACAAAAACGAATACAAGCATTCTGAACCCGTTGAATTGCTCTTTCTGTATTTGCATTTAATCTTGGCCCGAACACCGTACTGCAGTAATTTAGTTGCGAAAGGACAAGGGAATCACAAAGGAGCAGCCGCAGTTCTTCTTTAATAAATGGCCTTATCTTGTACAATATTTTTAATTTTAAGAAAGCTGCCCTAATTTTGTTACTCACGTGTTCTGTAAATTTTTGCTCTCTATCTAAGATAAGTCCAAGATTACGCGCAGAACTAACTTGTCGGATTTCTGAATTATTGATTTCTATTTTGACTTTTGCATCTACCACACGTTTAATTTGGCTTTTTGTGCCTAATATTAGCATTGCAGATTTATGAGGGTTCATGACCAATGAATTGTCTTGAGACCAGGTGTTGATATTATTGAGGTCGTATTTAATTTTTTCAACTGCATCTTTAATGTTATTGCTGTCTTTACTGTCAAATGAGTAATATATTTGGGTGTCATCTGCATAGAGATGGTATTTGCAGGATTTTATTTGGTATGTTAAATCCGCTGTAAAAATTTTAGAGTAATTTCTTACATAGTCGCTAAAGGCTTTACTTGTATTATATGACTTCTCGTGTAAAAGGTCATATAACTTTTGCCTACTTCTAAAGATTCCCGTAGTCGCCCAATCATTGAACGATTTACAATTCTTCGGAGAGATTTTTTTGGCAGTAAATACAGATTTATAGGCGTTATTTATATGAAAACATAATAAACTATATTGCTCATTTACAGTTTCATTAGATGGTATTGTAATCCGGTCTTTCATTATGTTCCTAAACCTCTCCATTCGTTTTTCAGTCACAGGAACGACCACACTGCTCTTACTAACCTGTTTATCCTTATTATACTTAAAAGAAACCAACTGACCACAGTGATCAGAACTGAGTTTATGGATAATACCCGAGTAGACAGGTGTCCCATCTGTGAAAATGTTATCAATACATGTTGCTGTGGTATCTGTTATTCGAGTTGGTTCTAAGAACTGGTTAATAAGATTATTACATTTAAATAAAGATAGAAACTTAACACTTAAAGATGTATTGTCCAATAAATTTATATTAAAATCTCCACACACTATTATGTCCTTGTCTTTTTTTCCTGATACTTTTAATAATAATTGTTCCAAAACTAATTCAAATTCTTCATAACATGCACTAGGTGGTCTATAGATACAAACTATAATACAATGCGTTAGCTCTACACAGGCTATCTCTATAGTTCGTTCAATGGAAAGGCTCATTTAAAAAAAATATCCCCAATCTATTTCAGTCAGCATAAAATAAACGAAGCAGACACAAGAAAAAAAATATAATAGGCATTCACAGTTATATTATATTTCAGAAGAATTTTCCAATGCTGATATTTTTAAGCGAATCATCGCTCTTTATCGCGTTGCAACGGTTTTAAAGTATTTGCAAATCTTTTAAAACGAAAAGCGTTTATGCGCTTGGGATAGCTTAGTTTCTTTTGCATTTTTTGCTTCAAGCGCTGAAAAGATTCGCCTTATGGCAACGTTCTTACAACCCGGATGGAATTTTGTTCTGTACCACGAAGTAAGGAAAGACTAGTTCTATGTAACTATGTCATGTCGTATGTGATCGACCGAGTTAAGCAACGACAGGCGTGGTCAGTGTGTGGATGGGTGACCGCTAGTGGCAACATTTCATTGGTGTACAGTTCCCGTTGTTTTCAATGGTAATAATTTTTATACATAACTTTATTTTGCTAATTAAGTCCTTTCATTTGATACCCATGTTGTGGAAGCAGTGATAAAATATGTTATCCACCATTTTGTAGCGGCGGCCATCTTGGATTTATAATGATATCGAATGTATTAAATTATATTGTCTTCAGAACTAAAAGTGCATACCAAATTTCAGATAAATCCGTCAACAGGAAGTAGGTCAAATTTCAATTACTAGATTTGACCCAAAAAAATAAACAGGGCAAGCTAAATAAAACCGTTTAAAAACAATCACTAAGCCTTGTATGCGCTCTGTATATATATAAATTTATATATATATATATATAAATACTTTCGGGTGGCTTGAGGATATTCAACATTGGATTGGCCACTAATCTCTTCACGAATCTGCACTGGAACAGCATAGTGGAGTATTGTATTGAGGCGAAACGGAGCAATAGGTGCAGAAATTTTATCAGAGCCACATTCAGAGCGCATACAAGGTAGGTATCGACCATTTTTTTACTTCATATATCGATGGCTTACGGCTGATCCTCTCCCTTCCGTGCTTAGTGGTTGTACAACCCGGATGAAATGTGTTCTGCACGGTGGCATATGTATTACTACATTTTCAATCACCGCGCAAATCTCAATCCCACAAAGACCGGGGACATCGCACACAGTCTATTGGTGTGTGGAAACGAACGTTGTAGGCAATGTCGGTTAGGCAGTTCTTGGAATGCCAAACGACGGTTAATTAGATAACATGTACATAACGTCACGGTACCGTAGAAACTTAAGTAATAGATTTTTTTTATTGCTTTCTCTTGACGACATTTTTTATAATGCAGACGGACAAACAGGCATACGAGCCTCCTGATGGTAATATAAGACTATGTTACTGCCGTTTATTTTTTACATAAAAAATAATAAACACCGAATTTTTATCCAAACAAATAAACGGCAATGTAGTCTCGTCTATTCCAATGAGCTTGCGACCTAATAATAAACTAAACGACAAAATTTTACGCAATCGAAAACAAATTTTCAAGCCCACTGTAAAAAAAACTCGCCCTTTCGTTAAGATTTTAAGATATATTCTCTACATACAGATACAGAATAATATATGTATATTATTCTGTATGTGCTCTACATTTATAGATTCAAGATGTCCGCACTCACAGAAAAAGTACCAAGACATTTGCATACGTAACTACTTATCTCTTGTTACACAGCAGCCACTTCAAGCAATACCGAACCAATCCCTCTTCCAACAACCCACATCTCACTAAGCAGCGTTCCTGTAGATCGAAGCGATTGAAATCAGACGACGGTCGGTAAATACTGGCTGTCTGCGAGTTAATACTTTCCCCCGGGATCGCTAATGTTGAGACTCTGATGGCGTCTTGGAATTCTATCTGGTCCGCAAACTGCAATAAAACTTGCTGCCTGTTTGTTTTGACGGGCGAATGATTATTTGTGTGGTCGGCTAGTTCATGCAAATTTTGTAGTACCTACCTACTAAAATTGTGTTTGTACGATCAAAAACATACAACATAGATTCGTGGCGCGTCAACGGTATAAGCAACCCTTGTTGCCTGTATCTAAATAGTGTTTTTGCTACTCGTATATGATATCTTTGAAAAGGACGCACAAAAAGCTCTCCTGCAGGGCGAGCAAAACACTGAAAATACCTTTGGCGGTGATAGTACCTTTAGTACAATAGTATCTATCTAGAGTCGGTGACCAGACCAGATCTGGTGATCCAAATCTTATCCGTCGAATCCAAAAGAATCTGCTCAATCCACGAATCTATCCAGCACCGGCGAAATAATCTGTAGTTTTTATTATAATAACTCTTAATGTTTTAATTATTCGCAGATCAACAACAAGGACTGGTGCAAGAAAGGCAGGAAAGGCGGCCACTGCAGCATGAAATGTGAAGGTAGCTAATTAAATCTTACGCCCTAACTGTTGTCTCACACCTGCTACGGCGCGGGCCCCTAAACCCGTGGTTTAACCGAATTTTTTATCAATAAGGTATTTAATAATTCACGTGACTTGAGAATGCTTTGGTATACCTAATTCAAATAAAAATTAAGTGGGTTTTAAACACAAACAAATAATCGCTATTTATGACCTCGAAAACAGCATAAAAGCATGAATTTATTTTCTATTGTTTGATTGAATAAAATTGAAACGAAATTTGTGTACATTAAAATAAACCACATAATTTATTTGAAAATTAACAGAATTTTCCGCAATTAAATTAACAATTCTGTCTGTCCTTTTTTGGATTTAAAGACCTTAACCCTTTAATAATCCGACAAAATTCATATATTATTAAGTCAGTAAGTCTCCATTCCCGCTCATCTAGGTGCCTCATATTGCTCAAATTTGTACTGCAATTATCTAGCGTCCCGCTGCTCTAGAAATCCGATCGTAACAAGGTTTAATTAGAAGATTTTAGTGTAACCCTGCCTGCTGTTCGGATTATGATCATTGCGCTATAATTTATTTAACAGCGCTCAAAGTGGGAATAGCCCAGTGGATACAAGCCGAGGTCCAAGACTGGGTATTGTTTACCAAAAGAAAGAAAGAAAGAAAGAAAGAATCATTTATTTGCCAAAATCGTTCATGCAACACAGAAAAATATTATGTACATGGTTTGATTAACAAAGGTTACCTTAAATAAAAAAAAAGAAGAAACAAAGTTCTATGTTGCAGTGACCACTCAGCAAATAGGTCTACACTCAGCATAGCTGTAGTTGCTCAAACTGCAACACTTCTTTGCAAAAGGGCATCTTCGTTGCATCGTGTTGCACCGTTGCAAGCAAGCCACTAAATTACCGGGTCCAGTTCTCACCTGGGACCTGAATTTTAACATACTAATACTACTATTCGTTGCAGACCTTATCAATGAAGACTTAGCAGATGACGTGCGCTGCGCCAAGCGTATATACGACCGCGTCGGGTTCAAAGCCTGGCCGTCTTCCTACGCCTATTGCAAGGAAAAGAGCCTACCCGATGTCTCCCGTTGCTAAACCACATCTCACATCACTTGTTCCTATAGTTCACTCAGATCGGACGCAGAGGGTATTAGCTCGTCTTAGCAATTCTGGGTGTCATTTTAATCCTGGCTGATGCTCCTTGTCCCACTTGTTTTACTGATCATTACAACAAATGCAGTGGTGTCACCGCTTGCCAACTGTAGGAGTTGATTTAAACTGCCTGAACTTAAAACTGTTAAACCGATTCCCGAAATACTTGTTTCTGCAGCGATAATTTTGAAATGTTGCACAAGGTTCAGTATCGTTTGTCTTATCAAAATTACGAGTCAGCCTATGTTTTGAATTCTAAGAATCATTCCTAATCCTGACTTTCAATTGAATACTTCTCCTGCTCTTTTCTTTTCTAGAAGTCTTTAGCAAATTAAAAAGAACCTTAAACTGCATGGTCTAAGGAGTCAGTAAGTCAACACTTATTTTAATTCTGTTAAAAGATCCTGTTATAAATCCGGCTGATCTTCCATTTAATAGACATAGACATTAATTCAATGATGTAAGCTTATATCTGACACAATAAAAGATGTGTGTAGGTTACGAATCGCTAATTTTTTCCACGATATAGTCACCAAGAAATGCCCTCTGTGTCCAAACCCTAAGGTCCAAATCTCATCTTTTATTAAAAATCACATCATAATACACATTTTATTACAATAATTTTAAACTTATAAGGTAACGAATTTGCATTACGATGCTGATTGTTGATGTTTTATTGCTTTGGACGATCAGTTTAACGGATAACATGATTCTTTTTTTTTATTGTAAAAATTGTTTAAGTTTTGATTTATCTTTTTGAATTGTTTATGGATATGTTAGGTCTAGGTTTAAATCTTTGCCATTTTGTATGTTTTAGATTAAACAATATGGAATTAACCTTTTTCAATTTAGAAGTTCAATACGCGATTGATTTTAGGTTAATTTCGTTCAGATTCCTATTGATAAGTGCTGTTTTATGTTATGTTAGTAGGTTAGTTAGTTAAATTACTAGTTAGAATGCATGGTAACGGTTAATTTTTTTTAAATTCTTTCATTTTGAAAATCAAAATTCACGATGATTAAAACGCATTGAATGTTGAATTTCTTATTTTATTATATTAAAACATTACATAGTATATTTAAATAAAGGTTACTCATTAAACTTTGCGTTTCTTTATTTAATTTAGCATAATGTAGGTATTGTTAGATGCAAATTGACCCTAAAGAGAAATTGCTTCGAAATATAAATATATTCTTTTAAACGTGTAAGTTAAACGACTTTTATTTATTACACAGAGAATAATTATACTTATATATTACTAGTGGACGCCCGCAGCTTCGCTCGCGTTACACATTCACTGACTTCAAAAACGGCAAAGCTTCATACTAACTTTGCACCCCCGTTTTACCCCCTTAGGGGATGAATTTTCAAATTTTTCTCGCCGTAAAAACCATCCTTGAACTTCAACGAACATTTAAAAAAAAGAATTGGCCAAATTGGTCCAGGCGTTGTTGAGTTATGCGCTTACCAACACATTTTGCGATTCATTTTTATAATATAGAAGATGTAATATATACCTACATAGAATATACCTACAATACTTTTGCCCATTGAAATACTCGTACGAAGATTCGTTACATTATTTTCTGTGCAAAGATCAGTATGTATGTACATAGTACCTAGATTTTTCAAGACAAAATGTTTGATCTCCTGATGTATCTAATAAGCTATAATCTAATCTGCCAACGAAGCTTCGTTCAGAGTTTTTAGCGCCCTATGCAAGAACAAAGATACATAATTTAATTTACATGTCGATAATTCGCAATCAGTTTGATTCTGTAAGAAGTACAAATTTCATTCGCAACCGTTTAAATTCATTCATTCGCACAGGTCAAATTCGATATTTGAAATCGAGTGAACGCACTGGGCACAGTAACCATTTTGCACACACACACTTGTAGGTGTGTACATTGGTGTACATCGGAGATACATATACATATATGATATTATCCTTTTTTATCGTTTGTTGGTTTGTCGGAAAAATGTAGAACAGGGCCTGGTGAGTAACGTAGGCTACTCTTTATCCCGGAAAATTGCATAGTTCTCGTCAAATGAACAAAACAATGAAAATAAATTATTCGACTTTTAATCAATAACTTTTAATCAATTGATGGCGACGATTCAATGGTGGTAATCTTTTGTGTAGCTTACCGATGAGAAAGGATAAACTAATTATTACTTTAAAACTTTTAATTATTGGATTATAATATATTAATAGATAAAAATAAAATTTCATACGAAAACGTCTTGTTTTACAGAATAATTTTAGGTGTTGTTGACGCCAATTATAAATCATTTTTATTATTTTTAAATGTGGTAAATACAATGTATTCCTTTTCATAATCCCTGCTCGTAAATCGCACGCTGATTGGCCAAGTGTCATCATTCAAAACTTCGCGCTCTGCGGCCTTGCTAATTTGAAGGCCCAGATGACATACAAATGTCAAACTAATTAACGTGATCGAGGGATGGTGCGCGGACGCATCGCTGCCTAACCGTCCTTGAAATATCGTGTTAAAGTTGGTGTTCGGTGTGATTACCGGTGAAGAACGTTTTCCAAACTCGTATTAATGACTATTTAAATCGAACATTGAATGTGTGTTGAGTGGGCCCCTCAAAAAAGTGGATTTATGGTTCTACAACGGCGGTTGCGTGAGTACCCTTTAAATCACCTTCCTTCCTGATTTTTTTGCATTTACCACGTAATATTTTTCTAACTATTGACCATTTCGTTAAAAGCGAAGGCTTCCGGCGCATACAGGTGTACCTATTATTGTATAAACCAAAAAATTGAACTAAATACTTATTCCAAAGTAGAATATACAATTGTAACATGGATATATTTTATAAATGATGAAATTATTACATCTTTGATGTAACAAAGCATCAAAAGATGCCCAAAAGTTTTAAGAAACATCCTTTGCAGAGAAAAGGTTCTTACTCATTGAAATTGAAACTAATATTTATAACACTTTCAAGAGAAATAAACAAACTTTCTCGGGAATATATTATATTTTTAAAATTTTGTGGCTTTATTTAAACCATAATCACGCATCAAAAATCGAGTCAAATGCTCAAATACAAGAAAAATTGTGAATAAGCACCCTTAAACACTAGCATAATCTGAACATAAATCGGTATATACACTTTACACCGTACATCGGCCTATATTTTCATAAAATATTGCTACGATTAATTAAATTATCTCCTGTATAAATCCATACACATTATTGACTTAATTAAGCTTGTAATTATATCGACGTAGATAGCAACTTACGTATTTACGATGTGCTGAAGCGTCATATTCATAATTAAGTGTTATTATGATAACAGTTTCCAACAAAGCCCTGGATCGATCGAAATTTAATTACTAGCAGAATTACTAGCTTATATCCTTGTGCTGAGGATGTGCGGATCACTGGCGGGTTAAGGATACACGAGCTATCCGCGTCTAGTTAATACGATGTGAGATACACCGCTCTGTCTACATACTAGGTAGGTATCCCACCATAATGGTGCGTGAGATACCGTGCTGTCTACATACTACCCCACCATAATGGTGCTGCGGAAAATTTTAGTGCCAACAAGAAGAGAAGCTGGAGAATCTGGTCAAATAGGGAGCGAGAACAGCTAATGAATGAGCTTAACATTATCGGTGAGGCCAAAGTCAACAGACTTAGCTGGCATGTAGGAAGGATGGGTGAGGATCTACAGGACAGGATATACTACGAGGAACTAGAATCGTAATGTTATGTTATTGTTAAATTGAATTAAAACCAAAACGATCATATAATCATCCACAAGTACCTTCTACCAAAACCAACCAGTAGCAATTACTAATAATAATAATAATAATATAAGCCTTTATTCAGACCAAACTATACCTAAAATTACAAAGGATATTAAATTAATCTACATCTAAGTTAATCGACATCGACAGCTCGGTCTGTTTGCCTGTTTCGGCATAGGCCTCCTCCAGTTCTTTCCATTCTGTTCTATCGTTTGCGGTTCTAGTCCATGTTTTTCCTGCTACAGCTTTTATGTCGTCTTCCCATCTTCGAAATTGTCTTCCCCTTTTCCTTTTGTACTCTTTGGGGTGCCAAAATATAATGGTCCTATTCCATTTTTCTATGCCCCTTATGACGTGTCCTGTCCATCGCCATTTTAGCTTTCTTATTGTTGGTATGACATCTCGAATTTTGGTAGATTTTCTTATTGTCAGGTTTCTTGTTCTTTGTGTTTTCCTTATGTTAAGCATACTCCTTTCCATCGCTGTTTGGCAAGTAGCTAGTTTGCTTGCTTGTGTTTTTGTAAGTGCCCACGTCTGACATCCATATGTAAGAACCGGTAGAATGCAGGTGTTATATAACCTTCTTTTGATATACATATTCGTTTCTCCGTTTTTCATTACTTCCTTCAGATTCCAATAGCATTTCCAAGCATTTCCTATTCTTCTTTGTAATTCTTTTGTCATGACATGACATGACATGACATGACAAAAAGAATTAGCAATTACTACTACCAACATAATAATAGACTTTTCACTTAGAAAGCTGCATCTTCACTGAGTGACATAGGCTATATAATATTACTAGGTGTAAACGAAACTATAATTATATATAATTCCACGCGTGCGAAGCTAGTAATTAATAAATAAGTACTATGATAATTTTCCAAATGAACCCTTCAAACGACCTTAAATTTATTGTTTAAATTATTTTGAACTATCAAAAAGTAAAATTCAAACTCCGTGCCGCTTTGCAAGCGCGTTGAGCGACATGTATATTTGCAATTTTTCATTATTTCGTACACTACCTCCAATTGACATGCTATAGAGAACAAAGTTAATTCATAAAAAAATTCATAAAACTTTCTTGATGAAGTAACATTCGTTTGTGAGGATTAATATGACATACACATTAAAACCGCTCGTAAATCACTGTTTAAATTTGGATAATTTTTCTTCAATACCTTATAGTGATTTATGTTTAAGAGTTAGGTATACCTATGCTATCGCAAACTTTTATTTAGATTAAGTAAACACACACATTTGCGACGGTAACTTCCGTAGTAAAATATATAGTTGCACAACGTATAATAAATAATATGACAGACTGTATTAAAATAAATTTATTAAGAATATAACAAGGAAACAGGTCTGTTTCAGGTTTCTTAGCTGCGCCATGCACTGAACTATGCTTAATGCACTGCACAACTGACAGAAAAACAGTATATTAAGGTTGTTTTAGCCCAACTAAGATGCATCTTAGACAATATACTACTCTAATAATAGACATGCAAGGAGCTGAAAGATATGAGGGGCGGTGGGTGGTGCGCCTGTACGTATATCTATAGCAACGTCGTGCATCCGGGTTAATTTAGCAGAACAAATTCTGCCAGGCGTTAAGCAGATAGAGTTATGAATACGTAGAAATGTTTTATTTTAGACATCAACCAAAACTGAATGAATTGAGCATTAAGGGTCTACATACACATTACACTACGCTACTCCAATGTGTTTCGGTGGAGGGATTAGTCATTGGTCGCTATCGAGTTGGCCCACTGTTGAATGTTCCTAAGCCACTCGAAGGTCTTCGAGAAGGCTTAGCGATTATTTTACAATTGAAAACAATCGGGACAAACAGATTATTATGCCCTCGAAGCACTGAAGCTTCTATGAAAATTTGCCACTAGCTGTCACCCATCCACATACTGACCACGCCCGTTTGATAAACGCTTAACTCCTTCAATATAAACGAGGCCATAAAAAATTGAACTAAAATAAAACGCTTTTGTAGATAACCGAATTTAATGGTGTACCTAAATTGTTTTTAAAATTATTGCATTGTCATCGGTCCTATAAGTGTGCAAAATTAATCCCACGTTTTCAAGTGGGCGAAAATCACGTTCAAAGATTCCGTTACATACATACCAATCTAATCGCTGCGACCCATAGACGTCCCTCCCCCACAGACACTGCTGCGGGAGGTCTAGAGCATACTCCACCACGCTACTCCAATGCGGATTGGTGGAGGGGTTAGTGGCCAACCCAGTGTCGAATGTTCTCAAGCCACCCGAAGGTCTTCGACAAGGCTTAACGACTGTTTCCAACATTGAAAACAACCGGGACCTTTACGTGCCTTCCGAAGCACGGTAGCGTCCATGAAATTTTTGACACTAGCGGTCACCCATCCACAAACCGACCGCGCCCGTCGTTGCTTAACTCTTTCAATCACATTGAATCGGCGCGAGCTATGGTCGCTACCAATCTAATAAAAACGTGTAAATACAGACATGTTCTCTTCTATCCATTAAAGTCTGCAATCTAGTGCGGTGTGTATCGGAATGTGGGGAGGAATTAGCTTGTGGCTGCAGATTTATCCGGGACGTAAAAATACTTGGCTGTTTCCGAGCGTGTTCTACTTGTTAACAATACTAATTGCAGCTTGGGTGTATCTCTTGGTACAGTATTAGTATTCTTAGTACTATTTAGTAAATGCAAGGAGTATATCTCGACTTACTTGTATAGGAATAAAGAAAAAATTAAATTATTTAGTAGAAGGCAGAAAAGTCAATAAGTAAAATGCAAGCAATACTTAGTTATAATACAAGTATATCTCGACTTACTTGTATAGAAATAAAGAAAAAATAAATTTATTAAGTAGTACTCCTTGCATTAGTAGTAGTAGGTAGTTTAAGTGGTTATTTATGAAATTTTGTCTTATCTTTTAACCTCGTACGTAATTATAAGCAAGTAAACATTTATCCTTTAATATTTATATTTTGACGGTCACGCATTAGAGAAACAGAAACTAGGTTAGAAAAATGTTTTGAAAGTATACAACTTCAACGGTTCATAACGGTTTTTGTTACAAGAGACGTTTTCAAATTTAAAAGGACTAAAATGCGCACTCGTTACGGCTCAGAGGGCCGGATATTGCCGCGACGCCGTGCGCCACCTGGCGGCAGATTGCAGTTTCATCCGCACCGGCAGACGACACTGCAAGTTTGTGGAAACGTAGAAACGAAAACTTATTTGTTTTATTGATAGTTTCGTACTGGACAGTACTTGATATTAGCTACGAGTAGGTCGTCATCTTTTTGACTATCAACTCATTTGCTACCCCGCAGTATGTTAAATAGATTAAATTACTGTACTGATAGCATATTATTAGGTTTATTATGTGTAACATGAATTGTAAATACGGTGAGTGGTTAACACGCGAGTGTCTGGATTTAAATCACCGCGTACCAATAACATCGCTAACCTGCCGTAACAGTAAAGGAAAACGCGAGAACCTGCAGAGTATTAACATATATTGATATTATTACCAACACAGTTCCGTTCAACGAAGTTAACTGTAGCCTTCCCCTAAGTTTTGCCAGATAAAAAAATATCTTCTGCCGGCCTCTTGTTACGCCGTTATCAAATTTAAAAGGCCCGGATGTTGCCGGTTTTCAGCTTCTGCAGCTTCGGCCCTGATATGGAAGTCCCGGATATAGAATATTCGTGGAAACGACAAGCATGACAAAATATATTTGTGCTTCACTTCCTTATATTTTCATATCACAGAATGTTAGAATGAATAAATCTTTTTTTTTCTGTTAGTTTAAAATCGAAATTTGTTTAATTTTAATCATAAGGTCAGTTAACTTCTCTTCTTAACTTTCTCGTGTTAACCAGTGGTCTTTGGGGGTTTCGCTCGCCTAGAAATGGCTAGTTTAATTTATAGTATGGGTACGGGTACTCGTAGGTACTATAAACGTAGGTGTATGTGGCGAATTTCATTCATTCCATTATAAAAGCTTGATTAAGACAAACAAAACATTCAAAAATCTCTACAAACTTTCACATCATAGTAAGAGTAGGATTAGTAAGGCATAGTACCTTGTATCGACTTGTACGACTCATATCTTTTGAGATTAAGTCCAGACAATTCCTCAAAATTGACAAACAAATACAACAAATTTCAAAGTCAAACTAGAACTTGGCGCTCGTTACGTCTCAAAGGTCCGGATATTGCGCGCCACCTGCCGCCGCGGCCAGACGGCACGGAAGCAGCAAACTCAAATCCTTAAAATGCGAGCGTGGATTGGGAGGAAAATATTTCTTTTATAGAACAGTAGTGGACGCCCGCAGCTTCGCTCGCGTGGAATTAGACATAACAATAGTTTCGTTTACACCTAGTAATATTATATAAACTTTGTCACTCAGTGAAGATGCAGATTTCTAATGGTGAAAGATTTTTGAAATCGGTCCAGTAGTTTTTGTGTGAAAACATTACAAACAAATGTTTCCTCTTTATAATATAGTTAGCTATAGATTTGAGAAATATCACTGGGTTATAAGTATATAGGTATATGCCTTCCTAGTAAAGGTCATGTGAGCTGTGGACATTTCCTTCTTGATTTTTCCATCCAAGAAAGAAGGTTTGAGCTCCCACTTTTGCCCCAGAAGTTCCCTATAAACTAAAAGCTGCGACTAAGTCCTACGGTAGCCCCTCTGCTTATACATTTTTTCTCTCAAAAAAAAAACTTACGTAATAATACTATTATTCTGTGCTATTACCACTATTATTCTGTGCTATTGCCACAGAATAATAGTACTATTACGTAAGTTTTTTTTTTTTTGAGAGAAAAAATGTTTGAATTTTTATTACCATTTATACCTTCTAACTGAATTGTTATGATTATTAATATTAATTATTACTTTTCTGTTTTTTTCTTTTTCAGAAGTCTGAAATAATTAAATTCTAAGAACGCTGAAGAATAATTGCCAACGGCAAGCTACACCAAAGATTACCACTTATCTAGCTTCACCCGCAGTCCAGCCGATCATAATCCGAGATAGCCATCAATCGATTAAAAATCGATCTACTGTTAATAATCGCTTAAAATCAAATGATTATTACAGACTTTTCCACGGGAAATGTACATTTCCGGGTTAAAAAAATGATTCTCTCCAGGCCCTACACTACATTTATACAATAATCACGTCGATTCACCTTTCTGTTGAAGCGGAGAAGGTTAAACCAACAAACGAACAAACACACTTTTCCCATTTATATTAAATGGGATGTAAATAGCTTATAATATCTGTTTTAATTGGTTTCGTGGATTTGATGGATTCTTTTTTCAACCACTGCCCACTCGGTTATCGTCCCCCTCATGGTTCAATTGGGATAACAATAATTAAATTATTAATTTGCTTCCAAAAATTTTGGAATATTCGATATAAAATGTTATAAATAACAAATGTAAGACCCATTATTTCACCTGGAGACATCTCAAGCGTCTGTATTGTTTTAAATGGGGCTAATGGACGATAATTAAGGCAACTTATTCGAGATAATCGCCTCTGATTAATCTTAATCGTTCGGAATTATTGATAGCGATTGGAGGCGACCGGTTTTTGCGAGGGACCCACAAATTGGGGTCGTCTTAATTCGACAAATAGTTAGCATGGAGTGAAATATTGTTACCCCGGAACTCCTTAGGGTAGGTACCTAATTGGTGTTTAGTAACAAACGGTAACATACACCTGATGCAATGACATAATACGTGTGAGGTAAGCATTAGCTTGAGAAGGTTCTTGAAAGCTCAAAATCAACCAGTCTATAAAAATGACTTTCGCATCCCGCATTTGACATTTTTTTAAATAATGCAATTAATTGTTACCTACCAGGTATATAGGTACTTCAGGTACGTACATAATAATAATATGTGCATTAAAAATTGTTCAGTAGCTTATCACTTTCACTGTACTTTTTGTGTCTTAAAAACGAGGTAGGTATGAGTATATAATACCTATAGCTATGTATCTATTTATCTTACTCTAACTCTAATATCTAAATACGCATTATAATATCTAAATACACATTACGCACTAAGTTCGCCTTTTATGTTTATAATTTTTTTTTTAATTGTTGTGTAAGTATACTAAGTTAAATAAACCTTAAAATTTTCCACAGAGGTGTTTTGAAATGCAATAAAGTAGGTTTAATCAATTATTTAATCTCAGACAAACGTAAAGACCAAAGTGTAAGCCGAAAAGTGATTCTTTTTTAAATAAATTCAATTTGACATTATAGGTACTGGGTTCAACCATCTATCCCTGTCAGCGTGTCCACACACACACACTGGCCCCACATTGGTGGCGGTCAATTCAAGTAATGTGGCTGGATTGTTACAGTTTCCACAGATCTATTCCTTAGCATCCTTTTCTTCTTAAATGTCAAGAAATAGATATTTGGAATCTGACAAAACTGCTCCAATAAAGAGTAAAATAGCTATTGACCAGACGACCTGTTGCTCAAACGTTCAGTTGTTATTCAACCTGACCAGCGACGGCTAAGCCGGCTTATCGCCGAAAGCCTTGGGATAACCGATATCTGGCTTACGGGTAAACTTTAAAATGACACTCTTTAAAACTATTGTACAGGAGAGCCCGGCGGTAAACGTACCTAACTCGAATATTGAGAATATTGAGTTTTGATTCAATGAGCACAACAACAACAACAATACAGGTCGCAGCGTTCGTTTGCCCGCCCAAACGCCTACCATAATCAAAGGCCTACCACATTCCGAATAGGACCTATGACCTGAAGAAGCCAGCGGAAAATAGCTGGATTCAAACCCAGCAGAACTATAAAAGACTAATGGTTTGTTAATTGTGATGGTGATATAAAGTTATATTTATCCATATCATATCATGCTGCCATATGTAAGCAGGCATAGTAACTAATACTAATCTTATTAAGCAAGACCAGTACTAGTACCTATTAGTATACTAGTCTTCCTACGTATTCAGCTCGGAGTTCATAAGTTATATTGCAAAAGCTCTCTCCACCAATCCGCATTGGAGCAGCGTGGTGGAGTATGCTCTAAACTCCCGCAGCTGCGCGCTGTGTCTGTGGGGGAGACCCGTGCCCAGCCACTGCTGGGTACGGGCACACTGGAGACGTCCCACTGGACGTCTATGGGTCGCAGCGATTGCAAAAGCTAATTAAATTCAGGCAAAGCCGGTAACAGCAAGTAGTGAATATGAGACGCTGAACGGTTGTTGAGATAAGAGGTCGCAATCAATACGAGCCTACGCGCGCGATATTGTTCTACGCACGCTAGCGACTCCGATGAGCCTACACTTTCCCACGTACGGCGACCATCGTATTTGAATACGTCGGACACTCGTACTAGGAGTGTCCGAAGTACGACGAAGTAAACTACACTTAAGTTAGGGAACCAGCAAATTAATTGTTACGTGAGCTAAAAAAATGCTGGCATATAAATGTTATTATTAAACTTATTGGTACCGTTCGTGTGTATTAGAGACAAAAATAATTAATTTTGACATTAAATTTGACATACCTACTACACATCATAATAAAATGTAATAGTGTATATTTTAATTAAATGTTGTAATTGTGAATATATAATAATAATAATATCTATCCATCCATCCATCAGCCTTTCCCCTGCTAGACATTTCCCCCTGTCTCTCTCTGTACTGTGACATAGGCCTCCTCAATCGACGCCACTCCGCCTTATCCTGCGCCCTCTGAATCCAACGGTTCCTCAAGTGACCTCTTTTCCGAAGTTGGACTTACCCATCTGGATCACTTATCCCATGTAAACATACTCGTCAACAACTTCGAGAGCAGCGCCATCAACAACAACTGGCATAGGTTTAACATGCACATAACAACATGTTTTGTTGTTCACCTGCTTTATTTCGCAGAACGGCTAGTAGGTATTTATATATTTTTTCCAGTCTGTACAAGACTGGAAAAAATATATAAATGCAATAGGAGATTTACCTGTAATATTTATATATACCTGTATTATTATGAATAAACTGAATAAACTGAATAATGATCTTACTCTTGTGTAAGTTCATTTTCAAACCCACCTGTTGAAGGTACTGTTCATGTCTTCTAGCATGATGTTGAGGTAGTCAAGCGATTCCGCCAAGATAACTATATCATCGGCAAATTGAAAGTGAGTGAGGCATTCTCCATTAATGTTGATGCTGCAACCTTCCAACTCCATCAGCTTAAACACATCTTCCAATGCAGCAGTGAAAAGCCTTGGGAAGATACGACGTTATCTCGTAAGGAGTCCTATACAAATTTCTTTATAATATGCGTTGTCTAACGTTTATCTATCGACTAGGTTATAAAGGGGCGCTGAAAGTGGCGCTATAAATCTGATAAAAAGTGTGCAAGCCTTTTGCTTAGTTTCGTTGAGTATTTGACGTATTCTTATAAATTCTTGTGTCAACGAATATCTATTTGCAAACACTGAATAGTATGAAGGTAAATGCATATTCACCTCTTGTTTTACTTGACAAATCATGTATGTGTTACCTAGGAACGACGACTTAACCAAAAAAGCATGGTCACCGTAATCCTATAGGCAATTACCATGATACTACGGAACACGCTCGTTCAGAGACAACGTATGAATATTTTGTTTATTCAACATCGTTAAGATAAATCTGATCATGATGTTGTAGTAGAGTCAAAACTGTATCTTATAACAATGGGTGGAAGAATCAAAACCTATTGTGCTGCAGCGATCGCCTACTCATTTTTTTTACGTCGTAAGTTGTAACCGCGAATAAATTAGTAAGTATGTAGTTGAAGGTTACGAGGCTCAACTCAAGTAAGCAACACGAGATTGTATTGTGAGAGTAGTATTTTTTAACATTAAATAAATTTTTGACTTTATAGATCCTTTAACGAAAAGTTAGATCGATTACCAACGTGGCTTAAAAAAATACATATTTAAAAAAAAATCGATGGATGAATAAGTTTGAACGTGCATATAAGTCTGTGCATGGCACCTTAGTTGTTGTATTATCTACACACATACATACATAATATAGGTACATAACATATTATCTACAATCATACTTATATAGCATGCCAGTTAAACAATAAAGACAAACACAAAGTTTAAAGTAAGAAAATAATATTAGTTTAGTAAAACAATAAGATATGATTTAATTTAATATCACGGCGCTTGAATAATTAAGGGCATTTAATAAAACTGTACATAAAATATACCGTTAATTTCTTCTTTTTTTTTAAATGATTTTTATAACATATTTTTTATTTTCGTGCATTGTCATCGGAACCAAATATGTGTGCCAAATTTCAAGTTAAATAAAAGATTTTAAAAAGAATTAAAAAATTACTAGCCTAGAACACTTATAACTGGAATAAGGCTTCGGTATGAAAGTGTGACTCTGAACGAAATTCGGAGGGGACGGTTGAGCATGGCGTGCATGCAATGCGGCGGACATAATACAGCTGGCGGACCATTCAGTGCTTACGACTGACAACCCGCTCGCCCCTCTTTTCGCACTTTCGTGCCGGTAGGTGTAGGTGACACGTTTACATTTATTCTGATGGAACCTATTAATCATATCTACATTTTGGACCCTAATTTTTTTTTCACAAATATTCGCATGACTAATCGCCGTAGACTGAAAATACATCCACACGCACTGGATGTGTGATGGGTCCCCCAAAAATCACTGAAATAAGCATTCTTCAGAGGTATTGCCGCGGCGTTTCGGTGAGACGTGATACAATTAAAATAAGTTGATTGTGATCGAAAAGGAAAGAAAAGTAGAGAGAGATCAGGGAGAGACGTAGAAGAAGAGTCCTCTGGATTATCTGGATAGGCGACGGTGACCACTTACCATCAGGTGGCCCGTCTGTTTATTCGTTAGATTAATTATAAAAAATATTATGGTATCAGGGTGAAATAAAATACATGCTTGATTTCAATTATTTAAATATTTTTATTCAATTAAAAATACTTAATTAGATTAGTGATCAAACGAACCATCGAACGTACTTATAAGCGGTGAGTTTACAATAAAAAGTGGCCAGTGCGTCAGTACCTACTGTCATCCTGGTCGGATTCCCACGTCTGTTGGGTCGTTGACACCGATCGATTGGTGGGTTTTTGCCATCGATTCCCGTGATGCGAGCTGGACTAACGAGCTGGGTCTTTGTTTATCGCCAGCCTCGAAGGACATCGCCTTAAATACCTGTCCTTCGCTGTAATAGGTACGCTTTTTATTGGGTAATTCGATTTTCCGTTTCGATTCGATTTATAACAATTACTCGATCGGCTGTAACGTTGAATGTAACATCGTAAGAATTCCTGCCAGATAGTTGTTTTGAAAGTGTTAAGTCTACCTTAAAGAACAAAATAATTGAATTAAAATACCTTTCCTTACATTATATGATTATAGTTACACTTACATCTGTTTTTCCCCGGTCGCCGCTTACCTACATGTTAATTCACATTACCTACATGTAACTCCTTAATCACAGGACTGAAAAACAGTGGGGAAGAAAAGTCCTCGAATGGAGACCACGGTTCGGAAAAAGGAGCACAGGTATCGTAATAGGCTCACACCCATGGCACTTAAAATATGGGTTCATACCTCTGGCTAATTCTTCAAGGAAATACATGCGTGATGTTAAACCGTGCTAATTGCGAACGCTTTATAACAATGAAGGTAACGTAGGTATACCAAATTACCAAGATAACTTTTTTTGCTGAACAAAAAGAAATGTTCATACCTATATACCTCGTGGTTTGGCGCCTATTTTGTACATTGGTATTCTCGGGTCAAAAACTTACAGAGCTCTGAGTTGTTTTGTTGACAGATTCCGGAGTCCGCTGTTCGCGGAGGAATTTAGCATAAGAACTATGTTTGAGGAAGGTCGAATGCCTATCGTGCCTTTTTAATTTGTGTTTAATCCATTGTATTACAGATAGAAAGGAATTTGCACACTGCATTTAACGTATCTCTAAAACGCTTTTGGCGGATATATTTGTCCGTGTGTGGATACCCTTACATTAAGCTGAGTTCACTCAATAATCTCAGTTTAATCTTTAATTGAATATTGTGTTGTGTTCTCACGTGTGATTGAACTTTGTAGGTCGTCGATTGCCATTACATTGATATTATGTTTGTGAAATGTTTCGATACTAAGGAACATTTAGGTACATGAGATCAAAATGTAGATTGTATGCACAGATATCTAAGTCAGTCCAGTCATCCATCCTTTCATCTTCTATCAGCCTTTTGAGATAACTGCTGTTATATCTGCATGAAGGCAGAAACTCCCTTCAATACTCTATGTATATCTGTAAGTAACTACGATGATAATTTTCTGCAGAGTAATGACTAATAAAGATTACTAATCATAATATTTTTAATTTGTAAAATAGATAGAATTACTAGCAAGGAACATGCAGATGATAGGTGACTTATCTCCAGGAGTGCACTTAGAATCTGGGAGGGAGAGTCTACTTAATATAAGTTGTATGTAGCAAGTACATATACAAGATTTTTACTCTGTGACTTAAACCATTCATTCAAACGATTTCATTCATTTGGCATATCCGTGGCATGGATATCAGTCACGCGTACTGGCAAACTTAATGGGACACATGCACAGTTTTATCTGCCAGATAAATGAAATTATTCACGGGACATTAATTTATATTCGGCACTACGTGTGCCTTCCACCCTCACAAGAACTTATTTAAGAAATTAAATGTACGTAACGCCGACCTATAACAAAAAGCCGAACGACATTTGCCAACAAATCCTTATTCGATCCATACGATAACTCGAGATCGCATACACAATTTTTCATATAACCGGCGGCAGGCCAGTCCAAATATGTGCGACTTATCAATATTCCGCGATCGGTCGACGTCTCTGAGTTGTCGCATTGTCTCCATACCCATATCGGGGAGCGACCCGCCGCGGCCCGCTTGCGGTGCATAGCATACGAGGAAAAAACGTATAGGATTATTGGGTAGGACGAAATCTCTTAAAGGATTATTGGAGATGCGACGAGTGCGGCGCATATGTAGGGAGATGAGGGGGTTGGATATCAGCTAAATAGGTATCTTTATTCATTTACGAAACGTTTATAGCCCTGTGGATTTTATGACATTTTTTCACACATTTTCCACCAAGCAGCTGAGTGCGCCACATTCTATAAAAATTTTGGATTCTCCACGCGGAAAAAAAACAGCACCCATTCCACTGCTTGTCGAACACAAAAGCTAAAGAGATGGCCGTTAGACAAAGAGCAGTGTATCAAACAGTGTTATAAAATTGGAAAGTACAGGTATGTGCCAACGCGTGTGCGGGGGCGGCCCGGATAGACACTGGCTTATGAACGGGATTGGATATGGTCATGAGCGGCGCGGGAGCGGATTTTGAATGTTGATTATTCGATTGTTAATATTTTATTAATGATGCTATAACATCAACTACGATTATTTATTTTAAAAACAGACATAATTAGTGATAAATAATACCTACTAGTAAATTTACTCGCCGTATGCAAATGTTGTTCGTGATAATCATTTAAAGCAGCCATAAGTACCTGAAACAAAATGCAAATTCAACATAATGAAAGCCAGATTAAAATAGAAATTAAATTTAATCGATAATTTATTTATTTATTAAAGGCATACCAACTAAGTCCATAAGATTATTTTTATAATGATTAGCAACACAGTGGCGTCACTATTTAATGCACTTAAAGGTTTGCACTACTTTGTTATTATGAATACATTGTAATCAGACAAGCTATAACTATATAAAATCAAATACTAACCAAGCTTCTCTACCTCATGATAATATAAACAATTTTCGACAGCAAAATTATAACATTATTAAAGCTATTGAGAACAAAATTTCAGATGGTGACATTCAAGGTTCAGCAAAATTACTTTTTTCGGATGACACAATAGCTACAAATTCTCCAGAGACTCTAAGGGCTCTACAAGATAAACATCCTACGGCAGAATCTCAGCTGAATTACTCTCCAGTCTCATCCAAATCATTGGCAGTTCGTGAGGGCACAGTTAGAGATGCAATTTATTCATTTGCTAGTGGTTCAGCAGCAGGCCTAGATGGAATATCTCCACAGCATTTGAAAGATTTAATTAATCCTTTAGTCGGTGAGGCTGGGCTAAGTCTATTATCACATTTAACGTCTTTAACCAATTTAATGTTAAATGGCAAGGTGCCTTTATCAATTACATCAGTTATTTATGGTGCTAACCTTATAGCCCTAAATAAGAAGGACGGTGGTATTCGTCCTATTGCTGTTGGTTGCACATATAGAAGATTGACTTCAAAGCTTTGTTGTCGTGAGTTCCGTTCCAGGATAACGGAACAACTTCAACCACACCAGCTTGGTTTTGGAGTCAAAGGCGGTTGCGAAGCAGCAGTTCATGCCACACGTTCTTTTTTAAATCAAAAAAAATGAAAATGTTCTTTTAAAATTAGACATTAAAAATGCTTTTAATTCGGTTGATCGGAGTGCTCTTTTAAATGAAATTCAAAAATTAGTGCCCGAAATTTTCGATTATGTTTGGCAATGCTATGGCGCTCCATCTAAATTAATGTTTGGTACTGATGTAATTGAATCTGCAGTGGGATGTCAGCAAGGCGACCCTCTTGGACCAGTTCTTTTCAGTTTAGCAATAAATCCTTTAATTAATAAATTAAATTCAAAATTAAATATATGGTATCTTGATGATGGCACACTGGGTGGCTCTGCTTCAACAGTTTTTGACGATTTTAAATTAATCATTGACAGCTTCAATTCTATAGGTCTACAAATAATTTTTTCTAAATGCGAACTTTTTATACCTGATCATTTAAGCGATGAACATCATCATGAGATTTTTAAAAAAATTTGCACTTTAACGCCAAATATTTCTTTAAGAACTAAAAATAATCTGACTCTTTTAGGAGCACCATTATATGAAGAAGCAGTCATACCAGTGATAAATTCAAAATTAGAAATTTTTAACAAATGTTCTGGTCGTCTTTTCGATATTAAGCCACACATGGCCATATACATCCTTCGCCTATGTCTGTTCACTCCAAAATATATATATTTACTCCGTTGTTGTCCTATTTGGAAATTCCCTTTCATTACAAGTTTAATAGATCAGACTCTAAAAAAGTGTTTCCAAAATTCTAAATTTAAATTTTAGTGATAGTTCTTGAACACAGGCATGTCTCCCTGTTAAATTTGGGGGGTTGGGAATACGATCATCAGAGAGCGTGGCACTCCCGGCTTTCTTGGCTTCTACCCATTTCTCACTTAACCTCATCAGCAATATTTTAAACATTTGTCCGGCTGATGTTCGTTTGGTGGGAATGAATGAAGCCTTGCAGGTTTGGAAGGCTAAGTTTCCTGAGGAAAGTATTCCCAACGTCAACATTTCCAGGCAACATTCTTGGGATTTACCTGGAATTAAGATGACATTTGACTGCCTATTGAAAAAATGCAAGGACAACACGGACCGAGCGAGACTTTTAGCAGTTTCTGGACATGACGCTGGTCACTGGCTACATGCACTTCCATCAAGGAATTTGGGTACTATTTTGGACCCAAACTCCTTGAGGATAGCAGTGGGTCTTCGTCTTGGGAACAGCATTTGTGAGGCTCATTTTTGTATCTGTGGCCGGGACGTGGATGGGTTTGGTCGACACGGCTTATCCTGTACCAGAAGTGCTGGTCGTATTTATCGTCACGGCACTATAAATGATTTGATTCGGAGAGCTCTTGCCACCGTCTCTATCCCATCTACATTGGAGCCACATGGTATGTGTAGGGACGATGGAAAGAGACCTGACGGAGCGTCTCTGGTGCCGTGGCGTTTGGGTCGTGCTCTGGTGTGGGATGTTACATGTGTAGATAGTTTGGCCCCATCCTACATACATGAAACATCTAAAAAGGGTGGGGCTGCAGCCGACCAAGCTCAGTTCCTCAAGCGTCGCAAATATAGTAATCTTTTAGATAACTATGAATTTGCGGCGCTTGCAGTAGAAACATTAGGTCCTTGGTCGGCTGATATGAAGACTTTCATGGAGGTCTTGTCCACCAGACTCATTTCCGTCTCAGGTGACCGGAGGGCTGGCAGCTTTTTCGCCCAAAAAATTAGCCTCGCTATACAGCGGGGCAACGCTGCCAGCGTTCTAGGTACAATGCCACAAGGCCTGTTTCTGGATGACATATTTATTTTGTAAATATTTATTTTTAAATAATTCTTTGTTTTAGTTTAAGGTTTTATTGTCTTGTAAAAAAATTATATGTCCTTAAATAATTTTATTAATAATTTGATGATTAAATAATACAATTTGAGATTTATTAATTTTAGCCAGAAGCAGTAAGTCAATTTACAGATTAAGGCAGCTATAAGTAGTACTTTTAATACTACTGTAAATTTAAATAAGTTAAAGATATACTAACTTAAAATTTCAGTATCCATCACCAGCTTATTAATTTTTTTCTTAAATTGACCTAATGAATCTGCATAGATTCAATCTGCATAGATTCAATTATATTGAGAAAAATTACATTAAAAATTTGCTGTAGGTATGAGGTTACTACCAAATACTACCCAGAGCCTGATTGCGTTTCCATAATTATTGAAGTCAATTGTAGTAGAATATCAATGGGAAGCCAGTTTGTTATTGTTGTTACAATAGATACAGAAGGTTATGAATTTGGTTCAAAACTTTGGTTTTGTAACTTTTAAAATAGTAATTTATCTTTATTTTTTCATGAAAATGCTTACAAAAGTATGCAAGTATTCGCCTTTCTACTTCCAGTTTCCGCTATCCAATGTAAACATGGTCAATATAGACAATTTATTGTTTATTAAAATTATATGACACTTTGTGAAAACACCAATATAGGTATTATAGGTATTATAGCCAAGGCCGTCGGATGTAGTTCGTTATCATTATGAGGAGATTTTATAGAATACATTGTTATTCTAACTTTGTGGGATTTTAAACCTGTTTTAGACAGGTCTCTTTGTTCATTAACTTTAAATATGGATTTCAAAAGATATTTTGGAATTACATATTATGTTGGAATCAAAAAGAGAAGTAATTTAATTTGTTTACCGCTATTTAATTTGGTTAGTAACAAAATAGCGTAAAATAATTTACAGTCAGCTTGTCCTACTAATACTTTATTATTATATATTGTATAAGTATATTATATTTTATTATATTATAAATGTGCATGTTTGTTTGGATTATTCAATCTCGCAAAAACTACAAAATGGAAATGGATGAAATTTGGCACATAGGATATTTTTCATCCCGAAAATATGTTCCCTTGGGATGCTTTTCATGTTTATTGGAAAGCAGTCTAGCACACCGTCAACAGATGGCGCTGACAGTAATTCTTAACTTGATTACCCGTTTTCCACGGGTGAAGCTGTGAGCAAAAGCTACTAAACTTATAAAAGACTAAAGCTACTAAACTTTGATAAATAAACAGGAGTTTATTGATATAAATTATGAAATTTGGGAATTTTTGACCACTACCGGGGCTCGAAAATGCGATCTTATTTCTATCCGGTCACCGAGATTATTTAAATTATTATATGACACACTTTTTCACTATTTATCAATTGGAATGGATACGTGTGCATAAAAACTAAACTCATCTGACGGCAGGAACTGATCGTGCAGTTGATCTGCGCAGATACACCTAACAGGTTAACCGGAGCGTATTAAGTGGTGTAAATACTATGCGCATGCGCCGCCCGCGCTTGCGCCGCACGGCAGGCAGCTCGCGGGATAGCAGCGCCATGAATGAATGTGTCAGCAGCCATTACAGCTTTAATAGAATTGAAGATCAATTTTATTTATTCTTGCAAATAACTAGATACTATTAAAAACAGTCTTTATTTTAAAAGCTTTTATTTATCTTCACTCGTATGTATCTATGTAAGTATGTCCTGGAATCTTGCAATCAATATTTCACCCACTTCCACTGAAGCTATCGAGCTGAAATTTGGCACACATAATATTTGGTTCCGATGACAATGCATGAAAATAAAAAAACGTTTTAAAAAGCTTTTTAAAAGCTTTTATTTAACTTCACTCGTATGTATGTATGTATGTCCTGGAATCTTGCAATCAATATTTCACCCACTTCCACTGAAGCTATCGAGCTGATATTTGGCACACATATTTGGTTCCGATGACAATGCATGAAAAATAATTTAAAAAAATAATTATAGTATTATTTTAGTATTATTTCGACTCAATATCATGAATCATGAATACCAGGAATATATTCCACTAGTGGTCCGCCCCGGCTTCGCACGGGTATTTTATATAAAAATCAAAATTATAATACACACACATAAACCCTATTTGCGTCAGGTTACTAAAAAAATAAAAATTTAACACGACTTTATTTTACATATATAGATTATAACAATAGTTTCGTTTACGCCTAGTAATATTATATAGCCTATGTCACTCAGAGAAGATGCAGCTTTCTAATGGTGAAAGAATTTTTGAAATCGGTCCAGTAGTTTTGGCAGCGCATGCCAGAATAGCTCGCAGATGGTAGATTTTTTCGTACTTACCTACTTGACACTTATCGTCATATTTTGGACAATTCACACAATATCTTTATAAATTTTAGCCTGTGTGTTATTCTGATGTATAAGCTACATTATTGTAAAGTTTCATTAAAATCCATTCAGTACTTTTTACGTGAAAAAGTAACACACATCCATCCATTTGTAGGATAGGATTAGTAAGGATTATACCTTATCAACAGCCTAAAATTTAAGTTTTATGCTTCTAGTTCTGAAAATGACTATACTTTCATACAACCTTTCATCTCCCTTTTCAACCCATTACAACACTTTTTTCAAATTAAAAAGTGTCTATGTCCTTTGTCAGGCTCTAGACTGTGTAGTACCAAATTTCATTTAAATCGGTTCAGTAGTTTTGGCGTGAAAGCGAAACAGACAGACAGACACTTCAAAACCAAACGTCCAATTTTAATCATTCAAAGACCAAATATTATCTACATAAACTTTAAATGTAGTCCAAAAAAAATTCAAGATAAAAAAATGGTTGTTGTGCCTCACTCGACATAGATAGGTATAGTGTGTCGCGGACTTTTTTATAGATATTTATAAGATCTACAATTAATTAGAACATTTTATGGTTCTATCTTTTATAATTTAGGCAGCGTACGCAAAATAAGTAACTTTTCTGGTTGATTTTTTACACCTTGTGTCCGAAAAACCCAAATATCTTACGGAACCCTATTTTTTTTAAAATAAAATTTAGCCTATGTCACCCGGGGATAGTGTAGCTTTCCAACAGTGAAAGAATTTTTCAAATCGGTTCAGTAGTTTTGAAGCCTATTCGATGCAAACAAACAAACAAACAATCAAATCTTTCCTCTTTATAATATTATAGTATAGATGACGCTGTTCTTTGCCTTTACGTAACTTATGTTACGTAATTCAATTCATAAAATTTTTATTAATTGACATTGTTGGAAGTCTTCACTTGTCTTCGTAAATTATTCAAGTAGGTACGTAAATGGTATTTCTCTTCGCCGGGAGCCAGTATTCCCGCCATCTAATTCTAAAGTCATGTCATTTTGTCATTGGATGTTTATATTTATGCCATTGGTGTGTCAAATAAATAAAAAAAAACATTAACTAACCAGTAGATGCCGTTAAGCGAATTTAATTAGCAACTGCAGCTTTGAATGAAAAAAGTTATATATGTAAAAGTAAAGTCACCATGTTAGGCCATAATCCGCCACGATGGCCAAAAGCGGATTTGCAGACACCATGCCTTTGAGTTCCTTACGAAAAACTCTCAGGAAAGTAGATATAGTTTGCGCCTATAATTGAGGTGACACTTAAATTGTTTTTATTTTGGATGTATAATTTCATAGTTTTACATGGTGTTCGCTTTGTTGGCGCAACTTATTAAATAAATAAATAAATAAAAGTAGGTTTCCTTTAGTGTGACAATAGGTGACATTTAAAATAACTATTTTTTTAAGAAAAAGTTTTGTGCCCGTAAGACAATGTTTGTATGAAAAAATCATTTATATATACGCAGACGAACACGCAGTCGAAGTGTAGTTAATAAATAAACAAGAGGGGATCGAGCTTCGTTCGAGAACAAATTTAGTATTCATATTTCAACCTACGAACAGATGGCTTGTTGTAATTATAAAGTGGAAATACAACCCACGACTTTTGTGTCGAAACAGATGCGAATATTTTCTCACCTACTGTAACGGTGAAGGAAACATCGTGAGGAAACCTGCATTCCTGGGAGTTCTCCATAATGTTCTCGGACGCATGTGTAGTCTGCCAATCACACTTTGCCAGCGTGTACAAATAGGCCGGGATTCGAACCTGGAACACGCAGTTGGGCAGTCAGGGTCACTCACCTCGGAGTCGTAGCTACATAGCCCTATGTTCTTAGCCCGTTACGTCATGGGTCGTGGGTTCGAATCCCACACAGAACAATAAATATTTGTATGACGAATACTTGTGTTTGTTCCGTATCTGGATGTTAATATTATCTATTTAATTATCTATTTTAAAATGAAAATAAAATGTATATCAGTCTCTGACATCCATAGCATACCCATAGTATAGGCTCGCGCCTATTTTGAAGTCAGATTGCCGTTAAGTGTGTGAGAATATCCATGATATTTTTTTTTTTTTTTAATTATTAAAATGAAAAAAATCATTTCACCATAAAATGTCCCAAGACAGACCGACGAGGCAGATTACAGATTGCTCTTAAGCCCGTCAGATTCCACCCACGCCTCTTCAAACCTTCCGACTAAATGTAAATGTCAACAGAACCGCTTTACGATATTTCATCACAATTTCTTCAAACAACTACTACAGGTAAGCCTACCATTCCAATTAACAAGTGATTACAGACGATAATGTCATACGACGAAGCGACGAAGTCAGTGTGTCGTCACTACTGCCGTGTAGACACCCGCCATTAGTATCTTGAACTTCCCGTTCATGATGTTCTGTTTACTTTACAACTAACACAAAGCAACTTAATAATAATTCATAGTTGAAATTACCGGCTTACTCACGTGTTTAAGTCGGAAATAGGCCGACTAGTTTCGGTGATGGATGAATGGATCAACAATTATTATTTAACTCATAAAATAGTTACAGTGTAGACATTTTACAATGAGTTAAATACTTTCTTGAGAATCAGATCCTTTGAGAATAAACCAAGCGAATGAAAATCTCACTATTGACAACCATACTAGAGAGAGAACCTCAGAAAAATTACTTTATAAATAAAGCAGTGACTTTAAAAACAAATCACCCTTTGTAACATACTAGGGATGAAATAGAGTTTTATGAGATCAGCCCTCAATCCTTGGACTCCAGGATCAGTAATACTTAAATGCCGAAGCGATGCCCCCCAGCGTCGTGTGTGACAGACACGTCACAGACGAGCCCCACTCTTTCCCCCCACAATCCCAGAAGCCCCCTAGTCGCCTCTTACGACATGCAGGGGTATTCTGATCCCGAGCTACCAGAATATACCTATTGCAATATACCTTCTCGCAATATATACATTTATTGCTGGAATGGTAAAACATTATTAAATCCTTAGCATCAATGCTGGCTTTGAGAAACTTATAATATATGCATTTACCCTAAGTAGTTTGAAAATTATAGTCAAAGCTACATTATATCTTCATTAAAGCTTCACGCCAATAGTCAGCGTGCTAATGAAAATAGATTATTACATTACATAGACGTTCCGGAAAGTATGCCAGGCTCATATCTACGTAGGTACTCTGCTCACAGAAATTAGGAAGCATCAGTCATTGTCATCAAATTGAGTCTAGAGCATGATATAACTACTGTACTACAATGTCATTTTGTGAGGTACTCGTAAGTTATTACTGTAGGTTTAACGAACTACACTACTTATATACATATATGTATACTTATGTCACGGATTACAATTCTGTGCTAATTCTATAAAGTGAGAGAGGCTGTGTGTTTTTGTGTTTTTTTTTGTTATTTTGGTTTAATCACAAGCCCACATACTATACTACTATTAATACTATTAATATTTTGACAAATTTCATTTTATGTTAATTTCATTAATTGTATTTAGATTAATTTTAAAGTTTGCATGCCCTATATGGGTTAGGATAAGAGGATTAAAATAACCTGCTTATAAATACTCACTGTACCTTATCCTGCGAATGTGACTTTGGTTTTTTCTTTTTTTCTTTGTTTAACAAACGCGCTAATCTCTGAAAGTTCCAGTCCAATTTAAAAAATCTTTTTGTACTAGAATTAGGCTTCACTTCTTAGCTTGAAATGAGATAAGAAAATGTTATGTAGATTATCCATCTTTAGTCCATCTTTTCCTATCTTCAAGAAGAAACTTAAAGTCCACCTATTATCAAACGTCGATTAACCAATATCCTTACACTTTAGTTATATTTTTATTTTTATATATCAATTCAATTGTTATACATCATATATATTATCTAGATATTTTGTTTGTCTGTATGTATGTATTTATGTATTTATATATTTGTATGGATGTATGTATGTATTTTTATATATTTGTATGTATATATTTGTTTATATGTTATTTATGTATTTGTTATGTAGCTCAGTAACTTAATGTGTGTACACAATATTTATACTATCCTCCTGGATCAAGATTTCTCACTCGATAGGTTAGCTGGAAGAGATCTCTTATAGAGATAAGCTCGCCCTTGTAATGTCTTTTCTATAAAATAAGCTGTTTTTTTTTTTGTGTGTACAATAAAGAATTAATAATTAACTTTATTCTTTATAGCATGTCAACTGGATCTGTAGTTAACGAGATAGTGGAAAGTTAAAAAATACATAATAATATGCCTATAACACTGTGGCCTATAATAATTTGTGTGTATGTAACATGTTCTTTTTTGGGGTACGAGAAGAGAATTTGTATTGTATTGTTTAGGGTTGCTTGGTTTATTTTTAGAGAATCTAATGTAAGATGTATGTAGACTATGCTTGGATTATAGGGATGGATGGATTGACTTTTATTCCGTTAAAATCTCATCTATTTGAACTTCAATGGGTAGAGCTTTTCCGGATATTTCCTTGAGAAAGACAGGAACTATAAATGAAACTTTTATTATATGCATACCTATACTCACATTAGGAAGCAAATAAAAGACCCGAAGAAAAGTCAAAAGTACCGACCTAAAATTGTCTCTGACTTGGGTCAGAGGAAAAAAGACAGAAACACAACAAAAAAAGTAACAATAAATAAATAAAAAAACGATCTGCTCTTGCTTAACTTAACTTGTTATTAATTAATAGAACAACTAGGTTAAACGCAATCTACTAAAACCATCTAATTTATAACAGCGCTTTCATTGGGCCTCCACGGTTCATGGATCAGGCCATTTGTAAATTTGTAAATGAATGCACGGCATGTGTAGTTATACACTATACAAAATTATACAAAGTTTAATGAATAGCTAATAACGAATACAAAATGCTTACTTAATCTGTTTCTTGGTATTCGCTGCGTGGCCGTGGTACGCCCACGGCATGCAGCACCGTTTGTACCTAATATAGAACCTGATGATAGTAGTTTCGTAACTAACTTTTACGTGTCATTTGATTTTAGTGTGTTACGGTTCATTAGTGATGAATATGAATGATTTACTTTACGATGAAAAAGTTTAATCATATGGTTTATATGACTTAACATAACGTCTGTATTTCCCCGAAAAGGTAGGCAGAACTTCAAATGGCTGAACAAGTTTTCTGGAATCATAGCTAGAACACTCGTGATGAACCCGGAATACAAGTAGGTACTGTTGGACTTGGTACTAATTGAATTTTTTTTTGCAATTCATTTATTTTTAGCTATACACCATTCCAAGTAATGTTGACATTTGCTTATTTCAGAACGTCTGCACCGTTTAAAAGGAAAATTCCATTTTCAATAGCTGCTTATACTTTATTTCCTATTCTACTGATTGATCTAGTTGAATAATTTATTAGCGGTTCGCTTAACATATTAGAATGTCTGATCAAAGATAAGTTGAGTTGTAAAAAAGACCTTGTCAAACCTCATAGTTAGGTAATTAATTCGTCAACACCTCATTAACGTTTGTCGGCAGAAGACGTATTAGGTGGTTTGTGATAGAAAGTGTCGTAAGTATGCAAATGTCAATAAAATATAGTATTTTATAACATATACAGACAGACAGGCATACGGACCTCTTGATCAGTGGTCACCGTCGCCTATAAACATGTGCGACATCAGGGACGTCACCACACCACAGGTGCGTTGCCGGCCTTGAAGGACGCTTAACATTCCTCTTGAAATGCTTTATGCCGTAGCTAGGAGGAAATACCTCGGCTGGAAGCTCATTCTACAGGTGACTCGTTCGCCAGACCGCGACCAGAGACCCATCAATGCAGTGTGGATGGGAATTCTAACCGCCAAGAGTATGTATGCATTTCCAACATGGGTAACAGCTGGTATGTGTAAATTAGGTACATTGGCTGCAACCCATCAGTAGCCCACTGCTGGGCACGAGTCTGTTTTCACAATTGAAAAGGTTGGGCTGCTTCACTGCTGATTGATAGGTGTTGTGGCCAACCCAGGTGTCGGAATTTTTAGATCGACCGTATTTGACGGCTTATGTGTCTCCCGTATCGATTGTTGCTAAAATAAAAGCAATGATTAGCTGGATGAACATTGTTTATTTATTGAATTGTGTACATTACATACATGTAAAATGTTAAGCTACTATTATAATAGGAACCATGATACTTCATGATAGAAATAATAGCGTATTATAAATAGGCGATTATCTTGTTGCAAGATATTATCTCAAGCCATGTAATGAGAGATGATAGAATACATTTTATCATCATTAAATATTTTCATTGATAAATTGTAAACACAATACAAAATATAAAAATTATCCCGTAAAACACTGTCTATTTATCGTAAAGCAAGACTGCTGAGCCAGAGATTCTAGTGCGATCCCTGAATCAGGCTAAGATTTATTTATTGGGTTTTTCTAATTTGAAATTCCCAGTCTCGGTGTCTGAATTTGTGTCCAGTGGGGACCTAAATATAATGAAATATAACTGATGAAAAGTGGGATAACCTACTTCATATCACACCAGGAAAAATAAATATTGTTTTAAATTTTCCAGTGTTGCTAATTACTTACTATAAAGAGGTTTGTTAGTTTTCACATCCATATAGCACAGGATTATCGAAGGATTAGTGAGCCGGTCATTACCTGTGGGAATCTGTCACAGTCCGAACATAATTCTCTACTGACCGCTTGATTGATCTAACCTCAACGCCATTCATTATCCAATAATCCCTCAACTCTTCTACCATACCCTTGCCGTGGTTAAGTACACCTTATTAACTACGGAATAAGGTCAAAATTGTCCTTGCGTGTCCAACTTGGCAGACCCCTGACTCCGTGATTTCGGTAAGAGCACGCTCTGCTCATAGCTACAATAAGTTATGGTGTTAAAGGAGTACGTTCCCTAGGATTTAAATCTGTATAAATAGGTTCATTCCTAACTGTATTAACTCTGGAAACGTTAGCCAAATTTTTACTGGAATCTTTGGGCTTGGTTATTTTAAAATGTATTAGGTACCTACTTACGAGCGTAGTTGACGAGGCTTTCACTGCGGACTCGCCCACATCATTGTTTTTTTTTTAATTTATTCTATCATACTTAAAGTAAATAGAAAGCCTGGTAAATAAAAGCGTTTTGTTTTACATTAATTTATACTAAACCATTCATGATTTTTCATCCAGCTTTATTATAATAAAGTTCGATTTTTTATAAAAGCTGATCGTACTGCGGTGAAGCTGGATGTCTACGGTGGGAGGGTGAGTGTGGAAGCGTTATTATAATTATTTTATTTATAGTTCACTTGGCCAAGAGCGAACCGAGCGCATTGAATATTTTAGGTAGGCATGTTTGATGTTTCTCTCTCTCCCATTCCGAGACCCGTGCCCAACAGTGGGACAAAGAAAGGGTTTTAATGGGATATAACAGCTTTCTGTTACTTTCGCCTTATTTCACAAGACCCACCTAGTAGGTACTAAATTCTTTATAAAGTCTAGCTAAGCTCAGCTGAGCGTCTTAAGATATTCCGTGAAAGGTCGGACGGTAATATCTATAAAAGTAGGGTTTAGAATATTTTCTTCCTAAGCATTTATGCATTAAAATACTGCTGAGGAATTTATTCTTAATCATATTTTGCGCCACTTAATCTTTTTAGCAAAATTTTTAACAGGACTATTTACCCACTTATTTGCCAGGTATAGTAGTAGCCTATTTTGAATCCTTGACCCTCTAGATTAGCTCGCAAAAGCCACGAATGTGCTTATTAGAACAAACTACCATTGTAAGGACCAGGATAATGTTTACGGTTTCCCTGCATGTCTTAGGAGCGGACTAAAATAGGACTTTTGGGGTTGTCGGCAAGAGCGGCAGTTGGAATCGTCCATTAAGTCGTCCCGGGAAAGACCTGTTGGCTAGCCGCCCAACATTGTACTTATACCGTATCAGGTATAGGTGCTGTCGATTTCACGTCTCGTGCTTGAAAGTACGATTCCTTCCAAGGAATCTCGAGACAGACAAGTAAATGCTGAGATAGGCCACCGAGGTAGTTTTATTAGGTGTAAACCCCACATAACCCGTCGTCACAAGCCACAATCACGATGACTGGATAGCGTTGAATAGTTTAGTCGTATGTACGACTAAACTACCAAGAACCATACCCACTTACCTGGATGTAAAAAAAAACTGCACCAAGAGATGCTCAATAGTTGCAATTATTTTTATTGAAGTCCTATAACTCTTGCTATGTGCGAATTTGCAAGTAACACCTTTACATTAATTTACGAGTAGAGTTATTTAAAAATGTATTGGCAGTAAACTTATATTCCTCGCCAATTTGATAAATGGATTGCTTTATCTCAACTTTAAGGCATGGATTTTATATTAATGGCGTGTTTTAATGAGTAAAGTTTAAAATGTTGTTATCAAACTGTGAGAAACCAATTAGAAACTGTGATTTTATTGGCATGTTTGCTTAAATGTAGCCGCTCATAGCCACTTGGTAATTAATGTCATAATTTATTACCCTTTAGAAGCTGCATTTCTTCGGCACGTTAAATTTAAGTCAATTACAATTCGAAGTCGAGAGATTGGCGTAACCACATCTTCATCAGTATCATTGCTTCACTTTTTATATCTTACGACAGCGGTGACATCCTCATCTAAGGGCGAAGGCTGAAGACGGACCGCTCCCTAGAGAGCTGTTGGACCATCTCCTCCCGCGCGCGGTGATCTGGCTCCAACGCTCAAAAGCAGGGAAGTCATCGACGGGGTTTAAATTAACCCTGGAGCGATTGCCGGGATACGTTACGTAAGTCGGTCACAATACATTGCTACTGTGGAGTACCAAGATCATCCATACATTCATCAACCTTTCGAAGTCCACGGCTGGACATAAGCCTCCTTCAATCAATGCCACTCCTCCAGATTCTGTGCCTTTTGAATCCAGCGTTTTCGCTGACTACATCAGGTCACCTAGTTAGTACCTTAGTCGGAGCCTGTGCCTAATCGTAGTCTCCACTCGAGGACCTTTTTTACGAGCTATGACTAACCCCCCTATGAAAGTACGAGGACTAAGATAGTCCGCTCTAGTCAAGTGTTACCACACCTCTTCAATCGTAACATACTCGTACTAACATTATTATGTGTAGGAGATCAGTTGTTAGTTTGAAAAATATTAGCTTAGGTAAGCGATGAGCTTGAAATACGATGGCTTATAGATAAAATTGTACAGCACTCCATTCTGATATTATATCCACACCGACGAAAAGTCAGCGGCTTTGTGTGAAAATGTGAAATATGCATTTCGTGCTCGGGATATAGCTCATGCAAGTTTCCGGGAATTAACTGGATGAAGATGCAACGGCCCGTTGGTTAGGAATCGGTCTCTACGCCAACGGTTTGGATTCAAATTCGTACATTCTATAATAATGAATTCTTAGATATGAAAAACGCTCTCACCCCTGCGGTATCCGCGTATTGCATGTTGCGGGCGACGGACACTATTAGAATAGATCTAATAGACAATCAGCTTACTCTTTATTCCGGAAAATTGCCCGGTTCCCGTGGAATTGATGAATGAATTATTTACTTATACAAATCACAACAGCACAAAGAGTCATATATAATCATACAGTTACACAGAATATATAAGACATATAGAGTAATACAATTTACTACACATAGAACAAAACCAGACTACGTATTAATTAAAACACAGTAACAGCATTTCGTGCTGCAACAGTTTGCACAAAAAGTATCTCACTCAGTATATAAGCTGAAAAACAGCACTGATTTTCAGTGAATTAGACAAAAACATGTAATAATCATTCATAATCATGGTAGAAGTATTTCCGTACGTAACGCGGACAGAGCCGTGAGGAAAGCTAGTGAACTAGTTTGCTATCCTACTCGTAAAAATAAGTACAATAGAAAACGATATGCGTATATTGAAGAATGTAAGGATACTCGTACGATTATGTGTGTGAGTAAGATTGAAGAGTAAGTGAATTGCATAGCTCTGCAGCGGCCAGTGCAGGCAGCATCAATATTGTTTAAAGCAAACGTAGGCATCCCAAGCCAAATGTTTGCCAAACTGCACTTAGTGATTAAGCCGTTAGCGAAATTCCAAGAAGAATCAACAGATAAAGCTTATTGGAGGTTGGAGCGGGTATGCGAGAGGTATACGACGTCCCACTGCTGGGCATGGGTCTGCCCCACAGAGAGATCTGCGGGAGTTCTAGAGTAAACTCCACCTCGCTGGTCCATTGCGGATTGGTGGAGGGATTAGTGGCCAACTCAGTGTCGAATGTTATTAAGCCACCCGATGGTCTTCGACAAGGCTTAACAATAGGGTATTTTACACCATGAAAGAAAAAATATATAAATGCATTTATAAGATAGATTTTGAAAAAAGTAAACGAGAAACGTCAGTATTTATTTATAAAAATGCAATTTAAAATTCAATTTTAAAAATCGTCTTTTTTAATCTGTTTTTAGAATTCCTAAAACGCCATCCGCCATATTTGATTCCGACGAGACGTCACTCCGATAGTAAACAATTTAGATTTTTGTCGTGCTCTCTGTTAATTTGAAATTTTTACAAGGTATTAACACGTTTGTGGACTTTTATTCTGTATTTTATTAAAATCGCATCATGGAAGACGGTTTTGTGAAAGCAGAAAGTACAAATCTACCAATGATAAATACGTTGATGGTGGCGAAATTTTTTGCAAAACATTCAATTATGATTTCTGTTCTGCCGAATTGAGAAATAATAAAACAGTAATGTAAGTACATAACTATCGTATCAAGTTTAGTATCAAGTTTAGTCTAATAGTAAGTATAATACAATAACAATACACCTAACCTATTTTTTGTCATCAGGTCGGGAAGGGAATCTTACGGGGATGACGCAATAGTCTATGTGCAGCTCAAGCGGGCTCAAAACACATGCATGTTATGTTAAGTGTACGGTATGCCCGGAACACAAAGTGCGTTCCAAGCCCTATGCAGTGACACTTATTGTGAATGAACAGGAAGAGACTGTGACTAGTGCAAAGTGCCACGATTGCTCCTCGTCAGAAGGTGGCTGCAAGTACAGTGTTGCATTTTTAATGTGGTTACACCGCCAAACCGAAGCCCCATCGTGTACTTCAGTAAATTGGAGGAAATCTAATCTGGCTAAGGTCGGTTCATCAATAAAAATTTTGTGTGCAAAAGAAATCTCTAATAGAAAACTTAAGGAGATGGTTCCAGACAGCAGTTTGTTAAATAAATTTGTTTTAGAATGCAAAAAAAGAAAAAACTTGGTCTATATATTTCTGAGACATTCCCAATGCTTGCTGGCTCCCCAGGTGTGATTAATAACAAGACTACTTTTGAAATTAAGTTTCTGTCTAGTGACAAACTGCACAACACTACATAGATAAGGACGATACAATATCAAAGAAATATTTTGCACAAGTTCAAATGCAAATGTAGGTATTGTGCTTATGGAAACAAAAGTTATTTTTGTGTTGCTGGTAGTGATTTTAAAGAAAATAATCAGCTCTCTATATTTATTCCTGTTGAATAAGAACATGAGTATGTAATGAAGTTATTAAATAGTGTAGTTGCTTTTTGGAAGAATAACATTTTTCCAATTTTATACAAAAGGTTAGTTTGAAAATCACAGAAAATATACTTTTCTTGTTATTATATGATTAACTGTTAATTCTTTATAATATAATACATCAGTTATTGTTTATTACGTTGTGACCTATGTAGTTGATTTTTACAATACATTCATTTTATAATGAAGAAAAATGCTTGTTGTTTTATTGAATTACCTAACTAATTTTATTTTTACTTTTTATGTATGTAATATTGAAAGCTCAATTGATACCAATATAGCAGTGCAGTAGACCCTGTAGTGCCTATGTATTCACATATTTTGCACATACACTTCAAAAATATACATCTATTACTATATCACTAACATCTATTAAGGTGGCCATGTTGACCCATTCTTCAAATCAACTCAGTCATGTGTTGACCAACATCATCTTTATACAGTGCACCATGGAAAAAATAAAAGTATTCTTATTATTGGTTATATTTATTTACTATAATATAACGTGGTGGAGTATGCTCTAGACCTCCCGCAGCAGTGTCTGTGGGGGAGACCCGTGCCCAGCAGTGGGACGTCTATGGGTCGCAGCGAATGATACATAGTATAAAACCAAAGCTGCCTGTACAAGTATTCATTTAATCCTTCAAAACCACTTGATTAATTTTGGTACAATTTTCACTATGATGTGTAGATAGCTGTACTAGGGCGAGGCATGTTACCAGTTATTTAATAAGGACATCTTGTAAATTAATCAAGGCACAAGCTGTTGAAATACAATGTGGTCTTCACAGAAATACAGTCTAGTCTTTGTGGACAATGATTTTGGGTCTCTTCTTGCCAGTTTAAAACAAGTGTTTCTCATTTTAATATCACTTGGCACTTGAATCCACAATTTTTGTAGCGTTTTTACACTTGTATTATTGCATTCATGCACAAGACACCAATGAATGCCAATGATAAACATTATAACTAACTATTTTCACAAATCTTGTTACTTGGTCTTTTGCAGTCGTATTGTTTACTAACGAAGTGACGTCACGAGCCGAAACAGCATGGCGGCTAGCGTTTCCGCGCGAAAATTCAAAATCATAAATAAAAAATTGATTTTAAGGCATTTTTCGGTTTTATAAAATTAAAATAAAAATTCTACTGGTTCATTACGATCTCAGGATTAATTTAAAACAGTTTTAAAAAAAAGGTGTAATACCCTATTGTTTTCACATTGAAAACAATCGGGACCGACGGCTCTACGTACCCTCCGAAGCACGGTAGCGTCCATAAAATTTTGCCACTAGCGGTCACCCATCCACAAACCGACCGCGCCCGTTGTTGCTTAACTCTGTCGATCACATTGAATCGCGAGCCATTGAGCTATGGACGCTACCATAACTAACCACGCTATATATTAAACTAGTGGACGCCCGCAGCTTCGCTCGCGTAGAATTAGACCCATTAACGACGTCTACCCGTTTAACGACTTCAAAAACGGCAAAGTTTCATACTAACTTTGTACCCCCGTTTTACCCCCTTAGGGGGTGAATTTTCAAAAATCCTTTCTTAGTGCTCCCCTACGTTATAAAAGGAACCCCTGTGCAAAATTTCAAGTTTCTAGCCCTTATAGTTTAGGCCCTGCGTTGATATGTCAGTCAGTCAGTCAGTCAGTCACCTTCTCCTTTTATATATATAGATTATTAAATATTAAATATTAAATTACGAAACGATATCACGTATAACTCGTTATCTATATTTTCCCATGGCGTGTCTCGCGAGAAAGTTGTCAATGAAGGCGCTGGTCAGTGAAGCCCACGCGCCGTGGGCAGATAACAGTTCACGTTACTCCACCGTGTTAGGTCAAGCCGCTCATAGTTTATGTATTTATGTCTTTTATGGTCGTTTCGTATTTTTAATATTGTTCTTCAACAAAATGTTTATATGATGGCAATAAAATGGTGACCGCTAGTGGAAATATTTCATGAGCGCTACCGTGCTTCGGAGGGCACGTTAAGCCGTCGGTCCCGTCTGTTTTCAATGGTGGAAACAGTCGCTAAGCCTTGTCGAAGAACTTCGGGTAGCTTGAGAACTTTCGTCATTGGATTGGCCACTGAGCCAGCTGTGTCTGTGGGGGAAACAGCCCAGCAGTGGGATGACTCAATAGTCATGTCAGTCATAAAATCAATGTTTTAGCTGGTAATTTATAAACATTATCAGTAAATCGAATTTAAATATTATTCTATTCCAGTGAAACTTATGGCATAAATAACTACCGAGCTATTATAGATACGTATCTAAGCCCAAGCCTATGCACTAAAGTTAGTTCACGAATGAACAATCTCAACACTATATCATAGAGTTGGTGCAAGTTAGTCCACTAGGGGTTCGAACTTATCATGCGATGGGTATTAAGTTAGCCATATAGATATAAGTCGGGGATAACTTTGGTGTTTGCTTGTATCTGATTTCCTTTCGCTAGTTTTTCAGGATTATAGAGTTTTAGCTATAGCGGCTAGTAAGTCTAAAGCGGTGACAGGCCAGTGGCTATCGAACTCACCTCTCACTCGAGCGGTCTGGGTTCAAACCCCAGCGGCACGCACCAATGACTTTTCTAAGTTATGTGCGATTTAAGAAATTAAATGTCACTTGCTATAACGGTGAAGGACACATCGTGAGGAAACCGGCCTGAGAGTTCTTCATAATTTTCTCGAAGGCATGTGAAATCTGCCAATCCGCACTTGGCCAGCGTGGTGGACTGAGGCCTAATCCATCTTATTCTAAGAGAAGACCCGTGCCCAAAAGTGGGACAAAGAAAGGGTTGTGACGATAGAGTTTTTAACAAACAGTTTATGATTTTTAAAATCGTCATTAGAAATTATTAGTTTGACTGCAATTCACTGCAGAATACATCTCTCATTACATCTATGAAGCTTATTTCACCGCGATACATTCACTAGGTTCTGATCCACGTGTTTTTTAATTGATATCAAACAAGCACGGAGCACCATCTATCGAAAACCGTCGAATAGAACTAGAAAAAATAAAAAGCGTTTTTAGCGCTTCCATTTTCAAAAAATACAGTTACTATTCTTTTATTCACATATTCGTGACTTTCGTGACTCATACCGTTTGTCTGAAAAATATATTTCAATTTTTAGACATCGCGCGTTCAAATAATAGCGAGAAAAATCCAGGAAGGAAAATTTTAATGAGTCACAAAAATCGGTTTCAATGACATATTATGCCATAAGTTACTATTATTATTATTATTTGGATTGTGTGCTAGAGCTCCTTCGGCTCCGGGCAATTCGACCATAGCTGATCGTTGTGTCCACAGCATGTTATAGTTCACTGTCTAGTCTTACTGCTTTGAGGAAAGCTAGTACTTTAGCGATGGTGATGGATATGATTTCATCCGAATGCAATTCGTGCGCTCCTAAAAGAATGCTCCTCAGGCGTCCAAGAGCACAGCATTGTCTTATGAGGTGCTCTGGACTCTCTAGGCCCTCCGTGCAGTACCTGCAAACTTCAGAGGTACTAAGCCCTAGTAGGGACATATGTCTTCATTTTTTGCAGGATTGCAATGACTAGCTGGATGAACATGAACATTTCGCAATTTAAAATTTATTGAATTGTCTAGTACTTGTAAAATACAGGATTAACTTGTTGCAAGATATCTCAAGCCATGTAACATTATTTTATCATCATTAAATATTTTCATTTTGATGTCCTAACCATGCAAAGACTTCTTTATTGTAATGTATCTACAGAAGTCTTTGTTTCCATGATTGGTAAGAAACTGAACACACTGAACCCACGTATTCAACGTTTATTCAAAACATGATTAAACCTAAATAATCAATTTGTGTCTACAAATTATTAATTCAAACATTTAATTTTGTGCGTCCCTATAAATATATGGTCTGTTTAATAAACTAACAGGGCATATGAAAAAATAAAGCGAATACGTCGTGCAACGTTTCCATGGAATGGAAGTCCAATACACGGATGGCATCCAGTGCCTTTGTTGACTCGATTGTATTAAACAAACAAGTTGTACAAACAGTTTCGTTCCCGATGCATAATGAGGTCTCGAGAGCAGCATCGTAAGTATGATAGCGCCGTGTTATAATCGGAGCGAAATAAAAATTATTTATTAATTGAGAATCAATCGATATAGGTATTCGGTTTGTGTGCTGTTTCATCTGAACTAAATCACAGGTTAACGTGTGATCTAGTCAGAAATACATTTTATAATGTATCCGTAAGTAATATTGATATATTGCAGGAGATTAAGTATTATAATATATTATGTTACCCAGGGCATCATCTATCTCTGTACAATAGATTTCATCAAACGGCCGAAATTATTAACCTATCTATGGATAGATTTGCCTATGTGAGATAGTTACTTGACACATTTTATATGGAGCATATGTCAAATATCTATAGGATAGGTTATTAATTTCGGCCGTAAATCCGTCTGACTAAACGTGTGAGCAAGCTAAAATATCTAAACATAAAAAAATCATATCATAACTGTTAAAATTATTAAATAAATGTTATATAATAAATGTCATATTGTAAATATTGTAGAGAAATATGTTTACACCATGTCATACAAAATAACGTACTATTCATGAATATCTCTTGTCCTTCTCCTAGACCCTATGCATTACTATTCTAAAATCCATCATTAGCCGAGAAAATTTCAATTGACAAGCAGACAGACAGTTTACTGTTGCATATATAATAACTAGTGGTCGCCGAGTGCCGTGGGCGTCATAAGCTTCATCCAAACCACTGTTCAAAGTGACATGTGACGAATAACATGCTATCGTATCCAGGTAATCAATTATTAAATAGTGTGTCAAACCACATGGTGACAGCCCAGTGGCTATCGAACTCGCCTCTCACTCGAGCGGTCCGGGTTCAAACCCCAGCGGTACGCACCAACGACTTTCTAAGTTATGTGCGATTTAAGAAATTAAATGTCACTTGCTATAACGGTGAAGGACACATCGTGAGGAAACCTGCATGCCTGAGAGTACTTCATAATGTTCTCGAAGGCATGTGAAGTCTGCCAATCCGCACTTGGCCAGCGTGGTGGACTAAGGCCTAATCCCTGTCAATCTTAGAGGAGACCCGTGCCCAACAGTGGGACGTCTATGGGTCGCAGCGTGTCAAACCAATGGTGTGTAATGTTTTTATTTATTAATTAAATGTATTTCTAATAAAAAAAGATTGGTGGCGCTGCAAGCTCGTTTGCTATCTTATATATATAAAAAAAGACCATAGTTGGTTGTCTGTACTATATACAATTGTATTTAGTGAGTCATTATTATTGAAACCTAATAATAATAATAATCGTAAATGCCTATTATTTGTGTGACACACTCACAATGAAGATAAGATTAGATCTTATTTGTTCGCTAAACAGAAATGTATCTTACAATAAGAATAAATAAAAACTGACTTTAAGCTTAAAAGGAAATTATACTGTAAAAAAATTTTTTTTTTAAAAAGCTTTTATAACTTGACCTTGAAACCTAATCGTGGTCAAAGTTCATTACAAGACTTTACCACAAGTGCAAACACGACTATGATACGATATTCCATCATGAAGTTCCAGTTAATATCTTCCGGCTCCATCATCAGATCAGTTCGACAGTACCATATTAGTGCATTGTCATCGGAACCTAATATGTGTGCCAAATTTCAGCTCGATAGCTTCAGTGGAAGTGGGTGAAATATTGATTGCAAGATTCCAGGACATACATACATACATACATACATACATACATATATACATACGAGTGAAGTTAAATAAAAGCTTTTAAAATACAGATAATTTGTCAAACAGCTTTGAGTCATGATCAAAAGCCAGGATCTCATATACGAGTATAAATGAATATGGCAGATTGACATGTATTGATGCGCTACTTGCAGTTGTTACTCTTTCAAATTCAGGTATAATATAAGATTCACTAACACTTACTAACAGGACTAATTGTCACTTGTAGAACCTGCTCCTATAATACTCATTCTCTCCTAAAGAACAAACCAAATAATATTCTTATCTTTTTCAAACTGAACTCTCCTAGTCCCTTTGTTCAAATTCGTCATTTGTGGTGCTGCATACATTCGCTAACTTAAATCAAAAGGTTCAAATAATTAATCCGTTCTGTTCGTAACGATAATGTAATTACGAGCTTTACAGCTCTTTCATTAAGAATAACTACGTGGGAAACATATTTCAAAATTAAATTAACTCTACAGTCAATAATATACTTTAATGGTACTTAATAATTTATAGTTCTGTTTGAATAAGCATATGCACGAGAGAGTATAATTTCGAAATGTAGAGACATTAGCTCTATTATATTCACCCACGCACTTATTCAAATATTTTGTATGCAACCAAACCAGAATGATAACCAAACCATGAGGAACTATTTCCTTAGAAAATTTACTATAGCAACAATGATTTTATACACTGGCTCTGTTCAGTTTTATTGCTGGTTTTGTTTGTTTGTTTTTGTATAGTTTTGTATATTTTTGTACACTTTTATGCTGGTTTTGTAGCGTCCATTGCACAATGGCGCGCGTCGGTTCAATGCGATCGACAGAGTCAAACAACGGTTGGATTGTGTAACAGGTTGTCTGATAGGATAGGAACTAACCTACTTTTTCCTAACCCACCTAGATCGATTGAGTGGTCCGTTAGTAACAATCCGATGGGTGACCGCTAGTGGCCAAATATCGTGGGCGTTTCGGAGGGCACTTCAAGCCGTCGGTCCCGGTTGTTTTCATTGGTGAAAACAATCGTTAAGCCTTGTCGAAGACCTTCGGGTTGCTTGAGAACATTTGACAATGCATTGGCCACTAACCTCTCCACCAATCCAAATTGGAGCAACGTGGTGGAGTATGCTCTAGTCCTCCCGCAGTTTTGTCTGTGGGGGAGACCGAAAGCCAGCAGTGGGACGTCTATGCGTTGCAGCTTGTGAGCTTGTACACTTTTAAACGACAATAGTTATGTACTCGTATATGACGTCTCTTTTATATTGAATCTTAACTTTTCCTAGCTTTGTGCGGTCACTGATGTTACTACACTACACTACTTCAGTGATTCAGTAAAGGAAAATTGCCAATTAATTGTAAAATTAATCAAACGGCTCTACGCGAGACATTGAAAGGTCTCCTCTCGGAATGTAAGGGGTTAGGCCTTAGTCCACCACACTGCCCAAGTGCGGATTGGCAGACTTCACATGCCTTCGAGACATTATGGCGAACTCTCTGATAAGCAGGTTTCCTCACGATGTTTCCTTCTCCGTTACATGTGACAATTTATCGTGGTTAAAGAACATTCTCAAAAGAAATAACATTCGTCGTATGAGAATACAAATCAAAATTACGTACACTTAACATTTTTGTTATACACAGGCCCGTTGGCGCAATCGGTAGTGACCCTGTCTGTTGCGCCAAAGGTCGTGGGTTCGAATCCCACTCAGGACAAATATTCGTGTGACGAACACTTGTATTTGTTCTGTGTCTGGATGTCAATATTATCTATTTAAGTATGTATTTAAAAATATCTATGTATGTATATCAGTCTTTGACACCCATATCACAGGCTCGCGCCTACTTTGGGGTCAGATGGCCGTGTGTGAGAATGTCCAAGATATTTTATTTATTTATTTATTATAGTTATATCTGGTGCATAAGGGTAAACAATAGCCTAAGTTCGGCAGTTATTGAAAAATAAAATATTCTTTACATTTATTTTCTTTAATAGCTGTGTACAGGTTAAACTAGATCGATAAATAGTTTCACTTAATACAAAATAATCGACATCGATCAATTAAAACTAAAGCAAACTTTAATAAGGTTCAAGTATTAGGGTCAACGTTGACATTCGTCAGCCTTCCTATTAACATAAAATTAAAACTGGCAAGAATATAATTATTTAACCAGTTTTATCTATGGTCATCCAAATTTTAATTACGATAGAAAATGATGAATGACTTATTAATGAAAGATAACAACTCGAATGAACTAGTAACATTACGATAAATTACTATGTTTTTGAAGTAAGAATATTCTTAGGTCGTAGAGCCTATATGGAACCCTTATAGGTTCTGTTTAGAGTTCAAGGCAGTAAATATCACCGTTACACCTACCAACATACCGTACCATTTCATTTGACAAATTGTTTTTGAATAATTTGTGTTCCGGTTGGGATGCTGTGGTTTTCGGCTACTCTTTTCTAGAGACGAGCATTCTCGTCTTCGAGCCTTCATCTTAGTCCTTAAGGGCAGCAACGCGTGACCAAGTTTGGGCGAGACTGTTATGAGTCTTTTTCAATACAAGTCGCAGTTCTGTTGTCAGGTAGTGAATGGATGGAGCTGCATTCGTTTGATATTATAATTATACTACCTTTATTATTTTATATTTATACTACCCTTTCATTGTACGAGTATATAACATAATATACAAATTATGAGGAATTAGGTACTAGCAATATTTTCCGCAAATGAGAGTAATTAAATTGCTTAAAACACAATTTTAGAATAAATGAAAATTAAAGATTAGAAACCGATAGAAGAAGTCTTTAAATATTTAGAAATTGTGAAGGTTTTAAAAAAGGAAGAAAATCTTTTATAAAAGTAAGGTACTTATGCGTGATTTTTTTAGTAAGCAGTTAACCACAGGAATCGAGTCACCACTCGGCTATAGTGATTTACTGTGTGTTGAAATAATCAAAAAATCTGGTTTATCGATACCTCCTACGGTGGACACGGCAACTCCATTAAATATTGGTCGTACCGAAGCCTAATTGCAACGAAAATAAAGGCTTTTTGTAGCTGATGTTAATCGAACCAATCAAAGACGTCGGCTCTTTATTAACTTTTCCTTTTAAATGCTTTTCCTTTTTAAAACTTCCTTCTAAAAACTTCTTGCGCTCTCCGCTCTTCTTGTGTTCGCGTTTCAAATTCAAACTTCAACTTCGCGAATGCATTTTCTTCATTCGCATTTGCAGTTCGAACTTCGAACGTCCCATAATATATTCTGCATAAATGAGCACCGATTATAATATTATTTAAAGGATACATGGATCTAGACTACCTATTTTAAGTGTCTTTTAATTCCATATTAAAGTTGGATGGTTGACATGTCAAGCTTTTATTTTCGATTTTTCAGATTTGTTCAGGACTTTTTATGAGAATATGACAAGGAAACCTGTAACCGTCAAAACTTCTAGAATTCTCAATGACTTGTTGAATTTGCTAATTTGCACTCTACATCAAGAGGATGAACATTGAAGGTGTGTTGCATTATGCTATGCTAGTATGCAGAATTATTCACAAAATACAGGTAATTGTAACTGTTGGCTCTATTACCACTGAGGAATGATATGTATTATATCTTTGTACTGTACTATTTTCAATCTCACTCTAATACGATTTATCAATTCGGCAATCCCTTTTATTGCTTTTTAAACTTTTATTGCTTTTTTAACTCTACTGCATTTATGTTTGTTTAAAGTTAAACTATAAGCTAAATAAGTTATTCAATATAAATTTAAAATTATTTGTCTGAAATAAATCTAGCAACCATCATGCAGTCTATATAAATATCATTCTTGTCCGCTTCGCTAAACAATAGAGGCTTATTACAATATTAACTAGTCAACCAAATGTATTTACAAAAAATCCCGCCTACTCTTAAAAGTGGGCGTGACCATGTGATTATTTAGATTAGTGTTGGCTCAACAAATGACTTAAACCTTCGTCACACTCACCTTTCCAGTCTAATGATCTTCCATTGTCGTCAAACGGGCGCCCACCGGGCCGCAGCGAACACCGGTCACAACACTATGCATGACGTCACTTCCTACACTCCATTCATAAACTAAATCAACTATCGATCCGTGTCACTGGCAGCACTAGCCCACTCAAAAAATCCAAATTTCGAATAAGTCACTTTGAAATGACACAGGCACAGATAATCAATTAACCGGTTCCGAAACGTAACATTCGAAATTCAAATTTATTGTATTACTTTTTTCGATTTAAAGGTTTTAAGGCGCGTGTGTGTCAGCCGCCGCGCGCGCACATTTGAACGCATAGAGCCTCCAATCGCCCCCGCGATTTTTGACGCGTGGGCGCAAACAGACCGGCACTGCCGCCTCCCAAAGTGAATTTGCGTAATATATTTAAGTAATAAAACACCTCCGATAAACTCGTCTCTTGGTGTATCTTTATCCAAACGCTAACCGTTTCGAATACGCAGACGACCGCCGACAGCAGGGGACCACATGAAAATGGCAAGCTTTCTTTATATGCTCATGTTAGAATTTTAAATGAGTATCGAATAATGCATCGGACATAAAAAGCTATCGTCGGCTAACAATATTATGTGCTGGTGCGTTGGGAACCGACTTGTCGAGGAGGCCCTTGTATGGTGAAACGGGTTCGTCTGCAGTCCCACACGTTTCGACTTTTTGCCGTTCGCTGCAGGAAAGAGCTAGGGACATCTTCGGCCAGCCAAGGTTGACACTCACCGCTCCTTGGGTAGGTAGAAAACGGATATGTTAAGTGAGTGACAAAAGGAACAGTGGGTGTCTTGAGAAGTTGGACACTTTGTGCCGAGGAAGGAGCATTGTACGTACAGGTCGTGTGCTTGCAAACCACGTCTCGGTTCAGGCTTCATACATTCGTAATGAAATCGTCGCCGCACTCCCAACTCCTAATTAGACGTCTCCAAGTCTCCTAGAGCGACGTGCTTAAGGCACGGTTTAGCTCGGAAAACGATTCGCTTTTGAGGAGATTCAGTTAGTTTAAGGAGAATAAATAAGATCATAGAAACGGTAAGGTACAGAAGACATTGATGCGATATTTTATTGGGATATTTTACATTTTGGATGTAATATTCCAAATTCATTAAAGCCGTATGGATAGAATATTAAGTGTTAACACTTCTCTTTGTCCCCCTATTGGCTTAGGGTTTCCTCTTAGAATGAGGGGCTAGGCCATAGTCCGCCATGCTGGCTCAAGTTCAGATAACCAGACTTCACATGCCTTTAGCTTTTAATGGCATTATGGAGACATGCAAGTTTTCCCGAAACTCAGGCTCATTTGAGCTTTTTTATGCGTGGACGATTTAATTCATATTAATAAGACATTACACAGTCATAACACTGCCAGTGCTTTTTTTAAGCTTATACTAACTAACGAACTGACCACGTATTACTATATTTACGTGCATTTACTAACCCATCCATCATAGCGTCCATAGCCCAATGGCTCGCGTCTTTTCAATGTGATCGAAAGAGTTAAGCAACGACGGGCGCGGTCGGTTTGTGGATGGGTGACCGCTAGTGGCAAAATTTCATGGACGCTACCGTGCTTCGGAGGGCACGTTGAGCCATCGGTCCCGGTTCTTTTCATTGGTGAAAAAAAATGACCTTCGGGTGGCTTAAGAACATTCGACACTGGGTTGGCCACTAACCTCCACCAATCCGCAATGGAGCAGTGTGTGGAGTATGTTGTAGACCTCCCGTAGATTTGTCTGCGGGTGGAGACCCGTGCCCAGCAGTGGTACGCCTATGGCAGCATAAATAGCCACATTCACGTATTATTTGTATTTAAACGCTTCTAATGAATGCAGTCATTAGTAACCAAACAGTAATGGCACGGCTGCTTAGTTTAATTCTAATCAACATTCACGCGTTGGCAAACATAATTAAGTGTTTTGTTGGTATTAAACCATCATCAAAATAGTTTTAATGACGCTTAGCTTAATTGGATTAAGTTTATAACAAACAGGCAGGATTTGCATTCTATGCTTGTAGCAATTAAATACATTTGGAACCATAAATTATCCAAACTATTCTAGGTGATCTGCTTATGGAACATATTATGTTCTGTTTAGAGTTCGCCCGGGGCAGTACCTACCACCGCCCGACACGGTACCTAGTACCATTTCTACCGTGTATAATACCTAATTGATTATACAAAATTGTGTTCTGGTTGGAGATGTATCCAGTTATTCTTTAGAGGCTACCATGTTAGTCCTCAGGTAGCAACGCATCTGTGACTGTCTTGGAACGAGACTCTTCTAACAAGTACTCCACCACGCTTCTCCATTTTTCCACGTAACAATCCCAACATATTAAGTTACAAGACAGCAAGTTAAGTTATAAGGATATAAGGGATTTATACGGTTTAACGGGCTCTCCAAAGCACGGTAATGCCTTTGAAATTGTACCACTAGCGGACACCGATAGAAATACCGACCGCGCCCGTCGTTGCTTATCCCTGTCGATCAAATTTACGTGAACCGTTGGTCAATGGACCAACCATACGAATACAAATAAGATTATATTCATTATCTAGAAGTCAGGGCTCATTTTTATAAGTAACATTTCTCTTTTTACAATAAATCCATGTTATTTAAGTAAATTAAGAATGTAAAATCTAGAGACCCCAATAAATCATTCTTATTCTTATTCTTATTCTTATCTATTATATTAAATCTTTTTTATCCGAGAAACTTAGGTAGATCAGGTAGGTTACATAAATAAATAAATATATAAATATAATGGAAATTCTCACACACGGCCATCTGACCCCAAACTAGGCAGATCCTGTACTATAGGTGTGATATACATACATATGTATTTTTAAATACATACTATTAACATCTAGATATAACATGGGTTCATTCACTCGATGAAAACAAACAAAGATATAAAACAAACGGAAAATTTCTTTATAAGCTATCACTTAATTTTAAATCATTCGATCACAGATCACCCGCCTAAAGACAAACATTCAAGTGGGAATATAAGTTACCGACAAAAGTATCTTTAACAACATTGTTTACAAAAAAAAACATGCTTTTGTGAACTATAATCTAGATTTTTTTAAATTATTTCATTGTCCTTGATAAGTGTGCAAATGTGTGAAAATCACGTTCAAAGATTCCGTTACATACATAGATACGTAACACACATTCATACCAAGCTAATAAAAACATATTAATAATATACAAGGTGTCCCAAAATTCAACGATAATCCTGAACCAGAGGATGGCCCTGCTAATGACTACTCCAGGAAAAAAAAGAAAAAAAATATATCTCGATTTTTTTTCAAATTACATAATAAAAAGGAAATTCTTAGAAAATTGACATCCCTCATGATATTTTTAACTACCATGACCACAATTTTTGAGATATTTCTGATATTTTTTTTGTATCCGTGACCTAAGTAGTACTACTATCTACCACAAATCTTAAAATTCCTATAATGTCTGTAGTTTTCACACAATAAACAATTAAAATCATTGTTTTCCCAAAAAATTTTGATCAAATTTACTTTCAGTCCACTTTCACTCATTGCGGTGTAAAAAAAAAGTATGGACACCACTATGGCAAGTTTTTTTAAAAGTTGACGCAACTAATCAAGATTCCAAAATGGTATAATAATCTTGGAAAACTAGTCACAAAAAAAAAGTGTAATATTTCTAAACAAGAACCAAATTTCATAAATTGTACTTGTTGATAGTTATCATGTGCCCAATATATGATTTTTGTTGTATATTTCTTGGATTTAAATGGGACATGTGCGTAGTCAAACAAAGGAGATGTTTCAAATCCGGCCCAGTATATGTACAGTACCTCGAAAAATCGAGAAAAATCCGTGAAATTTGGGAAAAATACAGATAAATTGCTTAAATGCATACTTTTCTTGTAATAATTTTATACTTATCAATTATTTTTATCGAGTTTCAACATGGCGTCCCGCCAATTTAGGTTACTCTGTGGTAAAAAAAAGTCAGTAAACCATAGATCGACCATTGATCATAGATCGTGATCCGTCTAGTGTCACTTCAATTCACAAACTAATAAGGGATACTACGTACTTCAATTGCTTTCGTTGCCGATCGTGGTTTGATGTTCCGTTCGTTTGAATTTCTTGAGTTATTTTTAACAACCTGGCTTTCGTTTTTTGGATTTTTGTTTACTTAAGTAAAAACATATCAGCTGTGTATTTGATAGTTGAATCAAAACATCGCTAATTACATTGGTAATTAGCTAACTTAGCTCACTTAGTTAATATTCCGACGATTGAATATTCTGTACTTATATAAAAACTTAAATAATATAAAAATCTATAAAGGGAAAAATAAAATAGGTATGTACTCGTTCTCAGTGTTACATACAATCCATTTGAATCATAGACAATTATGACAAATAAACGTCATGCAAATGTCAAACTTCAATCAAATCTGTCAACACGATAGCTTACCGCCATGACGGATTAGTGTTTTGTGTTGCAATTTCAAGTGTACATTTTTGTGCTTTACATCCAAACTAAGCCAATTTAAAGTAATTGGATAATTGAAAACTGTTTTAATTGTGTTTCTCCATTTTTTAGTATGGTGTACATAGACGTGGCCGGAGCTCCATACATCCCTGAAACATCTCCTTTAGAAGAGAGAGATAGATAGAGAGAGATTAGATGTTAGTCAGAGGTAGATGTAGATGTCGTTATCAAATAACAATAGGGCAGGTAGAGAAGTTGCTGTTCTCAGCAGTCAGTACGCTCTGCTTCTTTCTTTACTGTACACCGTTAAGTATTCAATTGACGTGTGAATCAAGTAATCTGCAAATTGAACTAACTTTGCATTATTTTGGACTGTTTAACTTTAACTGGGCCCTTTGAGTTACAAGGAAACTTAGATGGAAATAATTATTTGAACTTATTACAAAATAACTTGCCAGACTTATTAGAAGACGTGCCTTTAAGTGATTTACAAAACATGTGGTTTTAAAATGATGGTCGCCCAGCTCACTATGCCCGTCCTGTGCGAGACTGCTTAAACCAAGAGTATCCAGGGCGTTGGATCGGGCGACTTGGTCCTATCTTATGACTACCCCTTTCACCCGATCTAAGCCCCCAACACTTCTTCTATTGGGGTTGTCTCAAAGACAGGATCTACTCAAACATTTTTCACCACCAAAAAACCTATTTTGGGCACAAAGTAAAAGTTATTACTAATCGACAAGAACAATTTTTTAAATATGGTTCTTGTTTAGAAATATTATACTTTTTTTTTGTGACTAGTTTTCCAAGAGTATTATACCATTTTGGAATCTTGATTAGTTGCGTCAACTTTTAAAAAAACTTGCCACAGTAGTGTCCATACTTTTTTTTTACACCACAATGACTGAAAGTGGACTGAAAGTAAATTTGATCAAAATTTTTTGGGAAAACAATGATTTTAATTGTTTATTGTGTGAAAACTACAGACATTATAGGAATTTTAAGATTTGTGGTAGATAGCAGTACTACTTAGGTCACGGATACAAAAAAAATATCAGAAATATCTTAAAAATTGTGATCATGGTAGTTAAAAATATCATGAGGGGGTGTCAATTTTCTAAGAATTTCCTTTTTATTATGTAACTTGAAAAAAAATCGAGATATATTTTTTTTCTTTTTTTTACTGGAGTAGTCATTAGCAGGGCCATCCTCTGGTTCAGGATTATCGTTGAATTTTGGGACACCTTGTATATGACTTCATTATAATTTGTCGTGATAAGGACTTAACATATTTCTCCAAACGAATCTATTTGTGAACGTACGCAACCGAACACCAAGTTAGGAGAGTACTTACACAAGTTACACAGATTTGAGTATTTGCATGCAGTTTACATTTAGGCGATTCCATGGCGATTCTAATAGAGCGAGATCCCAGTGCCGCCAGACGTTACTTATTTTCTCACAAACAATTTATATGCGATAAGCTAGTGTTAGTACATACTTTGAGCGTGTGCATACTCGCTAGCTTCGGTAGACGGCCAATTCATTGGTATCAGACGCTGAAAATCGAAAATTTCAGTCCCAACTTTTCTTATTTTCTCATGGCTGATTTTCACATATGTTTTAGTTAGTTATGTTACAAATTAATAATAACTATTGCCAGACACCTTCCGTCGGCCCTTACCCTTGCCAGACGCCTTAAAGATCCAGAAAAAATGATGTAAGTTTACTTATTTTCTCAAGCTTGATTTTTATTCACGACACTTGGGGAACTATTTCAACACTGTTAGTCAGCAGCCAGACCAATCGGATGGGCCAAACGTCCAGCCAGACACATATAAAGTGTCGCTAGTAGTCCGGTCAATTTAGACAATTGAAATAAAGAAAATTCCGACAGAGCCAAATCTTCGTAGAGACCTTAGGTTTACCACAAGGAATAAAGTGTCAAAAGTCCCAATCAGTCCCGTGCGCTTAGGGACTTATTCGGGGCCCAAGGTCAAAATTTTAGGTATTTTGGATTTTTCTCGAAAACGGTAAGTTTTATCGAAAAAGTACCTTAGAGCAAAGTTGTAGATCTTAAAATTCTCTATAAAAATGGTCCCTATAATTTTTTCTCTAAGACCCGCTTTTTCCCAGATATTGCGCTTGTAAGAATCATGTTCTACATAGTATGCACACAATATGCCACGTATATACATATTTAGGTACTCAAGCAAACAAAAATGCCTACTTCGGCCCCGAATAAGTCCCTAAGCGCACGGGACTGATTGGGACTTTTGACACTTTATTCCTTGTGGTAAACCTAAGGTCTCTACGAAGATTTGGCTCTGTCGGAATTTTCTTTATTTCAATTGTCTAAATTGACCGGACTACTAGCGACACTTTATATGTGTCTGGCTGGATGTTTGGCCCATCCAATTGGTCTGGCTGCTGACTAACAGTGTTGAAATAGTTCCCCAAGTGTCGTGCATAAAAATCAAGCTTGAGAAAATAAGTAAACTTACATCATTTTTTCTGGATCTTTAAGGCGTCTGGCAAGGGTAAGGGCCAACGGAAGGTGTCTGGCAATAGTTATTATTAATTTGTAACATAACTAACTACAACATATGTTAAAATCAGTACTGAGACTTTAATTTGTCACTCTCAATCGTACAAATAATGACCTCACGCTCTATACCTAGCGGCACTTTATATGTGTCTGGCTGGACGTTTGGCCCATCCGATTGGTCTGGCTGCTGACTAACAGTGTTGAAATAGTTCCCCAAGTGTCGTGCATAAAAATCAAGCTTGAGAAAATAAGTAAACTTACATCATTTTTTCTGGATCTTTAAGGCGTCTGGCAAGGGTAAGGGCCGACGGAAGGTGTCTGGCAATAGTTATTATTAATTGGTAACATAACTAACTAAAACATATGTTAAAATCAGTACTGAGACTTTAATTTGTCACTCTCAATCGTACAAATAATGACCTCACGCTCTATACCTAGCGGCACTTTATATGTGTCTGGCTGGACGTTTGGCCCATCCGATTGGTCTGGCTGCTGACTAGCAGTGTTGAAATAGTTCCCCAAGTGTCGTGCATAAAAATCAAGCTTGAGAAAATAAGTAAACTTACATCATTTTTTCTGGATCTTTAAGGCGTCTGGCAAGGGTAAGGGCCGACGGAAGGTGTCTGGCAATAGTTATTATTAATTTGTAACATAACTAACTAAAACATATGTGAAAATCAGCCATGAGAAAATAAGAAAAGTTGGGACTGAAATTTTCGATTTTCAGCGTCTGATACCACACACGCTCAAAGTATGTACTAACACTAGCTTATCGCATATAAATTGTTTGTGAGAAAATAAGTAACGTCTGGCGGCACTGGGATCTTGAACCATAACTGATACGCTGCCGCGCTGTATCATCTCTGCTACATTTCAATTTACGGTACATTCAAGAGATCCTGGGTCCAAATAGAAGGCAACAGATGACATTGAATATTTACTATTTAGTTTCGTAAATAAGATCAGTTTTTTAAAATATATGCTGAAAAAAACAGCAAGCTTTAGTATTTGTCTTACAGAAATTATGACATATAAAATGTACTCTGTGATTATGACGTTGTCGCGTAAAATTATCGACTGTAAACTGACTTTACAGGCAACGATTAATTTTTTTTTTTAAGAATACGAAGAGGTTACTCTGACCTCGTAAATTGTAGCCCGAAGCGAATCGTTAACAATGTTTTTGTTAATTACCACGCAGCATATACTTTATTTACAGTGTTTACCTTCCCTTTGTATTTTCATAATAATGTATTTTTTAAGTTAATTGGATTAATTTATTAGAAGAGATTTTTGTGCGCCCTATACGTGTAGGTATTGTATAAGCACAATGCTTACCTATCAACTGTATTATCAAATTATTATTATATACTTACGCATGTTTGTTTCTCTGTCAAGGGTAGAATAATCACCTACTCATTGACATTGTGCCTGCATAATGCTGGGCGCAGACAGCTCATACGGTAATATTCACCAATCTACTGTTCATGTTCGAACCTTTTACAAATTTAGGTATTATTAATCTGTTACTGTTTATTTTGAAGTGTAATCATAACAGCAGTATAGATAGGATAGGCAAATTGGTAATGGTTGGGTCAAGCAATCAATCAAGATATTTCACGTTTAAATACAATGTAGGTTCTTACATTAAAATCAATGACTTTAAAATCAAACAACAAATAATTTTCTTATAATTATGGAACAATTTAATCTATACGTACTTGACGGCGCTTTGCCAAAGTCAGCGTCAAGAGTGACACATGGCTGTCAATGTCCCTCTAGCGGAGCGTCGTATCGATGGAAGCGAGGCGGCCATCTTCACGTAGTACTTTGATTCAGGACGGCGCCAGCGCACCACGTCTGCGACGAATCGCTGAATATTTTGTTAACCGTAATTATATTCTTACAAATTAAATTTCATAAAATAAATTAAATAATGTTAAGTTGCCTTCACGTTAACATAATTCCATGTATTACTCGTATTGTATTAGCCTAATTCAAGTGTAGAATGACATGCCTCAGTTGAGGAAGGAACCAAAACCAAGATCTCAAGTATCGATAAAACAATGTTTTTATTTTTTTATGAATAAAAGATAACAAACAAGCATGCAAGGCATGCAGCACCACCTATCCGCTGCCGTCCATGACAACTGTGATAATCTATCAATCTTTTACCATCTCATTCAACTAAAAAACTGAATAAAACTAATTTATTGGGCTAGTATAACTAGCTAACAAAATTAAAAAATCTGTGGATGGCTGTAACAAAACTCAACGAAAGGAAAACTGAAAAATGAAGACGTATTTAATATCTCATACTAGCTGACCCGGCAAACGTTGTAATGCGATATGAAATGACAAAGTGACGCGACACTTCATTTAAATGACTTCACGTTAAAATATTAGGATATTGTTCATACAAAAATACAAAAATTGCGTTTAAAAAATAATGGATATGGGTAGGAGGGTGAAAATTACTTCACGACCTATTCTCAGATCTACTGAATATACACACATAAATTCATAAGAATCGGTTAAGCCGTTTCGGAGGAGTTTAACCACATACACAGCGACACGAGACTTTTATATATTAGATACGCCATAATGTTGTGTGCACCCAGCACAATATTAACATGAATAGATGTCCCAACATTGGATTGTGTGGCACGCAGTGATCGACGTAACCCGATCCCCACAATATCTGCTGACTTGGGGCCCTAACAGTGAATAAAATGTCTAACTTACAACAAATTATTACCAATACGCCCCACTCCAATTCCACTAAATAGATAATTAAGAGATAATATTGTTTACTTTGACCCTTGTGTTCGACCCCTTGATAACGGATGGGAATTTCGTCATTCAGTTCTGAGCGTGCGAATCGCGACGGTCAATCATGGAATGCGTACAGTGAACGACAATATGAATTGGTGTGTGATTTTTGTGTGCTTGTGCTTATCTAGAGCCGTGATTGGATTCAGAAGTATGTATCTTTTAGTTAATTTATCTAGTTCAATACTATTCAGATTCGTTTATTTTTCATTATAACGGTATTTAAGTACGCTTAATGTTCACAAAATTTATTCTACCGAGAAGAACATTATTCTCATTTGTTCATTTTTACGTGTAATTTATTTTTACCGTATCAATCCAGGCCTTATGATTGGCCTCCTTAGATCAGTGCCAGTCTTTTCCTCCTGTAGGTACCCTTTGAATCTAGCGGTTTCCCGCTGAATACTTCATCAGACCATTTAGTTGGAGAGCGCCCTGTATTTCGTATTCCGAGTCAGTTTTCTGAGTACAATGTGCAATGCATTTATTAACTTTAGTAACATTAAAATCCTATCGCTTTTCACAGGGGTTGATTCTAGAGAATGCTGTACTGAATAATATGCGCCTATATATAATAGTTTTATATAAAACTAGTGGACGCCCGCAGCTTCGCTCGCGTGGAATTAGACTTTGTTCCGCCTTAGAGGAAATAAATCAGCAGATTTTGAATTCTTTTTTTGCGTGTGCACAAATCCAGACTCCGAGCTGCTACCGGGCATTTAAAGTTAGAAAAATAGGTAGATATTGCCCGACCTGGGGATCGAACCCAGGACCGCAGTCGCGGTTACGACACTAAACCAACGAGCTACATATACTTTACTTATTCAATATTATTATACAATATAATTATATAATATTATTATTAATATACACTGGTTAATAACAAACACAACATTGTTAACACGCACGTGTTATGTGTTTCACTGATAACCAACTGTTGCTTCCGTTTTCCTCCACATTTCGTAGAATTGCTACCTACGCATATTCCTTAAATTTTTTTCTGTCATTCATATTACAGTCTAGCTTTAACTTTTTTATTTAAATAGCCCTTGCCCGCGACTTCGCTCGTGTTAATTATGCACCCGAGTGCTTATCCCTTCTTATGGTGAACATTTGTGTACTCGAGATTCAAATATTCTCACGACGTGGTGTGAGTAAATAAATGTATTGGTTCGAAAAGTGTGCTTCGTGCCTCTGTTATTTCCAAATAGATCAATACTTCTTTTATTGCGGACATTATTTTCAATCCGGAAAAACAAGAGCGTGACATATGATTTGTTATTGGAACGAAACTCATACATTTATCACAGAAAAGTTCGGAATCGACTTCTACCTGACGTGCGGTCACCAGTTACTGATATATTGGTGCGAACGATTTTGACAAATGGCTACAGCAGCCAAGCTCTAGAAGCTGTGAAGGACATCCATCCATCCACGAGCATATAGCTTATTGCTGGATCTAAGCCCAGTTGGATGAACTTCATGCAGGTCCTCGGTTCAGAGGGAACCTGTGGATGGATTGTTATGTTTTTAGTTCATCTTCTGGGTATTCCAAGCTGGTGGAAGAAGATTTGAGAGGTCGAAACGCTGGGTTCAAAGAGCACAGGACCGGCTGGAGTAACTCTCATAAAGGGGACGCATATGTCTACCTACTAATAGACTAGTATACAAATGGATGATGGATGGTGGTGCATCTATCTGAGGGCACTGTTAACCCGCTAACTGAATGGCTTACGGTTATAAAACTTTCAAATGACGTGGCCTTGCACTGCCAAACCATCATCTACACTTTTTAAGGGTTCTATACAGGCTCTACCACGGTAGAGCAACGACACAGGAAAATCTCACGCAGTGATGAGCGCGTGGTAGCCACACTAATGGTGTATGTTTTATCTGTCCCCAGTAGCGGGGCGGCGCGCTCGTAATATCGTGTAAGCTAAAATGGAAGCTATTGAGTATTGAAATCCGACGACACGGAACAATACGCGTGAAACGTTTGACCAGGTTTACGGTAAATCCTCTATTTGGGACCAACAATATTTCAACAGAGTACGGAATTTTTATGCAGCACAATTTACAGATTCTTCTCGTATTTCTACACGCGCTCAGTTTTAGGTCGGTACCTACAGCAAACTAAAAAATATTTATACGACTTATGAGAATCTGTGAATAATGAAAAAACAATTTGTACGCTTATTAAAAATTTTCCCCGCCCGTCCAACAATAGAACCTGGGAACTCTGGGAATTCATGGGTCAAAGATCTTTATAGGAACAGCTAAATTCTAACCATTTTCACTGTCTAAGGTTACGTGATGTAAACCTCTTTGGCCTAAGTCCAATTTTATGGCCAGTACGCGATAAGAGGTTCAATTACAGGCACTTTCATTCACAGAAGAGAAGATAGACGTACTTTGGTTATCTCACTAGCTCCTATGATAAATGTTGTGCACTTATTATGAATCAAAGTCTAGTGATAAGGTAAGTGATTCAGAAAGGGAACAGGATCTAATAAAACCAAAGTATATTTAGCTAAAACTCGGCAAGTTAAACAAGCGAATGTTAACTAGATCGACGCTTATCATTGTTACTCGGGACACACATTGCTAATAATAATTATACCGGTAAAAAAAATTCTGCATACGTTAAGGCATACGAATTCTTCCGAGGAAAATCGCGAAGCCCCCAACTTAAATAAAAAACTAACACACAAAAGTTACAAATAAAATGACGATATTAAAATATCAAAAAAACCGACTTCAAAGTAAAAAGTCAGAAATAATAGTAATTCGTTTGTGGGCGCAGGTCCCTCCTACAGTCACATAAGAGGGAGGGTCGAGAGCATACTTCACCACACTGCTCCAATGCGGATTGATTCGTTTATTCATGTAATATTAAAATTTTGAAGTCAGGCCAACTTACATGTTGATATAAAATAAACTGCCGGCCTAACTGGATTATCGTTATTGAGATATAACAAAACAAAGTAACTATATTTGGATATACTTTATTTTGTTATATAATTTAACCTAATTAAGATTAATTACTCTTCTTATAAACGGTCATCTGCGTTTAACATAATTAACTAATTCTTTTTTATTTATACGTATTTTCAGACGCTCTCAAGGATCCTAATATTTGCGGGTCACCAACATGCATACGTAAGTAATTTTAAATTAGAATAGAATATAATTTATTTTGACAAATTACATAAGTACTATACTAAAAAAATACATCGACCTTAAAATAGATTTAAACCTATAGTAGTATGAATTATGCAGCGTCCACAGCCCAATGGCTCGCATCGATACAATGTGATCCAAAGAGTCAAGCAACGACGGGCAGAGTCGGTTTGTGGATGGGTGACTGCTAGTGGCATTTCATGTGACTAGCGTGCTTTGAAGGGCACGTTTAAGCCGTCGGTCCCGGTTGTTTTCAATGTTGGAAATAGTCGTTAAGTCTTGTCGAAGACCTACGGGACCCGTGCCCACTGCCCATCAGTGGGACGTCTATGGGTGGCAGCAGCAGCAGCTAGTATGAGTTATTAATCCGCCGTGACCGCGTTCTTCCGAACAGTCGACCAATCGTTGATTACAGACGGTGGCTTCAAAATTCCAATTCCAATATTAGAAACCATGTATAGGTACTCATAACTTGCATCTGTTTCATTCCAGCATCGGAGAAATTCAAATACTTGCAGTCAATGGTTTACTACTATGAGTACAAAGTCAACGTGGAGACTTATTTCGCCGGCTCCAGCAACAACCGTTCAACTTTGGAAACCAGAGCTGAAGTAAGTTTTAAATAATCTTTAAAATATAACGATTTGCGATATTTAGGGCCTATACGGCGTATTTTAAACGCGCCGTGCGTTACTGGGTTTCACATGTGCTCGCATCCTTATATACTTTAGTCTGGGTGAAGCATAGATAGATTAATAAATATTATGAGGGATGAAGCTAGACTTTGATAACTGGTACTGCTTATTTTTCGCTTGCCATCGAAAATGGTTATCTATACTTTTTATATTGGGAACCATCCCTCTTTGGTACAGATACGAGTAGTTGTAAAGTTTAGCAACAATTTAACGCGGGCGGAGCCGCGGGTAAAACTAGTAACGTATTCAAAAATATTTCAGGACTTTTCAGTTATGAAGAGAGACAGCGCCCTAGAGTGGCTTTACACGTCATTTTTTTATTAACGCTGTACTAGAAGTGTCCAGGAAGACATGATAATTGCTCGATACACACAACGCTTTTGTCCTATTATGTTTGTGAAAGAAACATCATGAGAAAACCTGAATAATCGACGGCTTTCCTACTTTTTGTTGGCGAATTCTGCCGGCTTCGTAATCTGATCAAACTTAAAATTGTAAAACTGAGCTATTAATTTTAATATTATATATTTATTTACACTAATAGTGTTCAGAAATCAAATTCAGATTTAATTTACCTTAAAAAAATTAAATTCACCGGTATATTAAATCTGAATTAGTAAGATATTCTTTAAAAGCGTTTATGCCTTTTCGGGACATGGGATACAGTAGGTACCTATAGGAAATATAAAATAAGATAGAATAAAGTTTCTCTTTTATTTATTTCAGGTGAACGTCCAATTCATAACTCCTTGCGAAGGGCTGCTGCAGCTGAGTGACGTCACTCTGCTCGACCAAGATGAGTACTACCCTGTGGAGCGAGCCGAGAAGTTTATTCATGCAGTGTCTTTGTACGACCTCAGGTAAGGACCACCACGACCCTTTCTTTGTCCCACTGCTGGGTCCGGTGTTCTCTTAGGTTAGGCCATAGTTTCACCACGCTGGCAAAGTGCAGAATTCACATACCTTCGAGAACATTATGGAGAACTGCGTGCAAGTTTCTTCAAGATATTTTCCTTCGCCGTTACACCAGGTGAAACGGTGAAACGGTCATAAACACAGATGGTCATAAAGCACATGACTTAGAATTTGAACAGACACCTCGAGTGACAGTTCGATAGGCAATGGGTGAGTATGTATGAGTGGGTCGACTTTAAATAGCAAGTATAAATTGGTTTAAACCGTTTTAATTAGAGTAAAATAAAATAAATGGGCTATCACCGCCGTAAAGACCGTCTGGTTTAATCTGGAATCCTAAAATTATTACTCACTCTGTTCATTACATTGTCCTATGCTTGTCTCCATACAAGTTACTCAAGTATTGAATAGGAATGCTAAGCCAGTTTTTCTGACTTAAGATGTCTCTGGGCCATTCTGGAAAGGTCTGAGGTTCAATTCCCGTCACGGCTTTGATGCAAAGGAAACGTGAAGAACCATACAAAAAGAAAATCCTTTTTCTTTTCAGAAGCTCCTAATTTAAGGTCCAAAGTACTTTATCATCATCATGAAAATATAATTAATTGAAAATAAAACATGCCATAATAATATATAATGATCATCCAATTTCAGGTTTGCATTCCATGATGGGATCGTATCAGAAATTTGCCCTAATGATTCAGAAGAAGATTGGGTGCTCAACTTCAAGAGAGCTATTCTGTCCCTCTTTCAGAATAGCATGAAGAGATTTGACATTAATTTTGATGGAGTAGAGGTATTCATTGACTAAATAATATTAAGACAACGCTTACAACCTTACTAACCTGGCGACCTTAGATTATTCATAGGTCTTCACCCGCACTCCAACTCAAGCCACCCGAAGCAATATATATTATATTGCCAGTCAGCAAACTATGGCATCGTCAGAGAAGGATATTATTGTTGTTATACGATTATAACGACAATTATTAGAAGAAGCCACTCGTTTTACAATTGAAAACAATGCATTCTGCACGGAAGCAGGTCAAGCAGGCATAACGTGTCCTCCGAAGCACGGTAGCGCCCGCGAATTATTTGCCACTAGCGGCCACTTCAGCAAACCGACTGCGCCCGAAGTTGCTTATTTCGGAGCGTTATTAAATAACATTTCTGCCGTGAAGTTATTGTTTTTTAAGCAATTGTATTCCGGTTACACTTTCCTAGGGGCGAAAATTATAGTCCAACTAATAAGGGTCTTGTTCAATGTCTGTCACGGTTGTCTTGGTCTGTAACGGATAGGTTTGTGTAAGTTGCATGGAAATAATAGATCCTGATTGACTTTAAATCCATCGTTAGTTCCATCATTTATTTTATTCTTTACTTCATGTATCTTTCAGCAAGACATCCACGGTACATGCAACGTCAACTATGTAGTGAGAGGACAAGAGAACACTAGTCTGATTCTGGTGAAGAAGAGAAATTTATCGCAATGCACTGACCGCTACAAGTACATGTCTATCCTACAGACGGTCCGCTACGACTTTCAAAGCGTGAGTATTAATAAATTAATAGTTTAAAAAAACTAAAAAAACACGCTTTTATAAAAAATCCAACTAAAAAAGAAGTCATGAGACCTTGAAACCTAATCGTGGTCAAAGTTCATTAGGTTAGCTATCTTAGATTCCACTATATAATAGTTAATATCTTCCGGCTCCATCATCAGATCAGACCATCAAAGGCGTCTCACATGCTTCACAAACTCGACTGTAATGATACGGTAGCGAGCATGCTGCTTAAAATTAACCAATTGAAATTCTCATTGGCCAAGCGGGCTCGCCAAGCCTCTTCTAGAGTCTCCTGTTCTGCTTTTCTCGACCAATATCTGACCGCATGCTACTACTCCATATTCCATCATCAGCTTTCATCTTATCTGTGATAAGGTCTCCAAGCACCTGATTTATTTTAGTGTGACTTCCGCACTTCCCACTGTTGTAAAGCAACTAAATTAAATTACCTTTTTCAAGCAAAGCAAGTAACATATACCTTCATAATAATATGTACATTACACCTTTTGGATGTGTATTTCTTCATAAAATAATTATATTTTATCATTTCAGAAATTCCAAACATGGCCTGTGTTGAAATCCGAGAGCAAGTGCCGCATAACAGTGGACAACAACATATACAAGGAGGTGAACTGCCGCGAGCGCCATCTATTCGAACCGTTTTCCGGGAGGAACTCCGGCGCCATGACCACAGTTATCCAGGACCTGGTGCTCATGCGGGAGGCGAACAAGACAGATTCACAGTTCATGGAGTCTGAACGCAAAGGTTCCTATTCCCTTTTCCATTTTTCATAATTTTATTTTTAGTTTTTCTTTCTCATTGAGGTTTTGTGATTTCCATTTGTTATGCTGTTTCTTCTTCTATTCTTTGTTTTTTTTCTTTTTCCATTACACTTTCATGCTTTTCTCTCATTGAATACCAATTTAAATGCTCAAACCACCAATGTTTTTCGAACCAAATTTTATTTATCATAATTTTTAATTTTTTATCTATTTTGAAATAAATTAATAATCATTATGCAGGTTGGGCAGGGGTGCAGAAACGCTCAAACATCCTTCATCACCACTCGCCTTATGGACGGGCAGAGACAGGCGAATTGAAATCAGCTCGGGACGTTCTAAAACTATTGTGCTTGTAAGAATTATTCTTCCTTGCAAATGCTAGCTTGCATCCTATGCTTTTTAAGTCTATATTGTTTTTAATTTATGGTAAACGATTACCTTCAGAAGGGTTTGAATGCGAACAAAGTCAATACCTATGTATTCCAAGAAGACAATACTTGCCTACTGTCTTGAGTCATTTTTTTATTTATTTATTAATCCAAATAAAGAGTTACAAAATTATTAATATCTAAAATTTGCCAAACTGTAGGCCAGTTTGTCGGCAACAAAAACAGTTCCTCAGGTCTCACTCCTTCTAATTTAATTCCTGATTTTCCTTAGTCTTTGTGCACTTGATGACTTCCACTCGTGCACCTTTTCACTAATGTATTACAGAGTGAAGCCCAACTCTGAGTCAGGGAATGGTTCAGTGGACGAGAACATGGACAGCGGCTCAACCGTCGGGCTGTGGGGGCGGCTGGTGCGGTCGGCGCGCAAGCTGCACCACCCCGCGCTCGCGCAGCTGCTGGCGCGCGCGCCCACCGTCTGCGACGCCGCCACGTGAGTTGTTGAGTAGCTTTACGGCCCGTTCACACATGTCTCCGTTTTACTGTTCCGTTTTATCGTGTACGTTTTATTTTCGTCGGTGGCGTATGTAGTTGTATGAGCGACTTCACACATGGCACAGTATTCTGTATACATTAAAAAATATCGTTCCGTAAAAAAATGACATTCCGTTTTGTCATTGAATACTGGACGACGGAACAGTAAAAATATACGGATACGTAGAATTTTAACGGATAGATACTGTATGCATGGCGGGCGGTGTGTGCGGGGTGTAGGAGGTAGAATAGCGGCGGTAAACTGCGAGTTTTCTGTTCGTAATGACGGATCCGTTGAACGTTATACGGTGCCTATGTGTGAACAGAGCATAAATTTATGACGTATCCGTTAAAAACGTACCAATAAAACGGACTCCCATGTGTGAACGGGCTGTACGCTGCGATCGCAATCTGCACGCAGACTGAAAGTCTGCCAAGTGCGCACATGTTGCACCATACTGCACTCGCGCGATTGAGCGAGTACCGGAACTCGCGCGAGTGCCTACCGGGCTTATAGATTTTCCTAGACCGTTTGGTCATTGGTTTGGTCAATGCTAGTGTAGCGTATGAAGATCCATGTAATGAAGGGTCATTTTCTTTCTTGTTATCGCTTTACATGAACAGCCAATAAAGGTCGCACTGATTTTATCCCAGAAAGTGTCATACTGACACAGTGATTATTATCTAAACACTCATGCCATTCTTACAGGTTTAGTGTGACCTTATTTCAATAATTTTTCATAAAATAACCGTGTAGTTTTAATAATTTCTAGTATGTAACTTGCTTGAAAAAATATTTGTTCATATTTGATATGTACTGCACAGGAAGGGGGATGAAAGTCCTGAGGGTCACGGATTCATTCAAAGTCATTCGGGATCACAATAAAACGCCGCTAACCGTTACTTGCATATATTTCAAGTGACATTTATTATACAAAGTTTTACCTACCTACATAATTATTTCTAACTACATACCTACTTATTGCCTAATATAATTATTTGATACATCACAATATTCTTAGCTGTAGTATAATAATTAGATATCGTAATGCTGTTAATCTTATCCACACTTAATCACCTGTTTTATGACACTCGCAGGAAGCACATTCTGGACGCGTTGCCGTACATCGCGAGCGCCGGCTCCGTGGAGCTGATCAAGGACATGATCGTGAAGGAGGAGGTGGACAAGGACACGCGCCACGAGTGGCTCATGTCCATGGCTATGATACCCAGGTTCGTACTAATATCACCTATCCATCCATCCAACTGTTTGAGGTATCCTCAAAAAAAGGAGCTAGCCAAAGTCAGATATCAGCTCACTACAACCCTGTGTTTGGCCCACATAATGTACCCAGTATGTAGAACATTTCCTGTCTCAGTTCTATTGGAAGAAATTTCACAAGAAATAAGTAGTACCCTTTGACAATTTTCTTCCTGTCTTGTACCTACCTATTTCCTAACTAAAGTGTGTAGTGTACATAAATTATTAAATAAATAAATAAACACGCCGCTGGATATCTCTTGAATTTGTTGTTATCATCGCAGGTCTGTCATGGGTTGTGCTGCATGCATGTTTGATATATTATTATATTTATAAAAATATCGCCTTTATTGAGCACCTAGAATGGTCGGGCCTCCTGAATTCCACTAACGCAGTCAACTCATACCTAAGCGAACTAAGCTAGCAAATAGTGCACTGATCCAATGCGAGTTTTAAAAACCCACTTCTATTCAACAACCTAAGAATGGCCTATAACTCTACAGCGCACCCACCGAGCTCCTCCATTAACTTCTAGGCAGATACGAGTACTTATTTCGCAGATAAATATTTTCACTCGGGTCACGGATGTTAAATTGTGCTGTATTCTGTAGCTTGTTTTTCTATTCTGTTGTGGCCTGTGCTGAGGCCTGCCGGGGGGTATGAATGTTTTTGTCGACTCGTCTGAACTGTGCCAATATATATTTTCTTACTCACTCACTTTTACAGGCCGAAGAAAGAGATGATCGGCAGCATGCTCGAGTTATTGCAGAAACAGAAGAACGACAAGGTGATAAGTTTCACGGTGTCCTCAATGGTGCATTCGTACTGCAAGCACAGTGGGAAGTCACGTACGTTGCTTAATTATAATTCTATTTACACGTTATAGTCGCTACTGCCCGAATTACGCGACAATAACGGATGCACAGAAAATCAGCGCAATAGCTTCTCTGTTGCAGCAAAGTACAACATTATTGTTGTTAGTGAATTGTGTGAATTTTGTTTTGTACCTGTATTATTTGTTTTAGTCGTAAGCGAAAATAAATACATTTTTATACTATTTCTATTCTTTTGAAACAGTACGAGAGTGCTGCGAAGAATCCGTGCCACGGCAGATTCTAGAAGAGTTTCAGAACGTCGTCACTGGCGTTGCAAATGGACTCCATAACGCAGAAAGACCGGAAAGAGACAATGTATGTATCTTAACATGATATAGTAGCCTCGAAATCTAAAAACTGTTATAAGTGACGGCACGTATCTGGAGGGGATAGGTGCGCATAGGTGTCTAACTTTTTGTTCTTTATTATATTGTTGTGGTGTACAGCAAAGAGTATTTGTGTATGTATTGTATTATACTTTTGTACTCGTATATCCTTCATTACAACACATTTGTTTCAGGTGGTTATAGCGATCAAAGCGCTAGGCAACATCGGTGGCTTCAGGCAGGAGTTTGCGGACGTCCTCATGGAAATTATAGGGGATGTCCTGGTGCCACTCCCCATCAGACTCACCGCAATAGATGCCTTTCGACGAACCCCGTGCACTGACACGAGGTAAATACCATATTACATCTATACTAATATTATAAAGAGGAAATATTTGTTTGTAATGTTTTCACACAAAAACTACTGGACCGATTTCAAAAATTCTTTCACCATTAGAAAGCTGCATCTTCACTGAGTGACTATATAATATTACTAGGTGTAATCGAAACTATTGTTATGTCTAATTCATCGCGAGCGAAGCTGCGGGCGTCCACTAGTTTATCATAAACTGCCATCTATCACCATCACCCTTTCACTGTCCTTCATTCGCAAAATACAACACAAGTAGTGCACTAAATAGTTTTTTTTTTTAACGATGGGAAATGTCTTTACTTTTTTATATTTCAACCTTTCTACTAAATAGTACCCAAAAACTTACAAAAAGCATACTAAAATCATACAGCAAAATGGTGGAAAATATTTATATACCAAAAAGTAAAATCTCTCAAACGTCCAGTTCTTCGTCGCATTGTTAGCATATTATCATAAACCGATATTTATTTACTATTTACGACTTAAATTTAAAAAAAAAAGCCTTTTTACTTCTACTACAAACTACAAATAACTCGTAGTAGTCGCCTCGGCGGCGATGGTCTCCCCTAAACCTCTCCATTCCGCTTTATTTAAAAGAAGAAATTTAAAAAATCTTTCCGGTTACTAATTCACATATAACTGCGGTGACTATTAAAACCGCATTTTCATGGCCTAAGCCTATCTATAGTATAATAATTTTTTTTTAAATTTATATTACTTTGTTTGCAGAGAATACTTTCTAGAGACCTTCCGAGCTGATCTCGTGGACGTTGAGATCCGCATAGCCTCATACCTGCAGGTGATGCGATGTCCCGATTTGAGTACTGTCAGGAAAATATTCCATGCGCTTAAAAATGAGCGCGTTAACCAAGGTGAGTTTTTATTGACTGTTCCCGAGGCAAATAATCAAAAGACGGTTAGTTGAGAGACATGCGTTATAACACTGGCTGGTATCGCCGTCAGACGGCTGACAAAGCAAGATGGCCGCCGCTAAGTGCCGACGTATTTCGCGCCTTAAAAATCTGCTAAAACTGCACACTGCTGGGATCAGGTCTCCCGAAAAATCTCCGGGAGCATACTCCACCACGCTGCTCCAATGCGGATTGGTTGAGGGGTTTGTGGCCAACCCAGTGTCAAATGTTCACAAGCCATCAAAGCCCCGTTGTTTTCACCATTGAAAACAACCGGGACCGACGGCTTAATATGCCCTTCGAAGCAACAAACCGACTGCGTCCGTCGTTGCTTAACTCTGTCAATCACATTGAATCGACGCGAGCCATTGGTCTATCGTGATATTCATAAAAAAAGCATAAACCTATTTTAGCTATAAAGCCGTTTTGCCTTCTTTATTCAAACTTAATTCATAATTCGGAAGAAAATGCCAAACTACTTAATAGCTACTAGTATAATATAGCCTACTAGTATAATAGTACTTCATAGGCTTTACCATCTGAAGGGGATAGCTGCGCATGGGGTATCTATATATGGGAGCTGGCAAACCAATCAGCGCTTGCGACTGCCTATGCCTTAATTTAGATATCTGCGCAAGCTGTGAGAGCTAGACTTTGATTCCGGTCCGTGTATATAATCCTTTTTATCCACAGTGGCCACGTTTGTCTGGAGCCACCTGAACAACGTGGGCCAGTCATCCTTGCCGTCCCGAGTGGAAGTGCAAGGCTTGCTGTCCGGGAACACCATGCCCCAGCTCGAGGACAGCCCGGATTTCCGCATGTTCTCCAGGAACTACGAGCAGAGCGTGTTTTTCGACCAGTACAACGCCGGTGAGTCATGACTTCCTTCTGAAGTTTTCACGGAGGTCTATGAAATGAGGGACTTCGAAAAAGCTCAAAATAAGCCTTATTATTATATATATCTTCCGGGCGAGCGACGCATTGGCGAACACTCTGGTGTTGCTCGTGTCATAGGCGACGGTTACCACTTACTATCGGGTGGCCCGCTTGTTTGTTAAGCTAAGTTTTTTTTTTAAATGGTTCATTAATGGGCACCGTGGGTTATGCATCCCTGCCGATGATGGTAGTCTGTGAGTCTTTGTCGATTCAATTTTCAATATTCCATCCAACAATACATCAATCTGCCTTTAAAGATCCACAGTTGTATTATAGGCCTCATTCAATCGACGCTCCTCCTCACGAACCTGTATCATCTGAATCCAGTGGTTTCCCGCTGTCTTCTTTATTAGTCGACCTCATCGGAGCGCGCCCAATACTCCGTTTTCTGAGTCGTGGTTTCCAACATTTGTTTGTAATGTTTTCACACAAAAACTACGGGACCGATTTCAAAAATTCTTTCACCATTAGAAAGCTGCATCTTCACTGAGCGACATAGGCTATATAATATTCCACGCGAGCGAAGCTGCGGGCGGCCACTAGTAATTAAATAAGTTGAATTTATTGAAGTTAATTAAGTTGTGTTAATTCCAGGTGGGAACTACGAAGCCAACGTGGTGTTCTCTCCCGACTCGTACATCCCGCGCTCCGTGTCGCTGAACCTTACGGTGGATATGTTTGGAGAGTCCATCAACTTATTGGAGGTGTGTATACATACACTACACTACTACACTACATAACTAACACATTTAATCCGTGCTTCAAATCGCAGGCAATAAACCTAGGCAGCTACCTATGACACTATGTTGATCAGTTTCCGTAATAATCGAAAAATATTACCTACTTGTCTCAGAAGATAAATAATAATTTTGTTTTAAACAAAATACCAAGTGTGTGTTAGTTTAAGGCCCGATTTCACCAACATTGAAATTACACTAGAGTAGCTATCCCAGTATAACTGTACTCTGTATCGACAGAGTTATTCGATGGTTAACTTCAATTTCGTTTCACCACGGTAATCTAGAGATATCTTAATCTCGCATAGTTATTCTATGCCGTTGAACGAATGAATTGAATGTATGTGTAATGTACCCAAGTAAAATAGACAGTTTGGCTCATACTTGCACAATAGCGCTGTGTATTCTTTTATTTGTTCGGATAATACGTTAACTTGACAATTGAGTTGACAGTGAGTGATCCCGTGCGCGGCTTTTTAGAATAACAATTCAAAAGTTTGGTTTTGTTGTGTTTTGGAACTTTTGAACTAGTTTTATTCCGTGTAAACAGATATATAAAATTGTTTTATACAAATCGTTGATTATAAACAATGGCAAATGGAAAGCGAAAGCGATCTGTTAATTGTTAATAGTTCCTATAAGTCATTGCTAGTTGATCTCGTTACTGAGCATTTTCATGTGATAGAAAATAAAAGGACGGATGGAGTATCAATGAAGCAAAAGCTTGGAGAATGGATAACAATTTCAAGCAAATATAATTCGCAGACAATGCTTTCTCATCGTACTGCCGATAATTTGAAAGCCCAGTGGGAAAACTTATAGAAAACTACAAAAAAAGAAGCATCTTTTAGAAGGATGCAATTAATTCAAACAGGTATTTTTCTTTGTGTCCTGATAATTTTTACAACTTTTTATATATTCCTGTAATCATATTATATTAAGAAAATATATCATAAAAATTAAAAGTTGTGATGAAATTAAAACAATGTGATTTTTTCAGGTGGTGGACCTCCAAGGTCAGTGATTGAAGACCCACCACAACAGAAAATACTCTGCCTTATAACGCCATGTTCTGTGGGCTTGCATAATCCTTAGAACAGTTTTAAAAAGAGTGGTGTTATATGTTTTTACAGTCACAGATACAGTTGCTGGCCCTGAGGTACAAAATAAATATTCAACTGATTCTTGCCCCTTCTGCTGTACATGTCATTGAAGATTGTTTATTGGTACATACCAATATCTACATAGATAATAAATAATTTGTTGGTTAAATTTACACTTCAGCAAGTATCAACAGATATTTGTCCACCTAATACTGTATGTTTGCTTTTAGAATGAAAACATAGTTCCAGTTGTGTTGGTTGCAACATAATAGTTGGAGCAAATCATCTTTTAACTGTAGTACATCCTAAAATAATGTTATTATGGTTGGAAAAATAGTAGAGCATTTATCTTGTTTCAGGATTGGGGTGATTACACTCCCAAAAATTTAAAAACGCCCATTTCCAAGCTGTTACAATGTAGTACAGAAGGAAAAAGGCCTACTGCAGGAGAACGGCTTGAATGTATGTCCAAAAGACGGCCACAGCTCTCTACTTCTTCACTAGAAAAGTTAAATGAAATAAAAGGGAACGCTCTCACAACTCAAATGGAGCATGCAGCTAAAGAAAGAGAAGAAGCTAAGAATTATTTGACATTCAAATGGATATTCAGAGTGAAATTTTGAAACAGGAATAAATTAAAACCAGATTATTACTTTTGGAGTTTATTTATAGCGAATTAAAAAAAATATTTATAATTAATTCAGTTGTTTTATTACAATAAGCTTCGAAAATAGTCATTAATGATAGCATCTCGCGTTACGCTGGGCCTTATTCCTGGTATGTTTATTTCCTGGTATGTTGCTGGAAACCGTAGTCCTTGTGCAGAGATGCTATTGCTGTACTGACTTGGTGGATAATTCGGTGCGATGTTGGTGCACTCATTCCGCCATAGTCACCAATGCTCATTTGGGTGTTGTTTGTTGCATAGAACCTTAATGTAGCCAATAATTATGTGTTAAATACCTAATCAATGGATATAATTTATTATTTTATTAGAACACTCACCTGTCTGTTGGATACTCCAAATGATGCTCGATTTTTGCCAGTAAATTCAATGCTGCCTTCTTTGATAGACGAAATCTTAACACGAAATCGTGGTCGTCATAGTCTTCAAAATAATTAGCCCTTTCCTTAAACCACCGTGGGCGAGGAAATAAATAATCATCAGTTATAGATAATGCTGTTGTGACACTATTAATCTACGATTAGCAGCTTACTCGGCCGAAATCGGCGGTGTATGATTTTACTCTAGTATAGAGATTTTATCCGTGTTTTATCCCTAGGTTAATGTTGGTGAAACGTAAAATGGGCTAACTCGCGAGTAAATAACAACTTATTCCGGGCATAAGATTTACACGACGTTGGTGAAATCGGCCTAAAGTGTAGTTATTTAAATGATAAAAACATATAAAGCAATAGTGGTTGTCTGCAGCTATTATTGTATTGTACTTAAAAAATTGTAATACACTCGGCGTCAGAAAAATCGCACCTTCATGTTTTTTTCAGTAAATTGCCCCTAGAATCCAGCACATAAATACCACGTGTGAAAAAAAAATATCATTGTAAAGTGCACTTCAATACCTTTACATTAATTACCTGTATCATTAAGAAAACAATTACCATTTCTAACTAGGGACCAATAAATAAGATGTTGGAAAAAATGCTCTAATAAGGAGCGCTAGTTGAGCTACCTTAAAAGGGTATAAAAGGTCATATCCAGGTAAAAAATGGGTCAGCCGCTACTCAGACTTTAGAGTGAACACCCCGGAACAACATACGCAAAATAACAATACCTGAAGATGGATACAACCCCTGAAGAAGCCATTCAAATCATAACGCTATTGCAAACAGGACTGCGACAGGTTGACGTTGCTCGACAGTTGAACCTTAGCCGATTCTCAGTTCGACGAGTATACCAACGGTTCCGTGAGACTGGTGGCTATACCCGAAGACGTGGATCCGGAAGAAAACGCTGCACATCGGAAAGAGACGACCGCTTCATTGTGTCCACGACGTTGAGCCCCCGCTTCAGCAATGCTGTTGAGGTGCAACAAGAGCTCCGATCAGCTGGCAGAACGTCTGTGAGTGTCTCTACGATTAGAAGAAGATTGAAAGAAAAGGAATTAAAAACTCACAGACCTGCTAGGGGCCCAAAATTGTCCGTGCAGCATCGAAGAGAGCGGTTGCAATTTGCTCAGGAGCATGCCAACTGAACGCTTGACCAGTGGAGGGCCGTTCTCTTCACCGATGAGACACGAGTATGTCTATTTTGCAACGACAGATGCAGAAGAGTATACCGAAGAAGAGGAGAGCGTTTTACCCAGGCTTGTATAGAGGAATCCGTCGAATACGGAGGTCGTTGCTGTATGTTCTGGGGTGGCATATCCGTCGAAGGGAAAACGGAGCTTGTGTGCGTCTCTCGGACTGGCGGTGGTCGCGGGCAAGGGTCGCTGAATGCTGGGCGGTACATAACGGAGATCTTACAAGTCCATGTGGTCCCGTATGCCGGTTTTGTTGGCGATGGGTTCATATTAATGCATGATAACGCCCGTTGCCACACTGCGTTTGCTGTGCGGGACTACTTGGAAGAGGTTGAGGTCCCTGTTATGCAGTGGCCAGCACGAAGCCCAGACCTGAACCCGATCGAGCATTTCTGGGACGATGTAAAGAGGCACGTACGAGCACGAGATCCTGCTCCCACCACTCTCCAAGAGCTCCAGGATGCCGTGACGGAAGAATGGGAGAACATACCCCCAAGAGAGAGTGGTGACCCTCGTGACGTCCATGAAGGATCGGATGGAAGCTGTCCTCAAAGCAAGGGGAGGAAACACTAGATTTTAAGGACTTATTTGTAATTTTTCTAATGTTTTTAATTTTATTTTTTGTAACTTTGTCCCTTTTTAAGTTTTTTTTAATTAAAAGATTTAAAACACATACACAAGTTTTTAATTTCGAATAGGCAATTAAATTACCATTCCAATGATATCCTACAACCATACCCTTACTATTGACAAAGTTTGAGTAAAAGTATTTTAAAGTTGCTCTTTTAAAAGGTGCGATTTTTCTGACGCCGAGTGTATATTGAAAAGAGATGCAACTGAGTTTCATTCCTTGTTTTTTTTTTCAGTAGCATCAGCCTTTTGAACCGCCAAAGTGGCAAGACCTTCATTCAATTAGAATAATTTGATAAACTGTTGCAGTTGTTATCGAACATCATCTTTACAATTTTAACCATGTTATTATAATGTCACTTGCTTGTTTGTCTGTCTCTATGTCGTTCCGGGTGGAATCTTGTAATTCAAATTTCGATCACTTCCCGATTAGCTATGCGGCTGAAACTTTCGGGGTAGCTCACAACTCGATGAAAATACATTTTAAATCCATTTAGTAACATGCGATGCCGATCTAATCTCAAAACACCCATAAAAACCGATTTTATTCTTTATAAGGCACAACGATGTCTTATTTAAATCGTATAATGGAAATTAATTTTAATCAGAATGTGTATATCTAGATAAAGGCCCGCGGTGAAGGCTTCGAGCGGTACTTCGAGAGCTTCTTCGGCAACAACGGGCCGCTCAACAAGAACAAGATGGCGGACAAACTGAACAAGCTCCGGTTCCTGCGCTCCACTAGCGAGGCCGACGAAATGCGGGAGAAGATTGACGGACTTGGGTATACATTAAATACGTTTTTTGTTCTAATCGAAGCGGTGATTTCTAATCGAAGCGGTGATAGCTCAGTGACTATCAAACTCGCCTCTTACTAGCGGTCAAATTCAAGCGGCACGCACAAATGACTAAGTTATGTGTGGGTGGCCTAAAAATTTCCGATAGTTGGGTTGGCTTTTAAAGCCTCCGCCAATCTACACTGAAGCTATGATGGAGTACGCCTCATGTCCTCTCAGTTGTGAAAAAAGAATAGTGTTCTTCAGTGGGACGCTAAAACGTTGCATCCAAGTGATCAGATGATCAGAAGTGGTAGTAGATAGAATACTCTGTCATCTAACAAAAAATTGCTTTGCTCTAGGTACAAGAACAAGGCGTTAAAACACCGGTTTCCGGTAGCCGAGCTCGGAGTGAAGGTGTTCGGCAACGAGATATCCTTCTGGAGTGCAGAGGGCAACGACGAGATCGTCAGCTCCTTGGAGAGGTTGAATCCTAAGCTGAGAGTGCTGGAGATTCTGTCTGGAAAGGTAGGTGCATTTCACTAATTTCTAGATACGATTTGTGCGTGGATTATTTGATTTCAAACATTCTACAACTACAATTAAGCTATTAATTCAAGGCAAAAGGAAAGGAAGTGTACGGCAAAAAATAAAAACAAAGAAATAAACAATAGAATTCATTCAAACAAAATACTCCAGCAGTGAAATCTAATGACATTTCTAACTTATGTGCAATTTAATTAATTAAATGTCACCTGCTGTAACGGTGAAGCAAAACATCGTAAGCAAAACTGCATGCCTGAGAGTTCTCCATAAAGTTCTAGATTACATGTTATGACGTTGTGAAGTCTGCCAATCCACGCTTGGCCAGTGTGCTGAATAATGCCTTACTCCAATAGGAGACCCGAGTGGATCCCAAAAGTGGAACAAAGAATGGTGGTATAAGTCTATACTATTATTATAAAGAGGAAAGATGTGTTTGTAATGTTTTCACACAAAAACTATTGGACCTATTTCAAAAATTGAAATGCTCGGCAACAGCACGGAGTCTGGATTCGTGCCCGGTGTATGGCAAATATGCACACAACCTATTACATTGGACATAAACATGTGTGAAAAGTGGGTGTGTACACACCTCTACCCACCCTTTCGGAGAATAGGCGTGATGTTATGTTATATTTTCAGGAAATATCGTACAACAAAGCGTCGCTGTTCGTAGACACGACCTTCTCAGTGCCCACCGGCTGCGGGTTGCCGCTCAACCTCAACCTAATGGGAACCAGCTACGTCGACACCAAGATGTCCGGTACGGTTGTGGACAAGTTCACGCAGTCCGGGAACCTTGATTTCGAGGGCAGGATCCGGCCTAGGTAAGCTGTTACGTTGTTGTCCATAGCCTAATGGCTCGTGTCGATTGTATGTTAAACAACAGAGTTAAGTAACGACGGGCGCGGTCGGTTTCACACACACAAAATTTCAGAGGCGCTACCGTACCTTTCGGTCCGACGGTTTAACATTGTACCGCCGCGGGTCTATTAACTAAGAAGCGCCTTAATAAATAAAACCCCTGGGTAGGCAATACAGATTTATTGATAAAAATAACCCTAACCCAGTCGGCGAGCACATAAATTTATAAGGTCGTGGTAAATCGGCCTAACCAGTTTCCTCTTCCGTAGCGTCGTACTCCCCTTGTGACGTGTAGTCCGGCCGAAGGTGGTGGACGGCCCGGAGTGCGGAGACGTGGCCAGGTGCGGCAGAAGGGCACGGGCTAGCGCGTCCGCGACAACAGCACAGCAGGCGTGTGAAGCGAAGGCGTGTGTAATGCAACACGTCTATGCGATAGCGTGGCACCTGGAATTGATGTTACCAAATGATTAGCATTCGGTAAATCAACGGCCCGATCCGGTAGTCCACCAATACGTCACACAAGGAAAGCTGAATAGCAGTTTTGACGTGGCGGAACAACCAGAACGGTTTACAGAACATTAATTATCTTAAAGAGCGTTAGACCAAAAATATAACAAAACAATTTTAGGAAAGACATTATAATTTGGAAAAAAAGGTGGGCAGGTACCTTTCTACTTGAACAATTTTAGTCGAATGCGGAAGAATTAAGGCGGGTGATATAAAATTGCATTGGGCAGGTTGTGCAAGAATAGTGTGAAATTAAAGTAACGGTCTCTCAACCAGTATTCTTAAACTGCGAAAGAAAACACTGAAAGCACTAGCTACTAGCTACGTTTTAAATTATAATATTATATGCCATTTTAAACTTACCCTAATGCGGGAATGCACAATTAACAAAACAAAAGAGTAATTAACAATAAATCCCAATATTCCGAGCCGGCTAATGCGAACGGAACGGTTGGTCTCCGAGCGTGCGTCGTCCGATCTCCAGTTGATCTTCAGACTGGCTTGTAGTGTTCCTTAAACATCGATAGTCAATCGATTAATCGATAGTATTTCAACTATCGAATCTATCGATTGTCTGAGAATACAATTATTTGGAACCCGCCGACGCACGATAGACGCACGCCGTTTTTACTAACCAAAATTTAAATATGTTTTAAAAATACTTATTATGTTTGAGTTATTAATAAAAAAAAGTCAAAAAATTATGTTTTATTTTATACCTACTTTAAATATGTTTTAAAAATACTTATTATGTTTGAGTTATTAATAAAAAAAATGTCAAAAAATTGTGTTTTATTTTATACCTACGAAAGTCTCATAAATGGAAAACTATCGATTCATCGATTGTATTTTAAAAAACAATCGATACTATCGGTATCTCTAACAATCGATGTTTATCGCTGGATTTCAATAACCTATCTACGGATATATTTGGCTATCGGAGATAGATATTTTACATAAGTTCCATATAAAATGTGTCAAATTTCTATCTCCGATAGCCAAATCTATATGTAGATAGGTTATTGAAATCCAGCATAAGGAACACTACTGGCTTGAACGCCGGCGCCGAGCCTAGCGCGGTCGGCCGCCCCTCCCGCGCGTCTCTCAACCCCGCTGGAAGATCGAATTTCGCAACTCATGCGACTTCGTTGCGTCGTTTCGTTACAACATGCCCTTTAAGCCGTCGGACCCGTTTGTTTTCAATGGTAAAAACAATCGCTAAGCCTTGTTGAAGACGTTCGGGTGGCTTGAGAACATTCTACACTGGGTTGGAAACTAACCCCTCCACCAATCCGCATTGGAGCAGCGTGGTGGAGTATGCTCTAGACCTCTCGCAGCCAGTGTGTGCCATTTTTCTGTGTGTTTTTCTTGTTTTATATGTGTTTTTTCCTTAGTCTGAGGTATAGTGTAATGTTGTCCGTAAGACTCATTATCAGACCTGTACTAGCGGTAAGTTCTTGTAAATAAATAATGTTTTCCCCTTACAGTGTGGCAGTGAACATAGCAGCAACAATGGGCGTGACCGCCGGCGGGCTGTCGTCGTCGGGCGTGCGGGTGTCGACGCGGCTGTACACGGCCACCGCGGTGGAAGCCAAGCTGTCCGTGCGCGGCCTGAACATGCTGCGGCTCGACCTGTCGCTGCCGAGGGACAAACAGGAGATATTTGCCGCCAAGTGAGTGACACGCGTCCATAGACCAATGGCTCACGTCGATTTTAGCGTCCATAGCTCGCGTCGATTGTAGCGTCCATAGACCAATGGCTCTCGTCGTCGTCGCTCGTTAAGCAACTGCAGGCGCGGTCGGTTTGTGGATGGGTGACCGCTAGTGGCGGCTGGAAAGTGTCGTTAAGCCTTGTCGAAGACCTTCGGATGGTTTAAGAACATTCGACACTGGGTTGGCCACTAACCCCTCCACCAATCTGCATTGGAGCAGCGTGATAGAGTATGCACTAGACCTCCCGCAGCAATGTCTGTGGGGGAGACCCGTGCCCAGCAGTGGGACGTCTATTGGTCGCACCGCGCCCACCCCGCTCTTTCTATGTGTGAATTGCGCTTTAAGCAACGACGGGCGCGGTCGGTTTGTGGATAGTGACCGCTGGTGGCAAAATTTCATGAGCATTACTGTGCTTTGGAGGGCACGTTAAGCCGTCGGTCTCGGACACGCCTTTTTGTCATGTCATTGAGTTTATAACCCACAGACTACTTACAGCCTACATAACATGAGTAAAACATGGTAAAATTAAGTGTGATTCATATTCTTTTAGATCCGAACTTATTATCTTACATGGCGACCAAGAAATGCAGCAACAGGGCCTCAATAAGAACAGGATAGAACAGAACACTTGCAGCTGGACAATTTTCGACAGAGCTATTGGCATTAAATTCTGTGCTGCATACCAGGTGGGATTCATTTCATCCAATGTTATTAGTTCATATTGATTCCATACATTTTGGTATCACACTTAACGCTGGGAATACATTTCCGATTTTTCTCTCCAATAGTCGGATCCGATAGTCTGATCAGACAATCGGAAGGCACTCGTGCCATACATTTGTTTGAATACTATATAGGTACACATACGATCCGATAGTCGGATCGGTCGTCCGAGTATGTATGGCACGAGTGCCTTCAGATTGTCTGATCAGACTATCGGATCCGAGTAACGGAGAGAAAAATTTGACGTGTATTACTATCGGAGAGAAAAATTTGACGTGTATTCCCAGCCTTAAAGGTCATGTACAAAAAAATAATACGGCCAGTTCCAATTTGTTATCGGTAGGATAAAGTTAATAATAAGCCTAAACTTAAATGATTTTGAAATTATGATGACATTCCAATATGCCAGTACTCCTTCACCAATCCAACTGAAACACTCCGGTTGAGTATGCCTACTCATTTATGAAGATACAGCTTTCTAATGGTGAAAGAATTTTTGAAATCAGTCCAGTAGTTTTTGTGTGAAAACATTACAAACAAATCTTTCCTCTTTTAATATTAGTATAGATAAAATTTTAATGAAGAAAAATGTTACTAACTCTAAATTTTCCTTTCAGTTCCCCAACATGACGAACCTGAAAGACGCTCCGTACTTCCTAATGTCCGGGCCGTCCAAATACGTATTGTCCTTGGAGAAGGCCGATCCCACGGCGAACGTGTACGCCTTCCAGTACAAGTGGGATAAGAACGAGACTACTGACGTGCTTGGATTCTCTTTTGACACGCCTGACAGCCGAGTAAGTATCGTCTAGTCATCGTAGGGTAGAACCCAAACAAAAGTATTATAGGCCCGCAAGAAGAATTTATGTAACAAAATAAATTAGACTTGCGGTTAGTCGCAAAGTCACTATAACAATATCAATAAATAAATATCATGGACATTCTCACACACGGTCATCTGACCCCAAATTAGGCGCGAACCTGTACTATGTGTGTCAGAGATAATGTGTACATACATATATAAATATACATATATTTTTAAATACATACTTATATAGATAATATTAAAATCCAGACACAGAACAAACACAAGTGTTCGTAACACGAATGTTTGTCCTGAGTGGGATTCGAACACACGACCCCTGGCGTAATAGGCAGGGTAACTACCGATTGACCGTCCGTCTAACTATGGATTTGATTATCTTAATCTATGTTGTTAATCTAGGTTGTATCTAATTGTATGTTACCTACTAAAACATGTGTAAAGCAATAAATGTTAAAAATTAAATAAAAATTAAAAATATGTTTGTTTTATAGGAAAAGCGCAAGTTCGACGCAATGCTGACGATATCCAACACGAGCAGCACAGCAGCGATTACCTTCCAATCGGCGCAGAGCACGCTCAAGGCCAAGGCCCTGTACCGCAACCAGCCCTACGACAAGTCCCTCGAGGCCAGCCTCGACGTCGACGGGCGGAAGCAGTTCGACACGGTCATGTCGCTGAAGAGACACGACATCAAGTACGGGTTCGTGTGGGTGCCGCTCGCGTACTGGGTGGTCAATGATCAGAGGATTGCCGAGTTGTCCGGTAAGTCGTCATCTCATACTGGTTCATACTTTATAGTAAGTACGACAAGTCCCTCGAGGCCAGCCTCGACGTCGACGGGCGGAAGCAGTTCGACACGGTCATGTCGCTGAAGAGGCACGACATCAAGTACGGGTTCGTGTGGGTGCCGCTCGCGTACTGGGTGGTCAATGATCAGAGGATTGCCGAGTTGTCCGGTAAGTCGTCATCTCATACTGCTTCAGTCTTTATAGTAAGTACGACAAGTCCCTCGAGGCCAGCCTCGACGTCGACGGGCGGAAGCAGTTCGACACGGTCATGTCGCTGAAGAGGCACGACATCAAGTACGGGTTCGTGTGGGTGCCGCTCGCGTACTGGGTGGTCAATGATCAGAGGATTGCCGAGTTGTCCGGTAAGTCGTCATCTCATACTGCTTCAGTCTTTATAGTAAGTACGACAAGTCCCTCGAGGCCAGCCTCGACGTCGACGGGCGGAAGCAGTTCGACACGGTCATGTCGCTGAAGAGGCACGACATCAAGTACGGGTTCGTGTGGGTGCCGCTCGCGTACTGGGTGGTCAACGATCAGAGGATTGCCGAGTTGTCCGGTAAGTCGTCATCTCATACTGCTTCAGTCTTTATAGTAAGTACGACAAGTCCCTCGAGGCCAGCCTCGACGTCGACGGGCGGAAGCAGTTCGACACGGTCATGTCGCTAAAGAGACACGACATCAAGTACGGGTTCGTGTGGGTGCCGCTCGCGTACTGGGTGGTCAATGATCAGAGGATTGCTGAGTTGTCCGGTAAGTCGTCATCTCATACTGCTTCAGACTTTATATTAAGTACGACAAGTCCCTCGAGGCCAGCCTCGACGTGGACGGGCGGAAGCAGTTCGACACGGTCATGTCGCTGAAGAGGCACGACATCAAGTACGGGTTCGTGTGGGTGCCGCTCGCGTACTGGGTGGTCAATGATCAGAGGATTGCCGAGTTGTCCGGTAAGTCGTCATCTCATACTGCTTCAGACTTTATATTAAGTACAGATTCGTGTTGACACCGACCAAACGTGAGTGAATTATCCGTCATCATATCATTATCAACATAACCCAGTACAGGCACCCTTTTATGCAAGTAAATATTCCAGAGTAAAAAGGGAAAAGGGTTGCGTTGCTTTTCATTTAAATCAATAGTCTGCCAATGAGTTTTCACATTATGATTTTACCATCGCAACTCAAACATATCGCCATGTTTTCAGTGGCAATAAGGTAGTACTTACTTTTTTTATATTGAATGCTCTGGTGCGTAAGTAATAAGCAGAACAGATAAAGTCTGTTCTGTGGGTTACACCATAAAATATATGGGGCAAACACCCAAATTTTTGCTATAAAAGTAACCCTGCTTCTAACATAACGTAAATCTGCTTATTACTTACGCACCAGAGCATTCAATATAAAAAAAGTAAGTACTACCTTATTGCCACTGAAAACATGGCGATATGTTTGAGTTGCGATGGTAAAATCATAATGTGAAAACTCATTGGCAGACTATTGATTTAAATGAAAAGTGGGCGTGAATCAAATATTTTTCTTAGATTATGGTAAATAATTGTCCAAATATTTTCCAGGCACAATCAAAGTGAAATCTAAAGGCGGTGTCACACAATGGGACATCACAGCCGACTTCCAAACGAAGCAACTAGCGAGCCGAATGATAGGGTACTACACTATAAACGGCCCCACTCACGGCACGAAGCTCCAACTAGACTACCAGTTCTATAAGAACCCCAAGCAGACCATAAAACTAGAGGGTCTCTACAGCGAAAGGGCCATGGGATTCAGGCACGATCTCTATGGAGAGTTGGGTATGGACTTCACGGCGTATCCAGGATATAACTTCTACTCGGTGCTTAGGAATGTGGTAAGTATGATTATCGGTTTGCTGGTGTTGGGGCATTTTATTTTTCCGTTATAACTATTTTAGAATAACTAACTATCGCAAATCATATTTTTATGAAAGAGCTTACCTAAATCCAAAATTCTACACATCAAAAATTAAACGCAAACTTTATGTTAATTAAACGCAAACTTAAATGTTATTTATACTTAATATAATTTTTATTCAATGTAATGAATTGAATAAAAATTATTACTAAGATACGTTTTGTCCGTTATCTACTAAAAAAATAAATTACAACATTGCGTGGTTTCCATCTTTGACCATCTTAATACTCAAGGCTCATCATCTGTCAAAAACCTTGATCGTGGCTCTTTAGAGTCTAGTTCAAGATTATCAGAATTTTCATCTTCGGCAACATGTGCCTGCATGCTCGTTTGGCATCTTATATCCATAGAAAATTATGAGCAAGATAACATTGACACGATAGAACACATTTAATAATCTTGGTGAGATTATTAAATGTGTTGATTTAATCTGGTTGATATATATGTAGGATGGATGATTGGCAGTATGTATGAGTAATCTTGGATTTGAAAGTAAGCATGTTTAGTTTAGTGATAACTAAAAACTAAAAACTTAAAACTTAGATAAACTATAACTTAACAGATATGTTAAGTTATAGTTTATCTGTTAAGGAATGAATGAAGTGAATGAGTCGTATTGTGAATGAAAGAGAAGCAAGGATGTGTTTGATTTATATAGAGAGCGAGCCGACGGATGAACGAGGAGTGACCGGAGGTGAGCGAGAATAGGAGGGGGTCGGACGGAAGACGTGAAAGAGTAAAGACGTATTTATTTTTAAGACGAATTTTGTTAAGACGCGAATAAAAAGTAAAGACGAATTTAGAAGACGTTTTATTTTAAAGTGCCGCCAATCCTACATATATTATTATATCGTTTAATTGCGTATCGTTATCGCATATCGTTTAATTGCGACGTTCATTGAGTTAAATTATAAACATTTACTTACATTGTAATCTTTATATGACCCCTTATATCGTAAGTCAATGATAACATGTAGTACTATTATGTGCTATTATCATCAACCTAAATGATTGATAATAACAATGAATGAATATACTATTTATATTTCTTACATTGCATCTTTATTTCGTAAGATTTATTAATCTTAAACGGAAGCGGACGGAAACGTTTAATGAATGGCTATTATAAAGGCTAGCCATTCATCAAACGTTTTGCACAAAATAAAATAATCAGGGTAGCTTTAAAATTTTCGAGCCTGTTAATTTTTATTCTCATAGTCAGGTAATTTCAACACTCATGGCAAATATACCGTCCTTAACTCTAAAGTTACTCTTATGCTGGGGCCACATTATCGCGCGAATATTCCTTCGCTCAAAAGTTACTCTTATGCTGGGGCCACAATATCGCATGAATATTCCTTCACTCAAAAGTTACTTACTTTTATATTGGGGCCACATTATCGCGCGAATATTGCTTAGCTGAAAAGTTACTCTTGCTGGGGCAACATTATCGCGGTGGTTTGGAACCATACATGTGCGACTCGCATTTGACCGATTTTATTTTATATATTTTTATTTTGTTATATTTGTACTGTAAGTATTTGATTACAAAATACATAAAATATTTTTCTATTTCTATAGTAATCTTAGCTACGCCCATACCTTGGTTCACAGAAAACCCAAAGTCACAGCGACATCGGATTCAACGTGAGCTCGGCGAAACAGTTTAAAGAGGACCCGGCATTTACGTTCAGCTTCCGTCGTGTGGATAAGATCAATGGTGTTAAGCTGGACACACAAATGGGCCTGAAGAGGCCTAGGCCTATCTCCATGGAGTTCAAATTTGAACAGGTACGCAACAAGCTACACGAAACATAGTAATGACTATACAGCTTTAGAATTCATAGAATTTCCACTATTGGGCACTCGTGTATCCTACAGCCTCGACTGACGGCACACACCTGCACAGCTGCACTAGATACAGCATACTCTACCACGCTGCTCCAAAGTAGATTGGTGAAAGGTTCATGACCAACCCAGCGCCCAACGTTCAAAAGCCACCCGAAGGTCTTCGACACGGCTTAGCGATGGTTTAATATCTGAAAACAGCCGAAACCGATGGCTCACCGCACCCTCGGAAACACGGTAGCGCCCATGAAATTTTGCCATTAGCGGTCACCCATCCACATACCGACGTTCCTTAATTCGGTCGATAGCGTAAACTCCGTTTTTTCAGACTTGAACTCTTAAGTAAACAATCTCACAGTGTCTTTGTAATTTTAAATTTATAAAAAATTTTAAATAAGACATACATAAAATAAAGAGTTTTTTGTAAACTAATTAAAACTAATATTTCAATAAAATGTTAGTCAAAATCAAAGTCAAATCATTTATTTCGCTATGAGGTGATTGGACACGCTTAACGAAAGTCTAGGTAACTACAAATTACTAATCCTACACGGGTGCCTAACCTGCCCTAAGGCTAATTTAGTAGCAATTTAGTTATTTTACCATATAACACAACTCGAGAAAAACGAAGTATACAATTGAGGCAATCGATATAACATCTTCATTTTAGTAATAAAAAATTTACTACTAAGTACTCATAATTTATAACTGTATACTTATAATTCGTTATTTCGGGTATGACTGAGTGGCGCTTACCTACCCAAAACCTTACTCTACAGAAAATTAATTATTGTGTTTTTACTCCTCAGATTGGGCCGAAGTACTCAGCGATGGGTCTTCTGAACTTCAACCCAAAATCCCAGGAGATCCTCGTATCAGGCTACCTGTTCGCTCCCCCGGGGACACAGATGTATATCGACTCCGAGCTGAACGTGACGCTGCCGACTCTTCACCCTTGCACTATCAAGGCTAAGCTGCATGAGAAGAAACAAAATGAGTTCCAGGTTCGATATAATGATATACTCGTGTGTATTTTTATATGTTACTAGTGGACGCACGCAGCTTCGCTCGCGTGGAATTAGACATTTCATACAACCTTTCAACCCTCTTTCAACCCTTTACAAATACTTTTCTCCTTTTAAAAAGTAGCCTATATCCTTTCTCAGGCTCTAGACCACATATGTACTAAATTTCATTTAAATCGGTTCAGTAGTTTTGGTGTCAAAGCGAGACAGACAGACAGAGTTACTTTCGCATTTACATATCTATGTGTAGTGTATGTGGGTCCCGGGCAGCGGCCGGACCACAAAGTAGATATTAGGAACAGAGATTAAGCTTCTTAAGAACGTGCAAATCGGTTGCACTCCTACAAGCACGCGGGACATCTGTGCGTGGCCACTGGCCGCTTGTCGCGTACGCGGCGAGAGTGGAATAAACCGGTTGACGCTGTCACATCAAGTTTACTATCTCAGGGTAATCGCTACGCACAGTTGGTTTTGTTTGTTGCAAGTTTGAATATCTAATATAAAAACGTGGTATTAATAATAATGGTTGTATATTGTACTGTGTGTATGAATAATGCTAGAAAAAATAAAAATATATCGTACTTTAACTATCCCAAGGAGTGCAATAGGTAAGTAAATATTTGATTATTACTTTTTCAAGTAAGTACTAGTAGATATTATGTATAGGTAGTTGTGTACACCTACTGTACCATCACGTAACAACTCTCCAACCGCAGGACTGCTGGAAGATATTTCCTTGTGAAATAAGCAGTTCCTTTGTACACCTGTTTCTTTCTTTTGTTTTGTTCATTTCTATTTGTTCATGTAATTGTGTGTACATAAATATTAAAATAAAATAAAAATAAATAAATAAGTACAAGTTCAAGTTCAAGTAAGTAAGTAAGTACTGTATGATCCTTTTTTAATAAGAAATGGGTACTACACGGTGTGTTTTTACCTTTTTATTATTATTACAAGCTTTTACTAAACATTTGTAGGTATGTGGGTGGGTTGGTACGTGCTATGTGTTTTAAGTTTAAGTATTGCAAGTGAGATTTGAACCACATCCAGATGTCTTATTGAACTGAAATTTTTATTCCTGCGTAACTTCGGTGACAGTACAATAATATGATAGATTATAACCTGACGCTGCAGCTAGGATTTGATATGCCATGTGTTTCCCGATACATTACTTGAAAAAACTATATATTAGATTTAGATTTTGCCATACCATAAAAAGAAATAGTAAAATATTAAAAAATTAAAATTATAAAAATAAAATTATTAGAGTAAGAAATTTGTAAAGTATGTTATTTTCTATTTTCTATTCTGTATTAGTTCTTATTGTAGTATTCTTCTTATATTATGAATAATAAAACTATTTAACAAAATTAAATAATTTCTTTAATTTGTCTTAACCTGTTGTGACAACCCTACCAAAATAGGTAATTTTGCACGTTCTTAGGAAGCTTAGCCTCTGTTCCTAATATCTACTTTGTGGCCGGACTGTCATGCGCTAGCTGTGAGCAAGTTCGGAAGTGCGCAATATGCATTAGCTACTCTACCTATTGAGTGATCAAAGGCGTGTTTTATTGACCCAATGGTCATCAATTAGTATGTAGTAGTATGACAGGCCCGTTGGCGCAATCGGTAGTGACCCTGTCTGTTGCGCCAAAGGTCGTGGGTTCGAATCCCACTCAGGACAAATATTCGTGTGACGAACACTTGTATTTGTTCTGTGTCTGGATGTCAATATTATCTATTTAAGTATGTATTTAAAAATATCTATGTATGTATATCAGTCTCTGACACCCATAACACAGGCTCGCGCCTACTTTGGGGTCAGATGGCCGTGTGTGAAAATGTCCAAGATATTTATTTATTATTTATTAGTATGGATATAGCATTTGCTGTTTTCAGGCGAACGCGGCAGGCGTATGGTTCACCGGTGTAGACTTCAACATCGACGCGTTATACCAGGACCAGTCGCGGACCAACCTGGCGTCGCACCGCGTCAAGGTGTTGGTTAACAGCAACCACTTCAAGGACATCGCGGTCGACATGAGGTTCACGCAGGACAACCGCCAAATCACTTTCATTGGACTCGTAAGTAAATGTAGGATGTTACTTTTTACTAGGTGCTTGATGTAGAGAGCGGAAAAGCATTGTTGACGCGTATTAGGCGCGAGTAATGCGGATACTACTAGTCCATTCTTCACCAAATTTCCGGATCGTCAATATGTGCGAGACAGTAATTATATTATTTATATTTATTTATTTACTAGCTGGCCCCGCAAACGTTGTTCTGCCTGCTGAAATGTCAAAGTGACGCTACACTTCATGTAAATGAAATATTTGGATATTTTTCATACAAAAATACTAAAATCGTGTTTAAAAAACATTTTCCAGTGGACCACATTGTGAATCTAAACCATTCTCGAATTCCCTTGAACACACACAATAAATTTCATCAACATCTATCCAGCCGTTTAGGAGGAGTTCAGTGACATACACACGTACACAAGAAATATATATATACATATATAAAGATCATATTTATTCTTAACACCAAAAAAATGTGTTACAGTCTTAACATCATCACTAAAGTTTTTTTTAATAATAATAATATTATAATAATTTTATAGGTTTGGTAAAAGGTTCCGGTGGAATGATGCTACGGAGGCTTCTCTCAAACACATTATCGACTTGTTTTTTTTTTATTACATAGATAATAAAATAAGTGTCTAACTTTTTTTATATGCCTACATTTTTATTTAAAAGCTTTTTATCTTCACTCGTATGTATGTACTCGTATGTCCTGGAATCTTGCAATCAATATTTGACCCACTTTCACTGAAGCTATAGAGCTGAAATTCGGCACACTTATTTGGCTCCGATGACAATGCACGAAAATAAAATAAAAGTTATAAGAAGCTTTTTTAAAAAAAAAATACTGTATAATTATCAAACAGGGCGAATACAACGAGGACACGTACCGCTCGCTGATCCGCTACGTGCTGCTGTCGGAGCAGAACTTCACGGTGTACGCGGAGGTGGACGTGGGCCAGAGGGCCTACAGCGTCAGCCTCAACGCAGACCTCAACAACAACACCGACGTCAACATGGACATACACTTCGACCAGTGAGTCTGCCATTGCGTAAAAGTTTCCATGTGGACTTACGATTGGCATTGCCTAAGTGACAGACTATGTTTATGTAAGCTCTTGTTTAATGCACGTTTTATTCTAATTTTTATTGAAGTTTGCCCTTTTTAACTGAACAGGTTACGTGACATCCACGTGTCTTACCAACGATGGGTGATCGGACGTCAGAAGCGCCTCAGCGCCGCCTTCAACTGGGATGCGAACCGGGACCCCTCGCAGAAGCTCAGCGTGGACGCATTGCTGGACCACCGCGGTGATTGGAGCCACGCGGGCCACGTCACCCTGGTCTACCCGGGGAGGGTCGTCAACGGAGAGTTTGACTTTCTTCTCAAAGGTAACTTCCCCAGTCATCACAACCATTAACGAACTGACCAACTAATGATCTTATTAACTCTGCTAAACTGGAATAACCATCCCAGTCCCTATTAGAATCTTACTAGCTTTTGCCCGCGGCTCCGCCCGCGTGGTCAAAGGGAATTAACAATGAGTTGTTTATCATACATGACACATTTGTGGTGGATGAATAGTGACAGTTCCACGATTAAAAGATACTAACTATTTAACTACTATACTAACTACATAACTAAATTTTACTAACGCCATCTATTAACAACATCCGGAACTAAATATCTAGCAAATAACAAAACATCGATATCTTCCCATGGGGATGTTTTACCGCGGTAAAAAGTAGCCTACGTCACTCTCCGCCCTCCTCACTATCTCCACACACAAAAACCATACCATATAATAGCTTCGTTGCGACGTGAAAGCCGGACAAACAAACAAACAAACACACTTTCACATTTATAATATTAGTATGGATTCAAACTTAGTCACAGTTTTCTTGGCGGCAACTGCAAGCTCGTGTGCTATATCTTATGTCCATCTCTTTTCCACAGATTGGTTCTGCCAATGGATGGTGCGCATGGGCTGGGCGAGCGCCGCGGCGGTCGAGTGGCGCGTGCGCGCGTACTCGGAAGTGCACGATCAGACCGTCTATGCGTTGCTCTCCAGCCTCAGCACGCCCTTCGCTGGCTGGAAGGATACTAGCTTCAACCTCATGTGAGTACCATCCTTCGACCATGGAAGAAAAATACATGCATTACTTCATCTATATATATAAAAGGAGAAGGTGACTGACTGACTGACTGACTGACTGACTGACTGACTGACTGATTGACATATCAGGCCCTAAACTATAAGGGCTAGAAACTTGAAATTTTGCACAGGGGTTCCTTTTATAACGTAGGGGAGCACTAAGAAAGGATTTTTGAAAATTCACCCCCTAAGGGGGTAAAACGGGGGTGCAAAGTTAGTATGAAACTGCCGTTTTTGATGTTATTATTATTTGATATTCGAATGAAATTCAGTACCTATGAAGGTTTTTTATTGAGTTTCGAAAATCATCTCTTAAGGGGGGGGGTAAAAGGGGGGTGCAAAGTTAGTAGGTAGGTATAAAAGTTTTTCGTATAGGTATACCTACATTATTTCAATGAAATTTTGTATTTAGGTTATGTTACGTCTAATTCCACGCGAGCGAAGCTGCGGGCGTCCACTAGTACTTCATACATGTTCAAATACGATTTCACTCTGCCGCTGTTGACGAGAAAAACCCAATTCTCTAGATTAGTCGCGCTTGAGAGCATGACACCGACGAGTGGAGAAAAATGTGTACTAGGATTTACTGCTAGGAAGATTCGTGGAAAGCCGAAACACGGGTCCGAATTCCGTCCGTACGCGCCAAGAGCACTAGGTTCGACCAGGCCAAAATGCCCGCATTTGTACGGAATTAGCCCTCTGCCTGCTGGTCTCTCACAAGACATGCCACTGAGTCTGATCTTTGGCTCTGAATCTGATCTCATCCACTTGCTCCCCACTTGCGCAGATCGTCGCATCAACTAGCAGAAAGTCGTTCACACACCTCCACCAACAACCTCCACCAATCCCATCTAGGCCAGACATTGGACACGACTATTCTCAGAATAAGAAGATAATTTCTGCAGGTGGCGTTACCAAGACAACCTTCAAAAGCTGAACGGCAGCATGAACTGGCAGGAAGACTACCTCTCGTTCTTACTGTTATCGGACTATCTGTTTACTGCCAACGAATTCTATGGGGAGGTGAACGCCATAGTCAACTCAACCATACCAACGCTGCCGAAAGCCGCTGCTATTGCAAAACATCGGGTGTTGTGGAAGAAAAGCGCTGATACGCTTTTGAGTTTTCAGGTCAGTCGAAGCTCTGTGAGAATATTGATACGCATTAACTGTATTGAAAACACCCATGATTGATCGCGTTTATTTTGACAGCTGTCGTGGAATTAGTAGATCTAGTAGATCTACTAAAGAAATTGCAGCAATAGAAGCACGATTAATATTTGTTGACAATTTCAATACAGTGAAATCCCTTAATCCTTTAGATCGATCTTATGGCATTTTTTTATATATTTTTTGGCATTCCAAAATGGCATTCAATTTTGTGAAATATTAGATGGAAGTACCCGAAACGCAGAATCCTTCTACGTTCAAAAGTCATCAGAAACCATACCAAAATGACATTCAATCTTGTGACCTCTGTTTAACATTCATAATAACATTTCTAATCGTGCTTCTATTGGTAGGTAAACTCTAATTCATTAATCACGTCAAATTTAACATTTGCCATACAGAATACGATTTAAAAAAATCCATGACACACCGCGCTCCGTTTCCTTGTGGGCATAAAGAAAGTTTTCAATTAATATTATCTTGCATTAAGAAGCTCTGTTTTCATGAATTGCTAGCAAAAATTTTTGCCATACTATTTTATTTCAGTACAACGAAGAGGGCTTACTTATGATCAACTCGTCCTGGGCCATAGATAGAGGCGTCAATGAAAATAATATCACTGGGAAAGTAATTCTCATTACACCTTTCCAAGTAAGTCTCTAATCTCGGTTTATATTCCTCTGAAGAATTTACATTCTCTTGTAGATAAATTTTAATAAAGAATACCATTATTATGTCGCTTAGCGTAGTTATACTGTGCTTTGTTATGATGTAATCAATTGAGTTACCGCAGTAAAACAAACCAGTGTCGCCAGCGTATAATGTAACATAGGTGACAGTAATATCCATATCGTGTTTGTTGTTAATATAGATTAGAAAATGTAGCGGGCCTAAAATAGATCCTTGTGGAACCCCGTACGAATGATTAAAAATTTATTTTATTTTTGTAGGGCTATACAAAAGGATTTCTACGCACCGAGTTCATTTTAGGTCATAAACGTGATATCAAGGGGATAACCTATCTGGATCTCGAAGAAAAAGTTGTCAAGATTTATGTTAATGGTATGTAAAAAAAACTACGTTTCAAAGAAAATCTAAAAACGAGTTATTAGAAAAAAGTTAAATGGTTTTGTTGTGTCTCGCCATACACACGAGTCTGATCGTTTAAAACAGTTGAAAATTTAACGTGTCCTGCAACCGGTCTCAACGAGAGTCCACTGAAAAAACACTAAAAAGTAAGAAGATGTAAAAACTAAAATAGTATGCCATCGTATCCGTAATCAACTATTAAATGTGTGTGTGTCTAACCAAATTTAATGTAGGTACATATTTTTTTTGTGCACTCGTTGCCCATATAATCTATTAACTGTGCCCAATTGTCGCATATTTAATTATTTTTAGTTAAAATTATAAAAAATACTGCGGCAAACAAGTTTCACAAATATTTATTAATATCTTCACAATAAAAACATTTAGTATAAGATTGGGTCGTAAGTCCAAGCCTAGGTCATAAGTCTCTCACTATCACTGTCTAGTCTCTGAGATACCACACTCTCCTGGTCCGACTGAAGGGCCGCGGCAGGCAAGCCGGCGAACGAGCGCGCCGCTCCTGGTCTCCTTGACCCGCAGTGCAGCAGCAGGTAGCCAGCGCACGAGCGGCCGATACGCCAATCTGGTGTCTGCCTCCAGTAGGCTTAGGTAAGCAGCGACAAAGCAAGTCGCTGGACTCAGAAGTCCCCGATTCCTATCCGGAGGGGTTTTCCTGGAATTTGCACCGAACAACGGAATTACTATTGTGGCTATTACTACTTAGTAGGTATTTATCAGACCTGAGGATAATGAGGCACTCGAGGACTATTTTAGCAAGCACCAGGCGGAAGAATAAGAGGGCGGCGATTCAAATATTTTACAGTAGTGGAAATAACAGTTAACAATTTGGTTACAAATTAAATGTGTTAATCTACATTACATTACATTATAATAATCTACATGAATCTACATGAAAAAAGGTATTTATTTTTAGCAGACGCTCATAAGAATAAATAGATTAATCAAAATATTAAGGGACAGAAAGAAGGAATAACTAATACAGTTCAAAATAGTATATACCGGCCGTGGGTATGAAGGTAACGGTTATGTTTCTAAGCGTGTCGCAATCTAATTACAAAATACACCACATTTGTAGCAATTAAATACTAGTATATATATTTATAGATTATTTGCACAACTTACCCAGTATGGGAACACAGAACAAAAGGAATTGTGGGAATAAGCACGTACACTTTTAAACTTGTGACGTGGAGTAAGTGGCCTGTCATCTAATCCCCGAACGAACGTAGTTTCGCTCCGAGAACCAAATCCAGACTGGCGGAGGGGCGCGGAGCGGTACACGGCCATACGCGGTGCGCCTGCGCATACTACGTCACAGTATTCCCTCCCTTAGAAGAGGATTTTACCCTCTGTAAAATCCTTTTTTTTTTATGCGAAGCAGAAAACTAACGCGAAAATAAAATGCTCTAAAGGATGAATAGGGAAGAATATTAATAATATAGTAATTAATAGTTTATTAAAGGTTTTTATTTTATGGTCGGCTAATTTTTAGATCTTTTATGTGAAATACTCCTAAATCACGTCCGTTTAGATCTTCCAAACCGTAAACTAATGGGGAGCGTTTTGTTTTTATTCTACATTTTTGATATTTGTGAGCTAATTTCTTACAAAAATGAGCATCCTTATCACTCTGGAAGAAACAACGCCTCCACACAACGTCACCAACATTGAATTCGTATTCCTTCCGTCTTAAATTATATCGTTTGGAATTTTTTACATGAGCATGCCATAAGGCGGCTTGCACTTTATCAAAAATCACAGACAAGTGGCCCAGATTTTCGGCATAAGCATCTCTTGGTAGAAAAATGAATTCATCGCAATCCTCATTTTCTAGGTAATGGGAGCCACACACTACTAACTCTCTACCATGGACTAAAAATGCAGGAGTATAACCAGTACTCTCATTCACAGAGTTGTTGATCGCGAATTGAATTTGTGGTAGGTTGAGATCCCAAGACCTATGATCATTGTTATTAACAAAAGCAGATACAGCTGTAACAATAGTTTTATTGTACCGCTCTACGGTGTTAATCTGGGGAGTGTATTTTGGTGTAAAGTGGATTCTAGGTACTTTATATTTTTTAAATAATCTGTCAAGTTCCTGGCTAATAAATTGACACCCATTATCAAGAACTATGGTCTGTGGAATACCATGAACTAAAAATACATCATTCTCTAAATGTTTTGAAACGAGTTCAGCTGTAGCTTTACGAAGTGGGAAAATTAAACAGTATTTAGAGAAACAACAAGTAATAACAAAAATGTAAGCGTTCTGCCTTCGAGTATTAGGCAATGGACCGACCAAATCAATTGAGATCATTTGAAAAGGTCGTGACACATCCTTGGGTCTACCCATCTTCCCAAGTGTACCGTGAGTGGGTTGCTTGACCGCCAAGCAGGTATCACAATGAGAAACGAAATTAACGACATCAACGTACATACCTGGCCAATAGAACCGAAGATTTAGTCGTTTGTATGTCTTAAAGATGCCAAAATGACCAGCTATAGGTGTAGAATGGCAGTGGGTTATGGTTTGCTCTCGTCTTTCCTCAGGAATTACCTCCTTCCAATCAAACTCCATAGTGAGGATACTTTTGTTCTTCATGTACCTAAACAAGACACCGTTTTCCACCCTATAGTTTGGGAAACTAGTCGGTGATTCTTGGCACCCATTATAGATTTTAAGGTACCAATTGTCTTGAGTAGCAGGTACACAGTAATTTGATGGAGTATCGACGAGGGCATCTATTTGAACACACCTAGAGAGGGCATCAGGGATTACGTTCTCTTTGCCACGACGGTGTTCTATTATAAAATTAAATGAAGAAAGTCGGACACCCCATCTGGCCAGACGTCCAGTTGGGTTGGTTAGGGAAATGAACCACTTAAGTGCAGCATGATCAGTAAATACTCTGAAAGGTTGTCCATTCTCAAGGTAGCAACGCCAGTGTTCTAGAGCGGTAAGCACAGCAAGAGCTTCCCGTTCTGTCGTGCTGTAGTTTTTCTCTGGTTTTGTTAGCGACCGGCTCATGTACGCTATTGGGTGCTCGACACCATCAATAGTTTGCGCAAGCATTGCACCAACTCCAAAGCTACTAGCGTCGGCGTGTACCTCAAATGGATACTCAAAATTGGGACAAGCCAAAACAGGTGCCTGAACTAACCGAGACTTTAACTCGAGAAAAGCCGTTTCACATTCGGTTGTCCACTGAAAAGGTGGAGAATTTTTCTTTGTGGAAGTAAGTTTATTAAGAGGACCTGCAACTGTACTAAAATTTGGTATAAAACGCCTATACCACGAAGCAGTACCGAGGAAGCGTTTCACATCTTTCCTGGTAGAAGGAGTAGGATAATTCAATATTGCGCTGACCTTATCAGGGTCAGTGCGCAAACCTTGAGCATCTATTACGTAGCCCAAATAGCGAAGTTTGTTTCTAAAAAATTGACTTTTCTCGAGGTTGATTGTGAGATTTGCGAAACGAAGTTTCTCAAGAACACGTCGGAGAAGTGAAACATGTTCTTCAAAGGTTTTACTGACGATAATTATATCGTCAAGGTAAGCAAACACCCTGCATTCAAACTCTGGCCCGAACAAAATATCCACTAATCTTTGTTGGGTAGCGGGTGCGTTCGACAATCCGAACGGGGTAGACTTGAACATAAAACTTCCTCTTCCAGGGGAAAAGAAAGCAGTTTTCTCCCTGTCCGGCTCATTTATTAGTATTTGCCAGAAGGCTTTCGACAAGTCAATACTAGAAAGGTATCTAGCATCCTTTAAGTTGTCTAGAATTTCAGATACGTAGGGTAAGCTATATGCATCTTTTTTAGTCACAGAGTTTAATTTCCGGCTGTCTAAACAGAAACGTGGGCTTCCGTCCTTCTTGCCGACAACGAGAACAGGGGAAGACCATGGGCTCTCACAAGGTTCGATGACGTCCAACCTTAACATCTCATCGATTTGGTCATTGATTATTTTCTGTTTTTCTGGTGACATGCGGTAGTAACGCTGTCTAATTGGTTCAGCATCGCCAGTATTTATGAAATGCCTAATCAGGTGTGTCCTACCAAGACCCTTCTCTTCAAAGGATATGCTCCTATATTCCTTTACAATGTTATCTGCAATGAGTTTCTGAGGTTCATCAAGACACTCGTATGCAAGTAAGTGCGAATCCGAAGATTTAGATAAAGTAGACAATCCTGGATCGTTTTCAAACAAATTCGTGGCATTTGTTAAATATTTTGGACAGAGTTTAAAGATGTTCCAGAAGTCTATGCCTAATATTAATGTGGTTTCGATTTCTGGAATAACATGTGCTTTAATTATCGCGAATTTACCTTCAAACGATATTGGAAGAAGAATATGACCAATTGATTTAATCTTTTGACCCCCAGCAGCAGTCACGGTAATACTTTCATCGACACACAGGGTCAAATCAAATTCAAGTAAACGCTTATGGGAATTATTCCCCAATATGGTCACGGAAGAACCCGAATCCAGTAAACCATACATGCACAAGTTGACATCGTTATTTATTTTAATTTTTGCATATGGGCGGGAATCTCCTCCCGGCCTAGCATTGAGAACTGCAGAAACAGAATAAGAACGTGTAGAAAAGTAATTCCTTAGAAATTGTAGCCAATTGTTCCAATCCGAGCTATCGAAATATTTTAAATTTCTGCAGTTCTCAGTATCTAGTTTTTTGACCTACTCATTTTAGATTTTTGGCAATTAGGACAGTCAGGCTTACGAACGTCTTTATTACCACAACCGAAACAGAAGATTGTCCTATCAGCCGTACATTCTTTCATAGAATGTTTATTTGTACGGCAACGAAAGCAGTACGGGGTAGAAATTTGAGATATTTCGGTTGTGCTTATCACTGGAGGCTTAGGTTGAACCTCAACAGAAGCAGACTGATTAGGGTAGCTATAGGTACTTCTAATAAAATCCCTGCGTTTTTGTGGTTGATAGCAAAATTCAGGGGCTAACATTTTAGAATTCAGAGGAGGTGGCTCCTTATAGCCGTCAGATCGAACTTTAATACCTTCATAATTTTTACATAGGGTGCGCAGATCATCGATAGATGTAATTTGCGGACTAGCAGCAATAATAGTAGAATAACAAGGTAGTATGTTGTGTAAAATTACTTCTAGTTTGAGCGCTTCTGATACAGGATTACTAAGTCGAGAGAACATGCCCTCCATTATTGCTAAATAAACAATAATAGTTTCATCCGTCCCTTGGGTACGGTTACGTATTTCAGTATACATACGGTAATCGTAATCTAAAATATCAAAATCTTTTTTAAGGTGTGAGAGCAAGGTAGGCCAGTCCTGATACTTGTCCTTAACACTACGGTACCAATGCAAAACGTCGCCGGTGAATATATCGGTCGCGGATTGTAACATTTTATTTTCAGGAATGCCTTTCGAAACACGGAATTCCTCCACTTTCTGGATAAACGCTCGGACACACGATTTTCCGTCATACTTTAACTTACTTAAGTCACTATTTATTCCGCGATCACACGTGACCGATATATTCATGTTTGACAAATCTAAGTTTTCTTCCACAGCAGCGGGGTCAGAAGTTTTAGCAGCACTTGAGGTAGGTGTGGAAAGCCCCAACAGAAAAGTATTGTATTGATCATAGTATTTCTGAATTTTAGTTAGCATTAAGCAATCCTCTGACGCATCTGGCTTTTCAATTCTTTGAATCCTATGAAACAAATGGTTCAACCACGATTTCGTTCTATTTAGTAACGCTTCATTGTAATTGGATTTCAAAGATTCAAGATTAATTTTGATTTTTTCTAGTGTCTCCTTACAACCGTTAATGTCCTCACTAAAAGTAAAAACCGAATCCAAGACTTCATCAGAAGGATAAAGCTGAGTGAGTTTAGTGACCTGTCGCCGTAGCCCTTCCACATTAGAAGAGGGATTTTCACCGCGAATAGCGACCTCATAGTTCAGTTCTGACTTTTGCAAAAGAAGAAATTTAATAGGATAGGCCATGATACAAAAAAATTAAAATTTAAACCTACAAGGTATGTTGTGCAAACAATAGCAAAAAGAGAAAACAGCAACTAAAAAAAACAAACAACTAATAAAAAAAACTAGGGTAAAAAAAAACTTAAAACGAAATTAACACAATAACAGAATAAAACAACAAAAAAACACATAAACAAAAAAAAACACTAACTATTCCGTTCTGTTACAAATAATCAATTTTTTGCTACAGAACGAAAGCTTTTTGCTATAAAAAAAAATAGTGACAGAAAAGAAATTAAAAGAAAGTTATTAATTAAAGAGAAATAATTGTTTCAACTAATGTGCCAAAAACAGCTATCCGATTTTAAGTTACTATATAAAACAATTACAAAAATTGCAATGTAAACTACAAACAATAAATAATAATAATAAAAAATTATACTAAGATAGGCACATCAGTTGAAGGAAACAATCGTTTTACTAAAAGCACGCGCACCAGGCAAATTCAACCTCAAGATACTATACTAAAAAAAAGTCGAGAACAGTGCAGCGTGACTTATGACCTTTTGACCACGTATATGGGCGCCATTGTCGCATATTTAATTATTTTTAGTTAAAATTATAAAAAATACTGCGGCAAACAAGTTTCACAAATATTTATTAATATCTTCACAATAAAAACATTTAGTATAAGATTGGGTCGTAAGTCCAAGCCTAGGTCATAAGTCTCTCACTATCACTGTCTAGTCTCTGAGATACCACACTCTCCTGGTCCGACTGAAGGGCCGCGGCAGGCAAGCCGGCGAACGAGCGCGCCGCTCCTGGTCTCCTTGACCCGCAGTGCAGCAGCAGGTAGCCAGCGCACGAGCGGCCGATACGCCAATCTGGTGTCTGCCTCCAGTAGGCTTAGGTAAGCAGCGACAAAGCAAGTCGCTGGACTCAGAAGTCCCCGATTCCTATCCGGAGGGGTTTTCCTGGAATTTGCACCGAACAACGGAATTACTATTGTGGCTATTACTACTTAGTAGGTATTTATCAGAGGATAATGAGGCACTCGAGGACTATTTTAGCAAGCACCAGGCGGAAGAATAAGAGGGCGGCGATTCAAATATTTTACAGTAGTGGAAATAACAGTTAACAATTTGGTTACAAATTAAATGTGTTAATCTACATTACATTACATTATAATAATCTACATGAATCTACTTGAAAAAAGGTATTTATTTTTAGCAGACGCTCATAAGAATAAATAGATTAATCAAAATATTAAGGGACAGAAAGAAGGAATAACTAATACAGTTCAAAATAGTATATACCGGCCGTGGGTATGAAGGTAACGGTTATGTTTCTAAGCGTGTCGCAATCTAATTACAAAATACACCACATTTGTAGCAATTAAATACTAGTATATATATTTATAGATTATTTGCACAACTTACCCAGTATGGGAACACAGAACAAAAGGAATTGTGGGAATAAGCACGTACACTTTTAAACTTGTGACGTGGAGTAAGTGGCCTGTCATCTAATCCCCGAACGAACGTAGTTTCGCTCCGAGAACCAAATCCAGACTGGCGGAGGGGCGCGGAGCGGTACACGGCCATACGCGGTGCGCCTGCGCATACTACGTCACACAATGCAATGCAAAAGGGGTACAAAATTTTTGCTTCACTTATTAACATAATGTTTCACATACCAGGTCATATGCGGCGCATAACCAACTGCATGCTGGCGGTGAACGTGACAAGCCCCGCGATGGCGGCGGCGCTGGCGACGGCGCGCTTCGGTTTCGTCGAGGGGGACCGCCACCTCGTCGCCATGGTGGTCACGCCCAACTCCACCACTGGTAAGACGAACAGTCAGTGAAGGGTTATGTTTGTACCAATTTGGAACAATGTGATTGATATCTATGCAAACGAAACGCAGACCTGACCTTACGGCTTACCGCAAGGATATAGTGAGTGTTTGATTGTGTACAATCAAATTGAATATTACTGTTTATACCACTGTTTGTTGTTTGTTTATACTGTGGGCATAAATTACGCTTTATTATACTTTTTTTAGCGTTGGGAAATGCATTTACGCATTCTGCCCGTATGCGTCAATATGAGACGCCAAGAGATCGCATGAGCATTATTAGCGTGACGCCTCGACGCAGCTACCACTTATATTTTCATAACGGCGGGAGAATGTGGCCACTGCCGTCCAACATCTGTCACTGTTGAGCATGACACTAACCCCACTCGGGAGCGAGAGATCTCCACGGATTAATAAATCGGTTGGATAATAATACCTAGCGTGATGCTTATGAAAAATGTTACTGTTTCTCACTCCAGGTGTCGAAGTACTGTTGAAGTTGTTGTCGCTGCAAGACTTTCACATATTCGGGCATATTGCGCTCCCCATACAGTATCTTAACCGAGCTATGGTCACCGCCAAGCGTGCACCGGAGGAAGTAAGTAGATACATTTATCTATCTATATATATAAAAGGAGAAGGTGACTGACTGACTGACTGACTGACATATCAACGCAGGGCCTAAACTATAAGGGTTAGAAACTTGAAATTTTGCACAGGGGTTCCTTTTATAACGTAGGGGAGCACTAAGAAAGAATTTTTGAAAATCGGGGTGGATTTTCAAAAATTCTAAGGGGGTAAAACGGGGGTGCAACGTTAGTATGAAACTTTGCCGCTTTTGAAGTCGTTAGACGGGTAGACGTCGTTAATGGGTCTAATTCTACGCGAGCGAAGCTGCGGGCGTCCACTAGTTACAATATAATATATTACTACTTTCTACTTACATATATATTACATATATACAATAGAGTATTAAATCATAATCACGTCGGGCAAACTATCTACAAGTTCCACCACACGTATTAAATTGAATTATCTGTATTCACAGATGGACTTCAGAGTGGGTTGGGGCGCAATGGACTTCGGGTTCACTGGCATTTGGCACTGGCACACGATACTCGACTTCGTTTACCTGTACAAGCTATACACGCCGCTGGAAGGCTTCGAGGAGAATGGGCTCGTCATGAAGAACGTCTACGGGAACGGGCTCGACACTGAACTTTCTGTGAGGTTGTCAAAACATAAGGTAAGCATTTGGCAATCCTAGTTTTCTCCACCAATCCGCATTGGAGCAGCGTGGTGGAGTATGCTCTAGACCTCCCGCAGCTGTGTCTGTGGGGGAGACCCGTGCCCAGCAGTAGGACGTCTATGGGTCGCAGCGAATGCTAGTTTTAACTATATTCTGTGGTGCCAATGCAAGCTGTACACGCCGCTAGAATGTTTCGAGGTGAATAGGCTCATCCTGAAAAATGTCTACGGAATCGTATCAACATTCAGACCAGTCGATTTAGTGTACAAGTGATGGCGCGAAAGTGTAGCCACTTTCGCGCCATCACTTGTACACTTGTGCTCTCTCGGAGCGGATAGCTGCGCATAGGGTATGAATGCGTGGAACAAAATACGGCTAGCAAACCAATCAGCACTTACGACTGACACCTCACTTGTCCCGCGCAAGACGATACCTTAAATGTTGACTTCTGCGCATTTTCATGGAATCGATAGATTATGAAATCGAAAATATCTGATCGGACTCGACAATAAACTGTCCTTTCTCTCTTACTCGTAATAACATACTATCATATTGAGGCTGACTAAACACAAAAATGTGAACTTCATTTAATCTTCAGTAACAAAGTAATATTAGCCAGTGTTTAGTTCGGTTATCGATAACTTTCATCTTTTATTTTCCAGTTCGGCATGGCGATTCTACTAGTAGACAATGGTAAAGGCCTCCTGGATGTGATTAGAGACCGCTTCCAGCACAAGCCCAGCGACCCGGACATGTTCGTGGAAAACTTCGACACACACGCTAGCGTCACGCTAGACACTCTCTACTACCCCACCATCACGTTCCACGGGCATCTCATGAAGGTAATTGTTGAGGGATCGAGTGGAATCTTTCCGAAACCGGACCACATAAAACATGTTTCAAATAAAAGCTTAACTTATATTAGCTTATTATCATCATAACTTATTAAATTATGTGTTGTTTGCAGTTCGTCGGACCCAACGAAGAAGACATAATGGAAGCGAATGCCACCCTCCATCTACCGGGAAAGCCGCCTATCGTGCTAACTGACGTTTTTATACTAGAGGCAAGTATTTATGTTTAATATGATAAAAATATGATTGTAGTGTCCATGACCCTATGGCTCGCGATTCAATGTGATGGGCAGAGTTAAGTAACCTCGGGCGCTACCGTGCTTCGAAGGACATGTTAAGCTGTCGGTCTCGGTTGTTTTCAATGGTAAAAACAAGCTAAGCCTTGTCGAAGACCTTCGGGTGGCTTGAGAACATTCGACATTGGGTTGGCCTTCACCAATCCGCATTGAAGCAGCGTGGTGGTGTATGCTCTAGACCTCCAGCAACCGTGTCTTTTGGGGGAACCCGTGCACAACAGTGGGACGTCTATGGGTTGTAGCCAAGCCGAGCCAAATACGATTTATTCATTCATTCATTTTGCCAGAGTAAGTTGCGGTTTTTGCTAGAACCACCACTGTAAGTACTCAGTGAATGTGAGGTGACTAGGACTGCACTATATACTCTGTGGCAAGGCAAACGGACATGGCATTCGCTCCGTGATAACAGGCTCCGATTGCATTCAACTCGTGCTACTACCTAATAGGAATTATATAATAGAAATAGACAGAGAAATATTACACACATTTACATACATTTTGTCTCTTTGTAACTTAGGCTTATATTTTTCTTTTGTTCATTTATTTCTTATCGTGTACCCTTGGGACAAAATAAAGATTTTCTTTCTTTCTTTCTTTAAATATATGAAAAAGTGGAACATGGAACATAACGCTTTTTCCTTACGTGACGATTTCTACCAGTCAACTCCTAACGCAAGCCACGTTAAAGAACTTTATTTCAAAATAAGTGAGTTCAAGCTTCGGCTTGTAACTTATAGTGACATTGTTTTGCTATTCTAGGAATACACAGTAATGCGAAACACGTTGAACCTAGTCACGCCATTCGAAGCAATCCGCGAGCTGAAGTCAGTTTACACGGTGGACATCATCATCGGCGAGCGGTTTAACGTCACCTGCGTCGCGCTCCTGTATAATGGGACCTATTGGCACGAGGTGAGTTAGTTAGGCCCGATTTCACCAACATTGAAATTACACTAGAGTAGCTATCCCAGTATAACTGTACTCTGTCGATTTATTCGATGGTTAACTTCAATTTCGTTTCACCACGGTAATCTAGAGATATCTTAATCTCGCATAGTTACTCTATGCCGTTGAACGAATGAATTGAATGTATGTGTAATGTACCCAAGTAAAATAGACAGTTTGGCTCATACTTGCACAATAGCGCTGTGTATTCTTTTATTTGTTCGGATAATACGTTAGCTTGACAATTTAGTTGACGTGAGTGATCCCGTGCCAGTGCTGCCATTTTAGCGCTTTCGGCGCTAGATCTAGCGCTTTTTTGATGAGCCTAGCGCAGAACTAAAAATTTTAGCGCCTAGCGGATAATTTAGCGCTTTTTGATTTCTATTGTCAACACGTTTAAAAATTGTTTTACCGACATATTTTACAATTTTATTCAAAAATATATGATTTTTTAATTTACTGACATACCACATTCAAATGCTGATATCGAACGTGTATTCAGCTTATTGAATGCCGTCAAAACTATGTTACGAAATTCAATACAATTAAAAACAATTAACGCCATTCTGCTAATAAGAACCAGGCTAACTGCTGTCAATAGCACCTGCTATGATTATCAGCTTCCAAGTGATTAGAAAGTCCGCAAAATATAAACAAAAAATGAAATAGACATTACTATTGATGAACCTGGCCCTTCGACTTCGCGTTCGTTGAAGATAACATAATTATGATAATTATTTTTTTCGATTTTTAATGTTAAGATATAATGTGGATGATGATTAAAATTAATTAGTACGATAGTTATTATTTTTTCATCTCGAGTTTTTATTTTTTACCATTACTTTTAAATTTAGCGCGAAATACGCTGAATTTATAAAAATCTAGCGCTTTTTGAAACACTGTTAGCGCTGAATGGGTATTTTGATCTGGCAGCCGTGCGCGGCTTTTTTGGCTTTTTAGAATTTATACAGTATAGATAAAGTTTGTTTTTGTTGTGTTTTGGAACTTTTGAACTAGTTTTATTCCGTGTAAACAGATATATAAAATTGTTTTATACAAATCGTTGATTATAAACAACGGCAAATGAAAAGCGAAAGCGATCTGTTAATTGGATGGCATCATAAAAGTCATTGCTGGTTGATCTCGTTACTGAGCATTTTCATGTGATAGAAAATAAAAGGACGGATGGAGTATCAATGAAGCAAAAGCTTGGAGAATGGATAACAATTTCAAGCAAATATAATTCGCAGAAAATGCTTTTTCATCGTACTGCCGATAATTTGAAAGCCCAGTGGGAAAACTTAAAGAAAACTACAAAAAAAGAAGCATCTTTATAAGGATGCAATTAATTCAAACAGGTATTTTTCTTTGTTTCCTGATAATTTTTACAACTTTTTATATATTCCTGTAATCATATTATATTAAAAAAAAATATATTAAAAATTAAAAGTTGTGATGAAATTAAAACAATGTGATTTTTTCAGGTGGTGGACATCCAAGGTCAGTGATTGAAGACCCACCACAACAGAAAATACTCTGCCTTATAATGCCATGTTCTGTGGGCTTGCATAATCCTTAGAACAGTATTAAAAAGAGTGGTGTTATATGTTTTTACAGTCACAGATACAGTTGTTGGCCCTGAGGTACAAAATAAATATTCAACTGATTCTGCAGCCCCTTCTGCTGTACATGTCATTGAAGATTGTTTATTGGTACATACCAATATCTACATGGATAATAAATAATTTGTTGGTTAAATTTACACTTTTCAGCAGGTATCAACAGATATTTGTCCACCTAATATTGTATGTTTGCTTTTAGAATGAAAACTTCGTTCCAGTTGTGTTGGTTCCAACATAATGGTTGGAGCAAATCATCTTTTAACTGTAGTACATCCTAAAATAATGTTATTATGGTTGGAAAAATAGTAGAGCATTTATCTTGTTTCAGGATTGGGGTAATTACACTCCCAAAAATTTAAAAACGCCCATTTCCAAGCTGTTACAATGTAGTACAGCAGGAAAAAGGCCTACTGCAGGAGAACGGCTTGAATGTATGTCCAAAAGACGGCCACAGCTCTCTACTTCTTCACTAGAAAAGTTAAATGAAATAAAAGGGAATGCTCTCACAACTCAATGCAGCTAAAGAAAGAGAAGAAGCTAAGAATTATTTGACATTCAAATGGATATTCAGAGCGAAATTTTGAAACAGGAATAAATTAAAACCAGATTATTACTTTTGGAGTTTATTTATAGCGAATTAAAAAAAATATTTATAATTAATTCAGTTGTTTTATTACAATAAGCTTCGGAAATAGTCATTAATGATACCATCTCGCGTTACGCTGGGCCTTATTCCTGGTATGCTTATTTCCTGGTATGTTGCTGGAAACCGTAGTCCTTGTGCAGAGATGCTATTGCTGTAGGTACTGACTTGGTGGATAATTCGGTGTGATGTTGGTGCACTCATTCCGCCATAGTCACCAATGCTCATTTGGGTGTTGTTTGTTGCATAGAACCTTAATGTAGCCAATAATTATGTGTTAAATACCTAATCAATGGATATAATTTAGAACACTCACCTGTCTGTTGGATACTCCAAATGATGCTCGATTTTTGCCAGTAAATTCAATGCTGCCTTCTTTGATAGACGAAATCTTAACACGAAATCGTGGTCGTCATAGTCTTCAAAATAATTAGCCCTTTCCTTAAACCACCGTGGACGAGGAAATAAATAATCATCAGTTATAGATAATGCTGTTGTGACACTATTAATCTACGATTAGCAGCTTGCTTACTCGGCCGAAATCAGCGGTGTATGATTTTACTCTAGTATAGAGATTTTATCCCTATGTTAAATGTTGGTGAAACGTAAAATGGGCTAACGAGTAAATAACAACTTATTCCGGGCATAAGATTTACACGACGTTGGTGAAATCGGCCCTTAGTAAGATAATTTTTAGATTATTTTATTTTATTCATCATAAATATGCACAGTGCACAGGAAGCACTAACTTGTTTACAATATATTACTTACATGCTACTTAACTATATGTACATCAGGTATCAAAAGAGTACCTGCTGTGTTTGTTTTCTATTACATAATTATCTATACTAATTGTATACTTAAAGATTTGTTTGTAATGTTTTCACACAAAAACTACTGGGCCGATTTAAAAAACTCTTTCACCATTAGAAAGCTGCATCTTCACTGTTTGACATAGGCTATATAATATTACTATGTGTAAACGAAACTATTGTTATGTCTAATTCCACGCGAGCGAAGCTGCGGGCGTCCACTAGTTTTTAATATTTTATAAAGATAGCAAACGAACTCCTTACTGCTGCTGGCCATGACGACTGTAATACTTTGAACAAGACTTATAGGGTCGCTGGTATGGTTGGTTAGTCCAGTTATCGAACATTAGTTGTTCAGTTTGTTGGTAGTTACGACTACTCTAAGGCCTCGTTCGTGACGGTTAGTCCAGTTTGTTTGGTGTTAGTAATGTGATAAAGTAGTAGTCCAGTTAGTATAAGAATCTCGTTCCAAGTATATCTCAGATGCGATACAAGTTACAACCCTTGAGGATATAAATGTTTGTGTAACCGGAAATCACACCAAAACGGAACACAATTGTGTTGAAAACAATTACACTAGAAAAATGGTATTTTGGTAACATTGATGACGGTGGCACCGCCCCAGGAGAACTCTATATGGAGGTTCTATAAGTATATGCTTTATACCACCAAAGTAATCCTTAAATATATTTTTTTTTTAATGCAGATATCGTCCAAGATATTCTACGAGTATGAATGCGGAGCAGACGATGCGTACCAATCGTATCTGGCTTCAGTAGGCGTGGCGACGCCGCTCGCTGTGCTACCGGCTCTAGGTAACTATAGCAATATACAACGCGTACACAATCTCTGAAATCTCTGGTCTATGCTGACAAACCACAGACCATTGCCGCCATGATAACTCGCGTTCTTCGTGAAATCGAGCCCCATTTATGCGAAGAAGTCGTCCAAAAATTGTCTAAGGATAAGGTCCAGGATACACCACCTAAAGCGGAATCGCGGCGCCCATTTAGCTGAAATTATATTCCACACAAAATGTCATCGAATGACCTTTAAAACAAAATAAAAATTATAGCAATATTACTTAAACAAGTTGTTTTATTTCATTTCAGAGTTCGAGCGCCCTTTACTTACTCGTAATTTGGTGTTTTTTTTCAGAGGCTCGTGTATCCGCTAGGCTGGAAGACGCTCTCTGGAAACTGTCAGCAGACATTGCTATGCCTTCCTTCACAGTAACGGCACTTGCTAGGCTTGAGGTATGATCAGACTTAGATAGTTCCATTAATTTACAGAATTAAATTACATAATTACAGAAAATACCATAATAATTGTTATAATTTATTTTTACTCAAATTTATAGACTCGAAATCGAGAGGAACCATATTGTTTAAATCCCAGTGACACATATTATTACTAGTGTCTTTTCTAAGCTATGTGCCTTACTATCTACCTTCTAATCTTCATGTGCCTTACTGTCTACCTCCTAACCTTCGAATAAATCGATGTATATAATATTGTAGATTGAACTTCACGTCAATAAGTTCATTTGATATTACACTAAACGTCACATGCTGTAGGCTAATTGCGTTAAATTTTACATAATAAAGGTGACACAGGTGACACAGGTGACAAAGGTAACAAGTACATATTTTTGAAGAGATGTGTATGTTTGTATACGCTATAACTTTAGCTCTTCCATTCCAAAAGAAAACCCTTGCTCAATATTGGGTCAATGAGAAAGTTGCCGATTATGACTGGTCTCTAAAAATCCAGATGTTTGTTGTAAAAACAATATTTAAAACTGTATTTCTCTCCCAATAGCTGGACGATCCGTTTGCGGAGACTTCGGGAAGTTTGAATCTGACGTCACCGTATTTGGAGGATTACTTCATCAAAATGGAGTTCAAAAAGGACTTTTCTGATATCGAGAATGTGGTCGGCGGGGGCATTCAGATACAACAGGGCGAGCAGAATAACTACGTAAATATGACTTAAAATATTTGAAGTCCCATCCACACCGCATCCTTTTACTCCTGGTCATCAACCACCGTCCGCTTTTCACGCTCCTTTTGGCGAACGAGCTGAGGTATTTCCTTTTAGCTATGACATGGAGCGCTTCAAGAAATGTGTGTATCCTTCAATGCCGGCAACGGATGTGATGCCCCCGGCACAAAGTAGATATTAGGAACAGAGATTAAGCTTCTTATGAACGTGCAAATCGGTTGCACTCCTACAAGCACGCGGGACATCTGTGTGTGGCCACTGGCCGCTTGTCGCGTACGCGGCGAGACTGGAAAAAACCGGTTGACGCTGTCACATCAAGTTGACTATCATTGACTATCTCAGGGTAATCGCTAAGCACATTGTTGGTTTTGTTAGTTGCAAGTTTGAATATCTAATATAAAGACGTGGTATTAATAATAATGGTTGTATATTGTACTGTGTGTATGAATAATGCTAGAAAAAAATAAAAATATATCATACTTTAACTATCCCAAAGGAGTGCAATAGGTAAGTAAATATTTGATTATTACTTTTTCAAGTAAGTACCTTTATTTTACTGTATGATCCTTTTTTTAATAAGAAATGGGTACCTACTACACGGTGTGTTTTTACCTTTTTATTATTATTACAAGCTTTTACTAAACATTTGTAGGTATGTGGGTGGGTTGGTACGTACTATGTGTTTTAAGTTTAAGTATTGCAAGTGAGATTTGAACCACATCCAGATGTCTTATTGAACTGAAATTTTTATTCCTGCGTAACTTCGGTGACAGTACAATAATATGATAGATTATAACCTGACGCTGCAGCTAGGATTTGATATGCCATGTGAGTGTTTCCCGATACATTACTTGAAAAAACTATATATTAGATTTAGAATTTGCCATACCATAAAAAGAAATAATAAAATATTAAAAAATAAAAATTATAAAAATAAAAATATTAGAGTAAGATATTTGTAAAGTATGTTATTTTCTATTTTCTATTCTGTATTAGTTCTTATTGTAGTATTCTTTTTATATTCTGAATAATAAAACTATTTAACAAATGATTTCTTTAATTTGTCTTAACCTGTTGTGACAACCCTACCAAAATAGGTAACAATTTTGCACGTTCCTAAGAAGCTTAGCCTCTGTTCCTAATATCTACTTTGTGCCCCCGGTGTCGCACGTATTCATAGGCCACGGTGACCATTTACTATCAGGTGGCCCGTATGCCAGTTCGTCCGTCATTGTTATAAAAATAAAATAAAAAATTTGCTTTTCTACCATTTTTCAACCCATAAACGTCCTGCTGTTGGGCACAGGTCTCCCCCACAGACATAGCTGCGGGAGGTCTAGAGCATACTCCACCACGCTTCTCCAATGCAGATTGGTGGAGGGGTTAGTGATCTACCCAATGTCGAATGTTTTCAAGCCACCCGAAGGTCTTCGACAAGGCTGAACGTTTATTTACCATTCAAAACAACCGGAACTGACCACGCATCCACAAACCGACCCCGTCGTTGCTTAACTCTGTCGATTACACAGAATAAAGGCGAGCCATCCTTTGATTCAATAAAGGTTAAATAAAAAAAACCCTTAAAAGGCACTTCAAAAATTGCCGCATAGATCACTTGCATTGGCAGAAAATCGCAGCGAATAGGACAGTATGGATAAGCTTTATCCGCGATAAAGTACCTATCTGAAATTGATAAAAAGCTTCACAAGTTTAAGCTTCGTCCACCGGCTGCAATACCCTATAATACGGAGTGCTCACGTGTACTCTATGCGGACGTACGTAATAGTATATTTCGCTACAAGTGCGGAAAGCCTGTCATTGCAAAGAGTTCCGACAAATGTCTACCCGAGCCGAAGGCGAGGGTTGACAGTCGGAACAAGTTGCAATGACGGTTCCGCACGTGTACTGAACAACTATTTTTAATACAGTTGCGAAAAAATGAAGCAATTTAATAAAATAATAAAAACACAAACTAAACTCGCAAAGAACATTTTTGGAAAATGGCGCCAACCGTAAAAGAATACAGAGTATTGCAGAGATTTTTTTTTGTTTTCTTCACCCATTCTGGGTAGGCAAAGGGAACTATGCCCATACAGCCAAGTCTTCAGTAGAATTTTTTTATTGACATGAAATTTAATGAGATGAAATGAAGTGAAACCTAACCTAACTCATTGAATCAAATCATTAAATCTGATATTGAAACAAATTAGTAGCTTCTTTTTAGAAATATTTGCATGAATCATAAAAACTTCGATGAATTTTTTTTTAGTAAAAACTTCGTGGTTGGTTTTTTCTTTTTAATAGACATTATTTTGACAGTTGGGAAAGAGAACGCACGAGTTCGGAAATGGTAAAGAAAAAGCACGAGTGTGTAATAGCTCACTTCCCGAACGCTATACGTCCCTGTAATACGCCACTTTTTGAGCAACTGTATTAAAATAGTATATTTCATTACAAGTGCGGAAAGCCTGTCATTGCAAAGAGTTCCGACAAAAATGTCTACCCGAGCCGAAGGCGAGGGTTGACAGTCGGAACAAGTTGCAATGACGGTTCCGCACGTGTACTGAACAACTATTTTTAATACAGTTGCGAAAAAATGAAGCAATTTAATAAAATAATAAAAACACAAACTAAAGTCGCAAAGAACATTTTTGGAAAATGGCGCCAACCGTAAAAGAATACAGAGTATTGCAGAGATTTTTTTTGTTTTCTTCACCCATTCTGGGTAGGCTATGCCCACACAGCCAAGTCTTCAGTAGAATTTTTTTATTGACATGAAATTTAATGAGATGAAATGAAATGAAACCTAACCTAACTCATTGAATCAAATCATTAAATCTGATATTGAAACAAATTAGTAGCTTCTTTTTAGAAATATTTGCATGAATCATAAAAACTTCTATGATTTTTTTTTTAGTAAAAACTTCGTGGTTGGTTTTTTCTTTTTAATAGACATTATTTTGACAGTTGGGAAAGAGAACGCACGAGTTCGGAAAAGGTAAAGAAAAAGCACGAGTGTGTAATAGCTCGCTTCCCGAACGCTATACGTCCCTGTAATATGCCACTTTTTGAGCAACTGTATTAAAAAATATTATACATAAGTCCACTGTTCTATCAAAGAGCTTAACAATCTAGTTCTTAGTCCTAAACTTTTTCGTCAGTAGCATCGCCATAGCCAAATCGGCATCATCATCAAATAAAATAAATATATTTGCAGGCGTTCGCGGACGTAGTCTGGCGTCCGCCGCCCAACCGCCACATCCGCTTCAGGTCGCGCGCCGCGCTCGCCCCCGCGCTCCCCCCCTCGCAGCTCTCCCTGCTCTACGCCGAGGAGGAGGAACAGCGCACTCTCACCGTCGATTTCGCCAGCGAGGAGAACTACTACTCCCTGAAGGCTGACCGGAGAGCCACGTCGCTCAGTATCGCCGTTGGCAGTCCGCATCAAGGGTTGCGGTGAGTAAAACGCTCGCGCCCGCGCTCCCCCCCTCGCAGCTCTCCCTGCTCTACGCCGAGGAGGAGGAACAGCGCACTCTCACCGTCGACTTCGCCAGCGAGGAGAACTACTACTCCCTGAAGGCTGACCGGAGAGCCACGTCGCTCAGTATCGCCGTTAGCAGTCCGCATCAAGGGTTGCGGTGAGTAAAACGCTCGCGCCCGCGCTCCCCCCCTCGCAGGTCTCACTGCTCTACGCCGAGGAGGAGGAACAGCGCACTCTCACCGTCGACTTCGCCAGCGACGAGAACTACTACTCCCTGAAGGCTGACCGGAGAGCCACGTCGCTCAGTATCGCCGTTGGCAGTCCACATCAAGGGTTACGGTGAGTAAAACGATGGAAATTTGTAAAGCAAACCAAAGATTAATCCACCCTGTAACAATCCGCGAACAAAGGGTGGTGTAGGGTGGATCAATCTTTGGTTTGTACCAAATGTTGGAACAATTTGCCACCACCACTTCGTAATCTACAAACAATTAGGAATTTTAGGCACAAATTTAAATTGCATCTCATGAACATCCAACTAACAATGGGATAGCGGCGTATTCAAAATTTTCCCTTTTATTTAATTAATTTATTAATTATTTATGACACTATTTCCTATAATTTACATATAATATTTATATCGTTATCATAGCTTTTATTTATTTATTTTTATAGTTACGTGAGTTTTACCGTATTTTTTCCGAATGTGATATTGTGAACTACAATTTTTGGTATGTATGTAGGTACTTCGTATAAACATTATTTTATAAAAATTTCTTGTAGCTATGTATTGCTTTTGCAGGCTTCTCGGTTGGCCAAATTATTCTCCCCCAACGTAGGCTTCACTGAAAATCAGCGCTGTTGGTTTCTTTTTTAGAGTCAACAGCATAATGCTGAGTGTAGACCTGTTTGTTGCACTCACTGCAACAGGGATAACGTTTAGGCATAAGAATCTTTGTATCTTAGTTATAGTTTAGTTATAGTGTGTGTGTGTGTGTTATCTTTGTTACAATAATGCACAAATAAAGTTTTTCTTTTCTTTTCTTTTCTTTTCTTTTCTTTTCTTTTCTTTTCTTTTCTTTTCTTTTGTAATAATGGAGCTCCGCAAAGTCACGCCTGATAAAATTAATTCAAATTTGTAAAAGGTGGCGATGGTTAAAGCAGTGACAGCCCAGTGGCTATCGAACTCGCCCCTCACTTGAGCGATTCGGCTTCAAATTCAAGCGGCACGCACCAATGACATGTAGTTATCTGCGATTTAAGAAATTAAATGCAATCCGCTGTAGCGTTGAAGGAAACATCGTGAGGAAACCTGCATGTCTGAGAGTCTCCATAATGTTGTCAAATGCATGCAAAGTCTTCCAATCGGCACATGGCCATCGTGGTAGACTAGTCCTTACCACTCCCGTACCCAGCAGTGGGTTATTGAAAAAGGTTGTGATATTTGTTGCGAATGCATCAGCTTCAGTGCAACAATGCTCATTAAAATTATGCTGAAAAGTGAGTTCCATAGACTTTGGAGTACACAAAGTAGGTCTAGCTAGAATCATGCATGTCGATGCCATTTAAAAGCAATTGGAGCTGCCGTTTTAAATTTTATTTTCACTTTTCATTTATTCACAAAATAATCTTACCATTTCAGTGCAATGAAAATTATCTGTGAATTCGAGGGTGACGACATAAGAGGATCATTCGTGACGGACACCACCGAATATGCAATATCTGGAAAGGTTCTCAATCGGGAGCCGTTAGAGGTAATTCAGAGTCAAAGTCAAATAATTTATTTCGCTATGGTCACGCTTAACAAACTACTTAAAGAAAAGAGATTTAATGCTATTTTAAACTGATCAGTATAAATATTCAAATACATATTCCTGATATACGAGTACGATTACTGACAGTTCTATGACGACACACATACAGTTGGCGACATGAAATTGTAGCTCTAACCTTCAGTGCGCAGAAATCGAAATTTAAGGTATATTCTTGCGCACGCGCAAGTAAGTCGTAAGCGCTGATTGGTTCGCAAGCTGTATTATGTCCTCCGCATTGATATCCTCTCCGAATTTCGTTCAGAGCTACACTTTCGTCGGATTTATATTGAGTATAGGTACATACACTTATCCGATCAAATCATTACTACCATAGTTATGCGAGTAAACTTTACTTCTCTTTTTTTATATCTCTTTTTTTTATTCTTTATTGAACCACTAAATACCTTAACGAATTAAGGCACTAAGTACTTGTTTAAATAAAAAATTAAGAAGACACAAAATAATATAAATACACTATTTAGTTTTAAAGTTTGAATAATCTCTGTTTCCTCCAGCTATCCCTAACACTGGTTCCGAAGGGCCAAGGGACGCCTATAAACGTCCGCGTACGGTACGAGAACAGCGCCACAGTTTACGGAATGTCTACCCACATCGCTGGGCCAGTGCAGGCCACGGTGGTTGCTAAGGCCGAATTCGAGAACAACTTCACCGACATATACTTCAAGGTAAGGCTTAGAATGTAATAAATAACAGTAAATTAATACAAACTTCTTCAGTTTCCTCCCCTCGCATCTCTCTTTCCCTTTTTAATTTCTAGAAGAAGAAGGTTCTATGTTCGACTGTATGTATTTTACTGTATAATTTTCCATCTCCCTTTTGCTTCTCCCTTTAGCAGTTTTTAACTGCTTCTCACTTTTTTTATGTTTTTCTTCTCTCTTTTCTTTTTTTATATTTTTATATTCTGGTGTAATAGACTCACCGCCTGTTACATGGGACTTGGATGGTGTTACTCCATACCGTATTACATATACTACACAAAAACACATCTATCCATCATTCCGTTGAGGAGCAGATGGACAAACCAACAAACACACTTTCAACATTTATATGCTCAAGCGGGACAGAAAGCTCTTCTCACTTACGATGCGCAATGACAACGTAGAGATACGTAAACACTCGTAGACTTTTGCATTTATTGTCCACCTCATCTCTCGCTGATCCCGCTATGCAAGATTATGTATTAATAATATTAATGACGCAACACTTCCTTACTGTGTCCAGGTGGACATGCCGCAGGTGAAGAGCAAGGAGATATACTTCAAGTCGCACGTGGACTCGTACCCGGACCTACGCAGGGTGGTGAGCGTCCAGGCCGCCACGCCGCTGCAGCGGCTCCGCTTCCTGAAGGGCGACGCGGACTTCGTGTGAGTATCCCACCACCACACCACAACACTTGGCCCACTCTTGAACGCGGGAGGGTTAAGGCCTTAGCCAGTCTTAGCACGAGACCAGAATCTATATATATAAAAGGAGAAGGTGACTGACTGACTGACTGACTGACTGACTGACTGACTGACTGACTGACATATCAACGCAGGGCCTAAACTATAAGGGCTAGAAACTTGAAATTTTGCACAGGGGTTCCTTTTATAACGTAGGGGAGCACTAAGAAAGGATTTTTGAAAATTCACCCCCTAAGAGGGTAAAACGGGGGTGCAAAGTTAGTATGAAACTTTGCCGTTTTTGAAGTCGTTAGACGGGTAGACGTCGTTAATGGGTCTAATTCTACGCGAGCGAAGCTGCGGGCGTCCACTAGTTGGTCTACTATAGCCGGTCGTTAAAGGCGACTAAAAAGGGACTACTCGGCTTGCGGGCGGCAAGAGTGGGAGCTCGAAGTGTCCACTAAGTGACCCCGGAAAATACAGACGTTGTTTGTGGTCGCACAGCGTTGTGCAGGGAAGGATTGATGACTTAACGTCAATACCGTGTAGAGCCGGTGTTACGCGGCGTTAATAATAATAATAATAATAATAATATCATTTATTTCAGGCATCAAGGCCCATAACATAAATACCTTAAAGACTAACATACATAAATATAACAGGCAGCTAAAGGGCAGCATTCTAATCGAGATCACGGAGCCCTCCTGAAGCACCGTGGTAGACCTACGAGTAGGTGAAAGTTCCACATGACTGTTTAATTTGTCTGAGGTCTACTATCTCAAATTCACTTGAAAATCGATTTTTTGATGGTACCGATCGATTCAATTGGCATTTCTACCTACGAACATCTTTTCAATGTTGATGACTTCTCTTTCACAGATTCGGACCGAAGACCGGTTATCTTCTGTGCAAATATCAGCTGCCAGATATGAATGGTGAAGGAGATCTCAAATGGAGTTTCCTTCTTGGAGACTTGTATATCAGGGTATGTCTATTTTATTACACTCAGTTTAGCGTCCATAAACCAATGGCTTACGTGTATCGTCACAATGGGTTGGCCACTAACCCCACCATCAATCCGCATTGGAGCAGCGTCGTGGAGTATGCTTTAAAGCTCCCCCAGATTTCTCTGTGTAATTAAAAAAAGTAATCATTGTGACTATCATCTTTTTAAAACAACATTCAGGCTTGCAGTATGCAAAATTATGGGGCAAACAATATAAGGCAGGAGTTCACGAGGTGCAAAATACAAAAGCTCAAAGTACAAAGTGCAAGTAATAATTTTATCTGGTTTTAGGCTTTAGGAGAGCAACTTGTCAAACAGATACAGAAAAGTGTGGATTTGGACATCTACTTTGGCAATAGCACTTCAGAAGACGGGCTCAGTAAGACCGATGCCGGATTCAGAATGGACCTTGACCACATTTGGCAGTAAGTATACACCAATTTTAAGTGCTGACTATTAGTAATATATAATTTAATAATGCATTATTAATTGAATTTAATATTAATATTATTTAATTTCATTAAGATTCTTACTTAATGTGAGTGTGAAACGTTTCTTAAGCGACGGTGACTCGTATGTCTACTTGTCCGTCTGTATTATTAATAATTATACCGTTAAAATTTTTTTTTTAAAAAGCTTTTTAAAACTTTTATTTTATTTTAATGCATTGTCATCGGAACCAAATATGTGTGCCAAATTTCAGCTCGATAGCTTCAGTGGAAGTGGGTGAAATATTGATTGCAAGATTCCAGGACATTCATACTTACAAGATACATACGAGTGAAGTTAAATTCAATTTCAATTTCAATTTCAATAGCCTTTATTAACAATTAACTTAAACTAAATACAATTTTTGAAAGTATATAATCAGACATTAACCTCTACAGAATTTCACCCAAAACTGCGAAGTTAAATAAAAGCTTTTAATTTTAAAATTAAACCACTTCTACTGTTACCTTACCAATTTTTTCCATACAGAATCGGCGCAAACGCCTCATTCGGCTACATCATGGAGAGGCGTATCAACTTGCTCATCAACGCGATCCTACCAAAGCCGAACGTCGACGTTCACACGTTGTACCTTGACGGCAACATGGGCTCCGCTGACGTCCCCATGAAATACATAAGCGCCACATACAAGACAGACGTCACTAATGTATTGGCGGGCATTCAGGGCCAGGTAAGGTCTGGTAGTAGAGTCCATAGCATAATGGCTCGCGTCAATCCTATATGATCGATTGAGTGAAGCAATGACGGGCGCGGTCGGTTTGTGGATAGGGTACCGCTGGTCGCAAAATATCATGGGCTTAACGTGCCCTCCGAAGCCTGTGCTTAAGCTTAGCCCGTTAAGTCGTTGGTCCCAGTTGTTTTCAACGGTATTAGCAACCGTTAAGCCTTGTCGAAGACCTACGGGTGGCTTAAGAACAGTCGATACTGGGTTGACCACTAACTCCTCCACCAATCCACCCAGAATTAATTGAATTTCATTTCATTTTACAGACGTCTATGGGTTGTAGCTAAGGTCCCTTGATTTCAATTCTTTTATCTATGCTCATTTTGTTTTCTATTACGCTCTTCTATTTTGTCTGTTAACATTTTGTTTTCTATTTCCTTACATTTTTCTTCGTCATTTTACCTCCTTGTTTTTCTGTACCTCTTTCTTTGCATGATCTTATCTTCATATTTTGCGTATGATCATTAAATATGCACTACCCAAACCGAACATGAGCTACTTCAAATTATAGCTCGATGAGAGGATCAACTCTGCCATTTGTATTCTGTTATTCACAATTTAGTTTCTCTAATGGCTTTAATCATAATAAGTCACGCAATCAATAAACTCTTTTGCTGTTTTTGTTTTTCGACTTTTGTGTGTATGTATGTCTTCTCCTTTTAGCTCCTCATTTGTTATCTCTTGTTTCTTTTTTCCCTGTCCCTACCTATCTCTTTTCCATTCCAATTTCCAATCGAAACATGCCTGATTGAACTTAGGCTGCCTTTCCAGCAGAGCTGTGCTATGCAGCTATGCTGCGAAGATGTGAAATCTATCCGTTTCCACAAGTGCTAAGCTATGTGCACCAACGAATATGATTGGTGGATATCAAACGCATCCATAGCAACGTAGCATAGCACATCTCTGGTGGAAAAGCACCCTTATACTTCCTCTTACGAATCATTTATTTCCGCAGCTGAAAGAGCAAATCGAAGAAGTGGATGTGAACGCAACATTAATATGGACGGCCCACTCGATGCACAAGAACATAGACAGCATAGTGAACTACCGATGGGACGTGAACGGCTCCAAGTTTGTGGACTACACCCTCAATACACCCCTGAACGAGGGGGAGGCCACGTTGACTGTCGTGGGCTCGTATCAGCAAGATATGGTGCATGGGTACAAGGTTGTCAAGTAAGTTCAACTTCTTTAATCATTAGACACTAGTGGACGCCCGCAGCTTCGCTCGCGTAGAATTAGACCCATCAACGACGTCTGCCCGCGTTCGGGTTGCCCACTTGACTTGAAAAACGGCAAAGTTTCATACTAAATTTGCACCCCCGTTTTACCCCCTTAGGGGGTGAATTTTCAAAAATCCTTTCTTAGTGCTCCCCTACGTTATAAAAGGAACCCCTGTGCAAAATTTCAAGTTTCTAACCCTTATAGTTTAGGCTCTGCGTTGATATGTCAGTCAGTCAGTCAGTCAGTCAGTCAGTCACCTTCTCCTTTTATATATATAGATAAGTATTGCAATGCCAAAAAGAATTAAGTCCGTTTTTTATTGAACCCACTAGCTGATCCCGCAAACGTTGTTCTGCTATTTGAAATGTCAAAGTGACGCGACACCATGTAAATGACTTCACGTCAATGAACGACGGTTAAAATATTTGGATATTGTTCATACAAAAATAGTAAAATTGTGTTTAAAAAACATTTTCCAGTGGACCAAATTGTGAATCTAAACCATTCTCGAATCCCCTTGAACACACACAGTAAATTTCATCAACATCTATCCAGCTGTTTACGAGGAGTTCACTGTCATACACACGTACACAAGAAATGTGTATATGTAAAAAGATTTATGAGATTGTTTTAAAAGAAAATAAAAGCGTTTCTGATTTAATCTGAGTTTTAAACCAATAGAATAGAATAGAATAGAATAAATATTTATTTGCCATCAACACATTTACAAGAGAACAAAATAATATTAACACACTATGCACTTACTTAACTAACAACTATCTTCTAACTAAGAAATATAATTATAATTATTATTAACTAATACCTACATACTTTGTTAATTAATGCTTATAAATTTTAACAGATATGAAAATGTTCGATGGCAAAAAGGTACCGCACTCAGCATATGCCATGGTTTCACAGGGAGCCATGGCGCTGATTTTCAGTGCGGCCCTTATGTGATTCAGTAGTTCGGCTTCCAGAAACCTCTAAGCAAGGTCAATTTTCCTATTGGCTTCCAGGGGCGTGATGCATCGCCCGGGCACGCAGCAGGTGGGCGAAGTGGACGTCCGTTACGGCGGCGTGCGCCACACAGACGGACATTTCAACCTCTCTACGCCCTTTGAAGAACTGCCTTGGCTTAAGTCGATTTTTGATGTGAGTATTTTTGACGTGACAACGTCTTATAAATTGGTTTGCCGGGTGACACTTCAAGAAACTGCGTTACGCTCCGCTCACGTTATGCGCTCACAATGAGAGCGAGTGAGAGGCACGCGTCCCTTCCACTCGGGCATGGTTAGCCCGCCTAAGAGCGAGAGAGACGATACGATACGAGACGATACTACTATACGAATGAATATTCACATTAAAATTATTTTACCACTCAAAGTCGTTGTCACTTAAAACTTTCGCCCGTATACCGACTTTACAGGCAACCAATATTTTTGTTTAATATTTGGACTTTGGGGAACTTCAATCTACTTAGAAATCATGGATCTATGATGTCCGAAAAAAAAATTCATTTATTTTACTGACGAGAAACAGGACTTACTTATGGTCATTTAAAAATGTCTGACATTAATATCATAATTAATCATATTGTCTCTTAATCTATATATATAAAAGGAGAAGGTGACTGACTGACTGACTGACTGACTGACTGACTGACTGACTGACATATCAACGCAGGGCCTAAACTATAAGGGCTAGAAACTTGAAATTTTGCACAGGGGTTCCTTTTATAACGTAGGGGAGCACTAAGAAAGGATTTTTGAAAATTCACCCCCTAAGGGGGTAAAACGGGGGTGCAAAGTTAGTATGAAACTGCCGTTTTTGAAGTCGTTAGACGGGTAGACGTCGTTAATGGGTCTAATTCTACGCGAGCGAAGCTGCGGGCGTCCACTAGTCATAATATAATATTCTTCCGTTCCATAAAACCTCACCTCTTACTTCACCAAAAACAGATCTCAATCAGATAGAAGTTAAGTCAATTTCGGATACTACTCAGTCACTCACTACTCACTTACCATTCTTTTTCTGAAACAGATAAACAACGTCGAAGAGATCTCAAACAACAAGGTGAAATTATTCTGGCCCAACAAGACAGCAGAAATCAACACCACACACGATTATCAGAAAGAAGACAAGGGATTCACTCAAACGGGCGTCATATCCCTTTCAGTTCCATTGCAAACTCAACATCTTGTCAATACTAAATACTACTATGTAGAGGGGGATAAAACAAGCAATGGTAACGCAACAATTGATTTTGATACGGAAAGATTCGTGAAGGCATCGTTCAATCAGATCCTCAGCAAGAGCGAAAGGAATCTGGATCTTGCAACGATGGATATAGAGGTTGAGAATTACCATACGCCGGTCGGTATCAAGTATGTACATGAGTTTGATGAAACTGGAGATGTGGTAAGTAATTTTAAACATATGTTCAACGCTTCAACGTCCCAATATATCCTAATACCTACTGTACTAACACAACCCTTTATTTGTCCCACTGTTGGGCACGGGTCTCCTCTCAGAATGTGAGGAGTTAGGCCTTAGTTCAACAGGCTGGCTAAGTGTGTATGGCCAGACTTCAGATGGCTTAGAGAACAGATTTCAGATTCAGATTTTCAGACTCATTTATTTTTCATTAAATGGTATTTTGTATACGCTTAATGAACGTCATTAGATTTTTTATCTATCGCTGGCTAACAAAATTGAGGCTACCGAGAAGAACACTGCAAGAAACTTGGAAGTATATATATTTATAGGCTCTCGCAGGGAATCGCGCTTTTTTACATTTTATTTAACATTATGGAGAACTCACAGGCATGCGGGTTTCCCCACGATGTTTCTTTCATCGTTACAGCAGATGAAATTTAATTTCTTACATCTCAATTATATTTACTCTCTAGCCTTTGAAAGATAATTATGCTACATTTAATTGTTAGATTTTTATGTGCACTTTAAGTCCAACTTATGCTAATTTCGCCAGGATGTGAAACAAGCGACCGTCTTTCATCTTCACAACGCGACCAAGTTCAACGTGACTGGTAAACTAGACATATTCACATACAACACCGGCAAGAATCTCAAACTGACTGCCATCCACGGCAATCGAACCTGGATCTTCGCGAACGAGTACGAAGCGGTCGACAACTCGTTGCAACAAGGCAGCAAGATAACGTGGGCTGAAGACGTCTGGTTCAATTACAAAATCCATGTCACCAATATGAGTGTTGTGAGTACCAAAAAAGCGATACTTGGTTAAATCCGTGTTTCCTTTGTTTTTCAATTAAAATTGTTATCTCCAACTATAATTATTATTAATTAAATTAATAATAAATATCTCCAACTAATATTTTTATATTCAATATTCAAAAAGCAGTAACAAAATTGCAAAAGTATTATTCTAATAAATTTCCATTACAACATATTCAATATTCAGTCAGATTAGTAGATTAGTTAGTTAGTACAGTTAGCAGCAAGAAAATGTATGTACCTTAAATTTTTTTTTTAGATATTCTAAGACAAGTGGTTGTGGTAACGAATATTGTGTTGTAATATTGAGAGAAAAATAAACTTTCTTTCTTTCTCTCTTTCTTTCTTTCTTTCTTTCTTTCTTTCTAAAAGCGCAGAAGTCGAAATTTAGGGTATCTTCTTGCGCGGGACAAGTAGGTTGTCGTAAGCGCTGATTAGTTCTCCAGCCGTGTTATGGCCCCCGCACTAACCCCTAATAATGCGCAACTATCCCCTCCAAATTTCTTTAGAGCTACACTAGAAAGTGTAGCTGACTACAAAGTGTAGTGTAGTGTGTAGCGCATTATTAGTACAAGTGCCGTTAAGAATAACGGCACTTGTACTAACAATGCGGGCCCGTTGGCGCAATCGGTAGTGACCCTGTCTGTTGCGCCAGGGGTCGTGGGTTCGAATCCCACTCAGCACAAATATTCGTGTGACGAACACTTGTATTTTTTCTGTGTCTGGATGTTAATATTATCTATTTATGTATGTATTTAAAAATATCTATGTATGTATATCAGTCTCTGACACCCATAACACAGGCTCGCGCCTACTTTGGGGTCAGATGGTCGTGTGTGAGAATGTCCAAGATATTTATTTATTTTATTTAATGCCGATGCTATTCGTTTACAGGAAGACACAGAGTCTCAGCAGATAATAATGGACATATGGTACCCGCTGCGTACTTACCGCGTGCGGGCGGTCTATCGCTTACAAGACAGCCTGTTAGACGGCCACGCCCATATGCTGTGGAACGTTCGAGACGAGAACAAGACCGCGGAGCTACGTGCCATTTGGGAGAACCCGCCTATCGCTGAGGGGAATCAGCACCACGTTCTGCTGTCTCTGGCTCATCCCTCGTTCAGGAAGGTATGCTTTATCTGTCAATCACGGGCCAAAAGTCTACTGTCCTCCACCTATTTTATTCCATACTAGTGGACGCCCGCAGCTTCGCTCGCGTGGAATTAGACGTAACATATCCTAAATACAAAATTTCATTGAAATAATGTAGGTATATACGAAAAACTTTTATACCTACTAACTTTGCACCCCCCTTTTACCCCCCCTTAAGAGATGATTTTCGAAACTCAATAAAAAACCTCCATAGGTACTGAATTTCATTCGAATAACATCAAAAACGGCAAAGTTTCATACTAACTTTGCACCCCCGTTTTACCCCCTTAGGGGGTGAATTTTCAAAAATCCTTTCTTAGTGCTCCCCTACGTTATAAAAGGAACCCCTTTGCAAAATTTCAAGTTTCTAGCCCTTATAGTTTAGGCCCTGCGTTGATAAGTCAGTCAGTCAGTCAGTCAGTCAGTCAGTCAGTCACCTTCTCCTTTTATATATATAGACTAGTGGACGTCCGCAGCTTCGCTCGCGTGGTATTAGACATAACAATAGCTTCGTTTACACCTAGTAATATTATATAGCCTATGTCACTCAGTGAAGATGCAGCTTTCTAATGGTGAAAGAATTTTTGAAATCGGTCCAGTAGTTTTTGTGTGAAAACATTAAAAACAAATCGTTCCTCTTTTTAATATTAGTATAGATTGATTTCGCCTTTAAAGCAATTGTGGTTGGAATGGTGTGGTTTCTGGTTACATTTCTTTAGAGTAATTGACCATCTTTGGCCTCAAGGGTAGGAACACACTTGTGAATGACTTTGAACAAGGCTCAAATAGGAACTGGGCTGGTTAGTCCAAGCTTAATTAGAACATTAGTTGGTCAGTTTGCTAGTGGGTATGAGGACTGGGGACTGTTAATGATAGTTAGTAATAGTGCTGTTTGTAATCGTTAGTTTTTCCCAAGTCAGTCACAGGTGTGTTGCTACCATTGAAGACAAAGATGTTCCATTCTAAAGAAGTGTTAGTTTTTTCTTATTTTATTAAATCCGTTGTTTTTAGGACGTGACACTGAGAGGCCAATACACAAGCACGCCAGCCGTGATGTCAAACGTGTCGATGGAACTACAATATTCCGACTATGAGCATGAGTACCTGAAGCTGAAATCCATCCTCACCGACAACTCCAACGGCCCAATACGAGACTACAAGTTCGCCCTCAAATGCACCCATCCGTCAACCAACCTGGACTTGGATATGAAGTCAGATATAAACATACACAGCAAATGGTATTACATATCGAACTACTACAAATTCCAGAAGTCATTGTTCTATGAAAAGTTGAGGAGCAACAAGATATTGATTGATATGAAGAGGAATATTGTCAATTTGGAGGTAGTATATCAATTTTAGCACGAGTTTGTTTTATTTATATGACACTAGTGGACGCCCGCAGCTTCGCTCGCGTAGAATTAGACCCATTAACGACGTCTACCCGTCTAAAGACTTCAAAAACGGCAAAGTTTCATACTAACTTTGCACCCCCGTTTTACCCTCTTAGGGGGTGAATTTTCAGAAATCCTTTCTTAGTGCTCCCCTACATTATAAAAGGAACCCCTGTGCAAAATTTCAAGTTTCTAGCCCTTATAGTTTAGGCCCTGCGTTGATATGTCAGTCAGTCAGTCAGTCAGTCAGTCAGTCAGTCAGTCAGTCAGTCAGTCAGTCACCTTCTCCTTTTATATATATATATATGACATAGCAAACGGAGTGTTTGAATGTTAATAGGAGCATTCATTGGTCTGTTTATTATTAGCTGGTCTGTTTATTAGGACTGTTCCTACTCCTATGGTCCTCACAGCCAGCTACAACAGTGCAACTCTGTTCTGTTAACAAAGAAAGAAAGAAATAATAATTTATTTGTCACAATCGTTCATGCAACAAAGAAAACTACAAAAAGTACATGTTATGTTTAACAAATATTACCTACACAATTATAAATAGTTCTGTGTTTTTTTTTTTTTAAATATTTATTTATTTATTTACACAGACATTGCAGTGACCAAGTTAGTGTTAGTGTTGTATGTATGTATTACGGTTCCCCGATGCGGCGACGCTCATCTTTAAAATAATAATAGGTTGTTAAAATGAAGTTAAAAGGCCGAAAGGGAAGTTTTTACAATTTAGAAATATGTTTTTTTTTTGTGTTGGGGTTTACTTAATTACAAATTGTATTTTCTCTCGTAACCTTAAATGTTTTTTTACGTATCATCCAAACATTTACATGTTTTACATGTCGCAGCGCGTAAACGAGACATACTACTACAAAATGAACGGCACCTGGGAGCTAGTCTACCCGAGCTACCGGCTGCGGGGGCTGGTGCTGCGGCCGGCCGGCAACGACACCGCCTGCGCCGAGCTGTCGATGCTGAACAGGGCGCTCACAGCTCACTACAACAGCTCCGATGGTGAGTTAAGAGACCAGTTACTACTGCGGAGTGAACGGCAGCTGGGGGCTAGCCTACCCGAGCTACCGGCTGCGGGGCCTGGTGCTGCGGCCGGCCGGCAACGACACCGCCTGCGCCGAGCTGTCGATGCTGAACAGGGCGCTCACAGCTCACTACAACAGCTCCGATGGTGAGTTAAGAGACCAGTTACTACTGCGGAGTGAACGGCAGCTGGGGGCTAGTCTACCCGAGCTACCGGCTGCGGGGGCTGGTGCTGCGGCCGGCCGGCAACGACACCGCCTGCGCCGAGCTGTCGATGCTGAACAGGGCTCTCAATACTCACTACAACAGCTCCGATGGTGAGTTAAGAGACCAGTTACTACTGCGGAGTGAACGGCAGCTGGGGGCTAGTCTACCCGAGCTACCGGCTGCGGGGGCTGGTGCTGCGGCCGGCCGGCAACGACACCGCCTGCGCCGAGCTGTCGATGCTGAACAGGGCGCTCACAGCTCACTACAACAGCTCCGATGGTGAGTTAAGAGACCAGTTACTACTGCGGAGTGAACGGCAGCTGGGGGCTAGCCTACCCGAGCTACCGGCTGCGGGGCCTGGTGCTGCGGCCGGCCGGCAACGACACCGCCTGCGCCGAGCTGTCGATGCTGAACAGGGCGCTCACTGCCCACTACAACAGCTCCGATGGTGAGTTAAGAGACCAGTTACTACTGCAGAGTGAACGGTAGCTGGGAGCTAGCCTACCCGAGCTACCGGCTGCGGGGGCTGGTGCTGCGGCCGACCGGCAACGACACCGCCTGCGCCGAGCTGTCGATGCTGAACAGGGCGCTCAATACTCACTACAACAGCTCCGATGGTGAGTTAAGAGACCAGTTACTACTGCAGAGTGAACGGCAGCTAGGGGCTAGCCTACCCGAGCTACCGGCTGCGGGGCCTGGTGCTGCGGCCGGCCGGCAACGACACCGCCTGCGCCGAGCTGTCGATGCTGAACAGGGCGCTCACTGCCCACTACAACAGCTCCGATGGTGAGTTAAGAGACCAGTTACTACTGCAGAGTGAACGGTAGCTGGGAGCTAGCCTACCCGAGCTACCGGCTGCGGGGGCTGGTGCTGCGGCCGACCGGCAACGACACCGCCTGCGCCGAGCTGTCGATGCTGAACAGGGCGCTCACTGCTCACTACAACAGCTCCGATGGTGAGTTAAGAGACCAGTTACTACTGCAGAGTGAACGGCAGCTGGGAGCTAGTCTACCCGAGCTACCGGCTGCGGGGCCTGGTGCTGCGGCCGACCGGCAACGACACCGCCTGCGCCGAGCTGTCGATGCTGAACAGGGCTCTCCACTACAATAGCTCCTATGGTGTGTTCTCATTTCTTACATTTGAAAGGATGAAGTTATATTATTTATCGATAACACAACAAATATTCTTCCAGACGTCTCCTACCACATGATAGGCAAGATCGTGGACACACGCTCGGCTAAGTTTGACGCTTGGCGGAACTACGACGACGTCACTACCGTCGACCTGGCCTCGTACATACGCCTCAACCACTCAAGACTCCTCATCAGCTCCGTTGTATGGAGACCGGAGATCTTCAGCGAAGTCAAGGGCCAAGCGGTCGGTGCATTGAAGCTCTTATATGCCCAAGTCAACGAAACTCTAGTTATTCTCAAGGAAGCTCCGATGGAGGCCCATCTCGCATTACGAAACATATGGAGCGACGCGAAACCACGCGTCAGAGACTTCTTAGACGACTTGAACGACCTGCACGTGATCAAAGACGATTTAGATGACTTCCAGAGATTCCTGAACGAATCGTATGATCACAACGACTTCTACGTTAAAGATATAGTCGAGTTCACGTACTATGTTTTAGACGAAATGGCGATACGTAATCACTTGGAAAGCTTGCCGGGCTTCGTGAACGACATGTGGGGTATGATGGGCAACACTGGCCAGTCAATCAAGCAAAGCTTGACGTACGTAGTAGATACGATAAAAATGGCGTATGCAAACTTCCTTGATTCTATAAATAAAGTTTTGGAAGCAGATTTGATGGAAATGGTTTCGGACAAGTTGGAAGGTATGATTATGCAGTACGATACATTCGTGAGAGACTTGCATATGAAGTTCTTGGAATACTGGGAGGAAACGTGGGTCAATGCTACGACCAAGCTGAGCCAGTACTGGGAGGACCTGTTGAAGTCTGTGGAGCCACTGTTCTTCAAGATGCTACACTATACCGAAGCGTTTGTGGTGACTATTTGGAGAAACGTCATGGACTTCTTCCACGAGAGGACACACGAACTGACCGACACGCCGTACTTTAACTACGTCTCTACGTTTGGGCATGAAATGGACCGGTATGAAATTGTATTATTATGTTATATTATTATTAATAGTAAACTTTTCAAGGTTTCGAGCAGCCTACAAAATCTGATACTGAGATTGGGCCTAAATGTCCATAAATTGGGTAAACCCCATGAGAGTCTTTGCCTTTCTGCAATGATTGCCTTGCATTGTAAGCTTTCCTTGCATTTGAAAGTTTTTTATGTCCTTAATCCAAATTTGCGCGTATTGTTGCCTTCTTATAACATGTTTATTTTTATAAGCAGTCGTTATCTATTCAAATACCTTAACTTTACAAATTGTCTGTAGAGATTTTTCACTTGTATGCCATGAGAATCATCAGCAATATTGTATTTACATTATTATCAAAATTAGAATAATCTTTTTTTACAAGCCAGTTTTTTAATTAGCATTATTTTTCAAACAGCATCTACAAGGACATAATGAACAACGACTTGATAACGAATATAAAGATGTATAGCAAGAAGCTATGGGGCGTCGTGTGGGGCAAGATTGAGAAGTACATTCCGTTCAAGGACGAGTTCCTGCAGCTCTATGCGGAGTTCCGCAACGCTTGGGAAAACTTCCTGAAGACACCGCAGGTTGTCTACGTTAGAGATAAAGTGAGTTCTGTCGATCTATCGATTATATCCAGATCCAGATCCAGATCCCAGGTCGCCGCCTTAGAGACACAATAAAGACAAACATGATATCACGCCTGTATTTTCACGAAGGGATAGGCAGAGGTGTTGTTGTATACTCTCTTTTCACCAGTTAGGTGGTGGTGGGTGGTGAGCCTATTGCCATACACCGGGCACATATCCAAAACTAAGGCTGCTACGGAGCATTTTGAAACCAAATAGTTGTTGTCCGACCCGGGTATCGAACCTAGTACCTTCTAGCTTAGGATTCGCTTTTGCGACCACTGAGAGACAGGACGGCCAACCTGTATTTTTTTTTACCATTACCATTTTCAGTACAACGAAGCGTACGACCGGCTGAAATGGTGGTATGACTATTTCCTTATCGGTGAAGCAATGGACTCGGTGTGGGAGATCATATACGCCAAAGTCACCGGTTTGGCGAGGACCGCACTACAATACGAGGAGTTGTGAGTTTTGTTTATCTTACGATCTATTTAGCGTACGTGATTATGTGGTATGATTCACTATTTACTTGTTTAAAATGACGGAGATAAATTTGGAATATACTTAAACTAAAATGATTTCGCCTTTAGTCTTAAGTCTTAGCTCTCAAATGACGTACTTAATAAGTTCGTCGTCGCACTTAACAAATGATAGTGTTATTGCTAAAACGATATATTATGTAAGACTCGTTTAACGTATTTTTTTATTGTCAACACTTACTACTGCTAATACTTCTTAGTATAAGTTCCTCAGTACCATTGTACTGAGCAAGTTCCTTTTTGAATAAGTACGCTAAACGAGTTTATATTTTTTGTGTGAGGGTAAAATATTATAAACCTATGCACCTTCAAAACTCATGATTGTTTTGCATCATTGGTTCACCATGCGCCGTCAGCTCACCATTAATTTCAATACTGCGGCTCTTGCATGTAAAACTTTTGTTTATTTGTTTAATTACTACATTAATTTCCAGACACCGCACACCGAAAACAAACTTCATATTCGACCCGCGCCGCGGCGAGATCCTTCTAGAACAGAAGCTGCCGATGTCCTGGCACGCGTTCAACCGCACGCCGGACTTCAGCGAGGTGGCGGAGTACCGCGCCGCGAGAGACTTCATGGACACGTGGCTGGTCAACAACAAGAGCATTTGGTCCTACTACTACGAGATCCGCCCCTACTTGGACCTTAACAATGTCATGCCGCCGTTTGCAGGTATTTATTGCCTTGAACACTTCTAGTTTCTTTCGAGGCGAGGCTAGATCCTTTAGAATCTTCTCAAGATACTTGAGGTTCCTTCTGGAAGCTGGCAATGTCTTAGCACCTGTTCAACCGCACGCCGGACTTCAGCGAGGTGGCGGAGTACCGCGCCGCGCGAGACTTCATGGACACGTGGCTGGTCAACAACAAGAGCATTTGGTCCTACTACTACGAGATCCGCCCCTACTTGGACCTTAACAATGTCATGCCGCCGTTTGCAGGTATTTATTGCCTTGAACACTTCTAGTTTCGTTCGGGGCGACGTTAGATCCTTTAGAATCTTCTCAAGATCCTTCTGGTTCCTTCTGGAAGCTGCCGATGTCCTGGCACGCGTTCAACCGCACGCCGGACTTCAGCGAGGTGGCGGAGTACCGCGCCGCGAGAGACTTCATGGACACGTGGCTGGTCAACAACAAGAGCATTTGGTCCTACTACTACGAGATCCGCCCCTACTTGGACCTTAACAATGTCATGCCGCCGTTTGCAGGTATTTATTGCCTTGAACACTTCTAGTTTCGTTCGGGGCGACGTTAGATCCTTTAGAATCTTCTCAAGATCCTTCTGGTTCCTTCTGGAAGCTGCCGATGTCCTGGCACGCGTTCAACCGCACGCCGGACTTCAGCGAGGTGGCGGAGTACCGCGCCGCGAGAGACTTCATGGACACGTGGCTGGTCAACAACAAGAGCATTTGGTCCTACTACTACGAGATCCGCCCCTACTTGGACCTTAACAATGTCATGCCGCCGTTTGCAGGTATTTATAGCGCGAATTAACGTCACGTGGCTGGTCGTCCGTACTTTGAGCAATGTCATTCTGCCGTTCACAATTATTTCCTGCCCTGAAAAATTCTTAGGTGTTTTCTTCCTATTTGTTGACACTAAATGCCAAGCGATCATCTATACTAATTAATATTAGGATCGCTTATAATTAAATCTTTATAATGAAAGATTTGTTTGTAATGTTTTCACAAACTACTGGACCGATTTAAAAAAATTCTTTCACCATTTTAAAGTTGCATCTTCACTGAGTGACATCCATACTAATATTATAAATCTGTCTGTCTGTCTCGCTTTCACGCCAAAACTACTGAACCGATTTAAATGAAATTTGGTACATAGATAGTCTAGAGCCCGAGAAAGGACATAGGCTACTTTTTTAATTAGAAAAAAGGGTTGTAAAGGGTTGAAAATGGGGATGAAATGTTGTATGAAAATATTGTCATTTTCAGAACTAGAAGCATAAAATTTATATTTTAGACTGTTGATTAGATATCTATATACATATATAAAAAAGGAACGATATTATATAAGGTAACTTAAGGCTAACTACATACTATTAGGTATCCTACACACTACAGTTATCCTCCAATTTTGAATTTTGACATTATGGAGTTATGTATTTGACATTATAATTTTATCTTTAAGCAACTACGCGATTATGACATTAAACTTAAATTGTATGACATGTAAAGTATTGGTAATAATATTATGCATCTGATTTTAACTAAGATTTGTAAATAATATGACAATTAAATTTAATTTAATTTTGCACGCCTTTTAGGTATATTACAGAGGACAAATAATATTTGTAACAACTATTTACTTATGTACCTGTAATCTATATATATAAAAGGAGAAGGTGACTGACTGACTGACTGACTGACTGACTGACTGACTGACTGACTGACTGACTGACATATCAACGCAGGGCCTAAACTATAAGGGTTAGAAACTTGAAATTTTGCACAGGGGTTCCTTTTATAACGTAGGGGAGCACTAAGAATGGATTTTCGAAAATTCACCCCCTAAGGGGGTAAAACGGGGGTGCAAAGTTAGTAAGAAACTTTGCCGTTTTTGAAGTTAGTGAATGTCTTTCTACGCGAGCGAAGCTGCGGGGGCGTCCACTAGTAATGCAATAAATGATTATGATTATGATTATCCAACAGGCATGGCAATGATGACGGGCCAGGGCACGTTGGTGACGTTCGACAAGCGCGTGCTGACGATCTCTGAAGCGGGCACGTTCCTACTCGCGCGCGACTACCGCCAGAACAACTTCACGGTGCTCATCGAGAGCAACGCCGACGGCCGCTACGACCTGGTCGTGTTGACCAGGCGCAGTCTTATCTACATCGACCTGTATAAGGAGGTGAGACAGTGATTATTATTTGGTCATGGCACAGAGGAATAATTATACCGTTAAAAAATTGCTTTTTAAAAAAAAGCTTTTTATAACTTTTTTTTTATTGTCGTGCATTGTCATCGGAACCAAATATGTGTGGCAAATTTCAGCTCGATAGCTTCAGTGGAAGTGGATGAAATATTGATTGCAAGATTCCAGGACATACATACGATGGAAGTTAAATAAAAGCTTTTAAAAATATATATGTATCACTAATTCTTGGTCGTCTATACTAATATTATAAAGAGGAAACATTTGTTTGTAATGTTTTCACAAAAACTACTGGACCGATTTCAAAAAATATGTTTTTATAAATGTAGTTTTGTTAGTAAAAATGTTGTTTAAACAAGTGTTGTTCAAGTTTTATTGCGTTTTCAAAAAGTCAAAGTTATTTAATGTTTTTATTTCGGTTGAATTAGACATTATTTCTTCAGTTTTAGTTTGCTTCAGTCGACGAACAATATTTATAGGTTAGGTTAGGGTGACTCTTTTTTGGAGTTACCGAGAAATTAGATCGTTTGCCTTATTTTACCAATAAGGTTTTACCTTATTTTACCAATAAGTTTTTTTATAGCGAGTTCTTACGACAGTACGTGATACTATCCATACTAATATTATAAATGTGAAAGTGTGTTTGTTTGTTTGTCCGGCTTTCACGTCTCAAAGAAGCTATTATATGGTATGGTTTTTGTGTGTGGAGATAGTGAGGAGGGTGGAGATAGTAGTAATAGTAACGTAGGCTACTTTTTACCGCGGTAAAACATCCCCATGGGAAGATATCGTTGTTTTGTTATGTGCTAGATATTTAGTTCCGGATGTTGTTAATAGATGGCGTTAGTAAAATTCATTTGCAAGTTCTCATGTTAGTATCTTTTAATCGTGGAACTGTCACTATTCATCCACCACAAATGTGTCATGTATGACAACTCATTGTTAATTCCCTTTGACCACGCGGGCGGAGCCGCGGGTAAAAGCTAGTTTGCTTATAAAGAGCGACTGCAAATTTTTAACCGTCAATTGTATCCACAGCAAGTATCCTTGGACCGCGGCGCGGCGCTCACGCTGCCCGCAGCAGTCGACGAGCTGATGGTGGACCGGCAGACGGACACGCTCACCGTGGAGGGCCAGAGCGGGCTGCTCATCCAGTGCAACCTGCTCTTCCGCACGTGCAAGATACAAGTCACCGGTAACGTTGTGTTCCATACCCCGAGCGTCCAGCTGATGGTGGACCGGCAGACGGACACGCTCACCGTGGAGGGCCAGAGCGGGCTGCTCATCCAGTGCAACCTGCTCTTCCGCACGTGCAAGATACAAGTCACCGGTAACGTTGTGTTCCGTCCCCCGAGCGTCCCGAGCGTCGTACCAGCTGGCGGTGGAACTGCAGGCGGACACGTTCACCGTGGATGGCCAGAGCGGGCTGCTCATCCAGTGCAACCTGCTCTTCCGCACGTGCAAGATACAAGTCACCGGTAACGTTGTGCTCCATACCAGCTGGCGGTGGAACTACAGGCGGACACGTTCATTCTATGTTAGCCTTTGCTTAAAACAAATTAAGGCTTAGTAAAAGTAGTCTAGTCTAGGTAGTTCTTGATATATCCCCTTTAATCTATGCGAAGATGAATGTACAGCGCTAAAACACAGAATTCACTATTTTCGCGATTGATTGTGACTTGGATTCGCTTTTTAATTAACTTCCCCATAAGCCCAGTTCGTTATCCATTTTTACTGATACTCATGACTAAATTTTTTGGTCCAGATGACCGAAATGTTTTACAAAATAACTTATAACTAATATTATAAATGCGAGAGTAACTCTGTCTGTCTCGCTTTCACGCCAAAACTACTGAACCGATTTAAATGAAATTTGGTACACAAATAGTCTAGAGCCTAAGGAAGGACATAGGCTACTTTTTAATCTATTATTATGTCTAATTCCACGCGAGCGAAGCTGCGAGCGTCCACTAGTATTTTATATAATGTTCAACCCATCCATAGGCTGGTATTACGCAAGTCTGGGCGGCTTGCTCGGCACGTACAACAACGAGCAATACGACGAATGGCAGCTCCCCAACGGCACGCTCGGGGCGCCGCCCGCAGCGCTGGCGCGAGGCTGGGCCACGCGGCTCCAGCCGGGGCGGGTGCACGCGCGCGGGCCCGCCAACGACACGCAGTGCGGGAAGTTCTTCATGAACAAGGTGTCGCCGCTGCGGCCCTGCTTCTCCGTGGTGAGTGTTTCTAAACAATCTAATTATTTTTTCAGAAAATCAATTCACTTATGTGTACCTGCGTTGTAAATAATTTAAAATTATACTGCTAATTTAAAAAAAAAAAAAAAAGCTATTTATAACTTTTTTTTATTTTCATGCATTGTCATCGTAACCAAATATGTGTGCCGAATTTCAGCTCGTTAGCTTCGGTGGAAGTGGGTGAAATATTGATTTCAAGATTCCAGGACATACTAAATAAAAGCTTTTAAAAAAAAACAAGAACAAAATGTCAGCTTTTCAGGGAAAAAAATAACGTCACTTCGTGTACGTTTTCAGATTGACGCGCGGCCGTTCAACGCAGAGTGCGCGCACGGCGTGGACGCGTGCGCGCTCGCCAGCGCCTACCTCGAGCTGTGCGCGCAGCAGCACGTACCCATACACATCCCTGACCACTGCGTGCAGTGAGTATCCATCTATTCAACGCAGAGTGCTCGCACGGCGTGGACGCGTGCGCGCTCGCCAGCGCCTACCTCGAGCTGTGCGCGCAGCAGCACGTACCCATACACATCCCTGACCACTGCGTGCAGTGAGTATCCATCCATTCAACGCAGAGTGCGCGCACGGCGTGGACGCGTGCGCGCTCGCCAGCGCCTACCTCGAGCTGTGCGCGCAGCAGCACGTACCCATACACATCCCTGACCACTGCGTGCAGTGAGTATCCATCTATTCAACGCAGAGTGCGCGCACGGCGTGGACGCGTGCGCGCTCGCCAGCGCCTACCTCGAGCTGTGCGCGCAGCAGCACGTACCCATACACATCCCTGACCACTGCGTGCAGTGAGTATCCATCCATTCAACGCAGAGTGCGCGCACGGCGTGGACGCGTGCGCGCTCGCCAGCGCCTACCTCGAGCTGTGCGCGCAGCAGCACGTACCCATACACATCCCTGACCACTGCGTGCAGTGAGTATCCATCCATTCAACGCAGAGTGCGCGCACGGCGTGGACGCGTGCGCGCTCGCCAGCGCCTACCTCGAGCTGTGCGCGCAGCAGCACGTACCCATACACATCCCTGACCACTGCGTGCAGTGAGTATCCATCTATTCAACGCAGAGTGCGCGCACGGCGTGGACGCGTGCGCGCTCGCCAGCGCCTACCTCGAGCTGTGCGCGCAGCAGCACGTACCCATACACATCCCTGACCACTGCGTGCAGTGAGTATCCATCTATTCAACGCAGAGTGCGCGCACGGCGTGGACGCGTGCGCGCTCGCCAGCGCCTACCTCGAGCTGTGCGCGCAGCAGCACGTACCCATACACATCCCTGACCACTGCGTGCAGTGAGTATCCATCCATTCAACGCAGAGTGCGCGCACGGCGTGGACGCGTGCGCGCTCGCCAGCGCCTACCTCGAGCTGTGCGCGCAGCAGCACGTACCCATACACATCCCTGACCACTGCGTGCAGTGAGTATCCATCTATTCAACGCAGAGTGCGCGCACGGCGTGGACGCGTGCGCGCTCGCCAGCGCCTACCTCGAGCTGTGCGCGCAGCAGCACGTACCCATACACATCCCTGACCACTGCGTGCAGTGAGTATCCATCTATTCAACGCAGAGTGCGCGCACGGCGTGGACGCGTGCGCGCTCGCCAGCGCCTACCTCGAGCTGTGCGCGCAGCAGCACGTACCCATACACATCCCTGACCACTGCGTGCAGTGAGTATCCATCCATTCAACGCAGAGTGCGCGCACGGCGTGGACGCGTGCGCGCTCGCCAGCGCCTACCTCGAGCTGTGCGCGCAGCAGCACGTACCCATACACATCCCTGACCACTGCGTGCAGTGAGTATCCATCCATTCAACGCAGAGTGCGCGCACGGCGTGGACGCGTGCGCGCTCGCCAGCGCCTACCTCGAGCTGTGCGCGCAGCAGCACGTACCCATACACATCCCTGACCACTGCGTGCAGTGAGTATCCATCCATTCAACGCAGAGTGCGCGCACGGCGTGGACGCGTGCGCGCTCGCCAGCGCCTACCTCGAGCTGTGCGCGCAGCAGCACGTACCCATACACATCCCTGACCACTGCGTGCAGTGAGTATCCATCCATTCAACGCAGAGTGCGCGCACGGCGTGGACGCGTGCGCGCTCGCCAGCGCCTACCTCGAGCTGTGCGCGCAGCAGCACGTACCCATACACATCCCTGACCACTGCGTGCAGTGAGTATCCATCCATTCAACGCAGAGTGCGCGCACGGCGTGGACGCGTGCGCGCTCGCCAGCGCCTACCTCGAGCTGTGCGCGCAGCAGCACGTACCCATACACATCCCTGACCACTGCGTGCAGTGAGTATCCATCCATTCAACGCAGAGTGCGCGCACGGCGTGGACGCGTGCGCGCTCGCCAGCGCCTACCTCGAGCTGTGCGCGCAGCAGCACGTACCCATACACATCCCTGACCACTGCGTGCAGTGAGTATCCATCCATTCAACGCAGAGTGCGCGCACGGCGTGGACGCGTGCGCGCTCGCCAGCGCCTACCTCGAGCTGTGCGCGCAGCAGCACGTACCCATACACATCCCTGACCACTGCGTGCAGTGAGTATCCATCCATTCAACGCAGAGTGCGCGCACGGCGTGGACGCGTGCGCGCTCGCCACCGCCTACCTCGAGCTGTGCGCGCAGCAACACGTGCCCGTACACATCCCTGACCACTGCGTGCAGTGAGTATCCATCCATCCATCCATCTATCCAACACATGTCCACCGCTTTACTAGTTGTTGTCGGATTAGCAATCTATATATATATAAGGAGAAGGTGACTGACTGACTGACTGACTGACTGACTGACTGACTGACTGACTGACTGACTGACTGACTGACATATCAACGCAGGGCCTAAGCAGCACGTACCCATACACATCCCTGACCACTGCGTGCAGTGAGTATCCATCCATCCATCCATCTATCCAACACATGTCCACCGCTTTACTAGTTGTTGTCGGATTAGCAATCTATATATATATAAGGAGAAGGTGACTGACTGACTGACTGACTGACTGACTGACTGACTGACATATCAACGCAGGGCCTAAACTATAAGAGCTAGACACTTGAAATTTTGCACAGGGGTTCCTTTTATAACGTAGGGGAGCACTAAGAAAGGATTTTTGAAAATTCACCCCCTAAGGGGGTAAAACGGGGGTGCAAAGTTAGTATGAAACTTTGCCGTTTTTGAAGTCGTTAGACGGGTAGATGTCGTTAATGGGTCTAATTCTACGCGAGCGAAGCTGCGGGCGTCCACTAGTGTCATATATAGCGACAAAATGCTGAAATAATCTACCACCACCAATACGGACCGGCATAATCCACCAGATGGGATTTATCATAGGCGGTGACAACTCCAATATGTCGCTGTCCTCGTGACCTAATCTAAGAACGCCATACGACGACTGTCAACTGAAAAACAAATTCAAATTCAAATTCATTTATTGTGGACCATAGGGTTCATAAGGTGTTACATAGTAAAAGTCTCTCTATGACCTGCCATAAAGGCATACAACAGATTCTTTAGTGCTGTCGTTTTTGGGATGCATGTGAGCCTGTCGTTAATCCCCATGTTGGAGAGCGGCCTAAGATATAAATGCACCACCAACTCTTACTCAAGTAGAGTGGTGGAATTTATTCCTCGACAATAACTCAAGTAGAGTGGTGGAATTTATTTCTTCTTAGTTGTATGTAAATGCTACTCCAGTGGATTGGCGGAAAGTAAAGTGGCCAACTAAATTGTGTAGACTTTTTAGGCGACTGGAAGTCCGAAGCAAAGAAATAATGCCACTAACGGTCACCCGTCCAAATCGTATTGCCTGTATATTTATGTAAGACAAAATAGCGGTGACAGCCCAGTGGCTAACGACCTCGCCTCTCATTCGAGCGGTCCGTTTACTCTGGACTTTATTATTCTCTGTCATTTATTTCGACTTCTGCGCATTAACGGTCAGCGCTAGAATTTCTTGCCGCCAATAATACATATTGTCAGCAATTATTACACAGCAATGTCCTTGGGGGAGACCCATGCCCAGCAGTGGGACGTCTATGGGTCGCAGCGAAATAATGCTCATCATTATACTGTGGTGAGTTTGGAGTAGGGGTCAAATTAAAGTAGGGGTAAAATTACGACTACTCTAAAAGTAAACCCTTAGTTGCTTAGATATTCACGAGTATTTCAATAACCCTCAGATGCAGTACGCCTCAAGGCGACGCGGTGGATGAAGGCTCGACCGTGGAGCTCCAGAGTCCGCCGAGTTCCGCCGACGTGGTGCTGGTGGTGGAGGCGCAGTACTGCAACAAGAACATCCGCAAGAACAAGAACATGGACCTGTTCCTGGAGACCTTCGACAGCAAGCTGCAGGGGAACGGCCTGTCTGACAACAGGTGGGATATATTGCAGTTCCAGAGTCCACCGACGTGGTGCTGGTGGTGGAGGCGCAGTACTGCAACAAGAACATCCGCAAGAACAAGAACATGGACCTGTTCCTGGAGACCTTCGACAGCAAGCTGCAGGGGAACGGCCTGTCTGACAACAGGTGGGATATATTGCAGTTCCAGAGTCCACCGACGTGGTGCTGGTGGTGGAGGCGCAGTACTGCAACAAGAACATCCGCAAGAACAAGAACATGGACCTGTTCCTGGAGACCTTCGACAGCAAGCTGCAGGGGAATGGCCTGTCTGGCAACAGGTGGGATATATTGCTGTACGCCACAAGAAGGCACGTTCGTGGCCTTCGTGGGGCTCCAGAGTCCGCCGAAGTGTTGCTGGTGGTGGAAGCGCATTATTTGCGGAAATACAGGCGTGATGTTATGTTATGTTGTCTGTCACAGTTGTCATGTCTGTCAATTGGAGGTGTGACGCCCATAAAGGGAGACTAAAGTCGAGCAGTGGCAGCATTGCTTATAAAATATTGTTATTGCATTTCAGATATGCCGTCGTGGTGTATGGCGGGCACGGAGTGTACCGCAAGCCTCGAGCGCTTTACGTCAACAACAAGCTCTTCCAGAACGCCGTGGAAGCGCCGCGCCATTTGGACGCTTTCCAGATAGGTTGGTAACATGCATTTTCATCTACAACTGTTAGTAATAATCATCATCATCATCACAATCCTTTCTTTGTCCTACTGTTGGGCTCGGGTCTACTCTCAGAATGGGAGGGATTATGCCTTAGTCCACCACGCTGGCCAAGTGCGGATTGGCAGACTTCAGATACTTCAGCGTACCTTCGAGAACGTTATGATGAACTCTCAGGCATGCAGGTATCCGCACGATGTGTCCTTCACCGTTATAGCAAGTGACATTTAATTTCTTAAATCGCACATAACTTAGAAAAGTCATTGGTGCGTGCCACTGAGGTTTGAACCCGGACCGCTCGAGTGAGAGGCGAGTTCGATAGCCACTGGGCTGTCACAACTGTTAGTAATAATGAGTCTTATTACCTACAGAAGTAGGAACGGATCTCCTGTAAGCAGTCAAGAATATAATACCTTTTCTGGTGTACCCATTTACCGTACAATCTTGCGTTAGGTACTTGTTCTTGGTCACTATGAAGACTACTTCCCATTTTAAAGTTAGACTAGTGGACGCGCAGCTTCGCTCTTATGGAATTAGACATAACAATAATTTCGTTTACATCTAGTAATATTATATAGCCTGTGTCACTCACTGAAGATGCAGCTTTCTAATGGTGAAAGAATTTTTGAAATCAGTCCAGTAGTTTTTGTGTGAAAACATTACAAACAAATCTTTCCTCTTTATATTATTAGTATAGATTCGAAGAACTCGTTCGATCATGACGGTATCCCCCTACTTGTACCTCTATCATATTTTAAAAATGAGACACCGTAGACAACTGCACTTTGCCTGTTTGTTATTTGAAATTATCAACCATAGGGCTCCATCATACTTATGTCTGGTAGTAAATATTAAGGTTTGTGATATGTTAGGGTAGTTACTTATATGTATTATGTATTAGCTTAGTTATATACTTATATTTATTTGTTGGGTTATTTAATTGCTTTTGGTTGTTTGGGTAATAATAATATTTAAGTTTTAAAGTAGTTACGCCACCAGCAGGACTACACGATTCACGGGGTCGCCCTGAAAACCAGCGGTCCTAGTATTACTGCGGCCAGTGCTGAGTGCGGCCCCTTTTCGTATAGTTTTGACTGCATTTTTCCTTTAAATTTAAATTTAATTCCTTTTTTTTTTTCATTTATTTTTGTAATGCAGCTCTTACGAAATAAATAAATTTTCTTTCTTTCTTTCTTCTTTCTATCATGAGTTTGTCATACCTACTGAAAGAGACTCAAGTGTCTTAGCAAATCTGATGATGTTTAACAACCCGAATTATCGGTCGTTCGTAAACATAAATAAACTGTATAGGTACATTCGTTGACAGAAAAGAGTGACCTCGTAAAGTCGAACCGGTCGAGCCGCGCGGACGTGTTCGGCGCGCTCAAGTTCGCGAGCTCGCTGCCGCTCCGGCCGGCCGCGCCGCGCGCCGTCTTGCTGATGCCCTGTACGCGCTGCGACGCCGCCACCATGCCGGTCGGTCACACACACATACACGCACGCACGCTCGCACTAACGTTAAGACGAACCGGTCGAGCCGCGCGGACGTGTTCGGCGCGCTCAAGTTCGCGAGCTCGCTGCCGCTCCGGCCGGCCGCGCCGCGCGCCGTCTTGCTGATGCCCTGTACTCGCTGCGACGCCGCCACCATGCCGGTCGGTCACACACACATACACGCACGCACGCTCGCACTAACGTTAAGACGAACCGGTCGAGCCGCGCGGACGTGTTCGGCGCGCTCAAGTTCGCGAGCTCGCTGCCGCTCCGGCCGGCCGCGCCGCGCGCCGTCTTGCTGATGCCCTGTACGCGCTGCGACGCCGCCACCATGCCGGTCGGTCACACACACATACACGCACGCACGCTCGCACTAACGTTAAGACGAACCGGTCGAGCCGCGCGGACGTGTTCGGCGCGCTCAAGTTCGCGAGCTCGCTGCCGCTCCGGCCGGCCGCGCCGCGCGCCGTCTTGCTGATGCCCTGTACGCGCTGCGACGCCGCCACCATGCCGGTCGGTCACACATAAATATATTGATTGTAAAAATAATTACGTCCTTATTTTAAAAGCTTTTATTGAACTTCACTCGTATGTATAGTATGTAAGTATATATGTAAGTATGTCCTGGAATCTTGCAATCAATATTTCACCCACTTCCACTGAAGCTATCGAGCTGAAATTTGGCACACATATTAGGTTCCGCTGACAATGCATGAAAATAAAAATAAAAGTTATAAAAGCTTTTTAAAACAAAAATTTTTTAGAGTAAAATTTAAATTTATAAATATACTAGTGGACGCCCGCAGCTTCGCTCGCGTTACACATTCACTAACTTCAAAAACGGCAAAGCTTCATACTATTTTTGCACCCCCGTTTTACCCCCTTAGGGGATGAATTTTCAAAATTTTCTCGCCGTAATAACCATCCTTGAACTTCAACGAACATTTAAAAAAAAGAATTGGCCAAATTGGTCCAGGCGTTGTTGAGTTATGCGCTTACCAACACATTTTGCGATTCATTTTTATTATATAGATGAGGTGATTAGACACGCTTATCGAAAGTCTAGGTAACTACAAACTACTTAAAGAAAAGAGATACAAGTATAATGCTAATCTAAACTAATCAATAAAAGGCAAAGGATGAGCTATTGATCCTTGAATGAATAGCTAATCTTACACAGGTGCCTAACCTGCCCTAGGGCTAATCCATACTAATATTATAAATGTGAAAGTGTGTTTGTTTGTTTGTTTGTCCGGCTTTCACGTCGCAACGAAGCTATTATATGGTATGGTTTTTGTGTGTGGAGATAGTGAGGAGGGTGGAGAGTGACGTAGGCTACTTTTTAACGCGGTAAAACATCTCCATGGGAAGATATCGATGTTTTGTTATTTTCTAGATATTTAGTTCCGGATGTTGTTAATAGATGGCATTGTTAATTCCCTTTAACCACGCGGGCGGAGCCGCGGGTAAAAGCTAGTTTACAATAATTACCTACCACTAAGCTAAGCTCTTAGTCACGATGGACTATCTCACACACATACACGCACGCACGCTCGCACGCACATGCACGTACGCGTACACACACAAAACAAACAAAACGATCAAATGCTTACTTACATACACAAACAACGTGATTGTGCAGCGACGCGAGCGCGTCTTTGACGTTTCGTTGACTGAATTTCATTGTTTTTTATGTAAGCTGAAAGCAGGCGACCACGTACAGTGTCGAACACGCGTTTATGAAGATAAGCATCCGTGGACAGTAGGCCTTAGAGTTTCTTCTCTCTCTCTCTCTCTCGTATAACGATGTTCTTTTAACTCGACGCACGTGCATAGCCCATTAGTAGATAAACCAAACTCAGATCAGGACCAAAAGGTATCTGATCCATCCCCGAGATCATAAGTGAACCGACTCAATTCTTTACTCAAACCCTATCTCAAACTGCTTTAGGCCTACTGTCCAAGGATAATATAAGATATAGCATCATACCCGCTTCAATATACAGCTCGTGTAGCACAGCGTACTGCACGCAGTCCGCGTTTCGTGCGTATTGATTGTAAAAATAATTACGCCCTTATTTTAAACGGAGATGGGGAAAAAATATATTCAGTAACCGTAACAGAAACCCACAAGTTAATTATTTATCACTCACCACTCAATGAAACTGTCAACAGATCGACTACTCGACGATATTCCACAACCTGATGGAGAACTCGGTAACGCTTCACATTCTCATGGACGAAGATTTCACGCTTTCCAAGAAGAGGGTGGCCAAGTATCTGTTCGGTGAGTATACCATATTTAAATTATGTTTTTCTTGAGTTGCGTCAACGTACTAGCATATTTATGTAGTCCGTGGTACTAAAGGTACCAATCGAGGCTTGATTGTTGTTGTCACACGAAGCACGGTAGCGCCCATGAAATGTTACCACTAGCGGTCATCGGATGGGACGATCTGACCACGCTTGTCGTTATTAAATTTATTGTCGATAACATTGAATCGACGCGAGTCATTGGGCTATGGACGCTACTGCTATTAAGCTGACCATAATCATGCTCTAATTTTGTTGTTTCCAGGAGTGGACAGTACAGTGGCATACACGAACAAGGATTACGAGCGGCTCGTGGGCGACGCCGGGCTGCGCAAGCAAGTGCGGTTGCCTAAGGATAGGCTGGGCCTGTGTACCTCGCTCGCGCTCGAGACCAACGGTAATACCTGCGGGGTGCGGTGTGTACTAATCAGTAGGTCCATCGGTCAAATCCGGCTCGAAGGACCAAACTGATTGCGCCGTGGCAAGTAATTTGGGATGCGGGAATAAAAACTACGAGTGGACTGTATTCTCATGTATTACAAAATATCTACTTAAAAATTCGGATACCTAGTAGTAGAGAGAGAGAGAGAGCTGTTCTGCAACTAGTGATTCGCGCGCGTCGTAGCAATGCGCGCGGACAACAGACGCACGGGTAGCATAATATGCAAAAGAAAGATAGGTATACACGATAAGCACGAGGCAGCACTAGTAAGCCGCGGGTGGTTTTAGCCACACTTTAAGATGCTATGTTCGGATGGTAGCGGAATTTTTATTTCGCACAGGTACACTGAAGCTGCGAGACAACGTGTTGGCAGTATACGATTCCCTTTGTTTTTTTTTATTTCGCGGCGAAGATAAATGTCGCCTGCATAGCTCCTCAATTGACAGCACTAACATTGAACGGTTCACGTAGGTACAAGTCCAACTCAGCAGTTTCCGCCTTCGTCACCCAGTTCACGTTATTCACGCGTCACCGCATGGGGTGTGCTCAATATATCATAACATCAGTATCACAATATCAAATCAGTTATCATTAGTTACATCTTTCATTACAACAACAACCTCTTGGTGCACCGTACTGAACAGACATAATGTTGTCCCCCGCAGGAACAATCTGGGCGGGCGGCAAGCTGTGCGGCGAGCGCGGCGCGGCGCGTCGGTTCGCGACGGTGGCGGGCGGGCGCATGGCCCGCGCCGCGCGCGCCTGCCGCGCCACCCGCTGCGAGTGCCGCGCCGCCCGTCTGCACTGCCGCCCCTGCTCGCCGCCGCTCTCGCCCGTACGTATACCATGCACCCACCACAGCTGATCACTACGCATGGCCCGCGCCGCGCGCGCCTGCCGCGCCACCCGCTGCGAGTGCCGCGCCGCCCGTCTGCACTGCCGCCCCTGCTCGCCGCCGCTCTCGCCCGTACGTATACCTCATGCACCCACCACAGCTGATCACTACGCATGGCCCGCGCCGCGCGCGCCTGCCGCGCCACCCGCTGCGAGTGCCGCGCCGCCCGTCTGCACTGCCGCCCCTGCTCGCCGCCGCTCTCGCCCGTACGTATACCATGCACCCACCACAGCTGATCACTACGCATGGCCCGCGCCGCGCGCGCCTGCCGCGCCACCCGCTGCGAGTGCCGCGCCGCCCGTCTGCACTGCCGCCCCTGCTCGCCGCCGCTCTCGCCCGTACGTATACCTCATGCACCCACCACAGCTGATCACTACGCATGGCCCGCGCCGCGCGCGCCTGCCGCGCCACCCGCTGCGAGTGCCGCGCCGCCCGTCTGCACTGCCGCCCCTGCTCGCCGCCGCTCTCGCCCGTACGTATACCATGCACCCACCACAGCTGATCACTACGCATGGCCCGCGCCGCGCGCGCCTGCCGCGCCACCCGCTGCGAGTGCCGCGCCGCCCGTCTGCACTGCCGCCCCTGCTCGCCGCCGCTCTCGCCCGTACGTATACCTCATGCACCCACCACAGCTGATCACTACGCATGGCCCGCGCCGCGCGCGCCTGCCGCGCCACCCGCTGCGAGTGCCGCGCCGCCCGTCTGCACTGCCGCCCCTGCTCGCCGCCGCTCTCGCCCGTACGTATACCTCATGCACCCACCACAGCTGATCACTACGCATGGCCCGCGCCGCGCGCGCCTGCCGCGCCACCCGCTGCGAGTGCCGCGCCGCCCGTCTGCACTGCCGCCCCTGCTCGCCGCCGCTCTCGCCCGTACGTATACCATGCACCCACCACAGCTGATCACTACGCATGGCCCGCGCCGCGCGCGCCTGCCGCGCCACCCGCTGCGAGTGCCGCGCCGCCCGTCTGCACTGCCGCCCCTGCTCGCCGCCGCTCTCGCCCGTACGTATACCTCATGCACCCACCACAGCTGATCACTACGCATGGCCCGCGCCGCGCGCGCCTGCCGCGCCACCCGCTGCGAGTGCCGCGCCGCCCGTCTGCACTGCCGCCCCTGCTCGCCGCCGCTCTCGCCCGTACGTATACCTCATGCACCCACCACAGCTGATCACTACGCATGGCCCGCGCCGCGCGCGCCTGCCGCGCCACCCGCTGCGAGTGCCGCGCCGCCCGTCTGCACTGCCGCCCCTGCTCGCCGCCGCTCTCGCCCGTACGTATACCATGCACCCACCACAGCTGATCACTACGCATGGCCCGCGCCGCGCGCGCCTGCCGCGCCACCCGCTGCGAGTGCCGCGCCGCCCGTCTGCACTGCCGCCCCTGCTCGCCGCCGCTCTCGCCCGTACGTATACCTCATGCACCCACCACAGCTGATCACTACGCATGGCCCGCGCCGCGCGCGCCTGCCGCGCCACCCGCTGCGAGTGCCGCGCCGCCCGTCTGCACTGCCGCCCCTGCTCGCCGCCGCTCTCGCCCGTACGTATACCTCATGCACCCACCACAGCTGATCACTACGCATGGCCCGCGCCGCGCGCGCCTGCCGCGCCACCCGCTGCGAGTGCCGCGCCGCCCGTCTGCACTGCCGCCCCTGCTCGCCGCCGCTCTCGCCCGTACGTATACCATGCACCCACCACAGCTGATCACTACGCATGGCCCGCGCCGCGCGCGCCTGCCGCGCCACCCGCTGCGAGTGCCGCGCCGCCCGTCTGCACTGCCGCCCCTGCTCGCCGCCGCTCTCGCCCGTACGTATACCTCATGCACCCACCACAGCTGATCACTACGCATGGCCCGCGCCGCGCGCGCCTGCCGCGCCACCCGCTGCGAGTGCCGCGCCGCCCGTCTGCACTGCCGCCCCTGCTCGCCGCCGCTCTCGCCCGTACGTATACCATGCACCCACCACAGCTGATCACTACGCATGGCCCGCGCCGCGCGCGCCTGCCGCGCCACCCGCTGCGAGTGCCGCGCCGCCCGTCTGCACTGCCGCCCCTGCTCGCCGCCGCTCTCGCCCGTACGTATACCTCATGCACCCACCACAGCTGATCACTACGCATGGCCCGCGCCGCGCGCGCCTGCCGCGCCACCCGCTGCGAGTGCCGCGCCGCCCGTCTGCACTGCCGCCCCTGCTCGCCGCCGCTCTCGCCCGTACGTATACCTCATGCACCCACCACAGCTGATCACTACGCATGGCCCGCGCCGCGCGCGCCTGCCGCGCCACCCGCTGCGAGTGCCGCGCCGCCCGTCTGCACTGCCGCCCCTGCTCGCCGCCGCTCTCGCCCGTACGTATACCTCATGCACCCACCACAGCTGATCACTACGCATGGCCCGCGCCGCGCGCGCCTGCCGCGCCACCCGCTGCGAGTGCCGCGCCGCCCGTCTGCACTGCCGCCCCTGCTCGCCGCCGCTCTCGCCCGTACGTATACCTCATGCACCCACCACAGCTGATCACTACGCATGGCCCGCGCCGCGCGCGCCTGCCGCGCCACCCGCTGCGAGTGCCGCGCCGCCCGTCTGCACTGCCGCCCCTGCTCGCCGCCGCTCTCGCCCGTACGTATACCTCATGCACCCACCACAGCTGATCACTACGCATGGCCCGCGCCGCGCGCGCCTGCCGCGCCACCCGCTGCGAGTGCCGCGCCGCCCGTCTGCACTGCCGCCCCTGCTCGCCGCCGCTCTCGCCCGTACGTATACCTCATGCACCCACCACAGCTGATCACTACGCATGGCCCGCGCCGCGCGCGCCTGCCGCGCCACCCGCTGCGAGTGCCGCGCCGCCCGTCTGCACTGCCGCCCCTGCTCGCCGCCGCTCTCGCCCGTACGTATACCTCATGCACCCACCACAGCTGATCACTACGCATGGCCCGCGCCGCGCGCGCCTGCCGCGCCACCCGCTGCGAGTGCCGCGCCGCCCGTCTGCACTGCCGCCCCTGCTCGCCGCCGCTCTCGCCCGTACGTATACCTCATGCACCCACCACAGCTGATCACTACGCATGGCCCGCGCCGCGCGCGCCTGCCGCGCCACCCGCTGCGAGTGCCGCGCCGCCCGTCTGCACTGCCGCCCCTGCTCGCCGCCGCTCTCGCCCGTACGTATACCTCATGCACCCACCACAGCTGATCACTACGCATGGCCCGCGCCGCGCGCGCCTGCCGCGCCACCCGCTGCGAGTGCCGCGCCGCCCGTCTGCACTGCCGCCCCTGCTCGCCGCCGCTCTCGCCCGTACGTATACCTCATGCACCCACCACAGCTGATCACTACGCATGGCCCGCGCCGCGCGCGCCTGCCGCGCCACCCGCTGCGAGTGCCGCGCCGCCCGTCTGCACTGCCGCCCCTGCTCGCCGCCGCTCTCGCCCGTACGTATACCTCATGCACCCACCACAGCTGATCACTACGCATGGCCCGCGCCGCGCGCGCCTGCCGCGCCACCCGCTGCGAGTGCCGCGCCGCCCGTCTGCACTGCCGCCCCTGCTCGCCGCCGCTCTCGCCCGTACGTATACCTCATGCACCCACCACAGCTGATCACTACGCATGGCCCGCGCCGCGCGCGCCTGCCGCGCCACCCGCTGCGAGTGCCGCGCCGCCCGTCTGCACTGCCGCCCCTGCTCGCCGCCGCTCTCGCCCGTACGTATACCTCATGCACCCACCACAGCTGATCACTACGCATGGCCCGCGCCGCGCGCGCCTGCCGCGCCACCCGCTGCGAGTGCCGCGCCGCCCGTCTGCACTGCCGCCCCTGCTCGCCGCCGCTCTCGCCCGTACGTATACCTCATGCACCCACCACAGCTGATCACTACGCATGGCCCGCGCCGCGCGCGCCTGCCGCGCCACCCGCTGCGAGTGCCGCGCCGCCCGTCTGCACTGCCGCCCCTGCTCGCCGCCGCTCTCGCCCGTACGTATACCTCATGCACCCACCACAGCTGATCACTACGCATGGCCCGCGCCGCGCGCGCCTGCCGCGCCACCCGCTGCGAGTGCCGCGCCGCCCGTCTGCACTGCCGCCCCTGCTCGCCGCCGCTCTCGCCCGTACGTATACCTCATGCACCCACCACAGCTGATCACTACGCATGGCCCGCGCCGCGCGCGCCTGCCGCGCCACCCGCTGCGAGTGCCGCGCCGCCCGTCTGCACTGCCGCCCCTGCTCGCCGCCGCTCTCGCCCGTACGTATACCTCATGCACCCACCACAGCTGATCACTACGCATGGCCCGCGCCGCGCGCGCCTGCCGCGCCACCCGCTGCGAGTGCCGCGCCGCCCGTCTGCACTGCCGCCCCTGCTCGCCGCCGCTCTCGCCCGTACGTATACCTCATGCACCCACCACAGCTGATCACTACGCATGGCCCGCGCCGCGCGCGCCTGCCGCGCCACCCGCTGCGAGTGCCGCGCCGCCCGTCTGCACTGCCGCCCCTGCTCGCCGCCGCTCTCGCCCGTACGTATACCTCATGCACCCACCACAGCTGATCACTACGCATGGCCCGCGCCGCGCGCGCCTGCCGCGCCACCCGCTGCGAGTGCCGCGCCGCCCGTCTGCACTGCCGCCCCTGCTCGCCGCCGCTCTCGCCCGTACGTATACCTCATGCACCCACCACAGCTGATCACTACGCATGGCCCGCGCCGCGCGCGCCTGCCGCGCCACCCGCTGCGAGTGCCGCGCCGCCCGTCTGCACTGCCGCCCCTGCTCGCCGCCGCTCTCGCCCGTACGTATACCTCATGCACCCACCACAGCTGATCACTACGCATGGCCCGCGCCGCGCGCGCCTGCCGCGCCACCCGCTGCGAGTGCCGCGCCGCCCGTCTGCACTGCCGCCCCTGCTCGCCGCCGCTCTCGCCCGTATGTATACTTCACTAGCTTTTACCCGCGGCTCCGCCCGCGTGGTTAAAGAGAATTAACAATGAATTGCAAAATTCAGAACTTGCAAATGAATTTTACTAACGCCATCTATTAACAACATCTGGAACTAAATATCTAGCAAATAACAAAACATCGATATCTTCCCATGGGGATGCTTTACCGCGGTAATAAGTAGCCTACGTCACTCTCCACCCTCCTCACTATCTCCACACACAAAAACCATACCATATAATAACTTCGTTGCGACGTGAAAGCCGGACAAACAAATAAACAAACAAACACACTTTCACATTTATAATATTAGTATATGGATTGCACGCACCACAGCTTATGGAGCTCCTCTCCTCGTTCTCAGGTCTCCTCTGGCAATTGGAGGGGTTAGGTCATAATTAACCATAGCCCAATGGCTCGCGTCGATTCTATATCATTAAGCAACGACAGTGGCAACATTTCATGGACGCTACCGTGCTTCAGAGGGCACGTTAGGCCGTCACTCCCGGTTGTTTTCAATGGTATAAACAGTTTTTAAGCCTAGTGGAAGACCTTCGGGTGGCTTGAAAACATTCGACACTGAAACAACCAACCAAGAACCCCTCGACTAATCCCCATTGGAGTAATGGTGGAGTATGCTCTCGACCTACCGCAGCTGTCTCTGTGCCCAGTTAAAGATGTTAACAGGAATATTAATTGGTCAGTTCTGTAAGCTATGAGACCAAAGTAAATGATGATAAAATGATGGAATGACAATAGCACCTCCTTTAATCTTTACAATGGCGACGACTCCATGTAAGCGACCCTCACCTCTCAACCTGGTACCGGTCCTGGGTTCAAATCCCAGCCGGGACAGATAATTCGCAGATTAATATTTGTACCAGGGGCATGTATGTATGTTGCGTTATTTTCTGTGTGTTCGCCATCACACAGGGGTGTGCGTAGCGATTATTTAATTTATTTAATGCTATTTTTTTTTCAGCTGGACATATCGTTCTGGAACTCTGAAGACATCGACGAGCTTATCGATATGGCAATGGACCCGCCCACTCTACCCGCCTTCAGGTGACGCGAGCTCTCTAGTGAATTTTAAATTTTTAGACAATGCGACAGTTGCATGTTGACAAAATGTGCGTTGGAAAGTTGCAGTGTGTACTCGGCTTTAGCGAATTAGACCTGTTGTATAGTTATAAAGTCATCGAATTATTGTATAGTAATATATAGTTTCTAATTGTATAGTTAATGTATGTGACAGCATTGTCAGTTCGCCATATTGCTGCAATAAATTATTTTATTGATTTGCATTTTATTTTTACTGTATTATACAAAATTACCTTCCCTGATATTCTGTAATGTTATTAAATATTTTATATTTAATAATAAATTAATTAATACGCTTCAATTAAAAAAAAACATTTAAAGAGAAAATGTTATTCTTCACATATTATTACGAGTAAGAGTTTTTAAAAGTTTTTATCAGGTTACAACTTAAAATATTTGAATTTACACTTCCAATACTTTAAAGTTTGAATACATGTTGGTAGTTCCAAGGTTATCATTTTTTGGATCTGTATTTTGAAGGCCAGAATTACTTCAAAAAGGAGGTTATCAATATTTATGTATGTTTATATAGGTCGCCCAGGAATATATGATAAGTGAAAAAGATTCAATAAATAAAAGAAAATATTCAGAAAACAATTCAGTCTTTAATAATAATCACAAATTTAAGCCATCTACATAATATCTGCATTCTTATGTTCTACAAACTAACACTCCACACTATAGGAACAACTACATTGATTATTTGACCATGTCATAATCTGATATCTACTAAAAATAATAAATTGGCTGTGCTTAGCATTGTCATGAGTATTTACATATTTTAAATGATAAATAAAGAATAATTCTTATAACCTTCAATTTGATTTTACATTTGTTCTTCAGTAATCAACATAAGTCATATAGGTAATTCAACAGATAATTTTACACAAGAATGTTAACAACATCAAGCAAGATATATAGAAATCTTCATAACATCTAAATAATTTTATAGGGATCTACAATTAATCTTTGAAAACTTGATAACACATTTAAATGCAATTTAAAACGAATACCTTATTTATTTATGCACCTTATAGGCAAGCACAACACCAATGACCAAAAGCATGACCGCCGATGCTTTATATAACAAATTGTAGAGCACCTTATTCTGTCCGCCCACAGAGTTGACTATAAGGTTGTTCATCAGAAATACCTGGTTGCTCTCCTCAATGAATGCTTCCTGTTCATCTTCAGTCATTCTCTCCGCTATGGAATTCATTGCATCTTTGAACTCTTTTTTAAGCTTTGCAATGTCTGCATCGCTTAAGTCTGTCACTTTGTCAATGTATGTTTCCTCTTGAGATGTTTCTGAAAGAGTTTTCAAAAACATTATTATTGTATTTGTGGTACACTAAAGGGTTGCATTATTACAAATAATAATAATAAAGGGTTGCACCAATGAGATCCACCAAATAGATCTCATAACTAAGGCCACAACCAAAAAAGCTTGGAGCATACTCTACCAGGCTTCTCCAGGGTGGATTGGTTGAGGGGTCAGCCGCCAACCAGATTAGGAATTTTTTTGGCCTTGAAATGGCTTAACAACTCTTATATTACAATAACCAACAGCTTCAAAGCTCAGCTCTTGCTGAGACCTAGGAAGTTAAATAATATCAATATCTAGAGCTATGACTAGTTGCTATCATGAACACTTTTATGATCAGGAGTGCTGCCAATATTAACTAACTATAATAAACAAAATACTAACTGGCAAGAAATGCTAGTCTCAAAAAAAAAAACAATCAATCTCCTTTGACTATCCCTAAAAAGAACAGTATAAAGTATACACACTCACTTTCACCAAACAATTTCCGTTTCTTAGCAAGTATCTGCCCGCCGCTCAGCAGTCCCAGGTACAAATGGTACACATACGCCAACAGGAGCTGAGGATTGTCTCTTTCTAAGTCATGCAAGTGCTGTAAATAGTTCTCTAAAGCCATTGACTTGGGCAAAGCTTTCCAGTCCTCCCCGAGATAGTGAGCGAGGTCCTCTTCGAATGCATGCTTTCTGGAATCATATAATTTACTTTTGAATCACTGTTTATTACCAAACAAAGAACACCATCATTATAGCCCCTTTTTAATCCAACCATTGAGCTCGGGTCCACATGTGGAAGGGGTAGAAATTGAAATTGGTAGAATTCACAGGACTTTGAGCACATTAGTCAGTAGGTAGGTAGGTTAATTGTGCTAAAATTAATATCTTTTGTATTTTCTAAACTGTTATATTGTATTGTAATATTGTAGAACTATTTAATTTGATTAATTTTAAAGAATGTTATTGTAGTATATATCCTTAGTTAGTTTAAATTTATGTCTATTTACTGTCCGAACTGCTCAATACGCTGGGTCGCCCTGAAAACCAGCGGTCATGGTTCACTGCGACCATAGCTGAGTGTGGCCCTATTTCGGCAGATCTTAAACTGTTATTTATTAATTTATTTTATAGGCATATTGAATCTATATAATAAAAATGAATCGCAAAATGTGTTGGTAAGCGCATAACTCAACAATGCCTGGACCAATTTGGCCAATTCTTTTTTTAAAATGTTCGTTGAAGTTCAAGGATGGTTTTTACGGCGAGAAAAATTTGAAATTTCATCCCCTAAGGGGGTAAAACGGGGGTGCAAAGTTAGTATGAAGCTTTGCCGTTTTTGAAGTTAGTGAATGTGTAACGCGAGCAAAGCTGCGGGCGTCCACTAGTTTGAAATAAATTTATATTCTAATTCACATTATTTAGAACTCTCTGGCTAATGCAGTGATTACACCTATATAGGTTTATTTGCAATGTGTTCACCTTTCCAGCAGGTGATATTTAATTTCTTAAAATACACATTAAGTAGTTGCTTCCCACTTGGATTACAACCCACACAAATAAGGGGAGAGTTTGATAGCCACAGGTTTATCACTACTGTAAAAGAAGAACAATAAATGTTACATACAAACTACAGATTGCTTGTAATTTTAATTTTACAAATAGCTAAAAACCCATTTTATCAAAATAATTCAAGTTTGAGAAAGAACTTCAGTAAACAAGAGCTGGTTCACATCAGATCTTGGGGATAAATAAGACTTTATCCTAATCTTGATCTGAATTTTGCCTTAGATATTGAGATTAATGTTACCTGAATAACATCTTGTTGACAAACAACTGATCAAAGTCAGGCATTTTCAGTCGTTGCTTGGCGTCCTCCAGATATGCAAAGATGTGATAAAACACAAACAATCCTCCTCCCCATACGTTTTCATCTCGCAACGCTGGAAGTATACAATAAAACTGCTTTACGACAAATCTCTTTCTATTTGGAAAGTAAAAAAAGTGAAAAACAAAAAATCTTGATAAATTTCACAAATTGTCAATTATTGTGAAATCCTCGAAATTTCTTAAATGTTATTGAATTTAATGTACCAATATACTTCTAATTTACTTAAGAACATAGGGACTAGTTACTAATAAATTAAATCAAAACCAAGTCTTTCAACTTACAAATAACAAACTTCGCATTAACTAGCGCGTCGCTCACAGAATGAATTTTTCGAGTAGCTTTTCTCATACGCGTAGTAAATAAATCTGTTGTTGGAGAAGACATGTTTACAGCGTTATTACACCATTAATTAAATTTATTAAATTAAATGCAATTCACTTTTAAATACGGACGACATTGATTGATTGAATTGATCATCAGTGTTGCCAGTGGCAGATAGTCAAATGTAACATGAGACACCTCAAAAAGTTACATTTTCACGACAAAAGTTACATTTTCATATTTTATGTGGAAAACAACACTAATATATACAATAATTTATTACAAAAAACTAATAATGTTTTCTGTCCCATTAATAAATCTTCGAAAGAATCGTGACATTTTTTGATCAAATAATTGACTGATAATCCTAAAAAAGAAAAACATATTATGTATAATTAATAATGTGAAAGATTAGAACACCAACAAATTTAGAAACGTATTTCAAAAGCTAAAATATACAAAATCAAGGGAACCAAAACCAAAAACTTTATTGGATGCGTTCCGTTTCACGATTATTTATTATTTGTAGGAAAATATTTAAATATTTTAATAAGTCCTAAAAGTAACGTAAAAGTTACATTTTGAGTCGTGTTACATGGAAGTTACAAGAGAGGGTCAAAAGTAACGTAAAATGTAACAAAAGTTACATTCTGGCAACGCTGTTGATCATTGATTCAGACTATTTCAGACTTCAAAATTGACACATAACCAGAGACTAAGTAGAGATACTAACGTACACAATAAATATACTCACGTATCAGATTGACATTTCCAAGACATTTCTAAAACACAATAGTGACATTATATCGTTGCTAATACTTGCTAAACTTGCTAAAACATTACATACTCGTGTCGTGTCGTGGTGCAAAATTAGAAAATGACTGATATTTCGAAAAAAAAATCAATCGTAGAAGGAGTCTGTACTGTAGAGGGAGGAGGGACATTATTTAGCACAAATCCGCAAAATTCTAGCCCTTTCATGGAGTAATATTCACTATTGTAATTACTTTTTTGACGTGATAACGTCTTAAAAATCGATGAATGCCGGCTGCACGCAAGAAAAATCGTCTCATCCTCACGGTCCGTTTAGCGTTCCGAGCGTGCAATCCATACCGTAGGGCTGTACGCACCCTATGGTATCGACAATTCAAAA